>CM053785.1:93272914-94472914 GCA_028749045.1 Cupressus sempervirens
CAGTTATCCTTGGATTACTTTATAGTCACCATGATGGGACTGAAGTGTTGATTTATTTCTTGATGATGTCATGTTGTGACATGTTTGACTCAACCATTTTTGGAGTCTTCGATCAGTATTTTTTTTTGAAATACTTTTGGTTGCTTGTTAAGAACCAATGATTTTTGTGATTATCAATGATACCTTCAATTACCAATAGAGAACTATTGTGGTCATGATTATCTATAGATGCTTTTTTAGTTGCTCATGGAAATTTGATGTTTATATTATGGATTATCTTTTGGTATTTTTCCATTCACTTGTATAGGACTGTGGTGATTTTGTGATTTATGATTCCATGAGCTTAGGGTAGGTTATCTACTTGTAGTGTCAAGAAGTGGATTGCAATGGGGGCCAGGGCCCTAAGTGGCTGCCAGGGTAACTCATTGTAAGTTGTTTTAATAAGAAAAAACATTCACACCTAATACTGACTTAAATAGACTTAATAAGATAATTATTTGTTCTCACCCATGCCTCGAGTGCTAGTATAGACTAGGATGGGATTAGAGAGAATGCTTGGTTGCGACCTTGCATTCCATAGTATGCCTTGTCTATATGAGAGGATACTAGTGGCCACATAGGGATCACTAGTGGGTTGGGGTTTATTGGGAGACTGTCAAGGTAACTCGAGCGCGATCCGTGTGATGACACTTTCTCGCTTGCATAGTAGGTTTCCTACATGTCATTTTGTGATTGGAACCTTTGAGTTAGTATACTTTTAGGATTCCTGGACTTAGAAAGTGTTTGTGCTATGTGTTTTGATATCCTATTTGGGACTTGAGATTATCTCCTCAGCGCGGTGGGAGTGGACCATTTAGGTTCCATGCGGTCGGGTGGTAGTGCTTTTCCACTCTTATCATCTGAGATCCGTTTGAGACACCATGGATGATGCATTCTTTGTTGGCATCTATTTTCATTCTGTTCATAGATTATGATGGCGGACATGTATCCTTACATTGATGATTTGCATATGTTAGATAATGTTATCTTATGCTTTACTTTGCATGTTAGATTTCTTTTCTACATATGATGTGGTATGATTTAGGAGTGACATTCCTACTATGTTAATATCGATAATCCCTTTAGTGATTTGGAATGTTACACATGGAGGGATGGCTAGGGCCCATGATGGTCTAATGATGCTATTTATGGTTGGGAGGAACCATGCACTTAATTAGTTATATTTGTGATGTATGGATATCTTTTATGATGGATGTTTATATCTTCTATGATGATGTATCATTTATGACATGTGGTTTCATTTACCTTATTGCACTTGCATCATGGAATAGTATAGGATGATGATGTACTTTATTCTCACGTATGTATATTCTTTTAAGCCTTTCATACCCTATGGCATGTACGGTGGATGATTGAGCATTAAAAAATGTAATGTATGAACATTGGACTTTTCATTATTTTTTTATGTGGATGTAGTATTAGATGTAATTCAACGTTAAGGGATCCTTAAAGAATGTAACCTATTATGTATGTTTATGTTTACTTTTAGTTAAATGATGTTATTGCTTTTGCTACTATGTGAATGATGTAAATGGTTTACTTTCATGTTAGAAAAAAAAAAATTTGCTACCAAACTTAGTGAAACTTTAGGTTAATTCTTTGGATCCCTTGGTAGGGTGTTACAAGTCTCCACCTCATGACCAAAGAAATATTTTGATAAGGAATTTCCATTTGAATTCTCACCCCATTCCATGTTTTCTTGACCATTATTGCTTGGCAATGTGTAATCTTCTTGAAGCTGGATAGCCAATATTTTGGACTCTTCTTCACTTAAAATTGAATACTTACAAGAAATTAAATAAGATGAATTGATTGGAGCTTCATCATCATCTACCATAAGTTCTTTCATCCTTACCATTTTTTCTTCATACTCTTAAAAATATTTTAATTTATGATACCTAGCATAGAGAATTCTCCATAAAAGAGTACTTGCATGATCATCTTCCATATTAATGCTCCCTTTGATAGCTCGTGAGATGCTCTCTCTGAAATTTTCCAAAAACCCATACAACACTTTTTCATGCATTGGATATATTTCCATAAGGGTGGGGATTAGGCTTTTTTTTTTCATGATCTTTATGATCAACATGATGAATCAATAGAGTTTCTAAGCCTGCATATATAGATATAATATACAAATTAAAGAAATGAGTTATGTACCAATCTTTGATTTTGAATACCTGGCAAAGTCACCAAAAATATTTTAACTAATAGACATGTCTTTACAAAATAACCTCAAAATGATTCCTAAATGCCCAATCTACAAGACAAGATTCTATCACTAATAGTTGGATCACTTCATAATTCAAATACATAAGATTTACAATGAATAAACTATAAACACATACTTTTAACCCAAAAGAAAGAAAGGTGATTCAACATCTGCTCATATCTATGACACAGATGTTGAAAATGGATTTACAAGACATAGTGAAAAGAAGTGAGAAGAATTAGAAAGGATTACACAAAGTTAATCCTTTCAACCCTCCTATTGCTAGAAAATAAAATTGAGACTAAAAGCTCCATTTTCAGGAATATAGTTACATAATACTAAATGGTTTTATAGAAATTGTAATTATGAAAAGAGTAGTATTTAAAGATAATTAAAAAGACTCAAAGTTATACTTTAATCATAGAAAAAAAAATTCAAAGATTTAATTAACATTATTCTCTTCTCTTCAAAAACTTAACCAAAGCTTCAAAGAACAAAGATTATTGAACATAAACTTCTTGAAAAACAAAACTTCCTAACTTATCCCTATTCCCCTTTTACCAATAGGAGTTTTGAAGAAATTCCTCCCTCCCCTCATTATAGCACAAAGTCTCTCTAAGAAAGAAGTCCCCTTTTCACCATCTTTTTGACAATAATATAGTTTTATGAGATGGTTATTTAGTTTTATAACTGAATTTAATCTATGTATTTCCTTTTATCTCTGATAACATTGCCACATTTATATTTTGATTTCTTTATAAAACATTGATTTAAAAATTTATAAGGATATATTCAGCATATTAAATCATATTTGGACAAGCGACATATGAATGGTTTAGTTTAAAATAAAATATTCATGATGCTGGATAGATTAAAAAGTAATTCTGACAATAAAAATAGGTCTAGGTATGGGGGTGTAACTTTTTATCTTATTATTGGATCTTTCTGATGTTTGGATATGTTAGCACAATCCTAATTTTTTTTTCTTTCCACTAGAGTGATTTATGAAATTATGCCTGAGTGAAAAGTTACAGGCCATTGTTTAAGGGTCTATATGATTGTCATAAAATTAGAATTATAAACTTGCCAGCACTAGGCTTATATTTTCCATCTTTTCTTGTATCCATTTGGTGGATTTATAATGTATTCCAGACATCTTCATATCCATAGGCTCTTCATTATTATTTTCTATGGTATCTTCAAGAGGCACTCCCCTCCTACCTCTCTGAGTTTTAGATGTTGAGCTTCTATTTCTCTTACCTCTTTCTCCATTTTGCTTTTGAACCTGCATTGTTGAACCTAGTTTAACAATTTGAACCTGTTAAACCTTTGAACCAAGATGAACTTGTTGACATTCCTAAACCTATTTGAACCATTTTGAACTATTTCATACCTGTGTGAACCTGATTATATCTGCCTGAACCAGTTTGAGATGACTTGAACTATATCATACCATAATGAACTGTTCAAACCTCTTTGAATCAATTTGAACCAAGTTCAAAGGAGTTCAAATGTTTCCTTTGAATGATTGAACTTAGCATGTGAATTATAAATGACATGCCTACTAAAACATGGCATGCAAGTGAGGCAATTTGACTTTGGATTTTTTTTTTAATATAAAAAAGGGAAGTTTGTATGGGTACTAACAAAAGGCATATGTACAAGACTAAAATCATCATTATGAACAATATTCAAACTCTAAAAAAATTTATGAAAACTCAAATAAAATTGAGAACATTTTTATTTCTTTTATAAACATACATTTTACAACATTCAAGAAACAAACCAATTAACTATTCTATAAGATTTGCTCTTAACATCTCAAGACCCTTCTCAACTGTCAATCCATATGATTTTGTCACTACATAACATTCTAATAACGTTCTTTCTAAAATAAGAACATGTTTGAGAAATCACCTCCAATTTAATCTTGATACAAGTCTCAAAGTGACTTGTTGCATTGTATAAGAATTGATGTACCTAAGCCCTCTTTATCAATAAGGCATATGCGATATTGTACACTAAAAGTTCTTTGTGAAAATGATGGAGGCCTTTAGAATTTGTAGATAACATGGTTACATTAGATCTTACACAACATTGCTACTCCAAGTTATTAAGTATTGGTCAATGGCTTTTCCAAATGCTTCTTTGAGGCCTCAAGAGGCATTTGATGGTGTGACCTTTTACACCATTTCTTTTCAAAATTATGAACCTACAATTAGGTCATAATTTGTGGATGAATAGAAGGTATTACAATGATTAACAAATTAGTTTCTTTTTACCATCATTAACTTGTAGATGACATAGTAATTTTTGGGGAAAATAATAGCCATGAGAAAATCACCATAAAGAAAAATTGGAACATATACACTAAAGTCTTTGTATAGGAAGTTTGAAAGGAAAAGTTAGAGATTCATTTCTTCTTCACTTTAGCTAGAAATGAATGGGATATTGTCTCTTAGTTTATAGATAGAAAAAATTCCATACTCCTACCTTAGGCAAACTTTGAATAAGAATTGAAGAATGATTAAGAAGTTGGGTCTATTTGGAGATAAATGTCAAATTTCTTTGCTTCATGAAAGGATAGTGTTGGTGTAAATATGTATTTACTGTTTACACTTTACTTAAGTTTACTTAGGTTAATGCATTATTTTAATATTTATTTATTAGTCACCTAGGAATATGTGTACTCCTTTGAGTTGTCATGTTGACAATATAGGAGTTTGCACCTCATTTATGCACATGGTGTTTGCAACACAAGAGTAAGAACTTTATTTGAGGAAATGGTGTCTACAAGATCTCCACACATGTGACACCTTGTCATGCTTATCTTCTCATTGTTGCATGTACACTCAAGCACAATGGAAGACGTGTGCTTAGTTTTCAACATTATCTCCTAGCACTTTCTAGAGACATTCTAGGTGCTTCCTAAGAGGCCTTTATAGAGAGGCACTCCTAGTGTGTTTGTACATACAATATAGAGCAATGTATGAGGACATACTCTGATATATTGATCATACTCCCTTTTGGTCTACTATCGTGCTTGCGTTTGAGTTCTACAATCTTGGGTGAATATTTTCCTAAGGAAAATTCTTACATGGTATCAAAGCTATACCAAATTCTTACATGGTATCAAAGCTCTTGGAAAATCTCTCTTCAAATAGCCATTTGAGATCATCTTCTTGCTTCAACACCTCAACTTAGATCTGGAGTATCACAATCATCAAGAGCATCTAGAGCCAAAGTGAATCTCAATATTGTGTCTTGAAACATCAATTCAATGAAATTTGACTATAATTTTGCCTACCCTTGGCATAGTCAAAATTGAGGCATTTTTTTTGCACACTGGCACCCAAAGGACTGCTTTGTAGAATTGGTATGATCATTTTAGATCTATACATTTAATTTTCAGATATGCATCTTTTTCATCTATATCTTTGCTATTTCTTTCAGATTTGAATTATTTTTTAAAACTTTTTTGGCTATCGGCCCATAGGAGAGATTTTTTGCAAGTGAAGATTGAAGCTTGCTAGTGTAAATTAGATATTTGCATCACATTCAAAAGGTCAAAAAACCCCCAAATCAAATTTTGTTTCATCCAAATTGTACATCTAAGGAAAAATCTAGAGCCATTTGATTTTTGGAGGTGCAATGACAACAATTCAAAAAAAATAACAGTTGTAGCAATTTTTAAACAATGATATCTCCCTCATACCGACTCCTTTTTGCAAGCAAATTTTTTTTTTTTTTGGGGTGGAATTTTGGGATCTACAAATTGGTACAGGTGGTTTGAGATCTCTATTCCTGAATTTTTTTGTAACTTGAAAATCCTAATTTTTTTTTCTTAAAATTCTTAGTACGGGCTCATCTGGACTCCAAATCAGGTTCCATTTTTTTTGAAAGTGCATTTTTTTGTGTACTTTCTAAATGTGTAATCATTTTATAGGTTTTGTGGACATAAATATTGCTTTCAAAAATAGGCCCTAAATTGGCAAGTGGTTACCAAGTGCCTAAATCATTCATTAGGGGGGGGGGGGGGGGTGTTCTTTGATTCTTTGAGGGTTCACTGATTGATCTCATGGAGTCTTGTAAGATTTTTTAGTCTAGTATTAGGCCACAATTGACAACAAGGAACTATCACAAATGGAGTGCTTTGATACTTGATCATCTAAGAGACTGTCAAGAATTTCTTCCTCATCAATGTTCATTTCCACCACATTTTAATTGGACACATCTTGTGCACCTTCATCGCTTTTTGTACAACAGTATGAGTAAAGAATCTTTCGCTCCTCTTAGAATGACAAGTTTTCCTTATGATATTTGGATGTCTATTTGGGAAGCATACATGGATCCATGTGTTCCTCCATCTCTAGAGTACATTCTACATTGAGTCACTCCAACTATGCTTTCTTCAACTCCAGATGCGATCACACCTCTAGATGCTCCTATTGCTCCTACTGATCCTATTTCAATTATAAATTTCAGATTTAGTGCAATAGGACCCTTTATGTCTTCTTACTTTACCTTCATGCAATGACTTCCTTCCTGCCATTACAAGCCTGTTCATGGATTCTCACATTGAATATGTGGGAGACATCCTTGATGATATTCATCTTCTTTTTTAGGTAAATTCTTCATCTATTTCCATAGTGACAGATTCATGTACTTTGGCACAATAAGGTACACTTTGTCTTCCAGTTTTAGCCTTAGGTGATGACTTCTTGACTGACATTTCAAGTTTGTTTCTGGAGTCACACATAATAGATTTGGAGAACTTCTTTGATGATATACTACTTCTCTTTGATGAGGATGATCCTTCTACAATTTTTGTGAGGGCTCACTTTGACCCTTATGTCCATTATCTACATGATCGATCTTTACAAGTTGACATGATTGTGGATCCTTATGAACAACAATTGTTGGAGGTCTATTTATTAGTTGAGGAGATATATGGTTCTTTGGAATAGGTTCAAAAGACATCCTTTCTAGATTTGCATTCATTCTTTTCAGCATAGCTGGAATGGGGGACCATCAACATCAACATAGGGACACTTGAACAAGTTTCACAGACATTGTTCATGATAGAGATTCTTTTGCATATAGGGGAAGCATCTCATAGGTACCCTTGTCATTGTTTCTTTCAAAGGGGAGGAATATCATTCAAAGGTCATGGATCAACTTCTATAGTGGATAATTTCTCATTGATTGACACACTACCTTTAGGGAGGGTAGGACTACCTTGTCTCCTTCTCCTTTTTGGGGGGGGACTTCTTCCTCTTAGGGGGTTTTTTCCTTCTCTCATTTCACTTTTTTATATACTTGATGTATTTTCTAATGGGGGGTCTTGATTAATCCATCCATCCATGCATCTACTTTTTTCATCTCTCTTTTTGGGGGAGGTTTTTTCCCATGAGGTTTTCCCTCTTTCTTCACTTTATGAGAGATTGAATTTCATTATGTACATGGGTACCTAACATGGCCTAGTAGCTAAGACCCATCCTCCATTTCATCCTAGTTTTCATAAGCTTAAGGGCATTCCCCTAAGTTTAACTTAAGGGGGGGCGTTGGTGTAAATACATATTTACTATTTACACTTTACTTAAGTCTACTTAGGTTAATGCATTATTTTAATATTTATTTATTAGTCACCTAGGAGTATGCATACTCTTGTGAGTTGTCATGTTGACAACATAGGAATTCAGACCTCATTTATACACATGGTGTCTACAACATCTCCACATGTGGGACACCTTGTCATGCTTATCTTCTCATTGTTGCATGCACATTCATACAAAATGGAGGATATGTTCTTAGTTGTCAAGCTTATCTCCTAGCACCTTCTAGAGATATTCTAGGTACTTCCTGAGAGGCCTTTATATACAAGCACTCCTAGTGTGTTTGTACATACAATACAGAGCAATGTATGAGGACATACTCTGATATATTGATCATACTCCTTTTAGGTCTACTGTTGTGCTTGTGTTCGAGTTCTATGATCTTGGGTGAATATTGCCCTAAGGTGAATTCTTACAGATAGGTTTCCATCATAAAATGAAAAAATCACCATATTAAAGCCAACCTTCTCTTCCATTCCCATATACATATGATCTTGTGTCTCCCTCTCAATAAGAGATAATAGAAAATGAACAAAAAAGTCATATTTTTTATTTGATAAGGATCATTGGAAAAAAACTAAGAGAACTTTAATCACTTATGTCAAGGTACATAGAAAAAAAGAAGTAGGAGGCGTAGGCATTATGGAATGAAATCTTGAAAAAATGATGCTGAGAAACAAAATTATTATGGAAAATATTCAAGGAACCAAATCAAAAGCTTTCCAAAATCCTCTAGGACATGTATTTGGACAAAAATAATGGACACATTCTCTCCACAAGTGATACTCTACAAGGGTCAAAAGTATGGAATTTTATGAGAAGGTACGTGTCATTGATAATTCAATTTTTTTAACATAAGACATTCAATTTTTTTTAGGAGGATTGATAGGGTGGGTATTAATGTTTTCTTAAGAACTCATAAACCACAATAATTTGGAAGGACCTTTGAAGATAGGGAAATACACTACAAAATATGGATGCAATCTATTGGAGAGGGATCAAGAATATGAAAGTAATATTATTCATACAAAACTCTTGTTGCACAAATACATTATCTCTTTCATTTCAAAAAATATATTTGGTTCCTACATGCAAAGCTTTTTAAAGGAAAAAGTAACAAAATATCATCATATTGCTATTTTAACCATTTCATGGATTCATCCAAAGTATGGTTATTGAATCCACTATTTATTTGGATGGTCTTAAGTGCCAAATATAGTCAATGACCTAAAAGAAAACAAATCCAAATCTCATAGTTGGGTAAGTGCACAAAGTTGTGGTGCCACAAGGGAGTATAAGTGGCCACTTTATTTTCTTTTTGAAATCAGTAATTTCTTAAGTTCAACAAGAATTTAAAGATAGTTACGCTAAATTTTTTAAGATATGACAAAAAAAAGTAGCAATCCTTTGAATCTAGTTTCTGAACTACTAATTTTTGTTCAAAATGGTTTAGTTTTAGGCCCTCAAAAAAGGAGGCCACAGAAAGTTGTACTATTTTTTTAGGAAAAAACATAACATACTGCAAAGTGTGTCCCCCCTAACATTTTAACTTTTTTTTTGAACTTCTTTAATCACTCTGGTCAAAAGTTACCTAACACCATGTAGTTTATCCTAATTTTTTTGGGTAATTTTGAAATGTGTAATTTTTTAATGAATTTTGTAGATGGACACATCCCAAAAATGTGAAATATCTATGTGCTTTCTAGAAAGTATTGAAAACCAATCCAAAATCAAAACTTTTTTTTTGAAAGTGTGTAGAATGAATTCTAGTTCCTAAAAAAACTAACTTGATGTAAAATTCGATGAAGAAGGTAAAATCTATACCCCAATTAGTACATGTTGATTTCTGAGAGAAAATGGATATACATTCAAAATAAATTTTAGTTGAAAGACTTGAAATAATATGAATTCAAAATAAATTATATGGTTATATAGCTAACACACAAATCTACAATATCATGTAACCTGATTTTATTGATGCTAAACCACAAGGAAACTTGAAGGAGATCACAAAAGAAAAATCAAGCATTTTTTTGTATTCTTGATGCAAAATATGTCTTAGAAGACTAGTTTAGAGCCTCTAAACCTTTGGGTTGGATCCCCAAGAAAAATCCAAGCCTTAGTCTTAGTGGTATCCATTGCTTTATATATCGTGTGCATGCAATAATGTGTACACACTATTCTATGTGCATGCTATTTAAAGCATTTTTAAATTCAAGGCTTAAATAACACATATGCTTTGTAGTGCACACACACTTTGTAATCCTTGTATTTAAATAGAGAGTATGGATAGAGAGATAGAGGGAATGAGAGAGGGAGAGAGGGTAGAGAGTGAGAGAGTAGAGGATGGGGAGAGCATATGGGATAGGATGTAGAGTGAGAGAGAAGGGAATGAGGAAAGAGCATTAGATAGGATGCATAGAAAGAGATGGATTAAGGTAGAGTGAAAGAGTAAGAAAGAGTAGGGAATGGAGAGGGAGAAAGGGTGGAGAGTGAGATAAATAAAGTTATAGATAGATAGATAGAGGGAGGGAGGGAGGGAGGGGGAGAGAGAGAGTAGGTGGTGAGGAAAAGAGTATTGGATAGGATGCAAAGAAAGAGAAAGAGAGAGGATGGGGTAGGAAGAGAGGGGGAGAGAGAGGGAGGGAGAGAGAGAGGTGGAGGAGAGAGAGAGTAGGGGTTGCTATTGTTTTATGTAAATTCCAATAGCACATACACTCTACAACACACATGTGCTATGGAGAATCCCATAGTGTGTGCATGTTATAGCACACATTTTCTATAGTGCATACACACTATGGCCTGAACTCCACAAGCCTAAGCCTAGGCCATAGCCCATGCACGCTATAGTGCATGCAAGCTTTTGGAAAAAAAATTTAAAAAAGGTGTCATCTTTTTGGCACCACAACCAGGTGCATTCACCCAGTTGTTAATTTAAAAATTATTTGCTTAAATAAATCCCTAATGACTAAAAACTAATTTTTATTTATTTTGTTCAATTTGTCACCTCTTTCCATTTTCATTACTATACGAATGAATGAAGCCATTTATTGAACTCAAGAATAATATAGATTCTGATTTTCAATTGTGTTTCTTCAAACTAAGTATTTTAATTGATTTTTAAAAGTGACATGGATATCATTGCACTTCATGACAAAACCCTATTCTTTATTATTAGAAACTATTCTTTGATCTCAATAGGTTGAGTATAAAAGCCAAACGAATTAAGAAATTCAACTCTCACATGCACTAACACCTGAACTACTCCAACTTGAAAATGCTCCCATATTTCAAAAAGTATTTTTTTGAGTTTAAAACAATAAAATAAAATGAAAAAATTTATGAAGTTAATTGTGTTGTAAAGTTTTGAAGCAATCTATAAGGGAAATATACTTTACTAGTTATAGCTAACTTCACACACTCACAAATTCTAAACTAGATTATTAGTTTTTAAAAGTTTTTTTGTATTTCTATATGTAACTTAATTACTTATAACTATCATTCTATTCTTCTCACTTATAGGTAGTTACAATTCATGTTGTCGAATTAGTTATTTGCATCAATATGAAAAAGTGGTCTTTAAAAAGTATCACCAAATACTTACTTAAAGTAGCCCATGTAACTATTAAATGTTATGGGTAAGTGCATGAAGATGGTTTACAAAAAAGTGGACACCCCCCAAAAAAAGTGAAATTTTCAATAACTCAATCAGGTTATATGAAATTTCAAAAATTCAAATACATAAAAAACAAAACCCGATCAATTTTTGAAGAAATAAAAATAGGCTCCACTCCGAAAGCCATAACTTTTACATCCAAAATTTGATTGACTCCGTTTGAAATGCATTGGAAAGATGTTGAAGAGATCTAAAAAATTATGCAACTAAAATAATAGTAGGAAATAAATAGTTTCTTTTCCATCTATTATAATCAATCATGGTCTAAAATAATGAGTCATTTATTTTCAAACATTTTGAGAATAGGTAGGTAAGCGTATTAGGATAGTTTTTATCTTTATATCGTCTCTCTTACTCCCTCTATCTATTTCTCACACACAAAATCAATCACTCATTCACTCACTAACTCTTAATCTTTCTCTTACTAACTCTTAGCTTCTCTCATTCTCACACCAACTCCTAACATCTCTCTCTCTCTCTCTCTCTCTCTCTATGTCTCTCCCCTAACCCATCCTCTCCATATTTCTCTCTCTCTCTCTCTCTCTCTCTCTCTCTCTCTCTCTCTCTCTCTCTCTCTCTCTCTCTCTCTCTCTCTATTTCTCTCTCTCTCTCTCTCTCTATCACTCTCTCTTATCTTATCCCCTCTCTTTATTCTTATCCCCTACTCTCTCTCTATGACCCCTAATCCTAAGCCCCCCTCTCTCCCTCCTTGCCCTTTGATCCTTGAAATAGGAACTTCACATAGAGAGAGAGAGAGAGAGAGAGAGAGAGAGAGAGTAGGGGATATGAAAAGGGAGAGGGGATAGGATAAGAGAGAGTGAGAGAGAGAGATGAAGTGATGGAGAGGGAGAGAGGAGAGAGATTAGGAAATAAGATAGAGAGAGAGAGATGAATTTATTGAGAGAGAGGGACATAGGAGAGAGAGATTAAGGGATATGATGGAGAGAGAGGGGGGCATAATATGGAGAGAGAGAGTTTAGGGTTTAGTGAGAGAGAGGGGGCTTAGGGATTACTTGGTGAGAGACAATGTGTAAGGGTAACAAGTTTGAGAGAGAGAGAGAGAGAGAGAGAGAGAGAGAGAGAGAGAGAGAGAGAGATTATTAGTTAGTTAAAGAATGCACAAGGTTAGGAAAAGTAAGAGATATACCTTAGGATTTGTTTAGCTAGAATTAATACTATGTTAGCATTTGTGTTTACCTATTGATTATACATTTGGAAAATAATGACTACCTATTTTAGATTATGATTAATTAAAATTGATGGAAAATAAAATTTTGATGATATAGGATTTATTTATCTATAGCATGTTGTATATTTCTTCAATATATTTCCAACATATTTTGAAAAAAGTCAATTGGACTTCGTATGTGAAAGTTATGGCCTTCAGAGTAAAGCCTACTTTTAGTTCTTCAAAACCCAATTGGGTTTTGAATGCAATTTTTCTTTTCATAACCTGATCGGGTTATTTGAATCCTAGAAACCCAATTAGGTTATGGCTTGGTGATAGCATAGGGAAACAATCCAAAGGCTTGGGAGACTATTTTCCCTCCAATTTTTTTCCTTTAGACATTTTTTCATCTTCCAAGATGAATTATTGTCTTTTCCTTCATCAGATTTTCTAATGGTGAAGTGGATATCTCTAAAATCACCACCATAATCTTACACATCTTCTTAGCTTTCTAACCATATAATTTTTCTTTTTCTAGACAAGATTAACCTTGTAAACTTTAATTACTTTTACCAATGCCTTGACATTCCTCATAGACATATGCCTACCATTTTTTTAATAAATTTTTATATACTTAACAAAATTAAAAATAAATTATATATTATTGTTCCACACTTGATTCTATACACTTTTAAGAAAGAAAAGTTCTCATTTTCAATTATTTTGATGCAAGTTATGCTCAACACATGACTATGTACCAAAATTTCAGGATGTTGTCAGTTCAATAATTCATAATAAAAAATACTCATCATAAAATTACAAAAAAATATACAACTTCTAGATAAGATTCCTAACCATCATCCTACCAAAGGGATATGTAAGATACTAAATATAACTCAATCTTTTGTGATTCACACAAAAATAGCTATGTTATGTTATCCAAAAAAATCAAAGACTATTTTTCATGTGCGCAAGGTTTGACCCACCTAATCTTATCCATTTTATAAAAAATCTAGTAGTTTAGAAAGGAGATTCAGAGTACTACAATATATATGTTTTATACATCTTGTCATTTTTAGTAGATGACCCTCAAATGTCTCCTCCAAGTTTAGCTTTACTTGATTTTAGAAAAAAGGCTGTCCACTTATACCCCCCTTTTTGTACACCATCTTGGTGCACTCACCCTTATAATTAAAAGGTCCAAGACTACTAGGGGTGAGTCAATAATCTACCAAATTCAAACATTTCTTAACTAGGCAACCCAAATCAAATTCTCTCAATAACCATTCAACTACATTCATTAACTCATAAATTATGAAGCATTATAAAATAAAGAAGATGAAACTATTTATACAAATAACATAAAAACATCAATATTTTTCATGTGGAAACCCTTGGTTGGAGGGAAAACCAACCCATTATGAAGTAATCCTAATTGAAATCTTATCCCTATTAAGAGATTACAATAATACCTGGTTAAGAGTAGACCCTATTAGAATTCACTTGATTAAGGGATTTGCCTCTAGCCTATTAGGAGTAACCTTTGTAGATGTTTAAAATCATCCCAAATGCTATATTAATTCATTTAATATTTATTTTGACATTATAATTAATTATTAATTAATTAATTATATTTTTCATATTCCTCTACTCATTTAATTAAATAGGTTCATTTCCCTAATGTGATTAAATTAAATTTAAATGCATCCCCTATAATGTATTAAATTTATTTAATACATAGTGCTCCATAAATCCCTTTTTAAATAAATTTTAATTTATTTAATTCCCTCCACTTTATTAAATTCTTTGATCCTATGATTATGTTAAATCTTATTTTATTTAATCCTAATCCCATCCTAAAACCTAGTCTACACCCATCACTCTCATTCTTCTAAGCCTACCTGTTAATTAGTCTCACTTAATTATACTAAACACCTTTCTAAACACCTTTTAGCTCCTAAGCATTTGCTCACACATGTGTGAGAAACTCAAGATCCAATAAAGCTTCCATTTTATTATTTTATTCACACCTCTTACACCTCTTACACACTTGTCCCCCTTTCCTTTCTCCAAGGTTTCTTACACATGTGTGAGCAAACCTTAAGCAATCACTTTCATCCAAAAGGCTTATGTCAACCTTTGCATGGCTTATCCCCTTAGTCCATGTCTCTCCCTTGTGGTACCTATGTGGATGCCATATAGATGTCATCTTCCCAAGGCATCTCTCAAACCTGTCTCAAGCATTTTTCATCTCCCTCATTTGCATTGTTATCATGCTAGTTTAGAGTTAGAGCTTTCTTAGAAAATTTCATGTTGGTAGTTGTTTACTTCTTGCATTGCTTTTCTTATTCATCATAGCATTGAATTCTTGGACTTGTTGCTTACATCCACTTCCATTATCCATTGAGTGCTCTCAAGAATGGTTGATTCCATAGCCATCTCTTGAAGCATTCTTCATCATTTAGCTTAGTTGCATGTTCATTATTGCATTTTTCATATCATTGGGATTCATAGTTGTGTTTTGGAGAGCACACTCACATCCCACAATCTAAAGCACCCAAAAAAGGCCTCTTATGAGTTCCCTTGTTGAGCTTCTTTGAGGTTTCCTGGGGACTCTTTCTTTTCTATTGTATTAAGTTGTAAAACTCAAGCATAGAATTAGTTAAATTTTTCTTTCTTTTTAATATTTGATATGCACATGCCAGTAATGTTTGCTTGTTTACACATTCTTCCAATAGGTTAGGTTTTCACGTATACATTTTTGCACACCCAGTGGGACACACGTCCCTATTCCACCTTCCAATTTTGTCAAAAACTCGTAATTTTCTATAAGCACTTGCATACTATCATCTTTGCTAGGATGTAGTGTCATCTACAAGGATTCTCTATCATTTGTGCATATTGACATCTCTGCAGATTGGTATCTCTGCCACTATTCGTTTTACAAAATCAGTCTAATCCTGCAAGCATTGGGTGTTTTGTCACCTCCATTACAATTTTGTCATCTTTATAGCTTCTTTTGTCATCTTTTCATTTCACAATCCTGTTGTTTATGTAGCGTGGGACTAGAAAATTGTAACTTTTATCAAACTATCATCTTCAATATTTAGGCATTATTGTCATCTCCTAATCACTATGTTGTCATCTCCACTGCAGTCTTCTGTCATTTGCCATTACTTAAACTTTCCTATACTCTATTGCCTACATGGTTTGTCACCTACAAATTTTGGTGTCTCTAATATTAATCTGTCATTTATGACTATAAAGTGTCTGTAAAAAAGTAAACCATACTTCTCTATGTTTTCTCATCTGTGAGTTTTGATGTCTACACTTCTTTGTCATCTATGTCTAGTGTCTATTGTTTCTAATTTTTGACAGATTGTCTTATATTTTTTGATGCCTAACTTATTGTTCAATTTATATACATGGATTTCTAATCTAGTTTTTATTGCAGGAGACAAACTTTAGAATATTTTTAGTGATTTTAATCACTTAGATATTTGTAGTGATTTTAGTTCCTTGTAGATTTAAAATGGTCAATGAACTTGCATGAATTAATCATTTGTCCTTGGAATGCATGTTGCAACTAACATCAAAAGGTCAAATACACTCTTGAATGATTTAAGAAAATTTACACACATTTTATTGGAATGAATGATGTTCAAGCACACTCTTGAATGCCTTAATAAATGAACAAGCTTTTCATTGGAATACATGTGTAGAGTAACCAAATGTAATCTTGAGTGCCTTAAGAAATTGACATGCTCGCAATGCAATGAATGGTTAGATAGTGAATACACTCTTGAATGCCTAAGTTCAAAGAAGAATGTGATGAAACATTTTGATTTTGGTTTTAAAACACTCTCATACAATCTTCAATGACTAAGGGACAAAGAAGCTTGCTATGAAACATTTTTTTCATATTGCTTAAAATGAATACACACAATCATGAATGACTTAAGGGAATTTATTCATTTTTAGCAATTTTCTTATGTTGAAGACAACCAATTTACTTTTTGTTGATGATGTTGTCAAGTTGTGAAGAACTATGCATGCTTGAACATGAGTTTCTTCAAAAGTAGATAGAAAATCTAGGCTTCATTGGAAAAGAATGAGTTCCTTTAAAACTCCAAGGCCACTTACCTATTCTCTCCTCTCATGCCTTCGGGTGATCTTGAGTGCACAATAAATAAGTGAGTCTAGTTTTGATTTTTAGGGTGCCTTCTTAGGGATTTCATCATGCCTTGGGATGACCTCAACTCTAGTATTCTATCAAAGTATAAATATTGGGAGGTGAATTGAAAGACACCTCTCTTGGAAGAAATTTTTTGTCACTCTTAGTTAAGGCCCAAAGAACTTTATATCTTTGGAAAGTGAAGGCAAAGATTAGGGTTATCATCTCCTCTCGAATATGTGGCACTATTTTCTTTCATCTATAGATTTGGGCCTCACATATCTTGTGTATATGAAGGACACCATCTATATAATCTTTTTACATCTTAGTGGCAACCTTATTAGGATTTTTGATGTGTTCAACGTGCTCAATTGTTTAAACATCCATAACCAATATGAAACATTAAACAAGTCCAAAAATGAATGAAATGGTGAGCTAAACATTCAATAAGTAAAATGTTTGTGAGTAGGTCCTCTTGACCTATGCTTATTTTTATGAGTTCTTATATTTGGTTTAGCATTTGAAATTCATTAGGTCTTTTAGTCACACACTTATTTGCAAAATTTTCATACTTGGTCTTGTAATTGGGTTTGTTTTGTTCCTACAATGATTGTTAAAGTCAAACCTAAGAAGATGAAACTATCCAAACCATTTTCCCACAAGGAAAGGAAAAACCTAGCACACAGTTATAAATAATTCCAATACGCTATCAAAGACATCAAGAAAGAGAAAGCTGAACTTACTATTATGAAAAAATCTTATACAATGGTAAACTTTGGAATTGGTCTACTTTCGCTAGAGTAAACCCTAGATTTTTGTTTCCATTGAGAGAAGATTGAGTTATCTGCATAGTGAGCATATCACCCTCATTTTCTACATTAATCCATTTTCAAAATTTCTAGTCTTCCATTTACATAATTTCCTCTAGAGAGTTGATCATTTGAACCTTAATATTTTGGCCTAAGAACATCTTAGTTACAAAACTTCTGAGATTACAACACTAGACCTTGATCCATAAGCAAACATTTATCATAGTTACACTCACTCATTTGGGGTCACAAGTCCATCTCCAAATAGTGAGTAATCTATTCAGTGTCCTATCTTTCCCAAAGATCACTTGTCCATGTTTGGTAGGAGAAAGATAGTTTTATCCTATATCACACTTTGTTTGCGAAATCAACAAGGTCTTTTGTTTATGTTTAGATTGTTGTCCCTTTTATCATATAAGGTTTAATTGCTCTCTCACATTTTCTCTTTCTTCCACAATCTCTCACCCATTGGTTTGGTCACAATTGTATGGTAAAAACATGATCTAGAAACACATTTAACCCTATGTCTCATTTATTGGAATCACTAAGAAAACAAGAGATGGAGAATCCTTTTTCTCCATGATCAACCTCATTGGGGAACACATTTCCCCTAGTATGAACTTTGGTATGCCTAGCTCAACATCCATACAAGAACTAGAGAATCCTTTTTGAAACACCACTCTAGTGAGTAACTCACATGATGACAAAGAAGTGTACTAAGATGAAGACCCCATTGACAATAATGATATCCCTAGTGATGTCCAAGCATTTCTTGTAGATCCATATTGTAGATACCTAAATCTGATTATACTACTAGATAATTGTATTCAGCCATCTCCTAAGACATTACTAATTAAATATTTATTATTTAATTAATTAATCATCATTCCCTAGTTAATTAATTAATGTAATTAACTATAGTCCAATCAATAAAATCAAATGGTAACCCAAAATCAATTCATCAATTAAATCCCTATTCCTCTATTAAATTGAATAAATCCCCAAATCTATTTAATTTAACTCCACATCTCTTATTTATTAAATAAATCATTTAATAAATTATCCAAACCCCTAAAACATCTCTAAACCCTATCTTTACTCCTAATCAACCCATTCACCCATCTTGACCTCATTTAGTTTCCATGAAAGTTAAGCCACTTGCCCTCTAACCCCCTTTCTAAACTAAGTCTAGTCCCCCTGTTAAACATGTGTACAACTTTAAGCAAGGGTTAAGACTTGCTACCCCAAGCCAAAGTCAACAAGTCTTCCTTATCCTCTTCCATCCCTATCCAAGAGCATTAATATATCTTACATGCCATTGATGCCTCTTACATCCCTCTTACACATTCATCCTCTTTCATTACTCCCCTTGACCCTCCATTTTGACCACCCAATCCCCTTGTGACACTTGTCACAAGAATAGAGCCCTAAACAAGCACAATCCATGTGCTCCCCTTTCAAAACATCCTAGCCCTCCCTCAACATTCTTCCATCCTTACATCTTGACCCTCCGTTTCACTACCCCTTAGCCTATAAATAAAGCCCTCCTCTCTCACAATCCATCATCAACTTTCATGCAAACTTATAATGCCCCATTGACCACTAAATTACAGCCATTTTACACCATCACCATGCTAAAATCCATCCACACCTCTATTATTGAAACCCTCACCCATCTACATGCTTGGTAAAATATCTACCAATTGGAAGCTTGAGCACATCATGAGTATACATCCCCTATCCATTAGGGACATATCTACATCATCATAGGTTACACCCAAGGAGCTTACCATTCTTGGTTTGCCTTCCTTCTTGGTGATAACCTCATCCTATCATAAGTATTAATTTTTTTAGTTTTATAAAAAAAATTTGTTAGCATTAGTATTAAATATTAAAATACTAAATTAGGTGATACACATACAATTTGGAAATGTTGAAAAAGTCTATTAGGGAAAAAAAGATAGAGATCTTCCTAAACTTGGTTAAAAATGTGTTAACGTCCCTATGAGTTTTGATGAGATCACTTTGTTTAGAAAAATTACCAAGGGTGGTGCTTCCATGTTTCCAACTTCAATCATAGCCCAAACATCTAGCAAGGAAAAAGAACCTGTGGTGAGAACTAGTTCAATACCTACATCAAGTGCTTCAACACAACCTAAGTTCCAATTAGGTGAAAAACATATTCAACAAACTATTAGTGCTATGCTTGACACTACTACACATGCTAGTATTCTACAGTCAACCTTGACAAGTTCAACTATAGGATGCTTAAACATTGGGCAAGTACCTATACAACAGATGGTAACTCTCGACACAACCAATATATTCCTTTATTTTGCAAATGTCAACAAGTATGATGAAAATTTCTATGCCAATTCCAATGACTTCATATCAATACATTAGCTAAAGTGGCACACCGCCACCTCCACCACTTCATAATATTTTTGGGAATCCATACAACTTTGGAGGTGGGGTCATCAATTCCCAACAATCACAAATGCAACCAAACCAAGATCTAGCCCAACAGTTGCATGAACTTCAAAATTTGGTCCATAACATGAACAACAAAGGGGTGAAGGACTTCTCTTTTGAGGAATTTATCCCTTTCCATTTCATAGATCCATTAACATGATACCATTTCCACCAAACTTTGAGATTCCTAAATTTGATAAACACATGGGAGAAACATGTCCTACCACACATCTCAAGAAATTTTTTGTCTTATGTCAAGAAGTGGCCTATAGTGAGGATTATCTTAAGAGGTTCTTCACATGAAGTCTTGGGGGCCCCGCACATGAGTGGCTAATGAAATTGCCTAGAGGTTCCATCACCTCTTTCAATGACTTGATGGGGAAATTTGTAGCACAATATTCTTACAACATTGAACATCATGCCTCATTAAGTGATTTGTGCAACACAAAACAACAAAAAGGTGAGACATTTGCCAACTTTCTACAATGGTTGAAGCATATTGCTAATCACATGCCTTATAAAGTCAAAGATTCCCACCTAGTAGACATATTTATCAAGAATTTGATCCCAGAGATGTCTTTCGAAGTGAAGATGGCGAGTCCCAAGGACTTTGCCACATTAGTCAAGAAAGGAAAGAATATTGAAAATGGACTCTTTGAAAAGGGTTCCATTAAAAATTATAGCTCTTCATCCTCAAAAAATGACACAAACAACAATAACAAACCCAAATTTAGGTCCAAAAATAAAGCTGTTACTCTCGATGGTGTCACTAATGTCAAAAGTGTACAAAACCTTCAAGGTGGAAACAATAGCCACAAAAATGAAAACTATTGTAACTGAAGTAACAACAATTCAAACCATGACAATTAGAATTAGAATCAAAACAACAATTAGAACAACCAACAATCTTGCAATCAAACACAATTCTTTCTGCTTGATAACAACAATAACAACTATAATCATGATTATGACTGAAATCAAAAATTCATTGGCTTTTATAAACCATAGAATGCCATATTTTAGAAGTTAGTGGATCACCATTTAATGATCTTTCCCAACAGATGAACCTTTGATGAAAATTGACCAAAATCAAAATGGTATAGGGAAAATGAATATTGCAAATACCAGAGCATGAAAAGACATGACAAAAACACATGTATCAAACTCAAAGTCTTCATTCAAAATATTGTCAATGATGGAGAAATTGAGGTAGAAGGAGGACCACCCTCTAAAAATTCTAAACTAAAGATATTTCAAAAGCCATTTCCCATCCAGAACAATGGAAACAACAATACAAACAATGTTAATTGAGCTTTCACATCTAATTTTCTACACTATGACTATTCTACTAACCACATATCAGGATTTGACATCTTGTCTAGTAAAACAGAAACAAATCGTATATGTGGTTTTGAATCCATGTGTGGCTACATTGAAGAAGTGGATGCTCATATGAATACCCTTGTCCTACAAGTAGCTGATTGTAATGCAACCACTCAGATAGAAAGAATTACTTTGCAAGTTGCCACTCAAAATCCCACTAATCCATCAGTTCCACATGCACCTGCTACACCATCCACTTCACAAAGACCCGCTTCTCACTATGACATATTATCCTAGTTAGGGAAGAGTCCTACATAGATATACATTCTAGAGCTTCTCACCACCTCACCTATCCACAAGGAAATTTTGGAGACTACTCTTTTAGAGTCTTATGTTCCTAAAAACATTAATGCATGCTAGTTCACTACCATGATTGAAAATCTTGCTACAAAACAACACCTTGTCTTCACAGAAAAAGATTTCCAAGGTCCTAATAGACACCACAATTTGTCACTCTACATTGAAGTCCTTATAGATAATGGATCTAGTTTGAATCTTTATACATTGAAGATGATCCATTCTTTGGGCTTCCCAAAGAGCTTCTAGATATCAATAAAAGGATAACAATTGAAGCATATGATGAAAGAGAAAGAGAATCAAAAGGATTTTTCATGCTACCACTAAAAGTTGGTCCAGCTGTAATAAATATTAAATGTCATGTCCTAGATTTGGACTTTCCATGTATAACATCTTGCTTTGTTGACCCTAGATACATACGCTCAAAGTAGTACCATCTACATATCACCAATTCTTGGAATTTCCCCACCAAGGAAGAAAGGTCACGATTCCAGGTGATCCTTTACCTTTTCCTTTTTGTAAGAGATTGAAAGGTGCCCCAACAAATTTTTGTCTAGTTAGTAAGTCTGCTAAGGTTATACCTAGACCTCCCACAATAACAGAATCACCTTCCACAATAATACTAGAGTCATCCAATATTGATTCTAGTTTCCATAAAGGAAAAGAGAATGTTGAATATATTAAGGTCAATACTACAGTGAAGAAGGTTACTTTTGCTAACCAAAGAATGTGAGAGTATAAATTCAAAAATGCCTTATGTCTTGGACAACTACCACTCTCCCCTCAATCCTTTGGAAAATGTTACCAAATACCACATTCTACAAATAAGGATACTATGCATGTTAATAAGACAATATTTGAACATTGGGGTTCACTTAGTGATGAACACATGGAGTCTAATATCTTAGATTGGCTATATTTTGATAGAAAAGATGAGCCTATGGAATTCCCTAAAGATAAGTATGTTAAGGCTCCTCCCATCATTGAAAACATAAGATATTATGACACTAGCCTTGGACCTAAAGAAGATGGAATCAGAAAATCCCCTTAGGCTAATAGCTATCCTAAAGGACATGTTTTAGACTTCATTAAACCCAAGGTGTCCTTTTCTGACAACTATTGTATGGCTAAACTTGATTCTGAGACCGAGGAGGAGGAATTCTTCAAAATCCCCTTCTAATATATTGAAGATGACCTAGATAATTATTTCCATGTCATTACCATAGCTGACCTTTCATCTACCAACTTACCCTCACCAACCCTTACATGATAGACTGGGACCTTTAGGACACACCATCAACTCTTGATATGTGTAACTCTAATGAAATAGTGATGGTACTCTTTGGACTCAAGAATCTCCAAGATTATGAACATGAGATCCAATATAATGAGGAAGCCTATTTTGGTAGCCAAGTTGATTCTCTTAGTCACAAAAGTGAAAAATAAATTCAAAATTAAAAAAATAGAAGAAACATCCTCTAGTAAAAAACCTTTTGAAGCACTTTTGGATCAAGAGAAAGATAAAATAAAGCACACATCTTCTGGTGAAAAACTCCTAGAGGTGACAGAAGAGGGAGAGCCTAACTTGCCATTTAGATCTTCACCACCAAAAAAGTCATCTATATTGAATAAGGACATAATATTAGTTAACTTGGGTATGGTAGATAATCCACAAGTCACCTACATTGTAGCTACCCTAAGTCCCGAAGAAAAAAAAGTAATGACTGAGTTCCTACAAAAAGGAAAAATCAACTTTGTGTGGACATACAAAGACATGCCTAGTTTGGACACAAATTTGGTTGTGAATCACTTAGTAGTAGATCCAAAAATTAAACATGTGAAACAAAAGTTGTGCAAGATGCATCCTAAGGTGGCACTTTTGGTCAAAGAAAATTGTAGAAAATGCTAGAGGAAAAATTCATCTGACCTATTGATTATCCTAAGTCAGTTTCCAACATTTTTCCTATAGGAAAAGCATCTAGGGACATCTGGATCTATTTAGATTTTTAAGATTTAAATCTTACATGTCCTAAGGATGATTTTCCACTTCCTAACATAGACATCATAGTGGATTTGACTACTGAACATGAAACATTATCTTTAATGGATGGTTTCTCTGGTTATAACTAGATCAAAATTGCAGAAGAAGATCAACAAAAAATGACATTTACTACCCCATGAGGAACCTTTTGTTACCAAGTCATGCCTTTTGGCTTGAAAAATTCCAGCATCACCTATCAACACACAATGACTAAAATCTTCCATAACCTCCTACATGTCATAATGGAGGACTATGTTGATGACATTCTAGGAAAATCTAAGACACATGATCCCACATTGATGTGCTTACCACCATTTTTGAAAGGCTAGAGAAATAAAAAGTGCCCTTAATCTAAAGAAGAGTGTTTTTGGGGTCCAATCAAGAAATTTGTTAGGTTACATAGTGTCAAGAGGAAGAATTGAGGTAGATCTTGCCAAAGTGAAATCCATCGTAGAAATACCTCCACCTACTACATTGAAACAACTCTAGAGTTTTCAAGGAAGATTAAAATCCATCAAATGGTTTGTGTCCTAGTTAGTAGATAAGGTTCATATACTCCAAGATTTTCTTTGAAAAGACACTTAGTTTTAATGGGATGCTTATGTTAGAATGGGATGCTTATGTTAGAAAGTATTTGAGCAAGTTAAAGTATACTTGGCTAATCCACCAATTTTAGTCCCTCCAATTGTAAGACAACCATTGATTCTATACATTTCTACCACTTAAGTTTCTCTAGGTGCTCTTTTGGCACAACTAGATGACTAAGGTAATGAGCAAGCCATATACTATCTTAGTCAAACATTAGTTGGCTATGAGTTGAACCACATTGCTATTGAGAAAGCTTGTTTGGCGGTAGTATTTTGCATGTAGAAACTATGCCATTATATGCTTAATCATACTACACATCTCATTGCCAAGATAGATTGCCTCAAGTATTTTCTATCAAAAGCTTCCCTCACTAGTCGAGCTACAAAATGGGTCTTGATTTTAAGTGAATTCAACATTTTCTATAAAGATTGCAAGGCCATTAAGGAGCAAGTAATTGTAGACCATCTTGTCGAAGCTCCTCTTCAAGGAGACCATCCTATTATAAATTTTTTTCCAAATGACACAACTATGACTATTATCCCTAGTACACAATGGAAACTATATTTTGATGGTTTCTTCATGAAAAATGGATCGGGAGAAGGAATTTTGTTTGTTACACCACAAGGATACCTTATTCCTAAGTCTTATAAAATTTCATTCCCTTGCACAAAAAGCATAGTTGAGTATGAAGGATAAGTAACAAGGCTACATCAAGCTATCAGATGGAATATTAAGAGCCTACTTGTCTTTGGAGACTCTCAATTGGTCATTAGTCAAGTTATGAATGAATACCAAACAAAGGATGAAAAATTGTTGTCATATTGCTAAATAGTTGAAGATCTTAAACAACATTTCATTGAGATAGTCTTTAAATAGATACCAAGGGCTAATAACCAAGCAACCGATGCTATGGCCACCATTGCCTCCATGATCGACATGCCTAAGTATAGTCCTAAGTGTGAATTTCTTTTTGAGAATATTTTTCTTCCTACTTATGAGCAACCAAAATAAAAGATAGTGTGTGAGATTATCAGTACTGAGTCTCCATGGTACTCCAAAAATTTTCCCTACCTACATCAAAAAATAATCCCCATAGCCCTTTCCATGAACCAAAGCAAAACCTTCATCTATTGCATTGCTCGATATGCTATCCTAGGTGATATACTTTTTTTAAAACACTTTGGTGGAACCCTCCTCCAATATCTTAGTTTAGATGAAGCCAGAACAATGTTAGAAGAGGTTCACTAAGGAATTTGTGGTGCCCATTCAAATGGCCTTACATTAGTAAAAAAATATCCTTAGAATGGGTTACAATTGGCCTATTATGGAAGTGGATACCTATCATTCTGTGAAAAGATGTGTTCCTTGTTAGCAACATGGAGATTTGATACATGCTCCTACCCAAGGCCTCCAAACCACCATTACACCATGGCCCTTTTCCCATTGGGTATTCGATCTTGTTGGTTAAATATATCCAAATTCTACAAATGGCCACAAGTATATTATTACTACCACTGAGTACTTCACAAAGTAGGTTGAGGCTATTCTTTTAACATACACCACCAAAAAATAGGTTTCAAAGTTCATATTGAACTACATTATCTATCAATTTGATATCCCTCAAGACATCATGACTAATAATGGAACTCCTTTTAAAAACTAGGAAGTTGCCACATTGTGTAGAAAATTTGGAATCACAATTTTGAAAATCCTAAAGAAAACTGTTGATGCAGTTGGTCATGACTATCACCTCCAAATTGCTCCTTCCCTTTTGTCCTACCACGCCTCCATCCATATCCCTATAAGAGCCACTCCATTTTCCCTTGTTTATGGTTCTAAGGCTATTTTACCCATGAAAATTGAGCTCCCTTCCCTTAGAATTTCTCTCAAGAATCTAATGTCTAAAGAAGAATATCAAGTTGCTCACTTGCATGAGTTGCAACTCCTTGATGAAAGATCCCTCAATGCCCTAAACCACCTTCATTTGTATCAAAATTTCCTTCAGCTCTAGTTCCACAAAAAATTCAAACCTCAAGAATTTGAGGTGGGTGACTTAGTTTTGCTACATAACATGAGGAACCTCTAGAACTGTGAAAAGAAAGGAAATTTTGAAGCTTGTTGGCAAGGCCTATTTATCATTATAGCCAAATATGGTCCTATGGCATATCAAATTTCCACTTTAGAGGGAGATTTTCTCCATGAGCCTATAAATATCAAAAATCTCAAGCAGTTCTATTCTTGAGTCCTGCAATTCTTGTACAATGTTGTTATAGTTCCACAGAACTCCAAAAAAAATTAGAAAATTAGAAAGCTCCATAAACATTTGTAAAATGTTCCTAAAGAAATGACAAAAAAAAGGAAAAATTTATTGTAAAAACTTTGTTAAGTCCATTATCAATAAGGCTCATCTCACTTCACCATTTTCCCCCATTTCATCCCATCTTTGTGCAAAAGTCCTATCTAACTTGCACTTTTCATGCATCCAATAAAAGATCTCTTATCTATGAGGCATTCATCTACTTCCATCTTTCAAAAGACCTCTAGTCCATGAGGCATTTCCCATTGAGTGTTTTTCCTAAATCCCATTACACTAAGCTTTTTCCCACAATAGTGACTGTAATAGAACTTAAATAAAATCATCATCTGAGACTAAACAATTTGAGAACTTTTTCTTTTCACAGTCCTTGCCAACACACATTTGCAACAACAACATCAAACAAAAAAAGTTCATAGGATGAATTCTTCCTATACATGACACTAAAACCTTCACTTTTGGGACTTAATATGCTTGGAAAGAACCATCGACTAAATGGCCAGTTGGTCATGTGGTCTCTTTTGGTTGATTTCATTTTGTGTATTAGTTACAGCTTTTTATGGTGTGCTTGATATTCCATATTTTGGTATCACTTGAATGGCTCCAATTGAATACATGTGTCATTGGAAGTATGATATTTTTTTGATGCTTTAGTACATGTATGTCAGTTTTGAGTTATTGTTATGCATTGCTCAATGGGGGCAACAAGTTAGCACACTTTCCACCAAATCTTCCTAAAAAGACTTTGAGAATGCCTAGACCTCTCAAATGCATATATATCATTTATTCCATCATGACCATGAAAACTACATCTATCATCCTATAGTATCTATTGTGTTGAGATTCTAGTACATGCAAAGGAATCTTGTCATCTATGCTTCTATAGCATATGATGCATAAATCCTTTTGCAAAATCAAACTAGGGTGTGCTCTCCCATATAAACACAACTGAATCCCTTGGTATCAAGTAGCTAGGATTCATGTACTATAGGATTTCACTACACCCTACTTGAGACAAAGGTTCTATTTATTTTCCCCCTCTTATGCTAACCTACTTGATTCCTATGAGTGAAAATTTTTAGACATGTCCATTCATTAGGTTCATTCATATTATAGTTTCATATTTCACATTTAGACTTACATTTTCATCATTTCACTTTGCATTCATAATTAGTATTTATTTTTTTGTTACTAACATTTTCATTTAGGATACATTCATTGTCATATTAGTACATTTATTGCATTCGAAATTTCATTCATTATTAGATCCCATTATTCATTACATTAATCCATTAAGTATATACATTATAACCATTACATTTAGTAACATATACATCATGATACATCTCACAAAGCATATAGTAAATCCATACATGACCAAATGCATACATCTCATATATCACCATAGGACGTACATCATCCACATATTAGTCATCATATATGCATCATAGAAAACATAAAATCACACACATCCTGTGTACAATGTTAGTAACTACTGCAATTAACAAGTGGGAAGATTTACTTATGCGAGGGGGGGTGAATTAGAAGTAACTAACTTTAACCTTTTCAAATCCTTTTGACTAATATTATCCACATGCATCTAATTCATATAATAAACATGAAAGTAAAAGACATGCATGAAAATAGATAACACACAAATTTGGTAACCCAAAAACCCTAAAAAATGAGAAGGTAAAACTGGGGTGGGGATGACACCCACAAAATATCATTGCAGCAATGTGTAACCGTTCAAGGTTACAATGTTTTGACCACTTCCAATGGTCTGCCATGTGAAAGGTGTGTCCTATTAAAGACTTTTTATTATGTTAAAAGTGATCTGGTTAAAGGATTTCACTACTCTACTAAAAGCAGGCCTAGTTAAAGGACTTTAGTACATTCACTTGGAATGCCACCCTGTTAAAGGATTTACAAATGGTTGCTAGGCCAACCTAAGTCCATATGATTTCCATATCTAATACAATTTGTAGAAAGTATTAGAAGATTTTGACCTAATAACTTGCAATCCTCAAATGTTGATTACAGATCCTAGTTCTGCTCTGTCTATTATGATCCTTGCTTGATTTGATATGTCACTCTTTGAATCTCTTATACCTATTCTTGATCAACTAGATTCTACAATGCTTCTCTATTCTTCACTAAGTATTTAAACTCTCCTCTAAATTTTTCTATAATTCACCCATACATTTCTCATACACACATTCTCTCTCTTGCATAATGGGGCTTCATCCTCCTTTTAAAGATTTTGAAGACTTAGTGTTAGGCATGAATCTATGATCAATATTAAATCTTCATTTCCCACTTGATTCTTGCACTTTTCCTATTGATTTCATTCCTTCTCCATTTTTCTTATTGGTTGCATGATGATTACATAGGTAATGCAAAATATTTGATCTTATCTTCAAGATCCTTTGAGATTTATACTATGTCAACACCAAAAATGGTTTACATTTGAGTTAGTGAAGGCACAAACTCATATGTTGATTCTATGTTACTTGGCACTTACTAGTTGCTAATGCTCAACACATATAGGAAAAATGGCTCACTCAGCTCCTATAGTAATTCTATTTCACTCAACATTTATAGTGACTCAATATCTATACTTTTCTTGGCACTTGAACTTCACTCAACACCTAAAGATTACTCGACACCTAAAGTTCACTTGGCACTTATTGAATTCTCTAGCTTGGCATACACTATAGCTCAGTTTTTGTATTATACTCAACATCATCTTGGGAATTTGGTTAAGTTTTTTGACACTCAAATGTCAAAACCAATATAAGACTAACAATCTCCCTCATTGACATGAGTGGAATAAACACTTAACTGAATATTATGAATCTGATCTTTATGAGTATACTACATGTTGTCAAAATTTTGTAACTCCTTTTGAGCTTATGTGCCATTTCCATTTCTATAACCAAAATTTTTGTGCTGAATGTTTCTCATGCCTATGTATCTAATACTCTTTTCCTTCTTTGTACTCCATATCTATTTGTACCTTGTTTCTACTTCCTATACTCAGTATCTATTTCCCTTTCACATCTTCTTGTAGTTTTGCATCCTTCCTAGTTCTTATCACTTCCTCAAAATGTGAATGTGAATATCTCCCCCTTTTGATATTCATTATTTCCATCAAAGAATGTATTATTTCCCATACTTATTCACATTTCCCTAAAGAATTATATCTTCCCCTTTCTTATATCTAACCCCTCTCTATTTACACACTATATCTACCCATTTTTGACACTTATGTCAAAGGGCTCTAAGGATGAATAGAATACTTTTTCAACAAAAAATTATTTACCTCCATAATCATCTTGAGAGAAGCATCACAATTGTTCAATGCTATTTCCAATGATTTGTGCTAAATGGCTATCTCTGCTGCAAGATGAACAAGACCTTCTAAAGTAGAAAAATTAGAATATTTCTTTAGAACATTTTCTGTATAGGTTTTTTCCTTATGGAGTACTTCTAGATGTGGGGTAATGGAAGATTGAATTTGCATCAATTTTCCCTTGATATTGGCCTCTTTTGTTGTCAATACAACTAACTCTTTCTGTGTGTGAAGTGTAGCTGCAAAATGCTTCTCATTTTGAGCTAGATCTTTAGGTAGCTAAGTGCTAGAAATCTTGAGATTTCATTCCAAGATCAATATCCTTTGGATAGTTTCTTGTGTGAAATAAGATGAATCACACAACTTGGTGTACAATGAGAATACATTCTCAAGTACTTTTTTCACTTTTTCTATCTTCTTAGCCAATTCTACTTCAGAAAGTGCTATTTCACTTGATATTTTCTCATTCACTTTCATCTAAATTTTCTTTTCTAACCATTCTAATAATTTAACATTAGTGTCAAGGTCCTCATTATGTACCTAGTCCAGTATGTTGGACAGTTGCTTCATGATGGGCTAGGTTTCATTAGGTACTTGCAAGCTGAAAGCATCAAGAAATATGTCTTTAATTTCCACCAATGCTTGCTTCTACCTGTACTCATTTATGAGTATCTCTTGTCTCTTCCTTCTCTCAAGTGCCTCTTGCACTTCATTTATTTGTGCTAAATTCATAGTCCTTGAGTCATAACTGGGTATGACTATTTCTTCATCAAGTGTAGGGTCTCCATACTAAAGTACCCTTGCAATCTTGGTGGATCTTGAGCTTGGAGCTGAAATCTACAATGGTACTGCATGAGTGCTTGACTTCTTAGTAGGAGTCCCCAAGGTAGGCCAGTTCACTAATGTATGTATTGTCTCCTACTCCTTAGGGGTTTTCTCCTTTTCTTTCTCCTCTTCTCTATTACCTTGGTCAATAATAATGATTTTAGGAGGTTCACCTTGACTTTGTGCAATAGGATCATCTTGCCCTATTTGTTCCTTTTTCTGCTCCTCGACAGTTCTTGTGACTATAACTATATTGTCAACCTTAGCAATTTTGTCCTATTCTTTGTGCTCTATGGGTTGACCTGCTATAGCTATGGGAGCTTGTGTAGAGGGTACTTGAATGTTTTCCTTCTCCCTTGTTATCTCTACTACAACCTTCTACAATTTATCCATACTCACCAAAACTAGATTTGTACAAAGTTGTGATTGTAGTGTAGTTTGGTGAAGGATCTTTGATCCTCTATAGTTAGAGGGTTGATGTTCTAACCTAAAGTGTCAAGAATATCCTTAAAAATTGTTGTTTCTATAGGTGTTCTATGTGGAGGACTTGGTGGTGGTAGTTGGATGTCTTGGACACTCTATTCAGTCTGCTACTCTTCAGTTGTTGCCTCTTCACCATGTGTCTTCTCCATTGTCTCTTCTTCTGTCTCTTTCTCTCCTTCATATTTTTCTTTCTCTTTTTTTTCATCTTTCTCATTCGCTTCCTCTTCTCCATCATTTCTACCTTCAAATGGGTCTTCCTGTCCTTCCTTTATAGTTTTCAAACCATATATTAATTTCCACATTTGTGTGGACTTTTGGACAGCATCTTCAATTTGGTTTTGTAAAATCTTAAAGGCTTTGTATTTGGGTGCAAACTCAGGCATTACATGAGACAATGTAGACACCCTTATTTCTTTTTCCATTTTGAGATAGTAATGCCATTTATTCTCAATTAATGAGCTTGGCTCTTTAGGCATTAAATTATCTAGTTCAAGTGGGGTAGTCTTGAACTTAGCCATCATAGTGTAGATGGACTCTTCCACTATGTTCTATTGTTTCTTTAACAACTTATTAAAGTGAATAGTCTTTAGACTAGTTAAATCAGCATTGTCTCTAATATTATTACAAATGCTTTCCAATTTAGATGTGGTAGAATGGGTTAACAATATGAATTAATCTTCTTCAGACTCTGTCCTTTCTTCAACTAATTCTGGAGGTGCAACATACTTTCTTCTCTTCTTTGGTTCTATAGGCCCTCCTTTTTCTATTGCCTTTTGTTTCTCATATTCTTTTACTACTTGATTTGTAGCCCTGGTGTCTACCCTTGTTGTTGGCTTGGTTGGCTTGGCTTTCTAGCCTTCTTCTTTGCCTTTGGCTATGCAACTGGTTGTTTCTTTTCCTTTCTTTTATTTGGCCCAGCCTTGGGTGCTTCCTCCTCAACATTGTCCTCTTCATCTACATCCTCCCCCATACCTTGGGTTAAGTCAAGTGTGCCTTGACCTTGTTCTTCTTCATCACCCTCGACATCTTCACCTTCTTCTTCTTCTATAGTGCCTTCCCCAAATTTGGCCTTCAGCTTCTTAACAAGTTTGTCCTTCTTTTTCAAAGTGGAGGTAGTCTTTAAGTCCATATCCACTTTTGATCTCACCACATCATAAGTTCTCAAATGTGGTGCATCCTTGTCTATTTCTTCTGCTAGTAAGATAGTTATTGTTGTTGATGCTTCATCTATGTTTATTTCATAACCAAGAGGTCTTAACCATCTCACTCTTGGTATGGTAGCTTGAATGTAGGTATAGTCTATATCTACAAGAAAATATACATTATTTACATGTTTCTCTACTAACGACAGTGGAATCCTTAGCCTTTGCTTCATTTTTTTTTAAAGTCCTCAAAATAACTAGTCATTAAGGTCTCAAAATTAGCTCCCATCTACTATATGTATTCATTGACTTGAGCTATAATAGACCTATTAGTTTTCCATGCCACTTTACCAAAAGAAGGGAATTCATTCTGAACATAAAAGAATATACATATCAAAATAGCACCAAATTTACATTAGGCTCCCTTGGTTCTTTTGATTGCTACTAGATTCTCATTAATCTATTGCAATTGTAGTTTTGCAAGATCATAGGTATGATCTTTCTTCACCAATTTGGATCCTACATCCACTACAATGCAAGGCACACTATTGAGTCTACTAGATTGGTAGAATTTGTGTGCTATAACTGTAACAACAAAATCAACAAGAGGGTCTTGGATGGTATCAGTTGCAATTGCTCTCTTATTCCACTTTACACCAGTATTCTTCTCAATTTCCTCCTTAGAATCACTCCTAAGAGTCTTCGGCTAATCTAGGGTTAGGTACCCTATCACTCTATGAACAATTATTTTGTGATTTTCACAAGGCCATCCTCCAACCATAAGTTTAAATCATGCATTATGCTCAGCACTAGCCTAATCCATTCTATCATGAACACTGTATAGAATTCTAGGGCATGCGTTAAACCCTTATTTTCAAAAAAAATTTATTGTTCCTTCAACACTCCATTCTCACACCATTTCTCATATGCCTCCCTCATCATATGCCTTCCTCATCTCCATGTCACCTATGGCTCCAATCTTGCAATTATAGCATTTTCTAACATCTTGAACCATTACAACCTTAGGGGGTATGATGGATAGGGCTCCAAATGGTCCATTCTTATATGCAACCTCTGGTATCGGGTAAAATTTAGGTTGTTTGACCTCATTTGACACAACTTGGACTTCAAAGGGTTCCTTCTCTCAAGTTTTCCTAAAGCTAGAAGCCATTTTTGCAATTCTAGTGTTTTAACACAAAAAAATATTAAACTACGTTACTTGGCACAGATATAAATACCTCAAGATCGATGAGATCAAGCTGAAATTCTATTGAAATGTGTTCAAACATTGGATTCTCTGCTATGAGGTTTCTCTGCACTCTTTCTCATCTTTTCCCTTTGTTCACAATGAAGAAAAATGATTGAAAATATGATAATATACCCTATTTTTATTGCATTTTATGCTTAGTGTGTTCATAGCTATCCACTCAGCTTTTGAAGGATTTCTATATTACTCAACATTCATTGTCTTTCGACCACTCAGCTTCCACAAGAGTATTCTTTACTCGGCTTCAACTAAAAATTTCTTCTCCACTCGGCTTCCTCTACCAACTCAGCTTCTACTAGATTTTTACTTGGCATCTGAGGGTAACTCAGCAACACTTGTGAATTTAACTTTGCATCTTTAATCATGCTAATCTCATCTTTTTAGTTCTTTCTTGTTTAAGAATTGATGTATGATAAAGCTTTGTAAATCAGTTCCTCATTTTTTTTACTTAGTTTGATGAAGTGTGATCACTCAACCTATTAGGTGAAGTGATCCCTTCATTTGATGTGCTACACCCATCTTTCTTTTTCCAAATCTTATTTACTTCTCCTTTAATGTCTTCCACACCTATCTTCTCCTTACCTTTGTTATTCTTTGAGTTGGGTGCCTTTGACTTTGTCAAACAATTCCTACTAATATGCCCAGTCCTCAAGAAACTAAAACATGTGGTTTGACTCAACCATCTGCTGTAGTTCCCTTTGAAATGTGTTCTTATGAAATTTTTAGGAATGTGTCCATATTCTTGACAATAATGATAGCTATACCTGGTGTTGTAGTCCCAATTGTAGTGATTTCCATGATTATTTCCTCTTGCTGGTTGATTAGGTGTCCACATAGGCTTTGATCTACATTGAAAGGCTCTATGTCCATATTTCTTGCAATTGTAGCAATGTCCTTCAAATCTTGGCGTCTTGATAGTCCTAGTCCTCTAGTTATGTGCTTGATGTCCTTTTTTTTGCACTTATGACAATAACTTGCATTCTTAGGCTTGTCATGTTGATGGGAATTATTGTTCCTACACAAATTAGAGGTATGTCTCTTTTTACCATAAAAATGACAAGTAGGTTTAGTGTTCTTACCTTTGTTATTCATTTCTTCTATAGTCTTGGATGACTCTCCTTATTCAGTGCTGGTGCAACCAAGTCTTGAAGTATCATTGCTAGCCCTTGGTGATTTCAGTAGCTGCTCAAAGTACTTGATGGCCTCATTGGGTTTGTTAAAAGCTTTTTGCAATCTCCTTTTCTCTTTTCAAAACATTTTATAGTTGATCATTTTGCATCTTTAGTGTGGAGATCTCAATATCCTTGACATTTAGTTCATAATGGGCATTCATCATTTGGCTTAGGGTATCTAGCTGCATGTTTAAAATTTTGCAAGCTCAATTGATTTCTCTTCTAGTCTATTGGCAAGGTTTCTCTTGTCTTCTTATAGCATAGCCTTGTCTTCAATGGCTCTTTTCTTTTGTTCAGTCACTTCATAAAGCATTATGGCTTGTGATTCTTGTTCAAGCTTAAGTGTTCTAATTTCTTCTACTTAAGCTCTATTCTTCTCTATCAGGTCTACTATTACTACAACAAACTCTTTGGAATCTCCATTTGAAAATAGATTTGAGGTGTCAATCTCCTTGTACTATGTCATTCTCAGCTATGGAAATCTCTCTTCTTCTCTTCAAGGATTTTCTTAGTTCCTCTCTAGCTTCTTCCAATGCATGTAAAGCAAGTTGTATATCAATTTCCTGATTCTCTATGATCTTACCAAGTTTATCGACTTCCATTTCTAGATCTTTTCTCCAAGCTAAAAGGCTTCTTCCTCTAAGAACTTGGCTCTAATACCAATTGTTGGAATTAACAAGTTGGAAGATTTACTTCTAAGAGGGGGTGAGGGGGGGGGGGGGGGGGTGGGGGGGGTGAATCAAAAGTAACTAACTTTAACCTATTCAAATCCTTTCGACTAATATTATCCACATGCATCTAATTCATCTAATAAACATGAAAGTAAAAGACATGCATGAAAATAGATAACAATTTTAGTGGATGAGCCAAGTTGGAATATTTTTAATCTTTTCATTGTATTTATAGTATTCATAGAGTTAATGTTGTTCATTTCCTACAACAATAGTGTAAGTTCTTTTCCTTGCATTTTTTACTTTCCTATAGTATAAGCTTAGTGACTCATTAAGAGACCTAGTGCACATACTATGCCAACCATTTCAAGTACACATCCCTGGGTTGATAAGATTAAATGCACCTCATAGTGGGATAAATAGTCCTTAGTTTGAATATATTATTCCTAAGAAAGTCCTTATGCATGACTATGATACACCTATTGTGAGGTAGGTCATTTTTGGTGTCGTTGCCAGGGATAGTGTTAAGCTAGGAGCATTTTTGAGTCATAGTTCCTAGAAAAAGTTTTTTTAGAAATCTCTAGTTTGAAGTTTCTTTCACCAGTGTGAAAATTTTAATTGCATGCATTGAAGAGGAATATGATGAGATGAATATGACAGATGTCTTCCATGAGGATCTGTTAATTTGAATGAAGAAGTTGAAGAAGAAAAAGTTGAGTTACCTTTTGAAGATGTAAGCCCTTTTTTTCCTATAGTATCATTATCAAGAACTAAACCAATAGATATATCTAGTCTTCAACCCTTCACTGAAGTATTGTCTAGTTTTCTTGGCAACACTACTCTAAATCCACTAGTTGTTAATCATCCAGTACCCAATGTTCCTTTTTAGCAACAACCTCATAATCTGATACCTCCAGTAATGGCACAATCTACTTTTCCATTTCCTCTTCCAAGTCTTGTAACCAATGCTAATCTTAAGAACATACCTCCCACTACTCTCCCAAAGTTCTATAGCCTTGCAACTGAAGACCCTAATACTTTCTTATTTAAATTTGATATCCTTTGTTGTATTTTTCACTACAATGATGCCCATAAGCTTAATTTGTTTCCAACAACATTGAAAGAATTAGCTTTATGATGGTTTATGGGCTTAGGAGCCAATGCAGTAGGAAGTTGGGATGAAATGCAAGCTCTATTTCTTGATGAATATAAAAAAATATTGCAAAGCATTTGGTTCAAGAGGGGATGATATCTTCAAGATATCATAGAAGGAGAAAGAAATATTAGAAGACTATGTTTCATATTTCTTATACACACTACAAAAGAACCCTCAACATACATTGTCTGATGATTCACAAAAGCTAGTCTTTCTGAGAGGTGTGAATGATGACTCTCTAGAAGCATTGGACCTAATGGCTGGTGGTGACATATATCAAGCTTCTTGGGATGATCTTAAGAAGATCTGTCAGAATTTTTCAAGGTCAACCATGAAGAAAGGTTGAGGACCTCGTTCCATAGTCACTAAACGAATTACTCAAGGAATTTCAAAGCTTGAGATATCTAACCTATTGTTAGATATCAAACACGATATCATCAACAATGTTGCTACAAATTTGGATACAATGACTGCAAAGAAGAGATAAGTAGAAGCTGAATTACAACTAGCTGAGTACTGTCCTCATTGCCGAAACCAAAAGAAGGATTGCCAATGTAAATTGGTTGCAAGCATGGAGAACCAACATCTTCCAACTAAGTATGTCAAGATAGATGGAGATGATGAGAAAGTATTCTTTGTTGCTCAATGTTGACCATGGGCCCAATGTCAAGGTATGCCTCAAGATCCCTTGCAAAGTTCAAATTCATATGGTAATCAATGGCAAAACTGTAATTTCCAAGGTCCTCCACAAAATCAATCCAATTGGAACAATGCTGGGAAAAATAACCTACAACAATTCCAATGGCCTCAAAATTCCCAACCACCCTAGCCTAATCAACAGAGTAACCAATGGCCATAGAACCAACAAAACTTCTAGTAAAACTAGAAAAACCAATGGCAACCACCCCAAGGGAATTGGCAGTCTACAAACAAATGGAAGGGATCTCAACAATGGCCTAACCAAAATATTGGTGCTCCATAATTACCCCCTCCAGTTCAACAACCTACTGTAATGCCACCACATACAAACCCTAGACTTCAAAAGAAAACAAATTACTAGCACAACCTCAACCAAATTTGAATAGCCAACAACCACAGTAGCCCATGTATAGTGCTGATGCTCAATAGTATCCTACTTACACCTTGAATGTTGTTGATATACATCTGAGATCTAGTACAACTTTACCAGTGCCTAAATTGCCTCTTATAACTGAAATACTAGATTCTCCTACAACATCAGAACCTTTAGTTGTTGAACTTGTTGACTCACCTAATGTCACCATGTCAACCCCAACTCAACTAGTAGTAGAACCTCCTTTTCTAGAAAAAGTGATACAAAAGAAACTTGAACAAACTAAGGAACAACCTTTTGACATTGTTGATTAGTTGAAAAATATACATGTCCAAATAGCACTATTTCAAGCTATTAAGGACATTCTAGTCTATGGAAAAGCTATTAGGGAAGCCTATTTGAAGAAAGTTGGAAGGAAGAAGAAGGACCCCACCATAGTCCATGTTGTGGGACAATTGGCTGACATCATGCTAGGGAAAGTGATTACACTAGAATATTTGAATTTAGGAAGTCTAGTAATGAATGTTAGTATAAATGGTCAGTTTGTTAAAAATGATTTAATAGACCTCAAAGTTGTTATAAATGTTATGACCAAAGATACCATGAAGAAGTTGAAAATAGAAGGACTAAGAGCTACACCAAAAATTCTGTAGCTTGCAAATAGTTCTACTATCACCCTTGATGGGATGATAGAAAAAATAGTTGTAACCTTAGATTCTCTGGAGTATCCTACAAACTTCATGATTTTTTCCCCTAAAGTTAATCTATCTAGTTATCCTATCATCTTAGGTAGACCATGGTTAGCCACAACCGATGCAAATATAAGTTGTAGATAAGAGAATATGACTATATCAAATGGCCAAGCAACAAAGCAATTTGATTTATATCCTCCAGCCCAACCATTACCAGATTTGAGTACATTTGTTTTGCCATATTTAAGAGATGAAGAAGAAGAGTTAAATTCTATAGTACAACTCATGATGTTGCATAGACAGTGTTTTCTAAAATTGCAAGAGGAAGATTTAGTACTTTAGAGTATTCTCACTAACACTTGTGTGGTAGAAAAAGATGTATTTTAAAGTTTTGTGTTAGAATTAATCACATATGAGGAATGTGATAAGAATTTTACTTTGCTCAAAGAACTTGAAATTCTTTATCCACTTTTACCTTGTGAATTAGAAGAAAGTCCAATTTCTAAAGCCACTATGATAGACTCCACTACTACTATTGAATTGACTAAATGTCATAAACTTCATGTTAACCCCAAATTAACACCCACACAAATGAAATAGTTAAAGGGATTGCTTCAAAGGCATGAAAAGGCCTTTGCATGGGATTGTAGTGATATGAAAGGGTTGAGTCCTATATTATGCACTCATTAGATATACATCAATGAAGGTTATCTACCAGTCCATCAACCCCAGAGAAGGATAAATCCAAGCCTTAGAGAAATAATTAAAACTAAAATGTAGAAATTGCTTGATGCTGGTTTTATTTATCTTATATCTAATAGTAGATGGGTGTCACCCCTGGTTATAGTGCCTAAAAAGGGAGGAAAATGAAGAATCTATGTAGATTACATTGAATTGAACAAGGCTACTAAAAAGGATCACTTTCCTTTACCATTCATAGTCCAAGTTTTGGACACACTAGCTGGAAAGAAGTATTTTTCTTTTCTAGATGGGTATAGTGGTTATAACTAAATCAGTATTACTCTTGAAGATCAAGATAAAACCACATTTATGTGTCCATGGGGTACTTTTGCATACTCTATTTTACCATTTGGTCTATGCAATGCTCCTACAACATTTCAAAGAGCAGTTATTAGTATTTTTGCTGATATATCACATGATTGTATGGAAATCTACATGGATGACTTTACAACATTTGGAATCACTCTTGAAGAAGCAATGATGAATCTTGAAAAGGTTTTAGTAAGATGTTAAGAACATAATTTGGCACTTAATAGTGAAAAGTGTTTCATGCTCATGCAAGAGGGCATGGTACTTGCTCATTTCATATCTGTTGCAGGAATACAAGTGGATCCAACTAAGATAGAGGTAATTCAAACATTACCCATACCTACAAAATCAAAAGATGTAAGATCCTTTCTAGGTCATGCTAGATATTATAGACATTTCATAAAAGATTTCAGTAAAATAGCTAGTCTTTTGTATAAGTTACTCACAAAAGAAGCTAAATTTAGTTGGACATCCAAACGTAATGAAGCAATCCTAGAGCTTAAGAAACTTCTGACCATAGCACCAGTTTTACAAGGCCCTAATTGGAATTTACCTTTTCATATATATACAAATGCCTCTAATTATGCCATAGGTGCATTCTTAGCACAACAATCCCAAAATCTTGAAAATGCCATCTATTATATCAATAAGAGCCTTCATGGTTCAAAGCTGAGCTACCCTGTGACTAAAAAAGAATTGCTAGCAGTAGTTATGCCCTCAACAAATTTTGGCATTACATAACTGGCTATTCCATATTTTTTCATAATAATCACGCAACAATTAAATATCTCATGAACAAACCTACTATAATAGGTAGGTTAGCAAGATGGTTACTATTATTGCAAGAATTTGATATAACTATTGTTGATAAGCCTAGAAAAGCCAATATTGTATTTGATTATTTATCAAGAATCCATCATGATAATGTTGACACTACTTTGGTTGATGATGCATTTCTAGATGAGCATTTGTTTCATATTGCTATTCAAACTCCATGGTATGCAGACATTGTTAACTACATTGTAGCCAATAAAATACCAGCACATTTTTCTTACAAGGAAAAGAAGCTACTTGTAGAGAAAAGTTTTCATTTCTCCTAGATAGATAATCTTGTGTTTTACACTGGACTTGATCAAGTTATGAGAAGATGTGTGAGAGAAGATGAGACATTCTACATGCATGTCATAATGAACCATGTGGAGGATACTTTGCAGCAAAAGGAATAGCTTTCAAAATCTTGATAATTAGTTATTATTGGCCTACACTTCATAAGGATGCAGTCAACTATACAAGAAAATGTGACCAGTGTCAAAGGATGGGCCAACTGACTAGAACAGATGAAATGCCTCTTAATCCTCAGATGACATTAGCACCATTTGACAAATGGAGAATGGACTTCATTGGTCCAATTGATTGAAGTGTGCACCTATATTCTAGTGTGCACTGACTGCCTGACAAAATGGGTTGAAGTTAAGGCTATGAAGCATGCTCATGATGAAAAAGTTTCTAATTTCCTGTATGAAGATATTTTTACTCACTATGGTGTACCCAAAGAACTAGTCATCGATCAAGGTGCACAATTCACCTCTAATCTAATCTTAGAATTGATGAAACAGTATAACATTAGGTACTGGAAATTTAGTCCTTATCATCCACAAGCTAATGGACAAGTACATGTTACAAATTAGGAGCTGGAAAATATTCTAACAAAAATAATTCATTTGCACCATCGAGATTGGACCAACAAATTACAAGAAGTTTTTTGGGCTCACAGAACAACCTGGAAGACTACTACAAGATTCACACCATTTGAGCTCATACATGGAAAGGTGACCATGCTTCCAATTGAATTTGAACATAAAAATCTAAGGAATGCCTTAGCACTGGATATTAAACTTCCTATAGCACAAAGAGAATGTCTTCTACATCTTAACTCTTTGGATGAGATGCGCAAAGTTTCTTTCGAACATACTAAACTGATACAAAAACAAAGGAAACACTGGCATGATTCTCATATTATCAATAAAGAATTTCAAGTTGGTGATTGGGCATTATTATATGATTCTCGATTCAAAGATATGCTAGGGAAGCTACATACAAGATGGCTAGGACCATATGAAATTAGTCATGTCTTTGATATTGGAACTATTCAACTAACTACCATTGATCCGGTACCTTTCAAATTTTTAGTCAATGGTCATAGACTCATGTTATAAAAATGACCACAAATAAAAGTTGATTTCCTGTAGCAGTTCCAATAGCTAGATTCAAATACAAGTCAAGTAACTCTTCCTACAGTTAGAGGTGTCAATCTTCCAACTACTACTCTTAAACATTAGTTTTTTTGTGTGCATGTATAACAACTTTATGTTTGCATAAAGTTCATTTTTTTCTATTCACTTTTTCTTTCCATCTCATCTATTTACCTTCCACTCATCCACCTCATCTCATTTCTTTATCTTCCATCCACCCACTTTCCACATCATCAAATTTTCTATGTTGTCAATAAAATTCTATGAAATGCTAATGGATGTTGCCACTGATATTATTTCTACCAACTTTTGGTACATGCGACAATCAAATTGATAGGTATAACATTTTCAAATTATATTTCATTTATAGTCCACAGATTTTGTTAATTATATTTAATACTGCATAATCCATATAATGGCAATGTTATGCCAATCCCTTACCTGTACTGTGTTTGGCAAGTGAGGACACTTGTCTAAATTTAGCATGGGGTAGGGAAGGTCATAATATCAAAAGACATGTCTATTTATCTATGATGATTTTCTAAATCTTTGCATTACCCTTCATTACTAAAAATTTATTGCCATAAGTATGCAAATTGAGGTGTTGTACTCCCTATTTTTGAATGATTTTATGTGTCAAGCTATGATGTGACCTATTTTTAAATTTTTTCATCATCCAAACTCTATTTCTGGATGATTCTCACACAAATTTATGATTTAACTTCATTCAAAACTTAATTATTGTGCATAACAATTTGTTATGACAATTAATTACCTCCTAAAACAAAGAAGTGTGATGAGTCTGAAGAATAATGCAATAGTTTGAAGCTTGAATCCAAAAAGGGAGAAAATAGAGTAAACAGAGGAAGTGTTAAGGAAATGGGTGGGTAGTTGCAAAGGAGAGAGCCAGTAGAGCACACTATGTTTCTCTCAGACATAGAAGTTGTAAGAAGGTTTAATGCATGTGAATGGCTAGGGTATTTCTTGAGTTTAACCACATATGATGAAGATGTGGCTATAGAATTTACAAGGACATTTGACAAGGGAGAAGCTTCTATTTGGGGCTTAACAATAGTTGCAATAGAGGAGCATATCACTAAGGTAACTAGGTTACCTACGATTGGACATCACAAAACAAGGGTGCAAGAGAATGTCACTACCACCACCATACAATGAAATAGCCATGCACAAAATCAGGTATTTTACATGCAAAGGAAAATTTTAATACCTGCATGCACATCATTTCAAGCTACTTAGTTGTGTAAGGCATAATCTTGCTATGAATATTCCAAATTTCTTGTATTTCTTGTATAATAATCTTGCTATGAATATTCCAAATTTCATTAGTATGAAGGAGACTCAAAAAGGAAAAGAGAATTCTATTACTCATCATGCTTTATTAAGTTGTTAATAGAATGATCACTTAGGGATGTATCCTCCTTAATGTGGGATGAATTTGTGCAACTTAAAACCTTGTAACCCCAAGCTGGCCCTAGTGAACAACATAGTAAGGGAAATGTAGCTCCCACTAGTGAGCCTATTGAACAAAAAATTCAAGAAGCTAAAACTAAAAGGACTCAAGGAAATGAACAAGAAACTACCCCTATTCAAGAAAATGTGCCTCCATTTGTACAAGAAATTTCTAAACCTACTACCAATAGAGTTAAGAGGAAATGAAAATTGCCAGAAGAAATTTATGTTCAACAAGAACCGAGCCCTACAATTGTAAAACAAAAGAGAACAAAGAAGGGTCCTACAACAATTGCTCATGTAGTAGAAACATTCAAGGGAAAAAGTAGGCTAAAGGTTGTAACATAGAAAGAAACCCCTGTAAGGAGAAGCCCTAGAATGAGAGGACAAGTTTCTAAGGATCCTATTCTATCTAAAACATCCACCAAGGAATCCCTTGTGCAAATTGTTTCCAATCATTATCCCCCTCATCCTAAGATTGCAAGCACTCCTGATAATCCTATTGAAGAGTGTAGGGAAGAAATTAAAGAAAATCTAAATGATACCCTAGAAAACTTACCAGGCACCTAGAACTATAGGGATGAGACATTTCTTGAATATTTTGATCCAAACACTACCCTAGTTACACATAGATCAACATGGATCACTGGTTTAACAGAACATCTATGGCAGGAACAAAGAAAGAGGAAAATGGATCATGAAGAAGACCATAGCACTATCACACTACATAAACTCCTCTTTCAATAATTGTATGGACAGTATTTCTTTGCTAAGGCATTATGGAAAGAAGAAAAGAAAAAGATGAATAAAATTATAGCATCTCAAAATGAGAAAATTGCAAAATTAAAGGAACAGATAGAAAGCCAAAAATAGCACATGGACCATGCTCTTAAGTTAGTTGACTAGGCCCTTGCTTGTAGGTCACCACCTAGAGTTTATGCTCTCTAATAGAAAGATAAATTTCTTTTGTTTCAGTTAATGTTAACCCTCAAGAATGTGAATGGAGAGTTTAAATCAACGTAAGAATTTTATGGACTATATTAGACTCTACCACCATGGCAGTAGAACTTATTGTGTGAATTATATGTTCATAATTTTGTTATTCCTTCAGAGACTGAATGGAATCCCTTGATTTACATAGGAGATGTGCACCTAAAAGCCCTTATATCATGGATGTCCAATGAAGCGAATTATGACATGCAGTTGAATAACTACAAGGATGAGGAAACAATAGAACCTTTACCTTTAAGAGTAGAAAGTATTAAGCCAGATGAAATGCTTAGGGATTGGTTCACACTAACCTATGGAAGAAGAATCCAGAAATGAGGGAGAAGATCTTTGCTACCAAAACTAAGGTTTCCCTACTTTGCATTTTAGAGAGCCATGACCAATGCTAGGAGTAGGTGGGCTAGACTACCTAAATCTCTTAAGAATTTAGAACCACGCAACCCTATTAACTTGGAAGCAGGACTTCACAAAGTTCCAAATATTTAGAATTAGGGAACCAACCCAGATCAGAGTTGTGGTGTCCCTCAACAATGTAGCCTCCAATGTTCTATGGCCCTTGTATGACATTAATGTTGATAGACTTGAAAAGTTGTAGGAAGATCACAAGAGATAAGTCTGGGAGAGAACTAGAGGATTTTACTACACTTTTAAGAGCAACAAAAATGGATGAATAGAAATTGGAGAGTTCAACTCACTAACAAGGAAGTGCAATTCTTGAGAACAAGCATTAGTTTGGCAGGGGTTAGATGATGAGACCAAAATTTGCCTTTATTTTATGATGTTTAAGATACTTTTTTGATACTCTATTTATCTTTGTTAAAACATTTGTGGACCTATGTTTACCGAATCTATGATAAATGTATGGGGTCAAAACTATGCCATCTTTTGCTAATATTATATATAGTATGTAGTATTTCATATAGTTATCAAAATGTGCATTCTTATATTTGAATTTAATTTGATAAATGTTTATTTGAAAACATGTTTTGTATTATAACTAACCTATAAATGAAGACTAAAAGATGATTGGAGGAATTCAAAAGCTAAGCATCAACAACATTTAAGGAGAAGAGAACACCAAGGAGCAACCACGGTGGAGGAAGTTGTAATGGTTCCAACAGACATAATAGCGAGTGAGGAGGAACTATAAAGACTTATTACCCCCTCTGCATTTACTCTATGGAAAGAAGATGTTCAAGCTTTATTATTCCCACCTTAAGCTAGTATTCCTTCTTCCGAACTTCAGTTGTTATCTTTCTATTTTCTCTCTTGCAGATTTTAAGCTAGGTCATTTACTTTTCTGTTATGGAATAAATGGCAATTTCCTATATATATAGGAATTGACCCAAGTGTGTTAAGTTTTAGAACCACTTAGAAGAAATAATTTCTAAGAATAGACTGTTAACTTTATAGTTGTGTTTTTACAGTTAACAGTTCTCTGTTATGTAATGAATTTCTAAATCGAATGAAATAGATTTTGACTTTTATCTTGTGTTAGTAGTTTAGAGAAGCCAACCAAGGGGGGCCACTTGGAAGGTGGATTAGATTAGGATAGAATAGATTTATTTCCAAGCATTCATAATATCTTAGTTAGAAGTTGAGTTCCTTCCTGTAGCATCACACTTTGTGAATGTTCTTGTAGCATATGTGAGAACAGTTTTAGTGGATGAGCCAAGTTGGAATATTTGTTATCTTTTCATTGTATTTCTAGTCTTCATAGAGTTAAGTGTGTTTGTTTTTTGCAGCAATAGTGTAAGTTCTTTTCCTTGCATTTTTTACTTTCTTGCAACATAAGCTTAGTGACTCATTAACAAACCTAGTGCACATACTATGCTGACAATTTCAAGTATACGTCCCTGGGTTGATAAGATTAAATGCACCTCATAGTGGGAGAAATAGTCCTTACTTGGAATATATTATTCCTAAGAAAGACCTAGTGCATGACTATGATACACCTATTGTGAGGCGGGTCACAACTTTCCAATAGGTTACAAAGTCAACTCACCCAAAGAAGACAAGAATCCAACTTCTCCCTTCTTGGATCAACAATGACCTATTACACCCAACTTGGCACATAATGTGTTTTGGTATTCCCCAATCTTCCTAACACCAATAATGATTTGTGACACTTCAATATGACCAAGGAAAAGTAAAACAATGATTAGATTCACTGTTGGCAACCCACAATACAAACTTCTATAACAAACCTAGTAGCCCATTAGGCCTCCTATTACTATTTTTCACTAATAACACCAAAATATTACAAAGGACTTGGCAAACAAAAGATAGATTTGAACACCCTTTTCAAAGTATTAAAGGACTCAAAAGTTTGGAAACTTCAATTCCACTCCAACATATCTTAACCCCTACCATGTACTCAGGCCTAATTAGCAAGGTTAGGCGTGGTCTACAAGGCAATGATCAAGAAATGGGTTCATGGAATCAATCTTCCAACTCTAGAGTGTTCTCCTAACCCAAATGAAAGTATTTTTCTGATTCACCAAGTCCTCAACTCCTTTAATTCATATTACTCAACCAAATTGCATAAACAAGGTCTAGTACATGAGTAATATTATACCTAGGGCTTGCTTCCATAAATCTCTACTACAACCTCCTATCTCCATACCTTTGAAATATCATATTACATTTCCCTAGCTTGCTTCATACAAATTCCAATGGTGGAGTTTCAAACTAGGGCCATTTCTTTGGTCAAACCCTTGTTTTGAGGGTTTCACAGGGCTGGGAGAGGAAAATTTTGATAACTTTTCAAACAAAATTGATCTACCCTTCAAACCAATGCCAAAAATTTCTATAATGTCAACCCAACTTACCAATGCAAAATATCCACCATGCAATCAATAAAAATCTGTATAGTGCATCAAAAGTGCTGGAGCAATAGGTTCTTTTATTGATTTTGAAAGCAAATACATATGAAAATCCTTCTCTACCTCCAACACAGGTGCATAGGGCTTATATAGGTTATTTTCAATTGTTTCAACTGACCCATCAACAATTTTTGTAGTTAGAGGTTACATTACAAAAAGTTGTCAATTTGTTGCAAAAAGTTGCTAATGCAACTTTTGCAATATTAACACCTTAGTGTCTTGTATCCATTACATAGGTGGATGGCCTTAAGGAAATTTCTTCATCAATCCTAAGGCCTTACTACATTGAATAAAACAAGAATTTTGATTAGGTGCTCTGAACCATTCTCCCCTACATAGAATAAACTCCAGTCTCTCAAGTGTTGTGAAGTGAAGGATCAAAACCATGTGCCTTGAGGTCTTTCTCTGTCATCCATGTTGCATCTACTATTTTTTGTCCTTTCCATTGTACAAGGTATTCATAATAAGTCTTCCTCCTACTTTTCTTACTAATCCTTTTGTCTTGAATGGCTTCCACAATGGGTTTAGGCTTTGGTGGGATGGTATTCTTCAATTCTTCCTTGAGATCTGCAATAGTACCTACATCCACATCATCTATATCAGCACCCTTAAAAGCATCCAGGTCAAAGACATTGAAAATAGGTGACAAGTTAATATCATGTGGTAAATCAATTTGATAGGCATTATTTCCACACTTTTTCATTATTTTAAAAGGACCAATCTTCTTCATCTACAGTTTGGTATGTAATTTCTTTGGAAGTATGGCCTTATTGAGGTGAATCATTACCATATCTACCACCTTAAACTATAGTTCTCTTCTTCTTTTATCTGCCTATTGTTTGTACTTAGTGGAGGTGTTTTGCAATCTATCTTGTACCTATTGGTGGACTTCTCTCATTACCTCTGCAAAATCCTCAGCCTGTGCACTTCTTCTTTCCATGTCCTTGACTTCCCTAAGTTCCAAGGTACCCCTAGGGTGAGTGCCATAAATAATTTGAAAAGGTGTTAAACCAATACTTCTATTGATGGAATCATTGAAGGCAAATTCTGACTAGGCAAGACAAAATCCCAAGAAGCACCATGTTGTTTAGAAAGACACCTTAGCATATTCCCCAATGACCTATTGACTACCTCAGTCTACCCATCTAATTGAGGATGATAAGCTAATGAAAAAAATAAGTTGGTGCCTAGTTTTCTCCACAAAGTTCTCCAAAAATATCCCAAAAACTTAGAGTCCCTATCTAATATGATGGATAAAGGAAAACCATGAAACCTAGCAACTTCTTTGAAGAAAAAAATTGCTACATGGGAGGCATCATGAGTGGTTTTACAAGCCATGAAATGAGCCATTTTGGAAATCATATCCACAACTACAAAAATACTGTCATAACCATATTTGGTTCTTGGTAGACCAACAACAAAGTCCATACTCACTGAGTCCCAAGGTTTATGAGGTATTGGGAGTGGGGTGTAAAGTCCTGCATTTGATGAGCCTCCTTTTTCTTGATGGAAAATTAAACACTCCTCAACATATCTACTAACATTAGTTTGTAACCTTAGCCAATAATAAATTGAAGAACAAACCTTCTACATGGGAGGCATCTTGAGTGGTTTTGTAAGCCATGAAATGAGCCATTTTGGAAAACCTATCCACAACTACAAAAATACTGTCATAACCTAATTTGGCTCTTGGTAGACCAACAACAAAGTCCATACTCACTAAGTCCCAAGGTTTATGAGGTATTGGGAGTGGGGTGTAAAGTGTTGCATTTGATGAGCCTCCTTTTGCTTGTTGGAAAATTAGACACTCCTCAACATATCTCCTAACATTAGTTTGTAACCTTGGCCAATAATAAAATCTTCTAACCCGCCCCAAAGTTTTATCCACCCCAAAATGCCCTGCTAAACTACCACAATGCTTTTCTTTTATGGTTTTTTCCCTAATCAATCCCTTGGAAACACAAAGTTGACTCCCTTTAAACAAAAGACCTTCTTGCAAGATATACTCACCAAATTCAGTGTGGTACCTTTCACCCATGGATTTTCAAACTTGGTCGAAGTCTTCATCTTGCTCATACATGTCTTTCATGGCATGAATTCCAATTCTCTCCATCTAAACTTCCTGAATGGTCAAGTTTCTCCTGCTAAATGCATCAACAACTTTATTAGTTTCTCCCTTCTTATGCTTTATAGTAAAGGTTTAGGCCCTTTCATATGCCTATGATTTAACTTTTCCTACTTATTCAAGAAAATCAATGCATGATTATCATAGGTTGAATATTTTTGCTTGGTCTCATTAAGTTTTTAACTAAAAAAGGCCATAGGCCAACCCTCCTAACTTAGAACTCTTCCAATTGCCTTATTTCTTGCATCACACTCTACTATGAACAATTTATAGAAATCAGGTAACACCAAAACCAGTTGATCTACAATTTTTCTTTTAAAGCATTCAAAAGAATCACTTTCCTCCTTAGTGCAAGAAAATATACATTTCCTGCCTCCTTTAATTGTATCTATCATTGGAGCACACACACCACTGAAGTTTCTTATAAATTTTCTATAGAAACTATAGATGCCATGAAAACTCTTTACCTCTAATGGAGTGGTTGGTGGTGGATAGTTAAGGATGGCTTCAACCTTGGAAGAATCCATCTTTAGTTCTCCTCCTGATATCATAAATCAGAAAAAGATTAGTTCATTCTGAAAAAAGGAACATTTCTCCAAATTTATCATCAATTTCTCCTTATGAAGCCTATTCAAAACCAAATCAAGGTGCCTTAAGTGCTCATCTCTATCCTTGCTGAATATTAAAATGCCATCTAAGTACACCACAACAAACTTGTGCAAGAAATGTTTTAAGACTTCATTCATGAGCCTCATAAAGGTTCCAGGTGCATTTGACAAACAAAAAGGCATCACAAGCCATTGATACAATCCTTTAGATGTTTTAAATGTTTTTTTTCATTCATCTCTACTCCTGATTCTAATTTGATGCTATCCACCTTTAAGGTTCACTTTTGAATAGATACTTGCTTTCCCTAAACAGTCCAACAGGTCCTCTATTCTTGACATGGGAAACCTATATCTAATGGTTATCCTATTTATTGCCACTAAATCCATACACAACCTCCAAGTACCATCCTTTTTAGGAGCTAGGACTACAGGGACTACACATGGGCTTATATTTTTTCTAATAAACCCCTTGGTTAATAGATCTTCAATTTGTCTTTCTATCTCTTCATTTTGTTCTTGGCACATCTTATAGGCTACCTTATTTGGAAGTGTAGCCCCTAGGATGAAGTCTATATAGTGACTAATATCTCTTTTAGGAGGCAAAGTTTGTAGTTGGCTACCTACAACTATTCCCTTGTATTTCTCTAACAAATCCCTTACCTCCTTAGGCCCAACATTGATGACCTTGGGTGGATCTTGTGGTGGTTTAATGGGACATTTTTGAGGTCTAACAATCAATGCATAAGAGGGTGTATCTTTCTCCTTGGTGACTCTCATGAATTCTTTTTCTCCTACTAACATTACCCAATTTGTAATCAGGTTTCCATCATCAAGCAAAGGTGGCATGGTGTATTCAATCCCATCCTTGGTTATGGTGTAAATGTTTGTTTTCCCATCATGTTTTGCACACACATCATATTTCCATGGCCTCCCAAGAAGCAAATGACATGCATCAATCTTTGCCAAATCACATAAAACCTTGTCATGATACTCCTATCTTGAATTCTACCCACACTTTCTCATTAATGAGGGTTTGTTTGTCTTTTGTTAGCCATGACACCTTTTAGGAATAAGGGTGAAGACTTCTTGTTAGTTTCAATTTGTCTACCATTTCCCTAGAGGCCACATTATCTAAGGATTTGAAATCTACTATAACTCTGCAATCCTTATTGTTTACTTTGCATAATGTTTTGAACAATGTTTTCCTTTGTGGTGGTTCTATAGTTGTACAGGCTTTAATCAAGGTTCTTTGCATCATCAAAGATTCCCCATGCTCTTGAAGTGCAGGCCTTGAAGTGGCTAATTGGTAAGAAGTGACACTTTGACTGTCCTCCTCTTTTTTCAATTGGATTCTCCTATCCCCTTGCTTGTTCTTTTTAGGGCATCTAAAGGACTCATGTCCTACCTGATTACAAGTGAAACATTTTCCTATAAACACACTAGGCCTCCTTCAACTATATCTTCCTCTACTGTTGGGTCTCCTACCCCTAAAAGACCCTCTATTAGTGGACTCTCCATTAGTATTTGATCCACTAGACTCTTCTTGATTTTTGTTGAAGGATCCCCTTCCATTGAACCTACATCTACCCCTATTATTGTTACCTCTACCTCTAGTACTTATTTCACGTTTCCTCTTATGTTTCTCTTCAATTTTTAAAGCCATATTAAAGAATTGATGTACTGAACCCAAAGTAATCAATGTTAGTTCATCTTGAATACTATATTTTAAACTATTCACATACCTTGCAAGTTTTTGCATCTATGTCTCATACACCTAGGCTCTGAGGGTCAAATTGTGAAATTCTTGGGTGTAGTTGCTGACATCCAAGTTCCTTTGTCTACGATTTTGCAACCTTTTGTGCACCAACACCTCATAATCCTCTAGTATGAACTACTTTCTTATCTCTGCCTTCATCTTCTTCCATGTAGAAATCTACTCCTTGCCCTCATCCAATCTTTTATTTTGCAAAAAGTTCCACCAACTCAAGGTAGGGCCTTTGAGTTTTTCCTTGGCAATCCTGACCTTCTAATTTTCAAAGGTCTAATCACATTAAAAGTGGTTATCTAAGGCCTCAATCTTGTCCATGCATACATCAGGGTCCAACTTACAATGAAAAGTGGGTACATCCCCTTTTCCTTTCTTTCCAACTCTCTCCAATGCTGCAAGGAAAGGCCTCTAATCTACAAGAATGTCCTCTTGTTCTTCATTCCTCACTATCTCCTTAGGTTCTAATTCATCATCACTCCCTCTCCTCATTTTGTTCTTGAGTCTATCCAATTCCCTCTTCATAGTCTTATTCTCTTCCCGGACCATTCTACTTTCAACCATCTACTCTTTGACCAATTTGGCTAACTCCAAATTGGCGATCCTCAAGGGGATCTCCCTCTTAGGTTCTTCTCCTCCATTAGACATTGTGTCTCAACAAATTAAAGTGGCTTTGATACCACTTGGTGTAGAGTAAGCACAAGGAAGCACAAAACAATCAACCTTCTACCCACCAATCCTCCAAACCCCACAAGGGATTAAAAAAGGCTATGAATTTCTTCCAAATGAATATTGCACTAATAATACAAGTTTCCAATAGGTTACAAACTCAACTCACCCAAAGAAGACAAGAATCCAACTTCTCCCTTCTTGGATCAACAATGACCTATTACACCCAACTTGGCACATAATAAGTTTTGGTATTCCCCAATCTTCCTAACACCAATAATTATTTGTAACACTTAAATATGACCAGGGCAAAGAAAAATAATGATTAGATCCACTGTTGGCAACCCACAATACAAACTATTGTAATAGACCTAGTAGCCCATTAGGCCTCCTATTAATTTTTTCACCAATAACACCAAAATATTACAAAGGACCTAGCAAAAAAAGATAGATTTGAACACCCTTTTCAAAGTATTAAAGGACTCCAAAGTTTGGAAACTTCACTCCACTACAGCATACCTTAACCCCTACCATGCACTCAGGCCTAATTAGCAAGTTTAGGCGTGGTCTACAAGGCAATGGTCAAGAAATGGGTTCATGGAATCAATCTTCCAACTCTAGAGTGTTCTCCTAACCCAAATGGAAATATTTTACTGATTCACCAAGTCCTCAACTCCTTTAATTCATATTACTCAACCAAATTGCATCAACAAGGTCTAATACATGGGTAATATTAGACCTAGGGCTTGCTTCCATAAATCTCTGTTGCAACCTCCTATCTCCAAACCTTTGAAATATGATAGTACATTTCCCTAGCTTTCTTCATACAAATTTGGAAGAATTTCCAATAGTGGAGTTTCAAATTAGGGCCATTTCTTTGGCCAAACCCTTGTTTTGAGGGTTTCACAGGGCAGCGAGAGGAAAAAATTGATAACTTTTGAAAGAAAATTGATCTATTCTTCAAACCAATTCCAAAACTTTCTATAATGTCAACCCCAACTTACCAATGTAAAGCAACCACCATGAAATTAGTAAAAATCCATACAGTACATCAAAGCAGAGTCAAAAGTGTTGGAACAACAGGTTCTTTTATTGATTTTGAAAGAAAATACATATGAAACTCCTTCTCTACCTCCAACTCTAGTGCACGGGGCCTATATAGACTATTTTCAACTATTTCAACTGACCCATAAGTACTTTTTGCAGTTAGAGGTCACATTACAAAAAGTTGTCAATTTGGTGCAAAAAGTTGCTAATGCAACTTTTGCAATTTTTGCACTTTTTGACATTTTAACCAATTTCCTTGCTAAACCAATTCTAATCATTCCTAAATGTTGTTCTAAGGGTAAACAAACACCTAAACCAACCTAGAAATATATAACAAAGTAAAATTCCACCTTTTGGACCAATTGATGCCTAGGTTCATATTAACACCTTGGGGTCTTGTATCCGTTACATAGGTGGATGGCCTTAAGGAGATTTCTTCATCAATCTTGAGGCCTTATTACATTGAATAAAACAAAAAATTTGATTAGGTGCCCTGCACCAAAACTGCCCTCTAGATTTTGCTATAATTCACCCATACACTTCTCATACACACATTCTCTCTCTTGCATAATGGGGCTTCATCCTCCTTTTAAAGATTTCGAAGACTTAGGGTTAGGTATGAATCTATGATCAATATTAAATCTTCATTTCTTGCTTGATTCTTGCACATTTCCTATTGGTTGCATGCCTTCTCCATTTTTCTTATTGGTTGCATGATGATTACATAGGTAATGCAAAAGATTTGATCTTATCTTCAAAATACTTTGAGATTTATACTATGTAGGCTCCAAAAATGGTTTACATCTATGTTAGTGAAGGCACAAACTCATATGCTAATTCTATGTTACTCAACACTTACTAATTGTTGATGCTCGGCATTTATAGGAAAACTAGCTCACTCAGCTCCTATAGTAATTATGTTTCACTTGAAATTTTATAGTGACTCAGGATCTATACTTTTCTTAGCACTTGAACTTTGCTCAACATCTAAAGATTTCTCGGCACCTAAAGTTTACTCAACACTTATTGAATTCTCTAGCTTGGCATACACTGTAATTCAGCTTCTATATTATACTCGACATCATCTTGAGAATTTGGTTAAGTGTGTTGACACTCAAATGTGAAAACCAATCTAAGACTAACAATAACATCATAAAAATCACATGCGTAAGAGATAATCATCCATATAGATATAGGCTCATAAAACCATGTCATATATATCAAAAAATAAGTTTTTTTATATAGTCCATATATAAAAGAATCATGTAGTGCACCATGCATATTGCATCATCAAAAAAGTCGCTACATTGCATCATTGTGTCAAAACTACTCACTATAAAGATCATGGAGCTAGTTGTGAGGGCTTGACCCCTCCTATACCCCTCCCCATGGAGGCCTGCTTTGTCCAACTAATGACTTTGATCTTTGATGACCCCCTATGGTCCATGAGCTCGATGCCTCATAAAAATATATCTGACGTTGATCTGTTGGCATGACATCATAATGCATTGACCTATAGTAGGCTTCCTTGTTAGTGTGTAGTGAAGACCTCTTGCATCATTATCACCATCCCCCCAACCTATATTGTATGTTAGATGATATCTTGCTGGCCATAATACTCATCCACCTGCCTCTACTTAGTCTCTCTCTCTCTTCTAGTAGGGTGGCCACCTCCTACCAAAAAGTGTCTATCTCATCCAGCCCATCTATCTTAGCCTACACAATGAAGTCACTAAAATCTCCTGCACCTATCCTAGCCTGGAGTGCTACTAAGGTCTCCTAGGAACTGTCTTCCCTCGCTTTCTTTGTTACTATATTCCCTTGTGGATGGGAAACTTCTATCTAGAGGCTATCTCGCTCATCCCTAACTATTTCTATCTCATCTTTTTTAGGTGGCCCTAGTGGTACCTTTACCTTTGGCCCCTATACCTATGGCCTTGGTTGTGACCCCTGCACTAATGGTGGCCCAACTAGTGCTGGTACCTTTCTCTAATAGACTCTACACCTCAAGGACCTTACTATGCTCCCTACCCTAGTAGTGGCACCACTATTGCCTATCCCCCATTTCCCACCCCATCTCCTCCACCTTGTGCCTGCACTACTACTAGTGACCCTCCTAGTACTGTGAGTTGCATTGGTTGTTGACCCATCCACCACTATATGTATGCAGGTCTCATCCCTGAATCTCCTTAATCCTATTCATGAGCCCATTGCCTTGGTTGCATAACTCACCATGACATCCTCACTAGTCTTAGAGAGGTCCCATGTCCCCATAGTCTCCCATACTCTTGCGATACCACTAGGTATAGAAATCTATCTGATATAGCATCTTGAACTCATTCAAACTGTCACTACACCCTAGAGGGCATATACACCATAACAATGTAAACTTTTGTCCTACTAATTAGCCAATAATTTGTCTATGTATATGGAAGGTATAAATGATCCTTGTTATCATCCTCTCCTCCCACTGGTAATGTAGCCCCCCACCACTCACCACCATCATATGGTAACTAGTCAAACATAATAATCTTATTCATACATCTCCAAAATTTGACTGACTTAGTCAAGGTGTACTAGATCGATGGCCTATATCAATATGCATAAGGATCACTCGATTGTCGAGTCTCCTACCTCATAATAGGGCATGCCACACCTATGTGCTCCCATGACCACACCATCCACAATGTTAATCCTAGGCCTATGGCCCACTGCATCTTATAGGTGCACATGTGTAGATCATGGTATAGTTGGGCCAAGATAGTCTAACCCTAGTAGAAGACCATACTATCATCCTATAAGATAGTGCTTAGCACTCATGTCCAACCAATTGTAAACACATTCCTAGTATGGTTTGGCACCATCCTCCATATCAGTGAGGCCAGATAGATAGCAAGCCATGACAACCTCTACTCTAATTCCTCCCTCCTTGTCAACCATGATCTCTAGATAGGTAACCTCTATCATCAATTCCTAAAGCACTCTTATAGATAGGGATTTGCACCCTCTAGTACATACTCCTAATATCTCCCACAGATCAGCACTCGAAGAATTTTCCAACATCAAGAAGAGTCACTATCACCTCTCCAATAGGAAAATTGAAGCTCGAGTTTAGTGTTTGCCACCACTCTATTAGTGTCAATAGTTGTGCTAAGTGCACCCTCAGATTAAGCCACTCGTGGATGTGCTTCAAACTAAATAGTCTCACATGACCCTACTCTACCTCTATAAGTGTCTCTCCTAGCACCATCATCATTGGGTGTGCTCCCACAATTAAAATGTCACTATCACCATCTGTATTATAGACATACAATGGTTTTTATATCATTTATTTTCTACTCCTTTGTTTCTATAAGCATGGGGAATTATACTTTGTTCACCCCCTAGTCATATTGGTCACCTAATTTCATTGATTTGTCTAAATTGGTGAAGATGCCAATCTACGCAAATGTGGATCAATAAAGATGCCAATTCGTGTAGATGTGGATCGATGAAGATGACAAATTATGGAGATGCTAAACTGGCATCTTTGATGGCTATGTAGATGTCATTTTTCCAACTAGTGACTATTAGACTATCATTTGTGAAGACAACAACACAAAGATCATCATCTCTGATCTTGTCTCTGACACTTGATTCCCCCTTTTGGCATCTATGTAGACGATAAGAAAAACCCTATCATCTTCGAAGATGACAAGAAAAATCCTATCATCTCCATAGCACCCTTTACCTTATTTTGTCATCTACAAAGATGATAGAGAGAGAACTATCATCTTCACTTTGACCCCATTTTCACCCTATTTAATGTGCGATAAATTCTAAAATTCAATGTGTAATTAAAAATTTGACAAGTAGGGATGGTTGACTTATCAATGGACCCATGGCTTCTAGTGCTATCAAATGCACTCTCCAAGTTGTAGTCTCTTAATTAGATCCATCCTTCACTCTAGTTCTATGCTTTCTAGGTGTGCAAATGACTCTTCCATATGCCCCTTGTTGGATTATATAGGCCCTCTGAGGTCCCCTTTTGAGCTTGTACCTATCCTTGACCATGTTGACCCCTGTTTGCCCTCAAGTCATGCAAAATGCTCATCTATGCCTTTTTCCTACCATTTATTTTCTTCTAAAGTTCTTTTCACGAAAATTACTCAATTTTTTTTTTCTCTATTGTTGCGAGGGGACGCCCTCCTCTGACATGTCTCCTAGGACTCCTATCCTCTCTAGGGAAACCTATATTTTCTTTTCTTTGATATAATGTCATTTTGACATCACATCAAAGAGGGGTAAAATATAGATGCTCAAAATTTTCCCAAATTCTATATTAATTTATTTAATATTTCCTTTTGACATTATAATTAATTATATTTTTCATATTCTTCTACTTATTTAATTACATAGGTTCATTTCCCTAATGCATTTAAATTTAATTTAAATGCATCCCTCTAATGTATTAAATTTATCTAATACATAGTGCTCCATAAATCTCCTTTTGAATAAATTTTAATTTAGTTAATTACCTCCACTTTATTAAATTCTTTAAGCCTTTGATTAAGTTAAATCTTATTTAATTTAATCCTAATCCCATCCTAAAACCTAGTCTACACCCATCACTCTCATCCTTCTTAGCCTACCCATTAATTAATCTCGCTTAATTATCCTAAACACCTTTCTAAACACCTTTTACCTCTTAAGGGCTCTCTCACACACGTCAGAAACACAAGATCCAATAAAGCTTCCATTGTATTATTTTATTCGTACCTCTTACACACTTGTCCCCCTTTCCTTTCTCCAAGGTTTCTCACACATGTGATAAAACCTTGAGCCATCACTTTCATCCAAAAGGCTTATGTTGACCTTTGCATGGCTTGTCCCCTTAGTCCATGTGTCTCCCTTGTGGCACCTATGTGGATGCCACATAGATGCCACCTCCCCAATGCATCTCTCAAACAGATAAATAGAGCCCTTGTCTCAAGCATTTTTTATCTCTCTCATTTGCATTGTTATCATGCTAGTTTAGAGTTAGAGCTTTCTTAGTAATTTTCATGTTGGTAGTTGTTTACTTCTTGCATTGCTTTTTTTATTCATGATAGTATAGCACTCTTAGATTTTCTTCTTACATCCACTTCAATTATCCATTGAGTGCTCTCAAGAATAATTGCTTCCATAGCCATCTTTTGAAGCATTCTTCATCATTTAGCTTAGTTGCATGTTCATTACTACGTTTTTCATATCATTGGGATTCCTAGTTGTGTTTAGGAGAGTACAATAACATCCCACAATCTAAAGTGCACCGACAAGGCCTCTTATGGGTGCCCTTTTTGAGCTGCTTTGAGGTTACCTAGGGACTCTTTCTTTTCGGTTGTATTAAGTTGTACAATTCAAGCATAGAATTAGTTGTATTTTGCTTTCTTTTGAATCTTTTATATGCACATGCCACTAATGCTTGCTTGTTTACATGTGCTCCCAACAAGTTAGGTTTTTACATATACAACCTTGTGAAAGGATTTCAAACTCAAATTATTAAGCCAACTTGTTAAGGGATTTAAGTTTAGACTTGTTAAGATCTTTCTCACCTTGTTAGGAGTGACTTAGTTCTTGTTAGGGTTCAACAAGTAAAACAATATGAGAGTGAATTTTCTCATTCTCTTGTACTAATCTTGTTAAGTAAAAATTCCACTTTTCTTGTAAACAATCCATACATTGCTCAATCACACCCAATATTCATGATCTAAAACTTCACCAATCCATCAAACTGATTACAAATATATTCTGCACCTACAAGGGAAGCCACTACCTTAAAGGAAATGTATTATATTTGAATTTCACCAATAGCCTACCAAAATGTGTTACCAAACCCTAATACATCATCTACAAAGCTATGTTAGCTTCCAAACTCAACCAAGCATCAATATGAGTAAGAACACTCAAACCTTTTAAATTTTCCAACATGCTTCGATGAATCTAAGAAATCCTATCACTATAATGAATTTGATACCATCTCACTATTAAAAATCATTTAACCACATCACCAAAACACCTAAATCACAAAAATATTCACCAATAGCAACCAAATCATTAGTTGTAACGATATAACATAAATTAGTTTTTCATAGGATGATCTTCAATCTATGGAAACTATGTCTTCAAGTATACCAATCATCACATGATTGCAATAACACTCACATAGATTATTTCTAGACAATGTAGATTGAACCAAAATACATGAATCCACATATATTGGATCCAACAATCAAATCATTCATCATCTATCACTAACTAGTCAAGTTACACTATCATCCTTCAATTAATCATAACTCTCTCCAAAATTTATCTAGCCTATGTGACCCAACACACAATATCTAGTGATATCTCTAAGTCTCCTATTTGACTCACACTCCAATTTAATCTCCAACACTGTCATAAAAATGGATTTACTTTTTTCTAGACTTTATGAGTTCACATGGTATCTATCAACTAACATAAGCTAGGTTGACATCAATAACAACACAACAATTGATCTCTTGGGAACCAAACCTACACTACAACTCTATTAAATACAATTTACATGAATTTTCCAACGTCCACTACACCCACCTTGAAAATTGTTAATACTTATGCACAACTATTTTAGTAGTCATTCACAAATTATCAATACTTATGCACAAATATCCCAGTAAGTGTTAAATTATGTTCACTACTAAGATACACTAGAAAGCTATTGTACATGGCATATATTTATTATAAGACTTTTAGTTATCATTTTTTTGGTTCATTTATAACAAAAGGATTGAGTAATAATACGTGCAACTTGTGTTCTTCTCCTATTCTCCTCACAAAAGAGTATGATGTGAAATTATGTGACGTCAATATTATATCAGCATACTCCTTTGTGTGAATGATAGGAGAACATATGTCTAGGTTATGTTCGAGAATAGGAGAAGATCTCTCCTTATACTTTCCTTTTGATAATTTGGGTTATGTTTGATGCCCTTGTCTATACCATCTCAATGAATAGTGATATACATTATTCGCTACCTCTTGGTAGCCTTTTCTTTATAATAAGTATTGCTTTGTTCAATACAAAGAAGAAGAAGAAGAAGAAAAGAGTATGACACCAAGAAAAGATGTTTAAATAGACCATGACATGAGTTCATGTTAGTTATCAGTTTAATAGGAAGATCTAATTTATAATGAAAAACAAGATTTATATTTTAAATCATTGAATCATTAGCCTAAATTGTTGTAGTGGTTCATCCAGTAACAACTTGTAAAACCCCTTTGTTGGGGAGATTTTCTGAGCACTCTTCAACATTATAGGAAAGCCCAAGTCCCCTATTTCACATTCATTCTCTACCCCACTATTCTCCACTGTAGTGATACACTTCCTTGACCACCAACCAAAGGAGGAGCAAGATAAAGAGCAAACAACTTTAGGTGTGTAGATGAAAATGAGGATAGAAAGAAAATGATGCTATTGGTGTGGGCACTCAACTAGGCACTCAACCCCTTTAAGCGAGTATTATTGTTGTATTACAAACCTAATGGTTCTATGCATCACCATTGAAATTAAATATTAGTATAGAAATAATAATGAAATGAGAAACATTCGTAGTTAAGTAGACAAAATAATGAAATTTGGGTTTTACGGATTTCAATTTTAAAACACACACACACAATCATGAAGAGAGAGAGAGAGAGAGAGAGAGAGAGAGAGAGAGAGAGATCACATTTTAACAATAACTCTAGGAGAGTTGGAGTCCCTATCTTTACTATTGGGTGTTTTATTAGTGTTAATCTATACTAGAGTTAATATTGTGATAGTAGAATGTATGGTTCATGATTATGATAAAATATTAATTCCTTTTAGTAAAAAATAAGCACTAGACACAAAAGTCTAGTTAAAGAGTAGGGATAGAGAGAGGGATAGAAGTAGATATGTCAAAGAAAAGTCTAGTTAAGATTGAGTTTAGGAATTATTTTTAATCATAATTATATGATATATTCAAAATCAAAAATAATATTTAAGATAAAAATAATTTAAATTAATTACAAAAATCTCAAATTCTAAACTATTCAAATTAAAAATGTTAAATATTATATTTAAATATAATTTTAAAGTATTTTAAATTTTAGAAATATATTACATTAAATATAAATAATTATATCGTCATATTAAAAAACTTTAGAATATTAACAACTTTAGAATAAGGTAAAATTGTGAAAAGATGTCTTATCCAAGTTTGTCTATATAAATGTTTTTTTTAAAATTAAAATGCTTTGTGATAGTTTTGGTTCACATGGATTAAAGGTGTCTTTTACTGAGACATATATGACAAACCTAGTCGGCTTCACTGACATAAAATAAAATATATTAGAAATGGTTTTTCCAAAACATTTAAGATGTTTTAACCCCCAACAAAATAACTAAGGACCAATAAGAAAGTTGGAATTCATATAGAGGAATTATTTTTTAAATAAAATAATTTCTAACTTTAGATCTTAGATGTTGTTGGTAGCCAAGATTTTTTGGAATTATGGTATATTTTTCATTAGTGCAAACACTTATTCAATTCTGGCTGCTTCTCTAGCTCATCACTTAGTCTACAGCATATACCGAGCATTCAGTGGTTACCTTATAAGTTCAGCAGGTAAATAGTTCTCACCGAGCATTTCAGAGGATACCGAGTAAATGAAGAACTCAGTGTTCACCGAGCAAAGAAAGGTAAGTGAAGAACTCAGTGTTCACCAAGCAAAGCACGTTAAATGAAGAACTTAGTGTTCATCGAGCAAAGCAAGCTAAATGAAGAACTCAGTGTTCACCGAGCAAAGCAAGGTAAATGTAGAACTCAGTGTTCACCGAGCAAAGAAAGGTAAATGAAAAACTCAGTCTTCACCAAGCAAAGCAAGGTAAACGAAGAAGTTAGTTTCTACCGAGTGGCACTATATCTACCGAGTCACCAATGGTTACTGAGTTCCAAGCAGTGTTGTGCAACTAGTATGAACTGAGCCTCTACTTCTACCAAATGCATGATGATGCCGAGTAATGTAGTGGATGTCGAGTATCAGAAGGTCACCGAGTCAACTTGAGGAACCCGAGTTTTCTACTATTTGGCCAACTTAGTAATGTTTTGTTAACTTATGTTTTGGTCGACCTTGTAGTTGTAAATAATGGAATAGTATATATGTAATGTATGATATTATTTATAAAACATATATGGTGTGGAAAAAAAAATGGAGGGATATAAAAAGGAAGAGATTGATGTTCGCATGTAAAGATGGAATTACAAATCAGCAGCAAAATAAAAGGGATTCAGCAAGGTCAACATAGGAGCAGAGAAGTTATATCTATCACATTAGGTGATCAATGCAAAAAGGATCTTATTAGCAAACAGTTGTAAGCAGATCCACTGCTTCATCCTAACAGGTGAATCACTTTATAAATCCTTTAACAGGGTAGACTTAATAGTCTTTCTATAAATCTCCTAACAGAGTGCATACTTTACTGTATGTTTGTAAATCCTCTAACAATGTGGATCTAGTAGTCCTACTTGCTCCTAATAGAGTAGATCACCAGAAGTGATCATTGTAAGCCTTAACAGGCCAACTTTATACTATAATATTGAAGTTTTGTTGGCATCATCCCCACCCCAATTTTACTTTCTATTTGGAAGGTTTCTGGGTCACCAAATCTCTGTGTACATGTGCAATGAATGTTTGTTCTTTCAGTTATACAGTAGATTAGATGAATGAATGGTGAATGGTTAAAATGTTGAATTGTTTGAAAGTTTTATAAGTTACTGATTCACCCCTCCCCTCTCAGTAATCTATCTTATCTTGAATACTTCCAACAATTGGTATTAGAGCTTTGTGGTTCTCAGGATAAAGTTTGACAGCTTGAGCAAAGATCAAGGACAATGGAGATATTCAGACTTGACAAATCTATTGAAAATGAAAAGCTAGTTCTAGAAATGGCCATGGCTCAACTCAAAGAAGCAAAGGAGCATCTTTCTCAATCTCTAAAAAGAAGGAAGGAACTTGCAAGAAAAATGAATGATCATCAGTATATTGAAGAAAATATTGAAGACCTTTTACCATCAAGTAGTTCAAATGAAGCTAATGAAGCAATCAAGGAACTCCTAGCAAAGAATGGTTCTCTACAGGAAGAAGTAAGGAAGGTTAAAAGAGAACAAGAAATCCAATCAATCAGGCTATGTGAAGCTTTGGAATAGAGAAACGAAGAAAATGAAGAATTAGAGGTAAGAAATAATCAATTCCTTTAGCATGAAAATCTTGTAGGTCAACTATCTAATGCAAATGAAGAAATTTTGAATCTAAGATCTTAGAATGAAAGTTTGAGAAATAATTTAATCACTGAAAGACAAATCAATGCAAGCTTACAAGGTGATCTGAGATTTGAGAGACAAATCAATGAAAGTTTGGAAAATGACTTGATCATTGAAAGGCAAGTCAATGAAAGAATGATGAAATCTCAAACAGACATGAACCAATTGAATCAACAAAATGAGCAGACAAAAAGGTAAAACCGGTCTTGGATACAAGGAAGAAGGTGAATCCTCCAAACAAGGTGCCCAAGGGAATCAAAAATCCACTTGCAATCACTGTGGCAAGATAGGTCATACATCAAACAAATGTTGGAGTAATGGAAAAGGAAAATTCAATGGAAAATGCTTCAACTGAAATTAGCATGGTCACAAAGCTAATGAATGCAAAGAGAAACCAAAATTTGAAGGCAAATGTCACAAATGCAAGAAACAAGGTCATAAGGCATCTGAATGTAAATTAAAAAAATTCAATCTAACAGAACAAATTATCAAAGTAATATTTGGTTGGGACTACAATACTTGGTGTAGGTGTCACTATTGTGGAGAATATGGACACATTGGGATAAACTATGCAAGACATCTCCTAAGAAAGAAGGATACAACTATAAGATGTTACACATGTACTAAACTTGGTCATATAGCCAATAATTGCATGAATACTGGAAGAATTGAAGATGAAAAGAAAGTTAAAGCTGATGACATTCGAAAGCAGATGAGACAACAATGGATTCCTAAGTCTACCGAGCAAGACAGTTCAAATGATGGTCATGTCACTCAAGAAATGGGTGACTCCACCATTTCCAATTAGATTTAAAAGGAATCAAGAACTGCATCCTCTAGCCATATCTTAAGAAGTTTCAGTGTAAAAGAGTGCAAATGCTTAAAATCAGTATTTTAGATACAAGGACCAAAGAAAAGTTATCATTCATCGTGTTGCATCTATCGAGCAAGGTTGGTTAAATACCTTACCGAGCTAGGTCGGGAGTATCAAAGATTTTGTTTGGACATCGAGTTGCAAGGTTTTACCAAATAAATCAATGATAGATTGGCAAGCACTATGTCATCTCATCTACCTTCATACTGGGCATTAACGATAGTATTTCCATCAATAGGTTAGAATTCAATTTCATTTTTCACTACGACTTAAGAATACTCAGAGCTAAAAGATCTCCAGTGAATCCAGAGAAAATTCCAGGCAATTTCAAGCAATTTTCAAGTGGAGAATTTGTTCAAGATTTTCTTATACTTATCAAGCAGCTATGGCATCCGCAAGCACCAACAACACCAAGGAAAAAAGAGGTTTAGAAATGTTGATAAAGGGTACAAAATGGAAAGTGCCCAACTTCAAGATTGTTCCGGCCATTGTAGAATCACTCGACCCAACTAGAGCTCAATCACAAATACCTCCTAAGGTACTTCTTATCAATGATATTTGTACTCATTTCAAATGTTCTATTCAAAAATAAAAAACCTAGAGATGGATAGTGTCCTAGGTGAAATGAGTATAGATGGCTCTCTTAAACCTGAGTTCAAGCATCTTGAAACCAAAGGCTTGACTCATATCTCGCATATGCCTAGAAACTTCCAAACCAAATGGATTAGGTATATCTTGAGTAAGGTGCATAATGGACAATTATGGTTAGAGCAGCCAGTGCTAATCACAAAGAAGATGATTCATAAAATCACGGGTCTCCCTATGCTCAGTAAAGCAAAAGCCACCAGAACCCTAGGTCGGGAGGAGTTACAGAAGCAAACCCTAGCCGAGTGGGATGGTAGAGGTTTAAAGGTCAACACTTTATTTGATGTTGAACTAAGATTTGGCATTCATGTAATTACATATAAATTATATAGTTCCAGTAGATTGAATAGTGTACGTTGTGAAGCTGTGGATATGGCCCTCAAGATTGTAAAGAAAAATCTTGAATTTGATTTGTCCGAGATATTGTTGAAACAATTGAATAAAAATATGGATCATATAAGGACTTCCAAGAATAACTCTTGTAAATTTGATTCTCTGTTGATCTATTTATTTTTCTACATTCAAAAATTCATTCCATCTAAAGCAACTGTCATATGGAGAAAAGACATTCCAATTCTGTATCAGATAAATGAGTTTGTAGCAGAGATGGGTGAAAATTTTGATAGCATTATGGACAATTATTTTGAAGACTTCAAGGAGAGGATGAATAACAGGTTCAGGATTCCTCCTAAGCTTGTTGAGGATTACAGAGATGATGTATGCTTCATGGTTGACTATCATAAGGTGTACATCTAGGCAGTCAGACCTTGAGTTGTATGGGTAAAACCTCTTCCCTATGAGGTAAATATTAATGAAGCCAAAGACATCATAGAAGCATTAGTAAATGAGCTAGTAGACCCAAGGAAACCTATTTTTGGAACCTATGATGAAGCAAAGGCCAAAATTGAGCTTGAAATCAAGCTACCACAGGCCATAAGCAAAGGCAAGAGGAAGATAGCAAAATTGAAAACTGCATCTGGCCCTCTTATGCTAACAGAAGGTAAAGCTGAGGACGAAGGAGATGATGAAGAAGGAGGAGGAGGAGAAGAAAATTAAGAACAAGAAACTGAAGAAGAACCTCTAAAGAAGAAAGGTAAGGTAATAATTACCAAACCTAAGAAGAAGCCTACTGCATTATTCACAAGAAGAACCAGAAAAGGTAAGTAGGAACCTATACTAGTCAAGCCTACACTGACATTCGAGCAAAAGATTAAACAATTGGAAGAAGGAGAAAGCATCACAAATTTCAAGGCATTGAATTTTGAAACTAGAACGGATGTTGAGAAAATGCAGATAGAGGAACTAGTACTCAGCAAGATGGGAAAATGAAAATACTCCCTGGACCAACTTGGCTCCCAAATCTCAAAAGAGCTATTGGAGAGATTGAAATTGAGATAGGAATTAGCCACCCAAACAATAAAAGACATCTATGAGAAATCCCTAAAGAATCTTCAACCAAGTCTCACTGGAGCAAAAGTAAAAAATGCGATGAAAAACCATGAAGGTAAGATGATGAAAAGATTTCACACATGTTTAATTTTGATCAAAGACATTGAGCATGTTGTAAATGATGCTACAAAAATATAGAAAAACATCTATCATCTGCATATGCCCAGTGAAGACCCAATGGAAATCAAGGATGATGACAATAGTGACAGTGAGGATATTGATGGCAGTCCATCCATCACATTCTCACCAGGAGAGATGCATGCATTAATGAAAGAAGACAAGAAGGAAGAAGGAATGAAGGAAGAAGCTGAAGAGGAAGATAAGTAGGAAGATGATCCAGTAAAAATTGTAGTAGCAGTTATTGCATTCCTTCCTCACTCTCCACCTAAAATTGTCACATCATTAAGGTTGGAGTCAGCTTCAGTAGGTTTGATAGAATCTACATCAGATTTTTCATCTACACCTGCCACATCCTAGCTCTAGGTATCTAAGACAGAAGTGTCTACCACTTCATCTACTGAGCTACAACCCTCTTCTTCAGCCACCAAACCAATCTCCTCAGCTCCATCATCACCAATCAGTGTAACAGTAAGTTCTAAAATTTTGATTCCAGCTTGTTCTATAATTTTGTTAGCATTATCTACATCTACTTCAAATCTAGTTAGTTTAGATACTACATTACCGAGTGTATCATCATTTTTGGGAAGTATTCCAATTTTTGATCCGATAAATACTCCTATTAGCACTCAATCCTCAAGTCCTATCCCAATTTTCACTGCTAGTCCTTCTATCTCCATTATTGTGTCTACTCCTAAGGTCAAACCAGTCATCACAGAAGTCAAACAAAAGCAACCATTAAGACTTCTGATCACTAGAAAAGGAAATTCCTGAAGATATTGACTTAGACACAGAGATAGTGATTCCAAAAATTGAATATGAAAATGCTACCATTGAAGAGATGAGGTATGCTAGTCAACTAATAGAGATGAAGGCTACACAAAAGCAGTTAAGTTCTAAAAGGGATAAGGAGTACAGAATAATTGAGAATGCTAGGAATATAATTATTGAAGCCATAGGTGTTGAAGTAGATTCTACTCAACACATTTTGATTCAGTTAGAAGAGACTGTAAATAAATTCAATGAGGACACCTCTGGTCAAGAAAAATTGATTGAAAAGGCTGAAATAAAATTTGATAATAAGGTGCTTGAGCACATTGCTCAGCACATTGCAATAAAATAGGTAGAATTGTCCACAATTTTGGTCAATCTTGAAAATTCTTTTAATAATGTAACTTCACTTTTTGCCAAACTTTGTGATGTTACCGAGTATACCAAGGAGATCAAAGAAAAATTAAGTAAAATTGATGAGGATATGAAGGTCAGTGCCCAAATGCTGTAACTTGACCCCAATTCAAGTTCATCCCATCATCTCAGAATCAGATTTTTATCAGAAAAGCAGGAAAAATTGTTAAGAAAGGAAGCAAGGATCAAATCTACTTTGATTAACATTCAGAATATGATCTTTCCTGTCATGGACACAATGCAGAAACACATTGTATACTCCAAAACATTGATCCATGAAAACAATTTTTCAGTTGCAGATCATGTGATTGAACTTTTAGTTGAAGTTTAGATAGCACTCTCCACCTGCAAAATTTTGCAAGAAACTTGGGATAAGACTTTGGCTCTTATTCTCAAGGTACATTCTAAGTTTATCTCTCATTTTGGTGTTTTTGTGTAAATACTTATTGTTTATTTTGGCATTATTGTCAAAAAGGTGGAGATAGAGTACCGAAGAAGAGATAGAGAAAAGAGATAAGAGATAGAGAAAAGAGATGAAGATATATGTAAATAAGGAAGCCTTGTGTAAAGATAGAAATATTTGTAAATATTCTGTGCATATTGTATGGGGGAGATATATGTAAATCAGTACAACAAATTTTGCACATAAGTTTTGGTTCATAAGTGTTTTTGTCACTAATGCCAAAGGGGGAGATTGTTGGAATTATGGTATATTTGTCATTAGTGCAAACACTTATTCAATTTTGAATGCTTATCTAGCTCATCACTTAGTCTACAGTGTATACCGAGCATTCAGTTGTTACCTTATAAATTTAGCAGTTAAATAGTTCTCACCGAGCATTCCAGAGGATACCGAGTAAATGAAGAACTCAGTGTTCACCAAGCAAAGCAAGGTAAATGAAGAACTCAGTGTTCACCGAGCAAAGCAAGGTAACTGAAGAACTCAGTGTTCACCGAGAAAAGCAAGGTAAATGAAGAACTTACTATTTACCAAGCAAAGCAAGGTAAACGAAGAAGTTAGTTTCTACCGAGTGGCACCATATCTACTGAGTCACCAATGGTTACCGAGTTCCAAGCACTGTTGTGTGACTAGTATGAACCGAGCCTCTACTTCTACCGAATACATGACGAAGCCGAGTAATGTAGTGGATGCTAAGTATCAAAAGGTCACCGAGTCAGCTTGAGGAACCCGAGTTTTCTACTATCTGGTTGACTCATTAATGTTTTGTTCACTTATGTTTTGGCCGACCTTGCAGTTGTAAATAATGGAATGGTATATATGTAATGTATGATATCATTTGTAAAACATATATGGTGTGGAAAAAAAAAAGAGGGATATAAAAACGAAGAGATTGATGTTCGCATGTAAAGAAGGAATTGCAAATCAGTAGCAAAATAAAAGGGATTCAGCAAGGTCAACATAGGAGTAGAAAATTTATATCTATCACATCAAGTGATCAATGCAAAAAGGATCTTATCAGCAAACAGTTGTAAGAAGATCCACTACTTCATCCTAATAGGTGAATCAATTTATAAATCCTTTAACAATGTAGACTTAACAGTCTTTCTGTAAATCTCCTAACAGAGTGCATACTTTACTGTATGTTTGTAAATCCTCTAACAAGGTAGATCTAGCAGTCCTACTTGTTCCTAACAGGGAAGATCACCAGAAGTGATCATTGTAAGCCTTAACAGGCCAACTTTATATTACAGTATTGAAGTTTTGTGGGCATCATCCCCACCCCAGTTTTACTTTCTATTTGGAAGGTTTTTGGGTCACCAAATCTTTGTGTACATGTGCAATTAATGTTTGTTCTTTCAGTTATGCAGTAGATTAGATGAATGAATGGTGAATGGTTAAAATGCTGAATTGTTTGAAAGTTTTATAAGTTACTAATTCACCCCTCCCCTTTTAGTAACCTGTCTTATCTTGAATATTTCCAACAAGATTAATGCATGTGGGAATCCAAGAACATTAGTTTCCTGCCTTATAGATAAAGTAGGAACTAAAAATAGTTTGTAATCATATTTTGTTTTTAATCTATAGAATAATTATTTCCTAACTTTTATCACATAGTGTTTAGGGTGTCATGTATATTTCATTCTTCAATTCACCATGCATAGAAGTTATCTCCATGTTTTAATTTTTAATTTTAAGAGATCAAAATAAGCTACATATGTTAAGACCAAACAAATAGATGTTGTCTTTTCCACTAAAAAATAAATTGTATTGCAATTGATTCCCTTAACTTAGAAATATCCTTTCATAATCAATCTTGCCTTGTATTTTTTAACATTGTCATTTAAACCAAATTTATTCTTTAAGAGCCATTCACATCTAATAGGATAAATACCCTTTAGCAATTGAACCAACTCCAACTATCATTTTGCTTTAAAGAAGACATAGGAAATTATATGACTCATTATCATCCATCTCCATTGCTTAATGGTGTGTGCTATTAAAACTAGAGTGCAAAGAACATTAAGCAAATTGGAAATATTTACAACCTAATCACATACCAACACATAGATTAGACAATAAAATCAAATAAGAGGGATTTAAACCAAAGAAGAGCACTCCAAGCTTATATCAATGAGTAGATGCGTCCAAAAGATGGAGATGTATGCTCAAATGTGGCCTCAAGCTTCTATGGATGAGGGATGGATGAAGGATTCAACAATGGATGAATGAATGATCATTATAATGATATTTTGGTAGTTCTTAGGCTCTCAAAATAGTAATATAACTTTTCATATGAAGCTAGATGATTTATGAGAGGAGAGGGGTTCAATTTATAGGTAATTGGGTGAGAAGGAGATAAGAATTGTTGATGGATAGTTAACTGAGTGAGGTGTGAGATAGATATTACTTAACTCAGATGGGTGGAGGAGATGTGCCATGGGAGTGGACTTGGCCTTGAGTTAGAGGTAGTAAGTTATGCCTTAATTTATGCAAGAGGAGGTGATGTGTTTTATTTAAGGTGGGTGAGGTGGCTTAGTTGGTTGGATGAGGTGGGAGGTGGATGGATTTGTTAAAGAAAAAGTTGGTGGGTGCTATTAATTAAATAATATAATTTTTTTAATTAAAAAGGATAATTATTAGTGCATAAGATTTAATTAATTAAATGAATTATTTAATTAAAAGAAGGATATTTGGTGCATGAGGTAAGTTTGTGACGTAATGCAAGGCAAGGGAGTCCCCAAAGGAGATGTTCTAGCCCCCAACTATATAACCATGTAGTGGAAACACAACAATAAGAAGCAACAATGAAAGATCTGATACCAAATCATAATAATATATTCATAAAATATAATTGATTACATGCAATGTACCGAGTTGTAAGGCCTTCCCGGTTACGGCCAGATACAAAGTAAGTAATAGTTCTGCAAGATCCCTCAAGATCCAAACCCAAGCCCTAGCTAGTCCAGATCCACACTCTGGTAGAAACCTCCAATGAAGATCTCAACTTGAGCTTGCAAGCCCACCAAGCATTCTCCTTGTTTTCCAAGCCACAGCTACTAGCCCTTCTCAAAATTCACTCTCCCCCAAGCTCCTCCTTTTCTCCACAATGGATGATTAATGCCTAAAGACTCCCCCCCAACCCCTACTTATACCAATCTAAGCCACAAGTCAGCCTAGAACACAAATTAAATACAAATACATAAATTAAATGTGACAAGTTGGCCCCCTACAATAATTAAATTCCCAAAATTGATGTCCTATAGGTAGAACTCAAGCTTCGAACTATAGGTAGAAATTTAGGCCCTCTTCAATCTCTAAATTTTTCATTCTTTAACTCATTGTGAAAAATTAGTTATATAGCCTGAAATAGACACCAAATTCTTAGACCATGCCAAGCAACCAAAGACCATGTTGAGCTCCATAGATCATGCTGAGTTCTAAAGACCATGTCGAGCAACCAAAGACCATGCCAAGCTCTATAGACCATGCTGAGCTCCATAGACTATGTCGAGCTCCCAAACCATGCCGAGCTCCCAAGACCATGCCGAGCTCCTAGTGTATGTCGAGCACTAGTATTCACCAAGCTCCATAACCCTTAACCAAAATCCTTCTCAAACATGCAAGATTGCAAGCGAACCCAAGATGCTCCTGCATCATTTTGGGTAACTATTGGGTTGAAGGGTTAGTTTGTGAGTTGAGGGATTTTATTAATTAAATTAATTAAATAGAGTGGGGTTTTGGAGATTAAATTAGATGAGTTTTACATTTATTTAATTTAATAGAGGAAGGGGAGTTTTATTAATAAATTATACTTTTGATTGTCTATTAATTTCTTAATTTGGCTAAAATTAATTAATTAGGGGATAGTGCTAAAATAATTATAATATTTAATATTTAATTAAAATATGCTTTAGAAGATGTCTAAATTTGATTACAAATTTATGTGATCAGATTTAGGTGTCTACGAATGTAACTCATGTCTCAATATTGTTAACTTAATCAAGGAAAATTTGTATATCAAATTAAATGAACCACATACTACTTTGGTTTTTTGTTTTTCAAATGGATCTCCTCAAGAATTTGGTGGATATTACTCTTACAAATTCTTTTAGGAATATATACTAGTTTTTTTCATCAAAATAATATGAAACTTCTATTTAACCTTAGGTGTAGTTGTTCTAGTTTGTAGTTGTAAATCATTAAGTCAATGTATTCCTATTAGATTTCTCAACTATATATAACATGCTCTAATGATCAACATTTAAGACTCATTATTATTCATCTATATTACTCAAGTTGTAACTCATGGGCTAATATTGTAAATTTAGTTGTGAAAAAATGCTTGTAAAATCAAACAAGCTACATGTACCTTTTTGGCTTTGTTCTTTATTAAATGTATCTCCTTGGAAGTTGGGATGCAAGTTATACCCTTAAACTCTTTAAGGAATCTATACTAAGATTTTCATTGAACCCATCCAAAAAATTTAGTTAACCTTAGATTCACCTATCCTAGTTCTGAGTTGTAATGCCATTGATACTTTGTAAGTTCCTATTAGGTTACTCATCTATAAAAGAAGTTTTAATGGTAAAATTTTACTTCTTTGAACTCTCTTAAAAATCCTCATGATGGATCCTCAAGTTTCATCTAAAACATTGATGTTAAATTTTTCACACACAGATATATCTAAAAGCTACAAATAATATTTGAAGACTCGTTATCCTCCATCTCTATTGCTCAAGTCATAACTTATGGCTCACTAGTATTAACCTAGGACAAAATACTTATAAAATCAAGTGAACTATATAATTCTCTAGCATTTTATCACATGGATCCCCTTGAAGGTTGAGATGGAGGTTATTCTTTCGAATGAATTAAAGAATCTATGCTTTAATTTTCATCAAATTATCCTAAATTTGTAGTTTAACCTTGAGTATAACTATCTTATCTCTGAGCAATAGTTTCATTGCAAATTTGTACTCATGTCAAGTTGTTCAACTATAAAATAGGATCTAATTACTCCAAGATGACATTTTTAACTATATGACACCTTTCAAATCATAAAATCTCATAGCTTGTTACAAACTCTATAATTATTACTAGCTAAAATATGACTGTCATATGCCAATTTTATATAAAATTAGGATCTACAAAAAAGCTTTGAGAATATATTTGCCAGTAACAAAAATCTATTATACTTAGTTATAAGCTCTCAAATTATCTTTAGCCTTATGAAGTCACTCATATATTTAAATTTTATTTTAAAATGCCAAGCAAAAACCTTATGGCAAACTAATCCTAGAAATTATATATATATATATATATATATATATGGATATTATGTTTGTTAATGTTAAAACTCGATTGTATTTACATAAGATTTCCAATTGTAATGAAGTATAGACAAATTGTACTAGTCGAAAACATTTTAAAAGCTCTTAATTTCATTATTTGTGTAATGAAATATGGAATTTCTATCTTACAATCATAAATATGATACTCCAAAATGTTTTAATCTTAAGGAGCTTTTAAACATAAATAGTGCCACAAATAAATATTACCTAATACTATTGTTTAAACTAGAAACCCAAAATTATTATGGAAGCTCTCATATGTATTTCTTTGAGTGTTTATTGAAATGACATTTCCAAATTATTCTTTCATCGTCATGTAATTCCTATCTTGCAATCGAAAAAATGATACTCCAAATGTTTTACAAGCTATGGTGCATATATTTTGTATTATGAAATAACATTTCTAATTATAACAAGACATCGCTTAATAGGTCTTACCTTACAAAATAGAAACATGGATACCTAGTAGTGGCTATAGCTAATGATGTTGTAATTTTCCAATTTATTTATTGTTCTCATATGAAACTTTACTTGAAGCTAAGGTTTCAACTTCTCACCAATAAAAATATACACTATAGGAGACATTATGCAAGGAAGGGTGAAAAAGTGGTCCAAAAATGTGTTCACGGATTGCACCACTAATTAATCATTCAATCATCAATAGTGGTTCACAAAATGTCTAGTAGTGGTCCAGAAATCTCTACTAGTGGTTCATAAATCATGAGTAGGGTGCACAAATGAACCAATCATGAATCATAGAAGACAAAAAAAAAGCTAAATAGTGACCAATAATTAGTATATAAACGATCCACTACTAATAGATTCAATGACTGAAATTGGGTGAACACCCTAATTTACTAGTGAGTATCTTCCCTATTCTCAAATGTTTTGAACTTTAAATTCATGTTCATGTATTTTATGTTAAGATGGAAGTCTTATCCAGTATGACATGGATTGTGCTCTAGCCAATCCATGTGAGACCATTAGCAGTTCCCTTAGGGTCCGTTTGGCTGCAGGAATAGGAATACATATTCTAGAATATGTATTTCAAAATAGAAAATGGGCTACATATTCTTGTTCTCCATTTGGTTCAGCCAATATTTGATGGGAATTTGCGGACCCCAAAATTTATGTTTTCTAAAATACATAAAAATGGAATAGGAATACATATTTCAATAACACCTACTTTGGTGGAATTGCAAAACCCCATTTTTGAGCCAAAAATGGAATACATATTCCATTTTTACTTCGTATTCGAATTCCGTTTTAGTTCATCCAAACGAAGAATTCAAAATTTTTGGAATTTACCTATGCCTATTCCACTTGTATTCCGCTCACCAAACGGGCCCTAAATGGCATGCATCAGCATGTAAATCTAATGTTTTTATAAGCCACAGACATGGGCTGCGATCTAGCCAATTTCATGTGAGAGGAAGCAAGCGGCGAAAAACAATGATGAGGATGAAGTAGAGAATGCTTGACAATCTACATAATTTCCACCACCTAAGAACCGGCTATACCATTCTCTTGAACAACCAGAAATGCTGAACATTCTCTCTTTTCACTGACCATCACAATCGAATAAAACAATAGTAGCTCAATACCTTGTCACCACATTTTTCTGTTGTTGTTGGGGAAAACCCAATGCAACAGAGCAGGGGTTCTTAATGTCTCAGATCCATAGCAAAGGGGAAAACAGCAAACTGTCTTGATAACCCAAATCCAGAGAAATGAATCTTTCGACTAAAAATATGAAACAGCCTGGTTTCTCAGCAATCCGGCTAGTTAAAACAAATTTTCTCAAGAGCTCAAATCCGAAGGCAAGATTCTTTTAGAACCCAAAATTGGAAAGCACAGTTTCTCAGACCATATCGGTGTAGGATTATTTCCTAGTAATTGAACTAAAGGAATTAAATAATGGAAAATCATCCAAAGATTTAAGCTCTGGTCCGAAAGGGCGTGGGTTCAAATCCCACAGCTGTCATTTAGGCAAAATTATTTGCCAAATTTTATCCAATCCAATTCTTAAGCCGATAGACGTAATTTTGCCAGCTTTGATCCTATCCCATTCTTAAGCTGATAGCCGCTTTCTGCTTTAAATGAACAGCGGAAGCTTTGAGCCTTTCTGTAATGGCAGTAAGGAGCGAATTTACATCTGGTGAACAAAGCCATGCTAAACATTTATTTTTGAATAACTATTTATCTAGTTCTGTTATTGACAGTAACTCCCAACTGATTGGCTATGCAACTCCCATCCCAGTTCCTCACGGTCACAATAGAACTCCATTGACCAGTTTGCCCAATCTTTGTTCAGTTTGAATTCTAAGCTCACAGGGTCTTTTAAAGCTTATGAATATATTGGTAGCGGACAATCTCAACCAATATGGTATCATTTATATAAATGGTATATATTTTGTATTATAAAATGGTAGCATCGTAAGGATTCATGTTGAATCACTATTTATGAAATATTGATCAATGAATTTGACTCAAAATTACATAGTTAAATTCTGATAGCAATATCACAATCGTTATGGTATTTTACTTTTGTGAACATCACTCCTCATGAAACATGAGTTGATGAGTTTGACTAAAAAGTTACATAATTACATCTTGATAGCAATATCACAATTTCGAGATCATGTCCTTATTTGGTAGGTTATATGTTTCCTTAATCCTCTTCTTTTTAATAGGATTCATTTCACATAAGTTAATTATCTTTGAGGTATGACGTGCATTTCATATCTTTTCCTAATATTATGGTATTGAGAATTAATAATTAATGTTTAATTTTATTATTATAATTTCTGATTTGTGTGTGTGTGTGTGTGAGATATACGCGCACGCACACACACACACACACACACACACACATATATATCTGTGTGTGTGTGTGTGTACGCACATATAAACACACACATATATACACATATGTATCTATATAGATATATACATGTGAGAGAGAGAGAGAGAGAGATAGGTAAAAGGTCAATAATATGTTCAATATTGTTATTAGTATTTGAAATACTAATATTATTTATTGTAAGCATCTACTAATAAACAAATGTGTCTTCTATGAAAATCCTTCACAAATAATTCTGATGCCCAAACTCTGAAACCAATAGTTGAGTCATTTGCAATTATTTTGTCAACTGCTCACTGAATTTTGAAATAGAGGTACAACTCCCTCTTTCTGAATTATGATACACAATTTTTAGATATGCCTTTAAACAGAAGGCAAAGAAGGAACACTAACATCCATTCATCAACATGATATGAATGTGAAGCTTGATTTAAATAGCTTTACAAGAAAATCAAATCTATGGCACATAGACCATCTAATCAATCTTCCCATCTACAAAGAAATGACATGGAGATTTGATTCTCATTTTGCATATTTGTATGAATAAAACCAACTGATTTCATCCCACACCAAAAACCCTTAATGAACGAGAGCAAGTAATTATTTAAAATGCGACTAGAGCAACCATAAGATCACTTCCAACTTGAGAAAAATAAATTCAAATCAAAAGATCTCAAAGTAAATTTTAATTTTTTTTTCAAATAAATATAATAACCATATGATTACTTTGTACTTGCACCATAAACAAACTGTAATTAAAAATTCAATCCCTTTCCCTTTCTTTGTTACAAATTTGAAAACTAAAATGCCTCCCCTTTCCTTCAGAGGCATGTGAAATTGGAGAAGAACCCTGTTACAATAGATCTTCTCCTCTTTAAGTAAATTCTACCCGAGTAGTTCCCAACTACCAATAACTTCCCTTCACAAATCTTTATCTTCTTAGGCACATTATAATAATAATTCATTCTATTAAGAATTAATTATTTCAATTTTTTTTTCACATTTATCCTACCCCTCATCAACTTACCTAATTTACCATTTTTACTTTCATGGTCACATTATGTTGTACAATATTAACAATTTATGTGAAAATTCATGTTACCTTAAAATAGTTTGATATTTAATTATTTTGCATGTAGTAATATTTAATTATTTAAATAATTAAATATAATGCAAAATAATTTATAATGATTTTACTTTGAAAGTGTCTCTTTAATTTCCAATTTTTGGAAGGGGTAATACTTAGGGTTTCAAAATCCTAGGTAACAACATTAATAAAGATAAAGAAGAACAATTCTTCTAATAAAATATATTATTTCTAATAGTTATCAAATCAATCTAATTGGTATTATCTTCTATAAAATATATACTTCAATTCTTTCACAAATGATTACATTTTGGTATATTTTCATATAGTATAGGTATACATATAAATATATAATAATAATTGTTCAGATTTTATTTTATTTTGATTATTTTTTATTAGTAAATATCATCGTTAGTGTTTTGAATAGGGGATATGACAACCCCTTCACCTCAACATTGCTTGTCCTCATGCAATTTCAATTTTATATGAATGTTTTAATGTGAGTAGTTATTATTACATGACGTTAATATTAATTAATGCATTTAGGTGATTTTTTGATGGCCATGTCATAATGATTCAAATAGCATGTATTGAGTTCATGTCCTTTGGTTCATTTTTAGTTATTCATTTACTCTTAGATTTTTTGAAATGAGAACCCTTCATTTGAAAATATTGAGTATAGATAATAAAGCATATAGATAACACGTTGTTAGATTTATTTTTATTGAATTATTCTTTGGTCTAAGTTTTTACCATACAGGATGGTAGGATCATACTCTGAGACCACTGTAATGTCCCCTATATTAGGGATATATTGGGATGAAAATAACCAAAACAGAGTTGGTAAGATCATAATAAATCTAATTAAATTTCTCATATCATTAATTAGTTGTCTAATTTGAAATGATAAACATTCGTGTAATGCCTAAGCTACCCCTAGTTCACTTTTCATGTCTTATTGTCAAATTCTTTTAGGCCAATTTTTTGGTTATGTTTTATGACTAGCAGTACTTGGTTACCAGATTTGATTGGATGTTACTTTATACTCAGTTTATATATTTGATGACCTACTTGATACTCAGTTCTTTCCTATGTTCATTACTATTCTTTCGATGATGATATATGTATGCTTCGATAGTGATTTCAGTTATTTATTAATGATAGTTAGATGGATGATTTATATGAAGTTTCTATGGTTACTTACCCCATACTTGCATGTGTATGGTGTACTTGTATGTTTTAATTTATGTTTGATGTTTCTGATGTGCTTTGAGGGAGGGCTCATTTTAGTCACCTACTAGTCGGGATCTACATGATGCACTACTCCCTTTCATTGTTTGTTTAGTTTATATATATATATATATATATATGTGCATGCTTTGCTTTTATGCAGATTGCAGCTACCAGGCACCAACTTCCTTAAATTGCCAGGATGAGTGTGCCCTATCATAATATCTCAATGGTAAAGAGAGAAGATAGTTCTTGAGTCCAAATCCTAACCCTAAGCCCATTTTCCTAGGAGGACAAGTATTTTAGTTATTTACCCTTCCAAATTTGTCACGTGACGAGAATTCAAGATTTTGACCCTTGAGTTTGATTTAGTACTTTGTCTTTCTAATGAGTTTTCTTATTTGGATTTGTGGGTCTATTGTGATGCTCAATTAAAATTAAATCAAATAAAAACATAATAAATGATTTAATTTAAAGGAAATTTAGAGAGAGAGAGAGAGAGAGAGAGAGAGAGAGAGAGAGAATAAATTAAATAAAGTTTATTTTAATTTAAAATGCAAAAAATGGATTAGGATTTTTTCATTCTGCTAGGGTTTCATGTATTCTTTGAGTTTTCTTGTGTATGACTATGTCTAAGCTCTCCTTTTATGTTTACCATATGTTAAGCCACATTTAGGGTGGGAGTTTTTAGGCTAGTTTATAATGGCCCCAGCCAACGGTGACCCAATTGTTGATACTTGTGTTCATGCTACTACTTCGAAAAGCCATGACACCTCCATTGAACAAATGTCCTCACAAACTCATCCTAAAGGTATTTCATGAGGTAATCCTAATATTATCCTTCCTTTGCAAGAATTTGATGTTGCTTGTGATTAGTTAGAGCAACATACCTTGATAGGGTATTTTATGGGTAGGACTCCCCCTGTAGCTATGGTCTAAGAATGGGTTAACAAGAGCTAGACTCCTCATGGAGTCTACCTTGATGTTGTGCAAAACCTTACCAAATATTTTTTTTTATTGTTTTGCCAACCTGTCTTGGGTAGATGTAGTTTTTAACAATGGCCCCTGGTCAGTACATTCCTCCCTACTAGTTTTTCAAAGATTGTCGAGAGACTTCATTGTCTCTAACAATAAAAAGCTTACAGTTCTTATGTGGGTTGATTTCTCGAGTTTACCCTTGCATTGTTCACCTTTTATTAAGTCCATTGTTAATACTCTCGAAAAATTTATTACCAAGGAACATGAATTTTTTTTCAATGCTTGTCCTTAGAAATGCATCTCCATTGAAGTTGATCTCTCCAAGGATCTCAAGGATTATGTGGAGATATATATTGGTTCTCAAACCTTCTCTTAGAAGGTAATCTATTTAAACTTTTCCAACACCTATTATAGGTGCCAGTTAGCGAAACAAAAAATTAGGGATTGCCCTTTAGTTGTGCCTAGGGTTAAACCCTTGCCTAAGGAGGCCCCTACCAAACTAGCAGAAGGGAAACAAAAAGAAGAATGGACTACTATTAGGCATAATGGAAAGACTCCCTCAGCTCCTAAATAGTCATATACAAATTTTATTTTGGTTCCTCCTATTTCAACAGGAGTGCAAACCCTAGCCATTGTAGGGTCAACGACATTTTTTTCTGAATCAAACCTTATTGTTTCTTAGGTTTCAAACCCTAGTAGTTCATAGGGGATCAAGGTGGCTACAAGGGATACCACTTTTGTTGAGGTTCACACTCTGTTTGTTGCATCCTCCATTGTGACTTAGAATGTTTTGCATTCTCCCAGTCCTCTCGAATGTGCTAAGAAACCAGAGGAGAAACAATGGGCTATCAGTCCAAAGTAGTTTTTATCTGCCTTCAACCAAGTTTCAACTTTATTACTTCTCTCTCAAGGATGAGGAAGATATGGAAGAATTTTCATGTTTTTTTTTTTATCATGGAATGTGCAAGGTGTCACAAACCTCTCCAAAAAGTACTATGTAAGGGACACCTTTCATAGACCTTGTAATTTAGATTTTCTTTGCATGCAAGAGGTTAAAATATTTGGTTTCATGCTTTCCTCTTCATGTTGCATCATTTGGCTGGATGACATTATGTTTTCCTCTCAGCCCAAAACTTGGTAGAGGTGGTGTAGTTACTCTTTTATCACCTCGTCTTCATTCTGCTATTATTTTGTATGGTTTTGAACCCATGCAAAAAATAATTTTCCTTTTTCTTTCTATCAAGAATCATTCCTTTGGAGTAGTTAATGCTTATGCTTCCAATGATGCTATGGAAAGATCTTTATCATGAGGTTGGATGGCTGACAACTTACCTCAAGGTACTTGAGTTATGTGTGGTGATTTTAATATGGTTGAGTTGGCCTCTGACAAAGATGAAATTTTTCCTTTTTGTTGGATAGCTGGGGAGAGGGAAGCCTAGTACTACATGCATAATAAATTGGGACTTTATGATCCCAATACTAACTACAACTAGCATAGTGGGGTCTAGCACACTTGGTCTAACTTTCGAGCTGTCTATGATCACATTTTAAAATGTCTTGATCGTGCCATGATTACTGCACAATCATTTTCCTCCATTTCTGAGAATCAATATTTACCTATCATTCCTCTATTAGATGTGATGTTATCAAACCACTATCCCATTTATTTTACCATTTCTTGGCACAAAGCTATCCAGCAAGCTTTTAGGATGCAATTTTTCTTTAATACATTAGTCCTGACACATGCTTCCACTATTGCTCATATCCTACATGTTTGGAATTTGGAGTCATGTTTGCATTCTCAGATAGGTTGGATTCAATGGTGGAATGATGTTGTTACCATAACTACTAGATTTATGCACATCTAAGGATAGTAGTTAGCAACTTTTAGATGATGGTCTTATGAATTTGTTAAAAATGCTTTAGAATAATTGGGGGGGGGGGGGGGGGGGGGGGGTTGAATCAGTTATTCAAGGTCTAACTTGTCTAATTCAAATTTTTTCACTAAGTGTAGTGAGCCCATTCAACCATACATTCATCCAAGATTTAATATTCCTATTCAACAAGTTACTGTTAATCAACATGCAAGTATAACACATAAAAGATCAACACATAACATAATGATTTACATGAAAACTCAATTTGGAAAAAACCACCAGTAACATGCTACTCAATTCTCACTCTTCTAAAGTGATGCCCTATTAAAATCTTACAACACATTGTTAAATGTGACCTTGTTAGAGGATTTATCCACCCTGTTAGAAGTGGGCCTTGTTAGAGGACTTTAGAACATTCACTTGGAATGCCACCCTATTAAAGGATTTACAAATGGTTGTTAAGCCAACCTAAGTCCATAGGATTTTCATATCTAATACAATTTCTAGAGAGTATTAGAAAGTCTTTGACCTGATTACAACATACAAATTATCTTGCAAATCTTAGATCACTTCTCAACTCATACCATTGCTTGGCCTTCAATCATTGCAACTCTTGAAAGCTTTCCCTCCTTTCAAGTTCAGTCTTCTTGAGTCTCCATGCTCAACGTACCAGTGCAATCATCTCTTCTTGACCACTTGTAAAATTAGAGTCTCTGTGCTGTGTTATTCCTTCTCCTAGATGTCTTCTCCTTGACACCCTTCTAACCTCTTCCCAATTTGGCACTTCAACAATAGCAGCTTCAACAACATTTTCTTCCTACTCTATGACTCCTTAAATAGAAGTCTTGGAGTTCCTTTTCTTGCTCAATTCTTCCTTCCTTTGATTTCAATTTGTATGGATTAGGTAGCATTCATTGTATCTAACTCATATTTTGTTTCCTCTAGAAACTTCTTGAATAATCCTTTTGAATTCACCCAAAAATGGTTTACATAGAATTCTATGCCACCAGCTCATCATCCTTCTCCTTCAAATGGTTCACAAAATTCAAGGCAATAACTTTGTCAACTCAAATTTCGTGAATCTTTGTCATTTAAAATAATGTAGCAGCTCAGCACTATTGAAATATTGGTGCCCAGCACATACTGTGTTACTCGACATCAACTGCATTTTTATTGATGCTCAACACCTAAAGTTCACTTGGCACCAACTAAGATTTTCCTGTTGCTTGACATCTAATACTTTTCTTTGCACTTGAACTTCACTCAGGGCCTAAAGATCACTTGGCACACACTAGATTTTCTTGTTGCTCAGCTCCAACTAAGAATTCTCTCAGTTTCAACTAACTTGCTCAGCATCCACTAATGAACTTAGTTTAAGCTTTGTAGTCAACCTTGTTACAACTTAATCCTCCAATGTTTCTAAGTGTGACCAACCTTTTTATCTTTGATTATGTTATCAATACATTATTTAACCATTGTCTTAACTGATCCTTGCACTTCATTACAATATCATAACTCAACCTTTCCCTTAGGTGCTCTTGTTACATCTTGTTGCTTAAATCTTGTTCACCAATCAACTAAGGGATAGTACTTGGATCTTATAAGAAATTATCATTCCTACAAATAGCAAGTTTGACATCAATGACAAAAAAATGATTGAAAAAATTCTATTAACAACAATCTCCCTCTTTGATCTTCAATCTTCTTCTCACAATGATCTTTTCAATCAGATTTCCAACAATCTCCCTCTTTGGCATTGATGGCAAACCAAACTGATCAACCATCAGACTAAACTATTCAACCAAATGAAAATTAGATTAGAATAGTAAGTTAAATGCCAAAAATTAATTGTATTACCATCAGTTTTCACATCTCCCTCTTTATCTTGATTGCTTCATTTATGCTTCTCCCTCTTAGCTACTGTATCCTTTCTTTTATTGTCTCCCTCTGTATGCATTGCTTATCTTCTACTATACTATCTCTATTTTGATCAACTTCTTCATCTTCCTTTTTCTACCTCCAGATTTGACAATCACCCTCTTTCTCTAGATTTGATTAGTTTCTGCATTTTCTTGATATTTCTCCATCTTACTTTCGATCAAATGTTTTTGATCAATTTTTTTTCTATGTCTCCCTCTTTGAAAAAAATGCCAAAGACATATTAGCATCTTAATATGCAAGTGTAGCTTTTGTAGATTCATTCAATTACTCCCTTAGTCACCTTGCTTGTGATTGATTTGGAACTTCTGCACTTTGATTACTTCAGGCATGAATCCTAAAGTAAACATCCTTTATATCAATGTGTAAAATCTTCAACAATTAGCTCATTTGATGCATGGAAGTCTTGCTTCTACTTAAGTAGCCTTGGCTAGGGGTATCACCCCTAACTTACCTCTAAGATACTCAAAATCATCTTTAGGTAGTGCTTTTGTGAAGATGTCAGCAATCTGTTCCTTTGAGTTAACATAATCCATCTTCACTTGTCTATCTTCCACCAACTCTCTTACATAGTGATACTTGATTACAATATGCTTGGATTTAGCATGCATTATAGAATTCTTTGAGATGTTGATAGCACTTGTATTATCACAATAAAGTATCACTGACTCATTTACCTCTTCCTGCATACCTTGCAGTAGATGTTTGATTCATACAATATTGGTGCAATTGATAGCAGTTGCAACATATTTAGCTTCTGCAGTGGACTATGAGGTAAAACTTTTCTTTTTGTTGGTCCATATAATCAAAATTTTCTCCAAGAATAGTGCTCCTCCACTAGTACTTTTTCTGTCATCAATATTACCTCCCCAATTTGCATTGGTGTAGGCTCTTAGCTCAAACTTTTCACTTCTCTTGTAATACAAACCAAAGTCATCAGTTCATTTTAGGTACCTCCATATTCTCTTCACTACCATCAAATGATTTTCTCTTGTATTTGCAAAAAATCTTGCCACTATTCCAACAACTAATGCAATTTTCGGTCTACTATGTACAACATATTGCAAATTTTCAATCATTGATCTATACAATGTCTGATTCACTTCAGTTGACTCATCATTCTTGGATAACTTATGTCCTGTTGCCATTGGTGTGCTAACTATTTTTGACTCTTCTAATACAAATGTCTTGAGTATCTCCTTGATGTATTTGGATTGGGTCACAAATATGCCATGCTTCAATTGATGTACTTGCAATCCAACAAAGAATTTGATTTCCCCAAACATTGACATTTCAAAGTCATGTTTTATTTGATCAAAAAAATCCTTGCATAGAGCATCTTTTCCTCAAATATTATATCATCAACAAAGATTTCTAATATCAAAATATCTTTACCTTTTTCAGCTTTGTTATACAAGTTCATGTTGTCATCTGTTCTCTCAAATTCTATCTTTACAAGGTATTGGTATAGTCTCTCATATCACGCTCTAGATGTTTACTTCAAACCATAAAGTCCCTTGTGCAATTTGCAAACCATATCTTTGTTCTTCTCATCAAAAAATCTATTTGGTTGTTCTATGTAGACTTCCTCTTCTAGTATACAATTTAGAAAAGCAAACTTGACATCCATTTGGTAGACTTTGAAACCTTTGTAAGAAGCATATGCAAGTAATGCTCTTACTCCTTCCATTCTTGCAACAAGGGAAAATGTTTTTCCATAATCTAGTCCTTCTTCTTTTTCATAGCCTTTGCAAACTAATCTAGTTTTGTTTCTTGCTATCTCACCATTCTCATAAAATTTTCTTCTAAACACCCATTTAGTACCAATTATATTCTTATCAGCTGGTCTAGGAACTAAGGTGCATGTTTTTTTCTTCTCAATCTGATCTATCTCCTCTTTCATAGCTTTATACCAATAATCATCTTGTAGTGCATCCTTCACTATTTTGGGCTCAACCTTGCTCAACAAACATGATTCATTCCTTAGTCTATTCCTAGTCATAGGTCTGGCATCCTTGTCACCAATGATTTGATCTACAGGGTGATGTCTTCTTACATACTTGGCTAACCTTGGTTCTATCCTCCTCTCCATGTCTGGTCCTTTAGCTTCAGACTCATTTTGTCCTTCTTCATCTGGTATTTCATCATCTCTTTCATGTGCACTAATTTAAGAGTTAAAATGTGCATTTTCTATATTTTGCAACTTGGCTTTTGAATGTAGCTTGACATTCACTAGCTGTGACTTGGCTGATATTGAAATTTGTTTTTGATTTCCAACTTGATTAGTAGCATTGTCTTCAATAGTCATTCCTTCATAGAAGTATAAAAAGGATCTATAATCCTCTGATTTCTTAGTTCCATCAACCTAAATTTCTATATGCTCATCAAAATTTACATTTGCACTCTCCACAATCTTGTTAGTGTTAGTATTCAAACACTTCTATGCTTTGCTTCTAATGGAGTATCCAAGGAATATGCCCTCATCACTCTTTGCATCAAACTTTCCATTTCTAGTATCTTTAAGAATATAGCATTTACAACCAAAGACTTTGAAATGTTTTACATTAGGTGAATGACCATGCCACAATTCAAAAGGTGTTGCATTTGTACCTTTCTTGATTTGGACTCTATTCAAGGTGTAAACAGTAGTGCTTATAGCTTCTCTCTAGTACTTTAGTGCAACATTTTTCTCCATCATCAAGGTTCTAGCACAATCTATCACCGATCCATTTCTTCTTTCAGCAATACCATTCTATGGTGGAGTTCTTGGTGTTGATGTTTTCCTTTTGATACCTTTGTCATTACAGAACATTTCAAATTTATTTGATGTAAACTCACCTCCTTTGTCTGATCTTAGGCACTTTAGACTCTTACATGTTTCTTTCTCAACTCTGGCCAAATACCACTTAAACATTTGAAATGCATCAAATTTTTTCTTCAAGAACATAGCAATCATCATCTTGAAATAATCATCTACAAATAGCATTATGTATCTATCTCTTAGGTAACTTTGTACTTCTATTGGATCACATAAGTCTATATGGACTAGCTCTAGTACTTGTTTGGAAGTGTATGTTGTGCTTTTGAAGCTAGAATTGGTCATCATTCCTAGTTGACATTGTTTGCACATTGTGTTTTCAGGTTTCTTCAATTTGGGCAAACCTCTAACTTTCTTCTTTTTGCTAATGCTAATCAGATTATCAAAATTAAAATGACACAATCTTTTATGCCACAACCACACATCATCAAGTCTAACAACAAGATAGGTTGCATCTTCCATATCCAGGTAAAACAAATTACTCCTAGTTTGTTCACCTTTTCTTATTAGATTTCCATCAGTGTCATAAATCTTGGTAGTTTTGTTTCCATACTCTACTTTGCAACCTATATTACCTTAATATGATACACTCAACAAGTTGTAGTTCAATCCTTCAACCTAGTTGGAATTATCACATGAAATTTTCTCTGAGAGTTTAATTGAGCCTTTTCCTTTGATTTGACATGGAGCATCATTAGAAAATGTAACACTATTTCCATTATATTGAGTAAAGGTAATGAACTTACTTTTATCTCCTATCATGTGATGTGAGCATCCACTATCTATGATCCACTTGTCATTCTTGTTCACACAGGTTACCAATGTTGTTGTTTCATCTTCATCTTTATCTAATTCATCCTTCATGGTCACTAGACTACTTCATCATCATTCTCATTAGAATCTTCTTCAACAATGTAGCATCTTTTTCCCTTTTCCTTATAGTCTTTTCTATCATCTTCTTTCTATTTCCTGTACTTGTTTCCTTCTTTGTAGTTCTTCTTTTGTGTACACCTTGCAGCAATATGACCTATTTCATTACAATTGAAACATATGATAGGGAGCTTACCTTTGAATTTACCTTTTCCTCTATGGAATCTCCTAGCCAGTAGTGTTTCCAACTATTCCACATCTTCCTCATCTGTGTTGCTATCACTGGATGCATGTTTTCCTTTTCTTCTCTTCTTTCTTGATGTCTCCTCAGTGTCTTTGATTGTCATCTTGGCATTGAAAGTAGATTCAAGGTTCTCAATTCTGTAGTTGTCAAAGTTTGACAACTCAAATGTAGTAAGTCTTCTCACTATTCCTTCAAAGGTTAGTGTGTTTTCTTGTACACACCTTAGCTCTTGGATGGCTGAAACTCTAATAGCATAGATAGGGAGTAGAGTTCTTAAGTATTTGTTGTTGACAGTTTCTTCTTCCAATTGACCACCTAGACTTCTTATTGCACTTACCACTTCTTTCATTCTAGTAGCATATTGAGCAACATTTTCTCCTTCTTCCATTTTCATGTAAGATAACTAGGCTTTCTCTCTTTACTCTCTCGACATTCTAATCTCCTCCATAGATATCTATTAGAGATTTTGACATCTTGAATATAGTGTTACAATCTTTGATGTCATCATATTCAGCATAGCTGAGTGCAGAGACAATCTCCAACATTGCTTGATTATGCTCCTTCCTTTTGCTCAAATCATCTAAAGTAAGAGGTCTAGCTAGATTTACATGTTCTATTTTAGTTGAGGTTTGTGCATAGTCACCTATTGATCCAAGGTGCAATTTCATTAGATTTTCCCATGCAACAAAGTTGTCTTTATTGAGCTTGGGAACTTCTCTCTTGGACATCTTGATATTCTTGCTTCTAGTACTTTGAAACTAAATCAATAGATGGCTCTGATACTAATTGTTAGAAATGCTTTAGAATAACCGAGAGGCATGGGGGGTGAATCAATTATTCAAGGTCCAACTTGTCTAATCCAAAATTTTTCACTAAGTGTAGTGATCCCATTCAACCATACATTCATCCAAGCCTTAATCTTCCTATTCAAAAAGTTACTATTAATCAGCATGCAAGCATAACACATAAGAGATCAACACATAACATAGTGATTTATGTGGAAACCCAATCTGGGAAAAATCACGAGTAACATGCTACTCAATTCTCACTCTTTTAAAGAGATGTCCTATGAAAGGCCTACCCTATTAAAGGCTTACAACACACTATTAAATGTGACCTTGTTAGAGGATTTATCCACCCTATTAGAAGTGGGCCTTGTTAGAAGACTTTAGAACATTCACTTGGAATGCCACCCTATTAAAGGATTTACAAATGATTGTTAAGCCAACTTAAGTCCATAGGATTTTCATATGTAATACAATTGCTAGAGAGTATTAGAAATTCTTTGACCTGATTACAACATACAACTTATCTTGCAGATCTTAGATCACTTCTCAACTCATACCATTGCCTGGCCTTCAATCTCTACAACTCTTGATAGCTTTCCCTCCTTTCAAGCTCAATCTTCTTGAGTCTCCATGCTCAATGTACTAGTGTAATCATCTCTTCTTAACCACTTGTAGAATTAGAGTCTCTATGCTTTGTTCTTCCTTCTCCTAGATGTCTTCTCCTTGACACCCTTCTAATCACTTCACAATTTGGCACTTCAACAACATTTTCTTCTTGGTCTATGAATCCTTAAATAGAAGTCTTGGAGTTCCTTTTCCTACTTGATTCTTCCTTCCTTTGATTTCAATTCATATAGATTAGGTAGCATTCATTGTATCTAACCCATATTTCTTTTCCTCTAGAAATTTCTTGAATAATCATTTTGAATTCACCCAAAAATGGTTTACATAGAATTCTATGCCACCAACTCATCATCCTTATCCTCCAAATGATTCACAAAATTCAAGGCAACAACTTTGTCAGCTCAGATTTGGTGAATCTTTGTCATTTGAAATAATGTAGCAACTCGACACTATTGAAATATTGGTGCCCAACACATACTATGTTACTTGCCATCAACTATATTTTTACTGATGCTTGGCACATGAAGTTCACTCTACACCAACTAAGATTTTCTTGTTGCTCGGCACCTAATACTTTTCTCAGCACTTGAACTTCACTCGGCACCTGAAGATCACTTGGCATACACTAGATTTTCTTGTTGCTCAGCTCCAATTGAGAATTTTCTCAGCTTCAACTAGCTTGCTCGGCATCCACTAATGAACTTAGTTTAAGGTTTGCAATCAACCTTGTTACAACTTATTCCTCCAATGTTTCTAAGTGTGACCAACCTCTGTATCTTTGAGTATGTTATCAATACATCATTTAACCATTGTCTTAATTGATCCTTGCACTTCATTACAATATCATAACTCAACCTTTCCCTTAGGTTCTCTTATTACATCTAGTTAATTAAATCCTCTTCATCAATCAACTACGTGATAGTACTTGTATCTTATACATTCCTACAAATAATAGGTTTGACATCAATGACAAAATAATGATTGAAAACATTCTATTAACAACAATCTTCCTCTTTGATCTTCAATCTTGTTCTCACAATGATCTTTTCAATCATATTTCCAATAGAATCCACTACCACAACTCTCAAGAAATATTTTGAAGCTCTCACTCTTAACCCTTTTGATGTTGAATTGCAAATCCAACTTTCCAAGCTTCATCATGAGAAAAAGATTATAGATAATTATGCTACTCGAGGGGCTCAAATCAAAGCTCGCCTCCATTGGTTGGAGGTTGGCATAACACTTCTAAATAATTCTCCTAGGCTCTTGTTGAGATAATGGGTGTTGCACACATTGCATAATATTGTTATATTGTATTATTTTATTTTATTATGTAATGTTGCATCTAGATGGATGTGCAACATGTAAAGATTCCCATGGGATATACTTGATGAGTCATATTGTAACATTGTGATAATATTTCATGTAATTATTTAATATTGGGGAAAAAAATTAACATTTCTAATATTAAATATGGGGTCAATGGGTTAGGTAGCACGTGGTTTATGTAATACCACTTGACATATTTATGGGACTTGCTACTATATAAGTAGCCAAGGGTAGTTGCAGTAAGAAGACAAAAGGCAAAATGGCAAGTGTTGAGTGGAACAAGGCTTGACAGGTTAGCCAAGGGAGCATTTGTGAAGGTTAGAAGCATGGCATGGAATGTGTGGATTCATGCTTGTTCACATAGATTGCTCAGTTGTGGTTATGGCTTTGAAGGCTTCCATGGTTGTATTGCAATGGTATTTTTTGTTAAATAATACATGGTGATGGATGCTTTTGGAGGTTGGGTTTCTCCTTTAATGAGAGTTTCCCAAGGTTGTGTCATAATTTTTGTGGGTATGTTGTCTATTCTCTTGCATGTGGATTGGTTATGTGGAAACAATTTTATTCTTTCTTGCAAGTTTTCTTACAAGTGGTATCAAAGCCAAGTTTTATTATTGTAACCCTAGATTGAATCCAAGGAATACATGAGAGGATTAAAGAAAGGGCAAGATATATGAGTTTTTATTGTAGATTTGAGGGTTTTGGGTTTGCTATTATGATGGGATATTGGTAGATTTTTGGCATGTTAAATCGTTGGACAAAAGAATTTTATGGATGTTTCATTTAAATGAGGATTTTAGGGGGCATCTTGTAGAAATGACCTCTTGGGCAAAAATAGACCTCACCATTTGATCTGTGTCGACATTTCCATTTGATATATAATGTGCCCTAGTTTGGCCATGTTCAGAGGAAATGCAAAGGTTTTTTAGTTTCAGCCCATGATGGCTGTCAAATTTAATCCCACTGAAATTTTCATCACAAATAAAAAAATCACAGGGAAAATAGTAAAAGGACTATCTTAGTAAAATGACCATAACTGTCTCTCAGGATATCATATTTCAGAGTTCTTATAGGAGTTGGAAAGCTAATTTAGAGCACTACAACTTGTTGTAGGTTTACTTCTATGATTTTGACATTTTGTCAAGTTTTAAGAGCTTGAAAGTTGGATGTTGCTTATTTTGGACATAGATTAGGGCATAACTTGGGTATGCAAAGTCAGATTTTTGACTTTGAGTAGTCAATAGAAAGCTCATGGAGAGCTCTACACATTGGTTCATATTTGGTGCAAGTTTGACATGATTTATTTGGTGATATATTGATCTAAATAGTTTATGGTATATATTGACTATGGTAACATTGTGAGTTTATAACATTGTATATTTTTAGAGATTTGGATTTGATGTCATTGTATACTCAGTTCATATTTCAGATTGGTATGGTGGTGATGTAGTTATCAGTATTTGGTTTGGATATGCATGATGACTTGTTGGGTCTACAAGTTGTGTAGTGTTGTTAGTAGTCTATACTTACAAGTTGCATTTATAGCTTGGATATGGGTTGTCTTTGCCCATTGATCTTTCATTATTGATGCATATTTAGATTAGTGGCTTGTATTTGGGTTGTCTATGCCCTAAGTCACGTGATTTGCTAATATTTCTTCTTATAGAAGGGATGACATGTTGTTACCAAGTACCACTAGTACAAAAACAACAATATGTGACTAAAAAAACCACTAAAAATTGTATATATGTGACTAAAATCAATCAAGTGACTAATAGTAGTTAATATCTAGTCATTTATAACACTATTAAATATACTACTAAGCAATTTTAGTCACTAATTTTGATATATGACTAAAATATGTATATTTAGTAGTATATTTTAGTTACAAATCAAAATTAATGACTAAAATCACTTAGTTGTATATTTAGTAGTGTTATCAATGACTAGGTATAACTACTATTAGTCACTTGACTGATTTTTAGTAGTATACTTAGTAGTATATTTTAGTCACAGATCAAAATCAGTTACTAAAATCACTTAGTAGTATATGTAGTAGTGTTATAAATGATTGGATATTAACTACTATTAGTCACTTGACTTATTTAAGTCATATATTTAGTTTTATATTTAGTGATCTATTTTGTCACATAATATCATATTTAGTACTATATTTAGTTATAATAGGGCATGATGGAATCAAACCACCATCCTCCTACTTTAAAAGAAAGTGCTCTTCCATTGAGCCAATACCCTTTGAAGAATAATCATATATTGTGTATAACATTGTATGAGTACATTTTGTAGTGTATTTAGTAGTATATTTAGCTATAATAGGTTATGTATAGCATTAAGAGTTCCAGAGATAGATTACTTGAAGTTATTTTCAATCCTATCTTTCATTATATCAAGTATTGCAAGGAGTGCATTAGAATCTATGCCTTTCTTAGATTTTTTAGCTTACAATATCTGTGTAGTCAAGTGCTTGCATTCAAGTACAAGCATTGCTCTTCCACTTATGATTTTAAGTATTGCCTTAAATTTTGATTTAACATTACCAAAGTCATGCATCAAACATACAGTTGCAGCTACAGATTCTACATCCACCCTTTGGCCATGCAATTACACAAAATAAATGCTTATTTTTCAAGGAAAGAATAGATGAACAAAATTGATTATAAAGTATTTTTCATTTTGAAATAAAATGGTGGCTACTAAGCCCACATGACATTGCACATAGATAAGGCACAAAATTGTTTATTTTCAATAGTAATAGTAGCCAAAAAGAAGTAAGTGAAAATGTATCAAGAACACTAAAACAATAATTACTTATATAGAAAAATTCAAAATTTTCCAGTGAGCACAAATAAGCATGCAAAGTGTTCCATAGGCATGAATTATATTTCTATTGTCAAAATAAATTATCTTTAAAAATTGGATAACTAATTCCACACACATTCTTTGGAGGTGACAACTCATATGATTCCATTTCAGAGAGGCTAAAGGGGTTTTATACATTATTGAAAACTTAGTTGCTCTATTTTGTTGGTTAACACAAAGGTCTGAGTAAAAATTCATATCAAAATTTTAATTACCAAATTACTGTTATATTTTACTAATATGGTCCACATGGAACATCATATAAAAGAAAACTCACAGTTGATAATTAAGGTTGAAAAAGTTACTGAGGTTGTTGTAGTTGAGGCTAATGTTGTTGCTAGGTTTGCTAAAGTTGTGGTTGTTGTTGTGCATTAGACTACTACATTTGAGGCTATTGTTGTTGTCGGGGTTGGAGCATTTGAGGCTATTGTTGTTGATGAGGTTGTTGTAGTTCTGGCCAAGGATTTTGTAGTTGCTTTTGTTGTTCAATTTTTTTTAGCATGACTACTAGTTGCAAGATAACATAAATTTGAAACCATAAGAAATTGTATCATTTTATTTTTCAAATGATAGCATTTTAACCTAAAAGAGTGGCCTCTGCTGACCAAGCTACATAATTTGAATGCCTAACATTAATCACAAAGTTTTAGGTGAAGCTAACAAGATTGAATAAAAGAATGTTGCTCAAAAGATTTTTTTGCATGTCACACTATTATAATAATACTTGTATCCCTGTGGAGAAGTTTGCTCTCTCCAAACACAACTTAGTGGTGTAGAACTAGGGGCACTAACTAGTGTGACAACTACAATAGTCTTGGTTTCAGCAGAGATAGAAAGTGCACTTGTGGAGCTAGTTGTCACAATTCCTTGTGACTATGCTAATAATTTCCATAGCTTTATCAACAACATATAACAATGTTAATATTATACCACATTAATAGTTCTAAATAAATCAACAACTAAGTCATAAATGCATTACTGACTTGTTGCAGTCTAGATTATTGTATTGGAGTTAGTTGATAATAACCATGAAAAATGAAAATCATGAATAAGTATTCTTAAGATATTTCACATTCAATAAACTATTTTGAGTCATTACATTTATGTTTATCCTACACTTGCTTTTGTTGAGGATGAATCAAGAGTGGTTGTTTCTAGGATTGAGTTGAAGCCTATGCTAAAGATGCTAGTACCAAAGGCAACTAGATCTACTATTAAAATGAAAGGTGTTGTTGGGGTTGAACATTTCTTGACACAGTAGGCACCTACTATTGCAATAGCTAACTAGAGGGTTGTTATTGTGATAGTTATTGCACATATTGTTGTTGTGATAGTTGCTCAACTTGGGAAGGAATTTGTTGAAGAGAGGAAGCAACACTTGGCTAGATTAGAGACTGAGAAAGATGAAACTACCCATATTTAAATGGTTGATATGAATTTGGTGCATGGCCAAATGGGGTTTGTTGAACATGTTATGAAGATTGCAACTATTGACCAAACTATTACAAAGATTGTTGGGCCTGTAATTGTGAAGGAAATTATTTGGGTTGTTGGGCATGTGGTTGTGAATGTTGTTGCACATATTGATGATATTTTTGTAAAGATAGTTGGGCCTACATTTGTAATTGAGATTGTGTTGATTGTTGGTTATGCAGTTGAGAGGATTGCACATGTTGACCATATTGTTGCAAATTCAATAATTACTGTGATTTTTGCAACTGTGAATGAGATTGTATAGATTAATGTTGATTTTGAAATGGTGGTTACAACTATTACTGCATTTGGTGTGTTTTTTGTACTAGTGGTAACTAGCCTTGAACTTGAGTTTGATGCTACAAAGAAGATGAATTATAACCCTGTCAAGGACAACATCCAAAACATCACTAAATGCCATGAACAAAATACTATCCAAACCATTTCTATAGGCAACCAAAAAATGAAAATCCTTGTCAAAACTTATCAAATTAAAATGTATCATATTTATTGTTTGATACAAAAAGAAAAAGAAAAGTCTAAAATATACCTGCTATGGAGAAGGGGTAGTCACCCTTGCAGAGCCTCCTACTAGAGCAAAAACATGAAGAAGCCCTTCAATAGGGCCATTTACTGAAATTTGGGGGCCACTGATAGATCCAACATGTACATCACACTTGATGTCTATATTAAACAATGATATAACTCTCCTTAAAAAGATTACTAGAAACTCCCAAATGTTTATAATATATTATATATAAATAATATAATCAACAAAGTTATACTCGAATGGCCTTACCAATGGTGAATGTCTTCCTATAAGTCATGATCTTCCACTAGGAGTTGATGGCCTACCATATGGATGTTATTCCACTTTTGCGGATGGTATTCTCATATTTTCTACACCCATGGGCCACTAGTATCTAGGTGCAACATGTCCTCTTGTATGGCCTCCACTACTTATAGTAGGCCTACATGAGCAACACAAATGATTCTACTAAATACATTACTTGAAGCCTCCAACTCAAACACATTAAATTATTGATGGCTTACTAGATCCAAATGACCTTTTCTATTCAACACCAAAGCTTGGTCCTCTAAACATAGGGCTATTTCTATATAATATAACAAAAAAAATATCACCTAAAATAAGTTGGGAATACACTAGTATTTCAAGATACATATTGATGTAACATGTTTTAGGTGAAAAGATAAATAGAGGTTTTAACCTTGCATCTCTAGCTTTGGGTCTTTTAGTCTCTGCAAACTGTACAATCAAAGGTTGACTGCATCCCTAAAAAAAATACATTTTCATAAGGCTAAAATGTAGTTTACATTTGAGAACTATATAAAAAATAAGCACCCACTAAAGGAAATATTAACAATTGAAAATACAATGTTTACCTTCATTGTGAAAGCTCCATGTAATTTGTTAATAGTTGATGCATCCATTTATCTAGTTAACAAATGTACATCCTACATAGATAATTTAACAATTAACAAAGACAATATCAACCATGAATTTTTTTTATCAATCAAACTATTAAAAACAATAAAAATTTCCCCGCCTTTGTTCTATTTCCATTCATCTTTCATGATATCTATGTCATCAATAGGACAAAACTCAACAAAGATAGCCAAGATCAAATTTAAGACCAAAGCTTTTCAAAACAACTGATGTTTAACCACTATTTAAAGTCCTCACAAGAGAAGACCTTGACTGAAAAATGGAATTCTTGTGCACTGGATGCATTCTCATTGTATAAGACAAACTTATTTACCAATTAGTAGAATGTGATGGAAGCCCCTCCTCTGGAGAATCTATTTCTTTTCTTAGATGATCATCCTCCACTACCAAATAACTTGAACTATCTCCCAGGTGTAATGGATAGCTTGAAGAATTGTGATAATGGTCAAACTAATTCTTTGTAGCTAATGAAAATTTATTAAAAGATTAGTTCCTTGCAGGGCTGAATGTGGATGTATTCACTCCATAATTTTGTCCACCAGATAGGGGACTTGACAGCTAGGGGACTTAAACTAGTATGATGTACATTCTTATGAATTGGTTCAAACATCATCCTAGTGTTTAAAAGGTAAGCTTCCAGCAAAAATTTTACAAAATTATTAATTAAAGAAGACTAAGAGTTTCTGTCACATGTAGTTGATGAACCATACTTTCTTCCTTGCTAAATACTCTTCACAAAGCTTAGATTATTTGATGGTGAGATTCAACTAGATAATTCTATTTTGGTAAATATAGAGATAATGACATGCCCTTGTTGAACTAAAATACATCATCTACTAGAGATGGAAATCCTAACTACAAGCACCCTTGGCCTTGATTCTCATAATCTATAAATGCATTAGGATTAGATGTAGATTCTAAAATTAAATCTAAAACTTCTACTATCTTATTTTCCAGAGATGATCTTCCATTGTCTAAAAGACTCAAGTTCACCATGCCTTATTATATTGAATTTAGCCTCTTCCAATTTGGACTCACTATTTCTTATTGAATTATTAACATTTCTCATCTGTATTATTTTTTCTCACTCACATAAATACACTTTGTTCATATTCACATCATCCAACATATTCTATTTGATAATGCCTATATGTTAATTTTTTAATAATCACTCCCCCGAGTGCCTAATTCATCATCACAATTGCAACCTAGTATACATGCATGAAGTGCCCTATCTCCATGTAAGGATTTTTTTAATTCACTAATACAATATCATCCATACTTCCAAATAAATTATCTTTTGTAGATGTCATAGTGATTATAATCTCCTCATATAATTTGCCAAGGCTAATCTTGTATCACTGCTCCAAAACTTCTGCTCTTGTCTCAAAAAATTGAGCAACACACATGTTCATTTCATCTCCATCAAAATCAGCATTGTAGGGTGATGTGACTAAAAAGTTTAATTGAAACATTGAGTAGGGCATGATTCTGATTCTATGCCTCATGATAGACATTTTATGAAGACTTGGTTGTCAATTTAAAAGAACAAAGTATCCATTATTCAAGTGCCTCTCCAACTACAAGAAAAAAAAATATAAACACCTTGCTTGAAAGTGTTTTAAAAAATGCAAATCACAATAGTTAATCTTATACCTTATAGCCCAACTCTAGATGGTGATCACTACTCTTTTTCAAGTAACAAAGATCAAGTCTCTACCCATCCTCCCTGATAATGTATTTGGCACTAGTTTCGTTGGTGGAGGATGAGGTCCATATTCAACAAGTTCCTTTAATCTATTTGATTAAGACAAGTTGGATCAACATAAATTATACAACAATGGTCATGAAGAAACAAAGATTAAGAAACTAACATCTTCTATTATTCACCTTTCAAGATTGTAAGGAGTGATAGTTTTTGGATATGTTAGATTTAGAACAATGCTCTAGGGGACTTATAATTAGTCAATGTTAATATTAGGATCAAGTGTAATGACTGTATGTGCAAAAAAATTTACATGCTTCCCCATTAGATTTCCTCGATACAACCCTCTTTCACTTTCAACTTGCTACATATTGACTTAATTAGTCAACCTGACCTTTGGGTTGCTTGATTATAGAAAGAATAAAATATTAACTTAGTGCTAAAAATTAAAATACAAAAACATAATGAATGAAAACAGTAATCTATTTTACCCTTGGTTGGCCAGGCAGCTCACTATCAAAATAAGTAGCAATGTGGAATTGCAACAATTGTGCAAACTCTGGTATAATATGTGTTCAAGCCCTAGTTGTTTCCTATTTTTTAAGATTTTCATTTTTTCTAATAATCATAGCAAGTTGATGAGTGAGATCATCTTGCAAAATGATAAGAATAAACTTTATAAAAAAATTTCATGCACCAATGATATTAAAAATACCATTTAAATTTCACAAAGCATAAATACTAGATCTGCTCATTTTAGCCTAAAATTATGAGAATGTGTATCTAAAACACCAGAGGAAAATGTAAAAAATACCTCACTCCTACTTGTGGTGTCCATCATAACTAAAGGTTTGATTGGGGGAGGAGGAACTAGAAGCATTTGTAAAATCATCTAGTCTGGGTGAGCGTATTTTGGGTTCAATCTCAACATTTGACACTCCTCATTAGAAATTTTCTTTAACACACTCAAAACCTACATGTAGTTGAAAAAAATTGCATTGAGATAACACAAAAATATAAAGAGACTATTTGCATTATGATACTAAAAAGTAAAAACATCCAATTAATTTTTCTTAAACATAATTACTCTCTCAACAGATAATTTGTTGTTTTCTCTCAATAGGCTCTAACATCAACTACTCTAGGTGATCTATAAAAAATTATCATTAGCAACCAACCATAACTATAAAAGAACAAGTGAGAACCTTACCAAATGATAAATGAACCCCTATCTGAGTGATCTATAGCAGCCAATATTTTGGTTGAAAATGATCAGCCAATATACAAGTTTCAAGCAAAGTAGACATCACCTAAGTGCCATCCCCATGACACTATGGATGAAGGGATCAATCCCATAGAGGCTTTTAAGGATTTCCAAGATGGACTAAGTAACATCCTCTTTAGAGGTGAAAGGTCACAAGCTTGTATGCTACAAAGATAGAGAAAATTCCTAGACTGCATAGTTGCATCCAATGTGAGTTAGGACATTATATTGTGGTATGATTTAAGTAGCTTTAATTTATATGAATAGGAAAGATAGACCTTGTATTAGGTTTTTTTAATGCAGCCTTTTAACATGTACATATATGGACAGTGAAGTGTCCTTGAAATGTACTTTTATTGAAGAATAAATGAGTAATATTGATGCTTTGATCAATATTCTTCACTGTCCTCTATAACAACATAGTTTTTACTTTTTCTAGGACTCTTTTCTATTGTTAAATGGATTGAATGGGTTCTAAAACATATTTGGATTTGTAGCACAATGAATTAACTCTTTTATGGATGCAATTTGAGCACTAACCATGAATTATAGAGTAAGAATAAACGAGTTTTCTAAAAATAGTTCTAAAACTCTCATTTACTAGCATTTGATCAATTATGAGTTGATAACTCCTATATGCACCATGGAAAAATCCTCCAATTGTGTGATCAAATGAAATTAAATTCTAGAAAGGTTAAAAAGTGATCCCCTTTCATATACAGAAACTTTCTACCAAGAAAAAACATACAACAAAATCACAAGCTCTATAAATAATAGATCCAAACAATCTACCTTTGAGACCAAAACTTAACAAGTTTCAAGTAACCACCTGGTTGTAAGAGCTCTCTTAAAATTTAGTCACATTCAATCAAATCTCTCTCAAGAAGTTAAGTATTTCTTCCATCCTACACTTCATTGGATAGAAAAAAATGAGGAAAAAAAAACATAAACCATTATTCCATCAATATCTGTACCAATGCTCTTAACTAATTCAGTCCTCCCGCAAATTTTTTAGAGTTTTATTGGTTGTTCAATGGTCGAATGTACAAAACATTTCCATGTACATGTTGTTTGTAAAATAAATCCTTAGATATGTCCAAAATATCACTCCAATGAATAGAATGCAATATGATGGTTCCATTCATTATATACCCACATCATCTACTAGGTCATATAAACCAGTACACCAATCATTGATTATGCACAGCTCTCTACTAGCAAAACCTGCTAGAGCTTCTAATTCTTTGGATATGCATTAATTATTCAATATAAAATTGAATGCATCTTAAAGGTGGTTAAGCATACTCATAAATTCCAAAAGTTTCAAAATTTCCTAATAGTGAAAGCATAAGATATTCATAAACCCTTGTTGGGTGCTCTAAGGTTAAGGGTTTGTTGGTAGTATTGTGAAAATTAGTTCATTCTTCCTTCCTAGTTCATTTTGAATATTTGGTTTCAATAAATAATAATATGTGATCATTGATGTCATTCATTTGGATAAGGAAATACAATGAGTTTGATTCAAATGTTAATTTTTAAAAAGGTTGAGTCTTAGTTGGCCCAACCTTTGATCCATATGAACACTATCTTGACAATGTACAATGAAATCGTCAATATTATTAATACCTAGTTTTCTACTTTTCTAAGTTTTCTCATTAAATAATCAAATATTAGATACATATTGTAGTGGATGGGTTTTCTCATTAAATAATCAAATATCAAATACATATTACAGTGGGTGGATATGTGATGGTGTTATTTATATTTATGTAATGAATAATAAAAAATATTTAAAAACAAATGCATATAACCAACACCATAAAGTAAAACTTCTAAAAAACTTTGTACTATGTTACCTTCTCAAAATAATTCAATTTATAATGTTGGCAGCATATGATATGGTTGCCTTTATTTATTTGTATTTACTATTATTATGAGTAAGTATATTTACAATATCAGTGTGTAGACAATGAATCACAAAGATGACCAACTTCTTGATCTAGAATAGTTAAAGTTTGTTTGTTATGTAAGGAGAAACAACAATATGTGTAGTGTAATTAAGAAGATAATATTGACCATAAGATAATTTTGATAGTAAGAAGATAATGTTGACCTAAGAAGATAATATTGAAGATAATGTTGACAATAAGAATGCATGTTTTTTCTACATATGATGAAGGGAATGGAAAGATTTTATTACTTAGACTTGATGAAGGTGGAAAATTATAGTTGAATGATTGGATTATTTGTAGTAACTGCAGTAGTTTTGTATTTTATGCAAATGTTGCAGACAATGCAGACGAAGTGGGTACGCATCTTGTCTATGTGACAAGTAAGGATCTCCTCTTTTTTGTAAGTATTGATGAAATCTTGCATGGATATGGATATCATGAATCCATTGTAAATGTTGAGTTACAAAGAACCTCTCAAAAAAAACTTCAAGGTGGGATGAACAATAAGTGGGAAGATACCTCTAATGGATCAAGGTATGGGAAAGAGGTGCAAATTTGATCGATATAATAAATGGTTATGAAGTTACAGTGATCTTACATGCACTTTGTCAAAATTTGGAAATCATTTGTCCTTGAATATTGGTTTTGATAGCTATTGATTATGCACTAGTTGAAGGGTGTTTCAAAGATGTTTAAAATTCTACAGTTATCGTTGAAGTTGATTAGTTATTTATTGATTTATTCACAATAAAAATCTATTAGAATATGAATGGAAAGGAGATCTAAGAATATGAAAAGAGAACTAATATTCAATTTTCCCACTCTCTTGTTTTTAGATTCAATACCATTATGCAAAATGATAGATTCATTTCTCATATCCAAGAAGGTGCCCATTCATCAAATGTGATACAACTAGCACAAAATAGTATTGAGTGTTTAATGTATTGTTTTTGTTCATAATAAGGTTGGTGAAGGATTAGACACATCTAATTCCTCTAGCATACTAAGCAGAGGAGGTTGTGCTGGCAGGTTGGACACCCTTGAACATTCATTCTTCAAAATTGTTCTCACATACTTGCTTGGAAATACAATACATTTGTTTTCTTTTAGCCATACCAAAAGAAATCCCATTACGCTGATCAAATACTTTTTATTTAATGAGAATTATGAGGTCCCTTAAAAAATTAGATAGAATTTCCAAAATCCTTATGGCACTTTGCATAATTAGATTACATTTGTGATGACCCCAATCACATTAACCATTCAAAATACATTCTCCCCAATGCTTGATTATGTTGTATCCCTTCCCAAGGGACTAACCAAACCCTCACAACACTAGACCCATTTTTTGGACTCCAAACCAATCATAAAACCCCACAATGTAACTCCAATCCACCCTTGACATTCCTTATTCCATCATCCTACTAGGATTGTCCAGATTTAGATTTTGGGAAATTTTTTAGAAATCCTTTTGTTTGACCCACAAAACATTAAAACTAATTTTAATGGAAGGAACAAAAGTTGTAGCTAACTTCAATACCTACCATTTTCCTAAATAATAGGGTCTTCAAACTCTATTTAATACCTCAACCATAGTTTTTTTTAGACTACCAATTCTACAACATTCATGTTCTGACAATCAAATAAAAACTTTGAGACAATCACCTCCTAATGTCTTTAATGGATAAAAAATTATCAAAATGGATGAATTAGATACTAGAATCAGCAATTTCTCTAATCTTGTATTATTTTTTTCAAAATAGTATCACCCACAACACATGCTATAATAGCAAATGGGCAAAAATATTTCTTAGCAGTTTCTAGAAACAATGCTCATACTTTCTTTTACACCTCACATGCTTGGTACACATGAAAAAAATGGAACCAATATGCAGCAAATGAAAATGAGTAAACATATTAACAATGATGAATTTGACTCTTAAGTTCATTATTGAAAGAAAAAGATATGTTTCTTTGGGTTTTAATAGCCTATATAATACTTGCCATTTATTGGAATTCACTATTTAGGAATTGGCTATATTATGAATAAACATGATTTGTCAAAAATTATTTTTTTAATAGAAAATCTTCATTTTATTGTGATCCCAAAGTTATAGATATTTTTTCCCATTGCAAAAGATAGATCATCTCAGAAGTGCTGCCATTACATCTCACTTTAATCCACATCTACCTTGCAGCATGTGGTAACTAAGATATTTTTATTGAAATAATAAAATCAATTAGATTTAAGGACTCTTGTGACCTTTCTTCAACTTTTCATAGAAATCAAAATCCCTAGAAATGTATCCATTGATGCTAGAAGACACACAATATTTGGGACAACTCACACTTAAAGGAGAAAAAACATTCATTCTCAAACTTTTTCATTTCCAAAATAGTTCAATTTCTATTCCTATACATGTAGGAGCCCATTTTTCCAAGATATGTCGCAAAGAATGCATGCCATCATTTTACAAGGAGATACCTAGGAGTTAGGCCTCTTGTACATCCATTACTTTAGTTGGGGTACAAAGCCACCAAATGTTTGTGACACATCAAGAAGAACCCACACATCTCCAAATTAATCTTGAGAGTGTTAGATCAACAAATTTATAATAGTATAAAGAAGTGCATGCTCCCAATTTTTGATAAGATGTAATATTTATCCCCACTATAACATAAGAATAAATCCTAGGTGAGAAATTATCTTAGATAATACTTCATAATTTGAGCCCCAACTAAATAGTAATACAATATCAACAATGAAACATAAAGGTGTTGTATAGGAGATGTTAAGTAAGGAGTTTTAGCACTCTTCCATATCATATCCTCAATTTCATTTCCATATATAAATTGTGAGTTTAATCACTATTTTATTATTAATTTTGATTCAACTTATAACTTTTTCTTTTCTTCATGCTAAAATTTTTTTTGTTCTTATAAGTTTTCGAAAAGAATTAGTTGTAATATAAAAAAAATGAGTTGGAACAAGACAAAGATCCATGTTGTCGTCAATCAAAATCTAGAAACGAGACACTTTGGTAGATATTGGTTGATTAAAATCTAATTTCTTGGAGTATGTTAGTGCTAAGTTATTCCTAAAGGTCATGGAGTTCTAACTAAGCTATAGAAATTAAGAATCTCTAAATATTCCTTCAGCAAATATGATGAGACTGAGGATAGATAACCATGTGCAAGAATTTATTGTTTCTAATAGAAGTCTGTGATTCATAAAAGAAGGAAATGAGGTGTAGTTTGATTTGTGAACTAATTTTAATCATGTTAATTAATTTGGGGTAGGTTAATCAGGTTTTCATTTTCTATCAACTATATATGAGCTTTTGATCTTGCCAGGTGTAGATTCTATGAGGCTATTTTTAGTTTTTGAGTCATGGAAGAATAAATTCATATTATTGGTGATCAGATCTATCTAGAGATGGTAACAAGAAATGTAAAAAGATGTTCTTGCACACTAACACATATCAAAGTACCAATATAGTTACTCTGAAGGAATTTCTATTGATGCATAATGATGCAAGGAAGAAATTTTGGCTTGGAATGCATTATTATGATAAAAGGATCCTTGAATGGATCCATAACCTATCAGGAGATGGTTGAGATCATTGGATTGTATATTACCTTTTTCTTTTCCATTCTTTCCTAAATTGTTAGAGTGGTTTTGGCCTAGAAGAGAATAGACATATTTTTAGTTAGTTACTATTTTGCATGGTAATTAGTGAGTCATTCCCCAATTGGATAGGATCATACCATCCAAAATCCTTTTTTTTTATTTCACTCTTTTACCTTTCAATTAATTATAAGATGAGATTATGTTTAATAAGGGTCAGTTGATTTCTCAAAATAAAACATTCTAATTCAAATGTAAAAAAAAAGTTCCATTTTAGAAAAAATAAAATTCTTGACCTTACAGTTATGTATTGCAGGGGGTTGATGTAGTTGGCATATTCATCAATTATCATATTTCTCACATCCACCACTCCAACAAAAACCAGTGAATGTAGAGAAGTCAAGAAAATTGAAGCCCAAAAATATTTATGATAAGCCATGGATGGAAGACTAAAAAAAATTAATCGTACTTCTTATTTGGTCATTATTCCTATTTACTCATCCTGTAAGACTATTGAAGTCCTCAAATTTTGAGATTGTAATAATTTTCATACCTAATTATAGTTGATAATATATTAATCTACCTAAATATGTTCATCTATTCATACTCCCAGTTATCATTAGCTGCTAAAAAAGTTTTTACGATTTTCCAAACATAAATAAAGGGGAAAATGAAAAAAGTTAAAGGAAAATGGAAGGTGAGTAATGTATGTGCATTGTTCATAGATATTTCTATCATGATCAGGCTTTCTTAGGCATTTCCTTGTAGTCCCTTTTATTAAAAAATACATTATATAGTTTATTTGATGAAGTTATATTTTTAAAAATATTTTAAATGATGCTTACTTTTGAAAAATATTAGATGATAGTGTAGACAAAGTAAAGATTTCAATAAATAATTTCATATGGAATTATATATGGTGCAAGGATACCTGGATATAAGGTACTACATGACCTAACAATTTTGTGAGAAAAGTGTGTGTAGTTTTGGTATAGTTTTGTTGGAGCTCACTACAACATGCATCTCCATTAAAGGAGACAAATACCTAGCTTGACTAATGAATAGTGCCTTGGAAACTAGTGGTATAGAATTTCATACTTTCAAGAGAAGTTAATGGACCCTAGATTGAGAGAAGACAACCTAGAAGTATTTGAGGAGTTCTTGAAATTTGAGTTTTAGATGCGTTAAGAAATTGGTAGCTGAAAGACCCACCATGATAGAAGGGGTGAAGGAACTAGAATCCATTGTAGATATGGAAAACTTTTTAAGTCCACTAAAATTAGTCCAAAAAGTAGCACTTTTGATTTCAAGCCACTCTCAAGTTGTAAAGTGAAGATGAAGATGGTAATTCCATTGTTTGCCCCACCCAATTGAATAAGGGTCATAAATATATGATTGATCATGGTGGGGCTTATCTGGTGACTAGAACTTTAGAGCCCAAGTAGGCTTATCATGTTAGAGATAATATAGAGCACAATTTATTTCAGTATTGATAGCTAAAATTTTTCCTTGATGTGTCCACTTTCGAGTTATCAGGGCTAAGAAGAAAGACATTGGGAGAATTTATGATTTAAAATGAATTATAATGTCTCAATAAGGAACATTACACATAATTATTATGATTTTGGTTCTTCTACTAATTCAAGGTGATCTTATTTCAATGGCTTGCATATATTTTAGATCTAGGGATACAACGCTTCAAATTAGGTCATTGTGATCCATTATTTAGTTTTTCCTATGCTAATCTCATGTCTTTTCCTTGTTCATACTAAAAGTAGTATCTAAAAATTTACTTATTCCTATGGAAGAAGTCAAAAAGATAGTCATGGGTAGCTTACAAAGCATATTCAACAAACCATAAAGAGGAATTGACATGTATGTCAATACCAAAGCTTTAATTTAAATTAGATTGTAATTTAGTTGTCTTGAGCTCTTCTATTTCTATGCCAAGTGTTATTTTGTTCTTTTTAGAACATATTCTATATTAATTTTAGTTTTGGGTTTTCTTTATAATTAATAGGTTAGGGGGAAAAATGTTTGTACAAATAATATATATCTTTGTTTGGAAAAAAAAGGTCATGTGACTAAAAAACAATGTATAATACTCTATAGAGAGAAAAAAAAAGTGACCTAGATTTAAAGATAGAATCTAAATTTGAAAACGTTATAGATAAAAAATAAATTGAAGTTCGATGATAAAAACCTTAAACCAATGCATGGAAACATTTAGAAATGTATAAATGCACTAGGCCTTGTGAGTTTTTTTTGAAACTCTACCTCTTTTTGAATGAAAAAAAACTTCTTGGTCTAGTGTTGTCACTGAAATGTGGGCTCTCATGCTGTCACTGAAATGTGGCCTCTCCTTGAAATCTATAATTGAAATCATATCTTACTATCTCCTCTTACCAAAATCTTCTTTCCTCATTAGGGTACTTTTACTAATTCCCCATATGTATTAATCTAGTACAAAAAAATTCCCTTTAATATTAGAAAACTACAATAACATTCATTTGATTTTCTATTTTCCCTTGGAGTCCATTTTTCCTCCATTGATTTTCTTTTTATAAACTTGTAACTCATTTATGTACCTGAAAAATCTACTAATTTACTCCCTTGAAATGTGATTATGCAAGAACTCATTGTTATCCATGTTAGGTGGCCATGAAAGTTGAATGCAAAACTAGGGTTATACCTTCCATTTGGAGCCTTCCTAGCCATAAGTTATGGCTGTTAAAAATTCATCTTCTGAATAATAAAATAATTATCATTCCCTCCAAATTTCATGGCAAGTTCCACAACAAAAATAAACTCTAGAAATGGAGATAGCTCTCTGTCATATAGATGTCATCCCCAATGAAATTTTGATTAAACAGTGAAAATAAATTTCTTCAAACAAAAAATAGTCACAAACTCAATCATCCTAGCCAATGTTTCCTTACTTAAATCTTTATGGTGATTTTTTCCTCCAAGATCTCAATGCAGAGTGCAGTGTGCAACTTAAAAATCTAGGGCTTTTTCTTCAACAAAAATAATTATGCAAGGAAACCGTATGAGTTGGAGAGCCGATTTTCATCTTTCAACCTTCCCTCCGAAACTCATGAGGATCCATTCACCTAGCTTTCCATCAAAGAAGAGTATGGATAAATAAATTATATATAATTTTTTTTAAAAAATTAAACCTATATAAAAATTTCTTATTAAGTTGTAGTTTAAAATCTTAAAATCTTATTTGAATTTTTGTAATTATATTCAACAATTCTTTGTAATAAAAGATTTTTTTGGGAAACTTAGGATTTTATAGGAACTATTTTGATATGATAGACAATAGTAGTTTATTTAATAAGTTGTTATATATTATTTTTATTGATCTTTAGCTTTTCTTTTTGTATACAACTTAAATTAAAATAAATAAAGGCAAATAAAATAAATAGAAAACTAATTAATTTTAATCTTTTATGACAATTTTTTTAATATAAACTGAGAGTCAATGTTGACACTGTAGATTTTATATCCTAATAGAATAACTATAGTTATTATTTATTTAAATATATGAATTTAATGTGTTGTTTTAAAATATCAATGTAGCCAAAAACTAGGGGGTTCGCCCTTAAGAACAAAATAATGTGATAACTCATTAATAATGGACAACCAACCACATACTAACTTGGAAATTCACAACCCTAGCATGTAATAGAAAAGATTCATTAGCATGAAACCTACCTAACTAATTAAAGTTTATGTTACATAAGAAAAAGCCTCCTATATTTAGGAAGATGCAAAGTGAAACCATGGTTAGTATGGGAAAATGAAAGTTCAAGTGTCATGAATGAGTTATGGAAAATAAAATTAACCTAATCCATTAATAAATAAATCCTAGAGAAATTGAAGAGAGAAAGTACAAATGACTAATTATCCAATAACTTATTTAGTCACTTGTGATTAGGTGACTAATTATTCAATCACCTATTTAGTCATTTATTTGGTAGTTTATTTACTCACTTCTAATTGGTTGATCTTGTGATTTTATTCGATGATCAAATTAGTCACTTATTTAGTCACCTATGCTTGTAAATTACAAATAAATAGTAGAATGTGATCAATTTTAGTCATGTGACTAAACATTTTAGTGGTGTGACTAAATGTTCTAGTCACATAGTCACATATTTGCTAAAATATACTAGTGTATAGTCATGGTGGATCATTGTGGTTGACTATTTCAAGCTAACAGATTGGACATATTGAGAGTTATATGCTTGGTCCATGGATGTGATCATGGTGCCATAGATTTTGGCATGGCATGATATGATATATAGGTACATCCTTGATGTTTATTGGTTTGGATTCCTTATTTGGTCATGGTAGTATATCTTCTTGGTTGAGGATCAAGGTTATTTGGCTTCTTTTGAGGAGCTCATGATTTACACTCTGAGTTCTTTGATGGTTTGATGCCTTGGTTGATTCTCATGGTTAGATGATGGTATTTTTCATCATGATGTCATGGATAGCTTGGATACATAGTTTAGTTGGAGCTTGTGGAAGTGATGAGGTGATAGTAAAGGATTAGTTCCTAGTTTGGTTTGTATCTTCTTGGTTTGGAGATCTTGGTTCCACTTGGTACTAGAACTCTAGTTGTGTGAGTTTAGACCTGGAGGATCTTTATGTAGGAGATGGATTTTTTGATGTCATAGGTGACTTGGTACCATATTTTAGTAGGAGTTCTTGGCATTCATATATTTATTGAGTGTTTGCAGATGTTAGAAGTTTTTCTTAGATCCTATTTCTGTAGAAGCATCTTTGACATTTGCATGGTACACTTGCTATCTTCACTGTGTATGAAGATGGTTAGATCTAAAGGACTCATGGGGTTCTTGGTTATCTTCATGGTGTGTGGAGATGGTTCTTCATGGTATGTGGAGATGGTTTTCTTCATGTTGTGTGCAAATGGTTGCATCTTGAGGACTAATGGGGTTCTTGGTAAAGGTGTGGTTTATGCTTTCATTTGACATATTATCCTTGGTGTGAGGATGGTTTCATTTTTATGTCATGATATACCCTTGATATGTGTTTATATTTTTGACATGTTATAGTATGTTCATATGGAGCATGTTATCTCTTTGGTTGAGATGGTTAGATCACGTTGTCATGTTTATGTTCCTGAGGCTAGGTTGGAACTTTGACATTGATCTTGGTTTAGTTTCTTGATATTGAGTACATTGATCATAAGATGGATACTTCATGATATTGCTATGTTGCATTTGTAGTTGGGATGGATCAATTGGTTACAAGTGCTCATGCATACTTAGAGATGGTGATGATGCTGATTTCTCTTATATTAAAGAAGTATTTGTTGGGATCGTTGATGTTTTCAATAGGAAGTCTAATGGGCATTCACCTGATATGGACTTGAGAGAAGATTGTTCTTAGATGAGTTTTGGTTGGAGACTTGGATATCTTGATGAGCATTCTCTTTCCCCACTCTTGGTCTACTCAGTGGTTTGCTACTTGAGAGGTATAGCCCATTGTTTCTCTTAGGTTTATTATGTCTATTCTTATCTTTCATGGATATGGATCTTGAGATATGGTACATGAGTTAGTTCTAGAGGGTGTATTTGAGAGATGGTTTAACATTGATTATCTCCATTTGCATATGTTGTTATGCTGATTGAGTTTGGGAGATGGTTTTATATTAGTCATATTCCTTGTATTAGGAATGGTTTATGAGTTTGATCTTCTTGTGAGAGGCTTACATCCATGATTAGTTATATGGTATGGTTTGGGTATTTTTGAGGCTTCTTGGTTGGGGTTTTTTTGGAGGAGATCATACTTACATAGTTTACATCTAGAGGTGTGTGTAGAAGGACATGATAAAGGTTATGATTTGCATGGTTTCTCTTTGGTCTTGGTTATCTTCCAAGATGTTTGATTTTACTTACATTGGATTTGAGATTGGATTAGAGATTGTGATCACTGGTTTGTGCTCATGTGTGTCCTATGAGAGATGACATGGTTATTTCTTTATCTCTTTTTTTTGTTGGTTGTGGAGAGCTTGGGAGACTATTGGATACTTTTAATGAGATTTTTTCTTGCAATTTATTGGTTTATGTGTTGTGGATGTCCTTGAGACTACATGGATTCACTACTTTGAGATATTGTGAGTAGATTGGTTATATATTTGACATTATCTTTTGCAGTGGGAACTTCTTGGTATAAATGTGGCAAGTATTTCTCTTGATACTTGTGATTGTAGATTATAGATTGGATATGTTGATGATGTGGAGATTCATTTGGTATACCTTTGGAGGTATGGATAGTTGGATGGGTTTGGCACTTGCTATCAGTGCTATTTCAGCTATGGATATTTTGACAACTATGGATACATGTGATTACCTTTGGATCAGGTTTTTTGTTCTTGGCATTTCAATTGGTACAATATTTTATGATCTTATAATGTGATAGATTGGGTGGCTTTCTCTTTGGATGGCTTCTATGTATGTTTTGTGATAATGGCATAATAGGAGGTGGCTTCATTCATGTTTGAGATGTTGGATACTTTGATTTTGTTTTGGATACCAAGATGGAACACTTCATGTATTTTAATCCATGATGGTGGATGCTCTAGAAGGGATTATTCCCTTGTTAATTTATGTGGCTATTGACTAACCCTATGCAATGTATATAACAAGTGGGAGATTGTTGAGATAATGGTGTTGCACACATTGCATAATATTGTTATATTGTATTATTTTATTTTATTATGTAATGTTGCATCTAGATGGACATGAAATATGTAAAGATTCCCATGGGATATACTTTATGATTTCTATTGTAATATTGTGATAATATTTCATGTAACTATTTAATATTGGAGAAAAGAATTAAAATTTTCAATATTAAATATGGGGTCAATGGGTTAGGTAGCACATGGTTTATGTAATACTAGTTGGTGGTTTTTTAGGACTTGCTACTATATAAGCAACCATAAGGTTAGTTTTAGTGAAAAGACAAAAGAAAAAAGGGCAATAGTCAAGTAGGACAAGGCTTGATAGGTTAGCCAAGGGAGCATTTGTGAAGGTTGGAAGCATGGCATGAGATGTGTGGATTCATGCTTGTTCACATAGATTGTTCTATTGTGGCTATGGCTTTGAAAAATTCCATGGTTGTATTGCAATGGTATTTTTTTGCTAAATAATACATAGTGATGGATGCTTTAAAAGGCTAGATTTTTCCCTTAATGAGGATTTCCTAGGGTATATCTCGTGTCACAATTTTTGTGGGTATGTTGTTTATTTTCTTGCATGTGGATCTCAATTACATATTTATTTCAAATCTATTATGGGTTATGTGGAAATGGTTCTATTCTTTCTTGTAAATTTTCTTAAAGCTCTTAGAGACCATCATACCAATTTTGGGATTAAAAATATGAAACAAGGCAATTTTTTTCTCTACAATCTCCTTGACATTCTAAAAGCTTTTGTTCATCACTATGAAAATGTTTTTGCTTTGTAGGGAAGTTTAGTTTCTCAGGAGGAAGCCCTAGTATGTATATTTATGTTACTCCAAACCACATAGTGCTTGAGAAATGCACTTTGTATGATAGCTTCTCATCATCTGAGACCTCAATGAGGTGGTCTTTTCCATGGATGATGACAAATCCCCTGGTTGTGATGGACTTCCTTGTGATTTTTACAAGAACCTTTAGGAGTCTATTGGTTCTGACCTGCACAAAGTTTATCTTGAAGCCTATCATTCTAAAAGTCTAGGACCTATTATCACAAAGGAAACATCAAATTCACACCTAAAGCTCATGATCCTAAGGATATATATAGTTGGCAGACCATCACTTTGCTTAATGTGTCTTATAAGATTATTACTAAGGTAATTTCTATTAAAATTTTCCATCTCCTACCTTTAATTGTGTGGCCAGAGAAATATGGCTTTATTAAGTCTAGGTATGTTCTTGACAATATCATTGTTGTCTAGGAAGGCATGGAATGGGCTTACAAATCTAATTAGCCATTTATGTTATTAAAAATTGATGTTTCTAAAGCATATGATCGAATTGAATGGCCTTTCATCTTGGCTATGCTTCAAGCTCTTGGTTTTGGTCCCAATTTTCTTCAATCTATGGAGATGTTAATGTTTATACTATTATCAATAGCTCTCATTCTAAAGCCTTTGGGCTATTTCGCTCCATCTGGCAGGGTTAGCCTCTAGCTTCAGTTTTATATGTTTGTGTTGCTGATAGGTTTGGCTACTTTCTAGCCCACTTTGTTTCTTCTAGTTTTGTTCATGGCATCTCCTTTTCAAATTCCTCATCTTAGTTTGTCAATGGGTACTTTGCTAATGATTCCTTTCTCACTCTTTTGGAGAATGAGGAGAACATCACTAATGCCTTTCAATACCTAGATGCCTTTTTACAAGCCTTTGGTTCTGCTATTCAATGGCACAAAATGTTCTATTATAGGCAATATTTTCTTCTAGCTTTGTTATGGATTAGCCAATTCGAATGGAAATGGGTCACTCATAGGGAGATCTTTCACTTTCTAGGTATTCCCTTTTCCTTTCAAGCTTTGCCAGTTGATTTGTGGAATATTGTGCTTGTTAAAATTGAAAAGAAGCTTTACTATTGGCTTACTAAACCTCTTTCTCTTGCAGGGAAATTTCAGATTTGTTCAGAGGTCCCAGTGGCTAAACATGTTTATTATTCTTTCTATTGGGATCCTCCCAAAGCCTCTTATCTAAAATTAGAGTGTTTTTTCTATGACTTTCTTTGGGCTTCTAGTTTTGACCATCATGGCTTTGACAAAGTGGCTTGGCATTTTTGTTGTCTCCCTAAAGAGTTTGGAGGCCTTGGCCTTGTCTCCACATAGAAGAAAGGCTTAACTCTTTGTGCCAAATCGATTATATGTGCCATTACTAGAGATGAAGCTTGGGAAGTTTTGGTTTGACATTGCATTTCTTCTAGGTTTCCTATTAATAGGCTTGCATGGAATGCAATTGGCTTTCAAACCCTTCTCATCATGTAGGAACTTGTGCACATACAGGGCTCTTTTGTTATCAAGAACATATGGAAATATTGGGAAGCTATCAAGCCTTGGCTTTGCTGGTCTATTGAAGGGTTCCATGATGGGATTTCTTTGAATCAATAGAATATTTGGTGGTCTCCACTATTTTCCATCTAGGGTGTTCCACTGGCCAAGACTTAAGGTGCTAGTGCTTTGCATTTTTTCAAATATGGCATCAAGACACCTAAGGACCTATTTTCCAAGGTCTTTATGAGGCTCAAATCTTAGGAAAATATGCAAGTCCGGTTCCATCTTGCCCGTTCAGATCGACAGAATTTTTATCTATTGCTTTCTACAATTCTAGATCACTTAATTCACAAAGTGGGTATTCAGTTTGTTCGACCTTGATGGATAGACTAGAAGTTGTATCCTACCACTCCCTTTACTACCTAAAAACCAAGTTTGAGGTATCAATAGCTTTCTCCCCATTTTTTGATGGTGGATAACCCCAGCTAGTGTTGGCATCTGTAGTCTTCCCTTTCTCAGTGGAGAAAGCATATTGACACTATATGGAGTGCCATTACTGAGCCCAAGATTTCCCATTTTTCTTGGTGCCTAGTATTTCAAGGTCTTCCCCTTGGGCCTCAACTTAAGAATATTAGGGTTTTGGATCCTCAGTGTCCCTTTTGTGGGTAGCCAGAGTCTTTCTTGCATTTTTTTGGTTTTGTAGACATTCCCAACACTATTGGTACTAGATTCATGATTTCTTTAAGTTGTTTCAGCTAGAACCTTTTTCCTTGCATATGGTTCTTTTGGTTGACTCCCCCAAGTTCCCTAGGCAATTTACCTAGATCTGGAATACCTTCAAGATGGATATTTTGTTTACTTTGTGGAAAGATAGGAATGTTGCTCTTTTGACTCATAGTTTTCTTGACATAAATGTTGCTATGTACACTAAAGCATGCATTTGTAAAAATGTTATGATGCAAATTCAAGTCCAAGACAACAAGGTGGCTCTAGAGGTGGCCCATCTTTAGGAGCTACTCAATCATTTTGGTAATGCTCCCTGTATAGTTGCCAAAGTTCCTCCTGACATCTTGATAGATCACACTCAGCCTAGGTGCCACCCCCGAGGGCACAACTCATCTACCTACCTCTCTCACATGCCACATTCACAGGCTTCTTTCCATCACTCTCTTAGTGGTGGTGATGGTGGTTAGCATCACTAATTAGGTTCTCCACCTTTTCATTGCTCTAGATGGTCCCCAAGCCCGATGGCTCCCCTTCTTGGTGCTCCTCGTGTAGTTTTTGGCAAATGGCCTTTTCGCCTAGAGTTGGCTGATACAAAGGATGGAGACCAAGCCCTTAATGATGTTGTTGATGGCTGGACTATTCCTAGTCCACCTACCAATCCCAAGGGTGATTGGGGTTTGCATGATTGCGATGAACCACCCCCCTTAGCTAGCACTACTTTAGCAGTTTGAGGGGTTGCTTAATGTTTTTTTTTATGAACAGTTGTGTACTTTGACTTTGGTCATGTGAACTCTTGTGGGGTGATCTTGTATCCCCTCACCCTTTTTTGTGAACAGTAACTAGTAAATCATTTATTAATAGAAATGGACTATTCTTCAAAAAAAAGAAAAAAATGCAAAAAGTTGCATGAAATTAAAATAAATTAAAATAATAAAGAAAAAGGGGATTGCATGTTTGAAAAACTAAAACCCTAAAGGAGAAAGTTCTTTATTAAGAAATTAGAGCTCATTTCTCCACACATAGGGAGAAAAGTTTAAGAAAAGGGTTTTTCAAGGAAGCGGGTAATTCTTGCAATCTTCAAGCATTGGTCTGACTAACATCACATTGAGGTAAGAATGTTGCTTGAATTTATCATAGTAATTTCCCTTCTAATTTCTCTATCTTCTTCATGTTTGTTTCAGAATCTTATTTTAGAAATGGTTATGTTTGAACACTTGTTCGTGAAATTATTGTTCTTCATTTTAAAAATGTTTGTGAACAAAATTTAAATTGGAAACCCTTGTTTGAGAAATTCAGTGATTCGTAATTGAATTGATTAAAATCAGGATATGGATTTAGAAAAAAAACTATATTTATATATTTTTTTTTTTACTATTTAATCCAGGTTGCTATATCAGATCTATATTAGAAATATTATATATATATATATATATATATATATATATACCACAATAATTGATAATTATTGTGATAATTATAATTTATAAAAATAGAAATGATTTTGTTCTTTGAGCAGGGGGGTGGGCTTTGATATTGTTTTTATATATTAAAAAAATTAAATACAAAAAAATAGGAGGCATTCCACCACCCCCCCACCCCCCTCCTCCCTTCTTTGTTTTGGTGATGCATGGCTGTTACAACAAACCGCGACTGCCAAAGGCACCCTGCAGCTACATGTTGAAGCTCGCATGAAGGAGATAGGTAAGTTTTTTTTTTTTTAAATTATATTAATATATATTCTTTTATATATATGCTTGTTAATATATTAAATATTAAATTATTATAAATATTATTTTTAATCAATAATTAATATTATTTTATTAATAGTTTTAATAATATTTTTTTATTAATAATTAATAATTATTATCATTAATAATATTTATTTGAAATTTTCATAAATTACTTTATTATTTAAAATATAATTATAAAGCAAATTAAGAATCCTAAACTAATTGGGAGAATTGATGGGTTTTAATAAGCTCGGATTTGATTATATGGTTTAGTTTATATGTAAATGATTTTATACTAGGGAAATTTTATTTCTTTGGTGAAATCAAAAACCTTAGTAATTATGACACTTTTAAAATGAAAACTTGAATCCCAAATGTGAAAATTGAACGTTCATGTTTACAAACCAAATGAATTATGAAAACTACATTTTTTATATACTTGATGTGATGTATGGTTTATTGGTATTGGTTTCATGTTTGACTTAGTATGTTGACCAGTCAAGATGTTTACTAGAGGCTTGGGGGATTTTTTTTCTATGATGATCTTATGGTTATTATTTGGTCACAATCTTTTATACTAGATCATTGTGACGTATTCACATATTTCTATGATGCGTTTTGGTTAAGTTGCTTGTATAGAATGGAAGTGATTTTTGTGGCTTTCTTCTTGTAACCTTTGAGTTTTTGATCCATTATCTTTTGGTGCTTTCCAATTGCTTGTATAGGACTGAGGTGAAGATTTTGATTTGTCTATAGGTTCTTTCCAATTGCTTGCATAAGACTAAGGTGAATATTGTGATTTATCTATAGGCGCTTTCCAGTTGCTTGTATAGGACTGAGGTGAAAATTGTGATTTTATGAGTTGTACTTTTCATGAGCCTAGGGTAGGTTATCTATGTGTATTTTTGGAAGTGGCTTGCAATGGAGGCTAGAGCCCTAAAGAGACTTCTTGGGTAACCCATTGTAATTTTTTTTAATAAGTGATAACATTTCATTAAATGGGTCTAAAATGAATTAATAAGAGTTAGTATTTTGAATTAATAAGAGTTAGTATTTTGCCTCTCTCATGCCTTGAGTGCTAGTACAGGCTAGGATAGGAGTAGAAAGGATGCTTGGTTTCAGCCTTGCCTCATTAGTATGCTTTATCTATATGAAAGGATATTGATGCCACATAGAGACACTAGGGGACTAGAATCCAGAGAGGCTATTGGGGTAAGCTTAGAGTTGGCTCATGTGATGACACTTGTCCACTTGCATAGTAGATCTCCTATGTGTCTTTGTTGCCTCTGGGATTAGATGATACTTGTGTCTTGGTGTAAGATTTGATGATGATCAAATCCACAAACCCTGGATATCCTACATGCAAATAATTTGTTACAAGGAAGAAAGAAAAAAAAGGAGAGATGGGTTTTCTCAAAAAACATGAAAATTGTATTTTCTTGTGCAAATACTGATCAATCCTTATGAAGGAGATCAAAACCCTAAAAGGTAAATGATATTTAATAATTAATAATTAATTATTAAATAGAAATGTAGGATGCATAAAGTGAAATCTTAAGAAGGGAGTAAAGGCAATTTAATAAATTAAATAAAATTAACCTTTTACTCTTACACCCCCTTAAGATGAGAAATAATGCAGTTACAAACAATACAAGGGAACTACAATGCTAAAGGCAAACTTGGGTCTTGAAAACAAGGCCTGATGAGGTACCCAATCACAATCAAATCTCTATGAAATAGAGAAATAGAAAAATCCTAGTAGGAAAAACCCTACTCCAAAAAGAGATAGAAAAGGATGCACAAATGAAACATCTCAAGAGACTCTCTCAAGACCATAAGTACAATGAAGGCCCCCATGATAGAAGCTTGAGACTCCATAGCGCCCCCCAGAATGGAAAAACTCCTATCTTGATGAACATACCAATGTGGCTCTTATATGAAGGAAACAAAGGTAGTGGACAAGGATGATAAAACCCATGTATGTAAGGTGCAACTAGAAGTCCTAACTCAAAAGTACCAATTGTTATCCTTTCAAAAAACTCTTATAAATATATAACTAAAATTAACATGCATGCAAGTAAACAAACATAAAATGAGAGCATGCATCAACACATAACACAAGATATTTTGGTGACCCAAAAACCCTCTAGGAATAAGAAGGTAAAACTAGGGTGGGGATGACACCCACAAAAATTACTATAGTAATGAGTTCAACCATTTTTGATGGTTTACCTTGTTAAAGGCCTGCCCTATTGAAGACTTTACACTATGTCAATAGTGACTTGTTGAAAGGATTTACAAACACTTTACAAGAAGTGTCACCCTATTAAAGTATTTACATAAAGGTTGTTAAACCCACCTAATACATAGGATTTTCTTGACCTTCTCCAAAGACTCTCCTACCTAGCTGTTAAGCTAACCTATCACCATAGGATTTCAACCTCTAATACAATTGTGAGAGAGTATTAGAACATTTGACCTGATTGAATGTAATCTCAAATTGCTAGGTTCAAGCACTTGATCTGCTCTTTCTCTTTTGATTCTTACTTGATCTGATCTCTAAATATGTCCCCTATTCTACTATGATCAATTGGATATAAATGCTATCCTTTTCACCAAGTCTTTTCTCTTCATACTAAAATTTCACTATATTCTCCCCTTATACAACTTTTCTTCCATACATACAATGGTGCATTCATCCTCCTTATAAAGAATGCAAAGACTTAGGGTTAGGTATGGATCTACAATCTAAATTGAATCTCAAATTCCCACTTATATTTCGCATTTTTCTCATTGGTTGCATGCCCACACCATTTTTTCTGATTGGTTGCATGCAGATTTCATAGGGAATACAAATGACTCATCCTTATCATTTTTCTCCTTCAAAATTTGTCTAAGTTGGCTCCAAAAATGGTTTACATCTTAGTTTGTACAAATAAAAAACTTTTATGCTAATCCTGCATTGTTCAGCATATGAAGTGTTACTGATGCTTGGCACATAGTGTTTTTGGATTTGTCAGCATCAACTACATTTCCTAGTTTGCTTGGCACCTACTATATCATGTATCACTCGGCATATGTTGTTTTGAGTTTCTCAGCATCTAAATGATTCTGTTACTTGGCACATGAACAATTCCTGTATTACTCAACATGTATGATGAAAATGGTTAAGTGTGTTGACACTCATTTGTCAATACTATTTATTTGACCAACGTGAGAATCCTTAAATGGAATCTCCAATGGAGGTGGGATGATTGGTGTATTAAATCTATCATTTGAGAGGAGATGTGTGTATATCCTCAACAACTATAGTAGGTGGCTCAATGAATAGAGCTTCAATAGTAGGCAATGTTGAAGAGTAATCCTCTACATGAGATGGAATTTGAATAGGAGGTGGAGGTGTAGAAGTCACAATATTAGTCTCAGGAAAAAAAGATAAGTTCAAGTGACCTAACTTTTCCTCGATAGTCCCTAATGAAGGAGAGTGAGTCTCTGATAGTGGAGATGGTGGACCAAAATGAGAGAAAGAGTATAGGCAAGAGGAGTGATCAAAAATCCCTATAGAAAAAACATTATCTATCTCACTATCTATGATGTGCATTGAGTCTTGTGAAAACTCAATTGTCTTCCTCATCCCATTGTGTGTAATCTGATAAATAGAGAGAAGGTTAGAGGAAAAAGATGGAACAAAAAGTACATCATGAAATTTACCATCATCAATGTCAATATAACCTTTCACACATACAGTCATAGTAGTTTTGTTCCCCATCAAAATGTGTGGAGTAGGAGAAGCCTCAAAAGAAAAGAAAAAATCATGAGAAGATGTCATATGGTGTGAAGCACCTGAATCTAGTAACCATCTAGAAGAGAGTGGAGTAGTTTTTGCACATAGTTCATGACCCTTTCCTATATCTTTACGATTTGACTGAAATGACGACGATGAAGAAGATCTGTGAGAAGTAGAAGGAATATCAATGTTTCTCTTCTAAAGAAGAGTTGTCAAATTTGAAACCTATTTTACATAATCATCTAACTTCTTCTCATAGCAATGTGACTCATCGTGATTAGGCTTATTACAATAGCACACTTTGGTATTTCTAGTTTTGGTTTAACCCCCTTAGGAGGAGGTGGCCCTGATGAACTATGAGGGCTAGAATCAATCTAAAAATCAATAGAATGAGATTTTTGTGTCTTCTCCTTCATCCTAAAAGATGGCTAAGCTACCAATGCATAAGTTTTTGAGCCTATGAAAGAATCCAACTAAGAGAGCTTATATTTATCTTGAGTTAAACAATCACAAAAAAACTAAAGGATGTCATGTTAAATGTATTACCCAAAGCATATTTTGTTGAATAGAAGGTAGAAGAAAAAATCTAGAGTTTTCCACAAAGCTTAGAAACAATCAGGTAGATGCACCTAGTATCAGTCTTGATTTTTCGACAGCCCTATAATAAAGATCTTTGTTGTTTGAACTTCATGAAAAAATCCTTAATGGAAGGAAAAGAATCTAGTACAAGAGAGGTAATCTTTGTCTTGATTTGAAGTGCTCTGAACTCATTCATTGTACCAAACAAGCCATCAAGCTTGGTCCACATATCCAGAGGGGTACTGCACCCATCATAATAAAATTGTAGATTGCTGGATACCTGTAAAGAAATCAACCTCATTGTCTTATCCATCTTGTTCATTTGTTGCATGACCTCAAAAGGCCTTTGTAAAACTAGCTCCATAACATCTAAACAAGACCACAACCCTTTTGAATGAAGAAATCATGTCATTAAGGTCTTCCATGTGTGATAGTTATGAGGAGTTAGAAGTTCTAGAAAATAAGAAGTCTTGACCATTGTTTTAGAAGGTGTTGGATTGTTTTTTGCAAGCCAAAAAATGACCAAATGTTGAAATTACTATGTCCACTCAATATTACTACAAAGTGATACCAGATCTGGAAAGTAGACAAAAAATTATACAGTTTAGCAAAAAAAAACACCTTAATATGTGTCCATAGAAGTTCGAATGAAGCCTTTGAAGTTGCAAAAATTGGGATTTACAATTTTCAAAAAAACTCAAGAACATAGATTACAAGTAACCTACAACAATGTGTAGATCATGAAATTCTACCACAAAAAAAAAAAAAAATGCTCAGAAGAAGGAGTTTGAATGAGTGAGATATCGTTGTTTGGAAATCATCCCTGTAATTATTTTTTTTGAATCACTACTATCATTGTTTGAAAATCACCCCTATAATTATTTTTCCTGAATTGCTACCATTGCACCTCAAAAAATCTAAGACCCCCCTATTTTCATAGAAAATGCCTAAAAAATGCCAAATTTGTTCCATCAATCCATCGTTCTTCTTTTTCTCCAAACAAGAATAGGCAGTCACAGGCAAGGCTCTAATACCATGTAAGATTTGATTATAAACAAATCCACAAACCTTGGATATCTTGTATGAAAATAACGAATAACAAGGAAGAAAGAAAAGAATAGAGAGAGATGGGTTTTCTCAACAAACAAGAAAATTGTATTTGCTGGAGCAACATAGAATGAATAAATTTACAACCAATCAATTCTTATGAAGGAGGTCAAAACCCTAAAAGGTGAATGACATTTAATAATTTCTAATTAATTATTAAATGGAAATGCAAGGTGCATAAAGTGAAATATGAAGAAGGGAGTAAAGGTAATTTAATAAATTAAATTAAATTAACCTTTTACTTTAACACTTGGTACCTTTGAGATAGAGTGCTACTAGGTGTTTCCTTGACCTAGATGTTGATTATGACTTGTGGATTGATATCAGTATGGGACTTGAGATTATCTCCTCAGCATGGTGGGAGTGGGTCAGTTAGGTTCTACAAGGCCATGTGTTAGTGTTTCTTATGCCATTGATATTCAACAGTTGGATGTCATTGCTAGATGTACTTGTGTAGTTGTTTCTTTCATTGTGATCTTATGTTTATGTTCAGTGATCATATTCTGTTGTACTATACTTTATTTTCAAAGATCTTATGAGATGATGTTTATTCTTTGAGCTTTTCATACCTTGTGACTTGTACAATGGTGGTTATGCCAAGTGGCATCTTATGTAATTGTATATTATTTAAATGGATTCATACTTGTGATTGTTCTATGAAGTGGATTTTTTATGTATCAGATTTAATATTAATAAAACTTATACATGTGATTCAATGTAATGGAACCCTTAAGAGATGTAATCAGTTTATGGATTGTTTGTATGTATGTGAGTTATTTCTTCTGCTCTATTATCTCTTGTTGTTATAATCTTTAAAAAAAATGTTTGGCAAACTTAGTGAAACTTTAGTTTAATTTCTTTTGGGTTCCCTGTCGGGGTGTTATATCTGGTATCAGAGTCCAAGTTTCTACATTGGGATCTCTAGGTATATTGAATCATCACTAGATGACAACTAGTTAACTAAAATAAAACTTATAGTATTTATTACAACTTGAACACATGAAAACTTCAAACTTGAATACTTGAAACATAGAAAAAGGAAAAACTTGAACAACTATTGAGTTGGATTTTAGACATATTTTCTTATGATTATGATTTAAGGTGCTATTCCTTTTTTGACATTGTGAGTGTATTTGTTGTTCTTGCTTGGTTGTTGTAGGAGGATGGTGTCTAAGACTAGATCAATTGCTAGAGGTCATAGTGTAGGCATAGGTAGAGGTCATGGGAGATGTAGATATGATAATCCTCTTCCAACTCATAGAGAGAGTTTTGTTCAAGAGGAAAATAGGGAGGAGAGCCATAAAGAAGAGCATGTTGACTCAGAGGAGACTAATTTGAGACAAATGATGAGAATGATCTTAGTGCACCTACCTCCTCCAAGGGGTGCACATCAAGAGATATCATATTATGTTAAGAATGAAGAGAGGTAGATATATAGTAGTCTTTGGGGAGACCTCCATGGTGATAAATAGAGGTTGGTTAAGGCCACTCAAATGAGAGACCTAGAAAGGTCCAAAGATCAAACCTTTCAATAGAGTTGGTATAGGATATGTCGTAGAGTAGTGGTTAATTGCCTTAGATAGGTGTTTTTCTATGCAAGACTTTGACTCTAATGTCAAAGTGAGATATGTCATCATCCACCTTATTAGTAAATTGATTTGTCTTGTTTAAAAATCCTTCACAAATAACTTTGAAATGCCCAAACTAAAAGACAAACTCTAAAACCAACAGTTGAGTCACTTGCAATTATTTTGTCAAGTTCTCTCTGAATTTTTAAATTAAAGTACAACTCCCTTCTTTTGGTTTATAGTAGATAATTTTCTAATATGCCTTTAACCAAAAGGCAAAGAAGGAACACTAACATCCATTCATCAACATGATATGAATGTGAAGTTTGATTTATATAACTTTAAAAGAAAATCAAATCTATGGCACAAAAACTATCTAATCAATCTTCTCATCTACAAAGAAATGAAATGGAGATCTAAAATTAATTTTGCATATTTGAATGAATAAAACTAATTGATCTCATCACACACAATAATCCTGATAAATGAGAGCAAGATGTATTTTGAATATGATTAGAATAATCACAAGATCATTTCCAACTAAAGAAACATACATTCAAACCACACGATCTAAAAGTAAGTTTCTCTTCATTCCAAATATATAAGCAAATAACCATATGATAATTTTTCCTTACACCATAAATAAGTTGCAAAATAAACACAATCTCCTTCCTTCCCTTCTCTATTACAAACTTGAAAAACCTAAAAATGTCTTCCCTTTCCTTCAAAAATGCACATGCATGTGAAATTGGAGAAGAACCCCTTTACAATAGAATTTCCTCTTTTTAAAGAAATTCTACTCAAGTAGTTTCCCAACTACCATAACTCCCTTTCATTAAAATTTATTTCCCAGTAGTTTTTCCTTGTACAAATTTTCCACAAATGACTCATGTTACAATAAAATTAATTCTTTTAAAGAATTAATTATTTCAAATTCTCTTTCTAACTTACCCTACCCCTCATCATCTTACCTAATTTACCATTTTTACTTTCATGGTCACATTGCAATAGTAATAATTTAATTCTTTGTAGAATTAATTATGTGAAAAATCAATATCACCTTCAATAGTTTGATATATAAATTATTTTTCATTTAGTGATAATATTGAATTCTCTTTAAATAATTAAATACAATGTAAAATATTTTATAAATATTTTGTTTTGAAAGTATCTCTTTTTTCTTTTCTTTTTTTGGGAGGGGTAATACATAGGGTTTCAAAACCCTAGGTAACACACCTAGAGCTCTTTGGGGCTACATGGTGGAACATTGAGGAAAAGAAATCGGGTATGAACATGAATACTGTTACATGGGATTTATTCGTTGAGAACTTCTATGAACACTTCCTAAAAAAGGAATACCACTAGGAGAGGGTAGATGAATTTTAGAATCTAAGGCAGTGTACCATAATCATGGTAGAGTATGAATGGAAATTCTATGAGCTCATGTCTTATGCAGGTATCAGTGATAGTTCACCACTAATGGTTCAACACTTCATTCAGGGTCTAAACAACCATCTTATTGGGGGTGTAAAGGTTTTCCAACATAAAATCCTAAAGGATGTGGTACATCAAGATATTCTTGTAGAGAAAAATGTCACTTTGGGACATAGTGGATTTGTGGGAGCACCTACAGCATCAGGGTCCAAAGGTAATTATGGAGTAGGTAATAGTAGGAAGCCTCCTTCTAGAGGTAATCAATGACAACATCAAGGGAGATCTTATCCTCCAACACAGAGTGGTAGTGGTGGTTTACACTCTAGGGATTCTTAGTACTCTCAGTGCAATAGTCACAATAAGTATGACCAGCCAACATAGAATACTCATTCTTTTTCTAGTGGGGTAATTTTCAGTAGTCCAACACACCTAGAGTGCATAGGAGTTTTGATAGAAAATATTTTTCATTTGTACAATGTGGGCATAAGTCATCCCATTGTCATAAATGGAAACCATAGTTTTCTAATCAAAGACCTACAACTTGAGAACCCATGGTTGGAGATATGGGTAGCTCTTAGAGGGTGTTTTCAATGGAGTCTTATCCTCCTAGATGGGGAAATTAAGCATCCAATGGGACCCACACAGCGAGTGCTAGAGTTTTATTTTTCTTGTAGGCTTCTAGGAGTAAGCCCAAGTCTAGAGGGTGGATGTAATGCCTACACCTAGTTCACGTTTTGTGTGTTATTGCCAAATTATTTCAAGCCAATTTTGTGGTTATGTTTTATGATTAGTAGTGCTTGGTTACTTGATTTGATTGGATTTTATTTCATACCCAACTTATATATTTGATGAGCTACTTGATACTTGGTTATTTCTTATGTTCAAGATTATTCATTTGATGATGATACCTGTATACTCAAATTGTGATTTTAGTTATTTCATGATGATAGTTAGATGGATTATCTATATATAGTTTCTATAGTTACTTGCCCAATACTTACATGTGTATGTGTACTTGTATGTTTTACTTCATGTTTGATGTTTCTAATGTGGTTGAGGGAGGGAGTTATAGTCACTTGCTAGTTAGGATCTACATGATGAACCACTCCCCACTATTGCCTATTTAGTTTAGATTTACATGTATATGTACATGCTTAACTTCTATGCAAATTGCAAGTACTAGGCATTGACTTGCCTAAATTTCAAACATGAGTGTGCCCTATCACAATATCTCAATGGTAAAGAGGGGAGATAGTTCTTGAGTCCAAATCCTAATACTAAGTCAATTGTTCTAGAAATTAGGACAAGCATATGAGTTATTTACCCTTCCAAATTTGTCAAGTGACATTAATTCAAGATTTTGACCCTTGAGTTTGATTTAGTACTTTGTCTTTGTGATGGATTTTCTTATTTGGATTTGTGGGTTTGTTGTGATGTTGAATTAAAACTAAATCAAATAAAAAGATATTAAATGATTTAATTTAAAGAAAATTTTATAAAGAAAAATGAATATTTAATTATATTTAATTAATTGAGAAATCATTTTAATAAAATAATTAAACTTAAAATATTTAATTCAAATTCAAATTTTGGCATAATTATATTTATTTAATTTAATAATAATTTATTTAGGAGTTTCATTTAATAATAAACTCAAAATATTATATATATATATATATATATATATATATATAATCAAAATGTCTTGTGATTTAATAAGAGAAAGAGAGAGAGAATAAATTAAATAAAGTTTGTTTTAATTAGAAACACAAAAAGAGAAACCACTCATTGAGGAACATGTGCTGCCATAGGAGGTTGAGGAAGATGAACATCAAAAGGAAATCCTTATCCTTGAGGAGGGACACATCAACATGCATGAGGTTGCTCCTCAACTTGCATGTAATGTCACAACAGAATAAAAAATCTAGGAAGAAGGCTTTCTTTCATCTTCAAGCTATCATAAGGATTGTTGTGAGATGGGGAAATCATAGTGGATGGGGTAGATTGGCTTCTATGAGCTTGAAGCCTTGTGTCTATCTAGCAAGTCATCTTCACCATATGAGGAATTTATGTTGCAGACAACCTTTCATGATATGGAGGATGAAAAAGAGGATTCCAAGGTTAGCTCTGTTAGAAACAATAGTCCACCAACATAGCTGGGGGGGTCAATTAGTTATCCAATAATTATCAACCTTAAATAATATTAAACATTCAATAAAAGTAAACAACAACCATACAAAGATGCACATACACAATTACACCAAATATGTTAACTAGGGAAACCCTTGATCAGAGTTAAAACCCTACTGGGAATGATGCCCACAAGATGATATACTAATATAAATATTCATTTTTAGAGGATGGACCCTGTTAGGAGTCTATTACAACATTTAGTACATATGAGTCCCTATTTGGAGACTTTGAATCCCTATTAGGAGATTCCAACCCTGTTAGAAGTTGTGGAAGATAGAAGGACCCACTATCCAAACAACTTGAGGGGCAAGATCGCCAAACTTACCATCCAACTGATCTTTCAACTATTCCTTGTAGAATAATTTTCTATACTATAGTTTAACTTCTTTCTTTTGTCCTGTCAACCATACCAACCATTATTAGACCTTGTAGACCAAGTCATAAACCTTAGATCCAAGTATCAAACTTTGGATCATACAATAAAACATCAGCATTGAAGTTTCCTTCACATTCCCCCTTCTTTGCTTATCTTTGCATTCCACTCTTTGCAATCATTCATACATCTTATCACATCTCTTCCATGATAAAGGAAAATTTACTTCTTTTATATTGATTCCATAAAATAATTCCCTGAGTTAGCTATTACACCTTTTCGAATAACCATTATAGGACCACATTAAGAACATGTTACACTTAGCAATAACATTAATCTTCCACCTTGTAACTTGAATAAATTTAAGTACATGAAATATTATGATGAGTGAGCTTAGCTACGTCATCTTTAGAATGTCTTCTTTACATCTTTAACTTTGGCTTCTTAGAATAAAAAATCTGTTAAGAGGTATATCAATTTTACTAGAACATGCCACTATAAACTCTATCTCTAAACAATCTTCACCAAAATTTACATAACTTCTTCCAGACTTGATATCTTAAGCTTTTGAAGTTAGCTGAATATACTAGATACTTAATATAATCCCCCTTTAACCTCTCTTAGTGAAAATGCTCAACTAGTCATCTGTACTAACTTGATCTTTATCATTGTTCTTTTGTCAGATACTGAAAAAAACTGCTATGTTGACATTAGTGATAAACATAGTTATCAATGTAACATCTCATTATAATAATGATCTAATCATATATCTACAATACTCCCCCATAGCAGTATCATCATCATTCATGCTTCCAAGAATCTCCCCCTTTGGCATTAAGGACAACATAGATGAAAAACATCTAGCTCCAAAAATACCAATTATCAATATTGTTAACCTTTCTTTTCAAATCCTCTTCATCAATAAATCTCCCTCACTAATATACATCAATGTGTTATATATCAAACTTTTCTATGTTCAAACTATTTTTCTCAAATTGTAAACTATTTTTCATGCTATATAACTTCTCCCCCATTGACATCAATGTCAAAGGTTTTAGCAACCATCAATCTTTGCAACAACTATCTCTAACTAGTTCAAGTGTCAAAATACATTGTTCAAAATAAAATCCAACAAGAGTCCAAGATGACTCTACCCATCATAGATACTCCCCCATACAGGAAGCATCAACATTCTGTTAGGATTAAACCACGAGCAAAAAATAATAATTACATGCAAATATAATCGGTTAATAGAAAATAATAGATCACATAGAAAATAATACAAGGCATCAAGATTTAACATGGTTCACCCAATCCCTTGGGCTACATCCACCAAATAGCAAGTTCGATCTTATTACAATCCAGTGATTATAACCTGATTACAATCCATAATCCCTTAGAGCTCAATACCACTACAAGAGCCAATTTTGCATCACAACATAACATAATAAAAAAATACCTAACCCTAAGCCCTTTTATACAAGTATTTTATGCCATTTTAGGGTTACAACATGTTGGCCATATGTTGGCTACAACGTTGGCCATGGCCCAAAATTTTTTTTGAGGGTGATGCCCTGAACCCCAAAGAATTTATGAAGTATGTATAGTACTTTCCTAATCAATCACCATAATCTAACAATCTCCCACTTGGGGACTGATCAGGCTCCACACTAAACAACACATTCAATCTAGACAAGCAATAGTGTTGTATTACACTAGACTGGTGCACTCTTGCATCATCTACTCTAATGTAGGAAGGTGCATAACCTATAGTGTACCTTGCAAATACTCAAAAGTCTCTTTGGGAAGAGGCTTGATGAAAATATCTAAGTAAGTGCACCAAGTTGTGGTGCCAAAAGGGGGTATAAGTGGACACCTTTTTCCTAAAATCAATAATTTATGGACTTCAATAAGAATTTGAAGATAGTTATGCTCAGAATTTTAAGATATGACAAAAAAAATCATATTGCTTTGAATCTAGTTTCTAAACTACTAATTTTTTTTCAAAATGGTTTAATTTTAGGTCCTTAAAAAAGGGGGCCATAGAAAGTGGTACTATTTATTCCAAAAAAACATAACATAGTACAAAGTGTGGCCCCCCCAAAATTTTAAATTTTTTTTTGAAATTCTCTAACCCCTCCTATCAAAAGTTACCTAGCACTATGTAGTTTATCCCAGATTTTTTGGATAATTTTATAATTTGTATTTTTTTAATGAATTTTTTAATTAGAGACATTCAAAAAATGTGAAATATCTGTGTGCTCCCCCTAGAAATGATTAAAAACTAATCTAAAATCAAAACTTCTTCTTTTCAAAGTGTGTAGAATGGAGTCTAGTTTCTAAAAAACTAAGTTGTTGCAAAATTTGATGAACAAGCTAAAATCTACAACCCAATTAGTACATATTGGTTTTTGACAAAAATTGGACATACATTCAAAAGAAATTATAGATGAAAGGCTTGAAATAGTTCAAATAAAAAATAAATTATATGGTTGTGTAGCTAATACAGAGACCAACAATGTCATGTAACTTGATTTTATCGATGCTCAACCACGAGGAAACCAGAAGGAGAGCACACAAAAAAAATCAATCATTTTTTGTATGTTTGCAAAAAAACATGTTTCATACCAGTTTATAGACTACAAAGCTTTGGGTTGGATCCCCAAAGCAAAACCAAACATTAGGTTTGGTAGAATGCAAAGCTTTGAATAGTGTGCGTGTCGTCTAGTGTGTGCACACTATAACACCCACATGCTATTTAAAGCTTTTTAAATTTACTTCTAAATAGCGTGGATGCACTTTGTTAAATATTTTTTGAAAAGTGTGCAGACGCTATAGTGCGTACACACTATAGCACGTGCACACTTTTCAAAACTAGAAAAAAAAAAAAAGGTGTCATCTTTTTGGCACCACAACTTGGTGCACTTACCCATCTACAATCTTCTCATTGGTGATTACATTCTCCAGTGTAATTTCCTTTTTAGTAACTTTCTCTCTCAACATGTGATATTTGATAGAAATTTTTTTAGTCTTAGAATACAACACTAGATCCTTAGACATGTTCACTGTGCTTGTGTTATCAGAATGTATGACAACAGGTTCACTAAGTTATATCCTTATATCCTTCAGCATCTACTTCATCCAAACAACTTGATTGCAATTGTTTGTTGCTGCAACATATTTTTCTTAACCTATACTTTGTGAGGTATGGTCCTACTTCTTTCTTAACCAAGAAACCAATCTTCCTCCAAGAAAGAAGGTTCCACTAGTGATGCTCTTTTTGTCATCCATATTGCCTACCCAATTAGCATCAAAATAAGCATATAGAGTAAAATCATTAGATCTATCATGCCAGAATCTAAATTCTAGTGTTCCTTTAAGATATCTAAATATACTTTTGACTTCTGCATAATGTGCTTCTTTGGGATCAACTTGAAATATCGCAATAATTCCAACTACATTTTCTATATTTGGCCTTGTCTAAGTCAAATATTGCAATCTTTCAGTCATAGATCTATACTTCTTCTACTCAATAGTAGGTGTCTTATCCTTTGTAGATAACTTGTGTCTAGTTAACATAGGTGTTCCAACTAGTTTGCATGTTTCTAAACCAAGTCTTTTCAATAGATCTTTCAAATACTTAGTATGAGAAATAAAGATTTCTTCTTTCTCCTACACAATCTGTAATCTTAGGAAATATTTCATTTCTCCTATCATGTTCATTTCAAATTCCTTCTTCCTTTCTTCTGAAAACTTGTCACTTTCATCATCATTTCCTCCAAATATGATATCATCAAAAAATATTACCAAAATCATAAATCCTTCATCTATTTCTTTCCAGTATAGATTACTATTTTCCATACCTTTGCTAAATTCAAGATTTGTTAAATGCTTGTCCAACCTTGCATACCAAGTCCTGGGAGTTTTCTTTAAGCCATACAATGCTTTCTTCAATCTACAGACTATGTCTATGTTATCTATTAAAGGACAACATTCATGCTATTCTATGTATACCTCTTCTTCAATTTCTCTATTTAGAAATGTTGACTTGACATTCATCTAATAAACTTTGAATTTCTTATGTGCTGCATAGACTAAGAATAACCTTACTTCTTTTATTCTTTCCACAAGAGTATAGGTTTCATCATAGTCTATTCCTTCTTGCTGTGAATAACCTTTACATATGAATCTTGCTTTATTCTTTACAACTTTACCTTGTTCATTCATCTTGTTCTTGAATACCCATTTTGTTACTATAACATTCTTGTCTGCTGGTCTAGGGACCAATTCCCATGTCTCATTCTTCACTATCTGCTCCAATTCCTCTTTCATATCTTTCTTCCAATAATCATCTTTACATTATTCATTTGCATTCTTTGGTTCAACTTGAGATAGCAGACATAGTTCTTCATTGATTATTCTTCTTGTCATCACATATTTATCTCTGCTTTCGATGATCTACTCCGGTAGATGATTATTTGTCATATTCTTTCTGAAAGTAGGAGTTGCATCTCAACTCTTAGCTTTGTAATAGGTTTTGAGCTTTTTTTGTGTCTTTTCTCTCCTTCATTTTGAAAATCATTGTTAGTCTCAAAGAATACTTCATCATTCCTTGGTTTAGTAAAAATATTCTCATCATTAGAATTGTAATAAACTACTCTTTCTTGTATCTTAAATTTCTCTTTAGCTCTTACATTTTTACTTTCCACAATAGTCTTAGTTCTCTGATTATAACATCTATAGGATCTTATTTTCAATGAATAACCAAGAAACATACCTTCATCACTTCTAGCATCAAACTTACCAATATCATCATCTCTTTTGATGTAACATTTGCTACCAAAAATTCTGAAATACTTAACTGTAGGTGATTGACCAAACCATAGTTCATAAGGGGTCTTGTTTGTGTCTTTCCTGACTTGCACTTTTTTCATAGTGTAGACTATTGTATTCATAGCTTCTCTCCAAAACATATTGGATACATCATTCTCAGCTAACATAGCTCTTGTTGCTTTTGTTACTGACCTATTCCTTTGCACTGCAATGCAATTTTGTTTAGGGGTTCTTAGAGTTGATAATTGTCTTTTGATTCCATTAGCTTCACAAAAGATGCTAAACTCATTTGAAATAAATTATATTCCTCTATTTGATCTTAAAAATTTAATCTTCATACCTCATTCATTCTCAACTGTATTCTTGAATATCTTGAACTTATTAAATGCCTTAGATTTTTCTTTAAGAAATGTAACCCACATCATTCTAGAAAATTCATCAACTAAGATCATGAAATACCTTTCACCATAGAATCCTTTGGTCTTCGTAGGACCATTAAGATCTATATGTACAATCTCCAACTTAGCTGTAGTAGTGAACTTCTTACTAGGAGACAAAGTTCTAGCATGCTTTTCCAATACACACTCCTTCCAAATTGTGTTAGTAGGCTTAACAATCTTAGGAAAATTTCTAACTACAGCCATACTACTAGTTTTCACAATACTGTCAAAAATTATATGACAAAATCTCTTATGCCATAACCAACTATCATCTACCTTAGCAACCAAACATGTCATTTTAGTTGGATTTTGTAATGCCCCACTAAGGGATCTAAAAGAATTAACCTAAAGTTTTACTAAGTTTGTCAAGCATTTTTTTTTTAAACAAGAAAGATAATCATACACATCAAACACATAGTAGCAGAAGCAAAAACATACAATCAACTATAAGCATACATAATAGGTTACATTTCTTAAAGATCCCAAGATGATGAGTCACATTTAAATTTAACCTAATACTAAGTCTAACAACTACCACATCCACATAAAAGAATAATTAAAAGTCTAATGTCCATTTAGTGTACATTTATTTTGAATGTCTCTTGGAAAATTAATTTGGAATGCTCAATCATCCACTATACATGTAATAGGGTATGAAAGGCTAAAAGAATATACATATGTAAAAATAAAGATACATCATCTCCTCAAATCCATGATACAAAGTACAGTAAAATAAACGAAACCATCCACCATACATGTTACATCCATCCATCATAAAACATATAAACATCCAACATGAAATACAACTACCCATCATAAAACATAACTAACTAAGTATGCAGTTCCTCCCAACCATCAATAGCATCATAAGACCATCATAGGCCCTAGCCATCCCCCATGTGTAACATCCCAAGCCACCAAAGAGATCATTGGTTCTATCGTAATAGGGACATCACTCCTAAAACATGCTACAACATATGCATAAATAAATCTAACATGCAAGAATAAAGAACAAGACAATCCTCCAAAGTAGATAACATCACCTAAACATGAAGAACAAGCATCCCAAGAAGCTCCAATCATGGTGACTATGGACGGATCTCAATGGTAAGAGTGAAAAAGCACTACCACTCGACCAGTCCCACCGTGTTAAGGAGATAGTCTCAAGTCCCAAACAAAATATCAAATCACATAACACAAGAACTCTCTAAGTCTAGGAATCCTAAAAGTATGCTAACTCAGAGGTTCCAACACATAGATCAACATCTAGACCCAAAGGTACAGCAAGACATGTAGGAAACCTACTATGTAAGTGGGAAAGTGTCATAGCAAAAGTCATGTAGAAGTTACCCGAGCAATCCTTGAGCAATCTCTTGGGAATCCTAGGTTCCTAGTGATCCCTGTAGCCACTAGTATCCTCTCATACTGATGAGGCATACTACGGAATGCAAGGTCGTAACCAAGCATTCTCTTTACTCCCATCCTAGTCTATACTAGCACTCGAGGCATGGGCAAGAACATACAATTATCTTATTAGGTTCATTTTACTCTCATTTAGTGTAAATGTTATCACTTATTTTAAAAAAAAATTACAATGAGTCATCCCTAGAGCCTCTTAGGGCCCCCGTCCCCCATTGCAAGCCAATTCCCAACATTGTATATAGATAACCTACCCTAGGCTCATGAAATCACAAATCAAAAAATCACCTTAGCCCTATACAAGTGACTGGAAAGCATCAAAAGATTAGCCACAATAATCACATCAGTTCTCCATGAGCAACTGATAAGCATCAAATGATAATCATAATGATCACAACAATTCTCTATAAGCAATTGAAGGCATCAATGATAAAACACAATATCCAATGGTTCTCCAACAAGAAACCAAAACGTATCTGAAAATAAATCACAATATTGATTGAAGACTCCAAAATGGTCAAGTCAAAACATGTCACAACATGACATCATCAAGAACAAATCATCCAAAACATCTCAATCCTCTCAAAGCGACTGAAAGAGAAACCCAAGTATAGCTAATCAATGACTCAAAAATGGTTAAGTCAGGTATCTCATATACATACACCTTAGCTTCTCACAACGAAACTAGAAAGCAGTAACAACTAGTAAATACATCCATCATAGAGCATATCAACACATCACCATGGTTGGGTTTAGAAAGATCAAGAACAAATCATCATATCATCACAATCGCATAACCCCCGAGCCTCTAGTAACAACCTAAACTGGTCAAAGCTAGATCAACTCCAAAGCCCAAAAGCATTGATAGTACAACAAAATAGTACAATTTTATAGTTTGGATTTGATTTCAAATTACATAATAGGGTTAAATGTAAAGTTTCAGTTTGCATTTTAATGTATGTTTCAAGTGTATAGGATTCTTAGTATTACCCTTATACGTTAACCCATTCATCTCTTCGAATAAAATATAAAATTTACCCTCCCATTATATTAAATCAAATTTCCAAAAATAATTAGAGAAATAATCTACAATTTATTAAGATCAATATTGTCGATAATAAATTAAAATTTCATTACATAACTTCAATTATCAATTAACTTAATTAAATTATAATTAAATTAATTAATTAATAATTACATAAATGTCTATATTAATTTCTTAGTACTTACCAATCATAAATAAGATAATTTCATTAATTGATAACTATATTTTAAATGTATTATTATTTAAATCAATAAATATTATTAAAATCTATTAATAAGTATAATTAAATAATACTAAAATCTTATAAATAATATTATTAATAAAAAAAAATATTAAACTTTTAATAACTAATATTAATTAAAATAATAATTAAAAATTATTATTAAAAAAAACTATTAACAAAGTTATTATTTATTTAAAATGATAATAATAAAAAAATTCTAAAAACTTTAAACTCTACCCATACTTCACGTTAATGGGCCTACGTTTTAACACATTGGACATTGGTGTAATATAGTCGCCACCTTTCCAATAAAGGACCATGCAGCCCCACTGTATTACACATTGCACACAGTACCTTGTGGATGCTGCCAGACCAATAAAATAAAATGGGGTAAGTTTTATCTTAATTAATATTTTTTTTTTAACTTTAAATTTTTAAAACAACATTCCACGATATGTAGTATACTCTTTTTTGTTTTTTAAATATAGATTTTATCAAATTTTATCAACACCCTCCAATTATTATTATTATTTTTTAAAATAATTTTAATTAAATTTATTTTATCAATTATAAAATTTAAATTAAAAAAATTTCATATATATATATATATAATTTTTATTTTATTTTTTTATTTTTTATTTTTAAACCTTTGCACTTGAAGTCTGATAGGAAAAATATAATTAACTAATCAAATTTCTAATTTCTAATTTTTTTAATTTTCTTTTAAATTCAAACCCTCCCCAGTTTTTAAGTAATAATTTTTTTAATCTATGAATGATGATCTTTGATTATTTTCTAATCACCACATATGTAGAAGATAATGACATGCATTGAGTAATTAACAACCTTGAAATATTCACAACTCATCATTGAGAAATTCGGATTTACAATCCATAGGCACGAAGAAGAGAGGAAGGATAATTGCATAATTAATAACACAAGACCTTACCAAAGCCTGATGCTAATACGCAATCCTCGAAAACTATGAGAGAATTTGCTCCTCTTCATGAACCTTTCTCTGAAAACTTTCCCAGAATTCTCCTTCTAAAATTCACTTCCAAATTTCACATCCAAAATTTGTCTCCCAAAATTCGTCTCAAAAATTCATCTCCCAAAAATTTGTGTCTATCAAAATGAACCTCCAAATGGTGATAAAGAGTTCTCTCTCCTTAAATTGGGGAACTAATTGTGCATTCACCCGGGAGAATTCTGTGCTTACAAGACTCAAACTCTAAATTAACTTTTATTAATCTTTCTTTTATCTTTTAATGCACATGAAATGAATTATTAAATAACTTTATTTAATTTTCACTTGACTTCTATTTTTTATTAATTTATTACTTTAATCTCATGAAATATTTATGAATTAAAATATCTTTATTAAGTCCACATGTTTTATCTTTTTAATTAATTTCTTTTATATTCAACTCATGCATGCATCATGCGATCTTGAAATTTTTTTTGAATAATTTAATATCTTTCTTCACTTTTAATTTATTTTCAAATGTTTAATTTGATAAATATTTATTAACTCAAATGACAATAATATTTAGCATTTATTTAAAAATAAACTCTAAATATATTATTATTAAATTAAATAAATATTATCACGTTCTAAATTTATACTTACAAATTTAATCTCTAGTTTTAATTCTTTTTACTTAATTAATTTCTCAACTAATTAAATATAATTAAATATTAAAATATCATAATAATTTTTCATTAAATTAAATCATTAATTTAATCTTTTTAATTAAACTTAATTAATAGAAAAATACTCCAAGGACTCATAAAACAACATACAAAAACCCATCATAGAAAAACACATACCAAATTAAATAAAAGGGTTGTAATCACGAATTAACGTCATTTGATGCATTCAAAGGGTACTTGACTCAGATACTTATCCTAATTTTTTAATTAGGACAATGGCTTAAAGGTTTAGGATTTGGACTTGAGAATTTATCTCCCCTATCTTACCATTAAGAGAATGTGATGGCTACATTCATCCTGACAATTCAGGGAAGTCAATACCCAGTACCTACAACCTGCATAAAATCCACGCATGTATAGAAACAATATTCTAAGCTAAACAAGTAATGGCGGGAAGTGGTGCATCATGTAGATCTCAACTAGCAGGTGAGTACGACTCCCTTCCTTAACCACATCAGAGATGCCATACATAAAGAAAACAAACACGTGCACCATACACATGTAGTATGGGGTAAGTATCCATAAGAATACACATGTGATATTAAACCATCTAACTAGTCATCATCAATAACTGAAAAAAATGAATAATCATCATACACACATGAAATATAGAGTGCCAAGTAATCTCATCATATAATAAACTGAGTGTAAAACAATATCTGATAATCTCCAAAATAATAGTAGTAAACATAAAACTGACCTAAAAAAGTTTAGCAATGATAGCAAAAATGTAACTTAGGGGCAGGCACTATAGATTCAGATGAAATAAATTACCTCTAGATTTGGTTCCCATTCCAATTACCTTTCCATCTTTGTCTCAAATCATGCATGTCTTCTCTGTGAACTATAATTGATAACCTTTATCCATTAGTTGTCCAACACTCAGAAGATTGTGTTTCAAAACATCAACAAAATATACATCCTCAGTGTTAGTCTTACCATCAAGAGTTATAGATCCAATACCTTTAACATGGCAAGCTGCATTCTTTCCTACTCTGACAATGCCTCCATCATGACTTTTGAAGTCAAAAAACTTGTTCATATCACTAGTCATATGATGTAAACAACCATTATCAATTATCTAGTGATATTTGTTTTCAACCTATGATACCAAAGCCATCTTCTCTAGAATTTCTTCTTTAATAGCTAAAAATCCTATTTCATCATCACTAGCACTTATTGCTTGTTCATCATAATCATCTTCTTCATTAGCATACAAATACTCTCTATCTCTTCTAGGTTTGAACTTTCCTTTATACTTTTTCTCTCTTTTAGGACACTTAGATGCATAATGACCAAACTCATTAGAAGTCCAACATTTAAAAATTTTCTTACCATCTTTTTCTCTTCTTGCCAAGGGCTACACCTTCTTCTATCTTTCTATCCTCATTAGAATTGCTACTGCTAGCAAAGTCTCCTCTAGCACTTGTGCTCCTTGATAGGTTAGGTTGAATATTTAGGACACTGAATGTTGTTTCTTTTCTGGTCAATTATTTGGACTGTCTAAGCTCATTCTCAACTACTTCAAGCCTACTAAGTAACTTTCCTTCATGAAATATTTGGTACAAGAGATCAAAAACGGTATCATTTGAACTACTTTCTTAAATGGTGGCGCTAAGCTCTTCAATATCTTCTAGATCACCTCATCATCTTCCTTGGTTCCTCCTTGAGATTTGATACTTGTAGTAATTTCTAATATCCTACCTACAAATGTTCTTATATATTTATCTTCCATCATCTTAGCATCTTGAAATGCACAAATCCATTTTTGTAACCTCACTTTCTTAGAATGTTCATCACCTTCAAAACTATTTTCTAAATCTTTCCAAATCTCATGAGTAGTATTAAGTGATTTTACCTTGTTGTACTCAATTTGGGGAAGTGCAAACATTAGTGCTTCCCTATCTCTCATGTTGCACATGAAAAGTTCCCTTTCTTCCTTGGTACAAGATTCCAAATATTTATCAACAATGATCTTGTCTTTTCTGATTTTATCAAAATCCAATATCCTAGACCCATACACAACATATGTGTCTTCATCTTCTCCTTCCAGTTGTCATAATTTTTTCCATCGAACTTTAGACTATCCTTTCTGAATATGTTCTCCATGGATCTCCTAAAGTTTTTAAACTTTATCTTCGAGGACCTAATGCTTTGAGACCAATTGTTAGAAACAATAGTCAACCGATATAACTAAGAGAGGGGGGGGGGTGGGGGTGGGGGTGGGGTGGGTTGGGTTGGGGGTTAATTAGTTATTTAATAATTATCAACATTAAATAATCTTAACCATTCAATGAAAGTAAACAACAACCATACAAAGATGCACATACATAATTACACTAGATATGTTAACTAGGGAAACCCTTATGTACACGGTATATTCATGTATTCATGACGCTTTAATGTAGAGTGTAGATAAAATAACAACAAACTAGACTAAACCCAAGAAATCATTGTCAAAATGTAAACTCTACAAGCTTCTCATGTTTCAGAACTCTCAGACCAGCATCTTAGTGATAGTTCTAAAATGGGAGTATGCTTAAAATGTAGATCTATAAGAATAAATGCAAGATCTATGACTATAATGCATATTAGATGTGGGTAACAACTCTAGGATACTATCAAAATGGACATGAGATGAGCTAAACATGTGCTAAAATGATACTAAATAAGATGAAAAAAAATGCTAAAATGTTATTAACTTCCTATAATGACAATGCTAAAATATGATAACTCAAAATGTGCCCATAGTGTAGATGCCTAAAACTTGGGTCCCTTAGCTCTTAGATTTCCCTCCTATTCGTAGGATTTCAGAAGGGGTTGGAGTAAGAATCTGGATTTTTATCTTTGACTGGTGGGTAGAGGTAAAATTGAAAATATATCATATGAGAATAGGAGGAAGAGTCCAACAAACTTGGTTTTGAGGATAAATGAGGATTTTTCCAATTTTTTTAAATGTAAAAAAGGGATTTTCACTTTTGTGAGGATAGATAAGTTTATTGATTTAATAAATGTTCTATTCATTTTCAACACTTTGTCTTTTTCTTCCTCTCTTCTTGAATTTCATTTTATGATTTTGAATTATTTTTCTCCTCTTTTTAAATTTGATTTAGGTCTTATTGATTTGATAGATGATTAATGACCTAATGTGATTTTTGATTTGAAAGTTTGTTGTGTTCTTCTAATTTAATCCTTAATTTGCATTGATTGATCAGAAATGTGTAATTCAGGTCTTTTCCAATTTTTGGGTGTCTACAAATGTCCATTTTTGAGTTAATATGTGAAGCCTATTAGTTCAAAGACTGTCTTGATTTTCTAATTTTAGGTCAAATCTTGATGATTAGATTATGTTTGATGATATTATGTTGTTTCGCATTCATCATGGTGTCTAATTATTGATGACTTTATGTTTGATCATTGATGACTTGATGTCTTTATTTGTCATTGATTTTGCTAATTGATGTTGCAATGTTTTTACTTGGATACCCTAGTTTTTGGTTTATTTGACATTTGGAATTTTGGCTGGGGTAGAACATTTTTGCTTCTTCTTTTTTTTAGAAAATTTTGATGCCCTGCTTTGGATGCCCCAGTTTGATATGGATATATTGTGCCCTCAAAAATGAAATTGGAAAAAAATGAATGTGTGAAAATTAAGGAGGTTCCAATTTGATTTCTGAAATGTGTGAGAATTGACTAGTGAATACGATCAAGTTGGTTTAAAGCAATACCCAATTCACGAAAGTGAGTAAAAATGTTCTAATGTTGGGTAAATAGGGTGAAAAAGTGATATAAATGCCCCTAAGGATGTTTAAATAGATCAAAAGACCTTTTGCCCTTGTTATTTTCACACTTTCTTTTGACATTTGGCAATTTTGAGCTCTAAGCTAGCGAGGATAGTGGTTCCTTTATGAGAGCATAGATTCAAGAGGGGTTATAGGTACAAGTGTCTAGTGAACTACAATGCCCCATTAAGTCATCAAGATCCTCCATTTTAAATATTTTTGCATGTGTACCTGAGTTTTTTAAAATTTTGCCTAAATTTGTGTGGTATATGTGGTAGTTTAAGTGTTTTAGCACATTTATCTTTTCTTTATCACATTTGATTTTTTTTAGTGCATTCACATAATAATTTAGTGCATTTGAAGGACATGTTAGTGCATACAAAGACTTAGTTTTTAGGTAGATTAGTGCATATAGGATTTTTAATAGTGCATTTGAACGTATTGGCATATTTGATTGATCTTGTAGTGCATTTGAATGATGTTTTAGTGCTTTTGTGTTAAATAGTGCTTATGCATTGTGAAATAGTGCATATGATTATGTAAATAGCACATATACATTTGATAGTGCATTCGATATAGAAAAAAATAGTGCTTTAGAGTGTTTTAATAACACATATGCATGTTTTAGCACATCTGACCAAACAAGTAGCACATATGTCCTAGGAAATAGTGCAAATGAGCATTGGAGAGTGGGAACAAATTGTGAGCCTTAATGGAGTGTATGATAATGCAAAGGCTAGATTCTAGGTCTGTTGGCTAGGGATTTTTCATAACAAGTAAACAATAGCAATCAATTTGTTGCTAGATAGGTAGAGAATGATGCCTCAACTCAAGATATAGAGTAGGGAAAACAAATAGGTCTAGCTTAGGATAGAGAAGGATGATTAAAAGGTCCAAGATAGAACCATTAGCTAAGTAGCTAGATATAGATAGTAGACTGATGTATGATTATCACTTGGGATGAAAACTAGTGTTGTTGTTTATTTGTTGAATAAAAAATAGGTATGTGGGTGAAAGATCATGGTACGAGGATTGTATCCATGGCCCCTAGAGGCTATAGGTAGATTGTTAGCCATATATTACTAGGTGATAGACAAATGTGGGTTCATTGATTTACTATAGATGCCCCAGTTCTAAGTGAATAGAGGGATATTGATAGCTGTGGCCAAGCAATGGCACTTGGACCATAACACCTTTCATTTTCCTATGGGCAAGATGACTATGATGCCAAAGGATGTGTATCAATTATTGTAGAATCTGATAGTGGGAGATTTGGTGTACTATGATCAAATTGTAGATGGCACTGCATTCATAGATTTATTCAAAGATGACAACATTGGGGATGATAGTGTATTTTGGTTCTAAATGTTGTAGTATGAGCCATTGCTGGCAGTTTTAGCTAGATTAATAGGAAGGTTTTTATTACTAGATAGATGAGGGCAAGGATGTCTAGTTGGATGGGGTTAGTTGATATAGGGTATGACTAATTAGCCACGAAGATTTTCATGGGGCAACTGCATTTTGGCCCATTTATCTCATGACTTGCATCAGGTTGTATATTCTAGAGCTTCATCACTATCAACAAGGGTGATATTGTTATAGTTATCGACATGGGAGCATTTTCCCATAATTCATTCAATATGTGTGCCACACTATCCTTAGGATATATCTTACATATATACTTACTATGGTGTGATCATGCAGCATGTAGCCCCATTTGGGCAAGACAGAGTATTGGCAGTGGATATTGGATGGCAATGATGAGGTTGTATGGAGACCATATAGGTTTATAGAGCTGTGGGCCAAGGATGATGATGAGATGATATATTTCTTTGGTCTGAGATATTTTCTTTTACAGGTGCCCAAAATGATAGACTTTTTTTTTTAGGTAGGTTGTGAGATAGTTTGGGTAGCAACAAGGCATGCCACAAGGGTTGGCACATTATGCTTGGGTTCAATCAGAGAGGGTAGTGTAGGAGCCAACCTTGGAGTATGAGGCTTTCCTAGAGGCCTTTCTTTAGATGATAGATATGCCACAACCATGGGCATTGCGAGATGGAGAGGTAGATGTAGGGATGGAGGGGGACTATGCATGATGGTTCTATGAGTATCCATTTCTAAAATACATAGATCCAGTGGAGCCAATTTTGGGCATTAATGACTCATCAAGTGGAGAGGAGGATGGAGATGATGAGGGTGGTCAAGGGAGAGGTAGAGGGAGGTGGCAAGCTTGAGGGAGAGCATGAGGTTTTTTTAGAGTACGGGGGAAATATGGAGGATGAGGCCAAGTAGTAGTGGTACTTCCATAGAGGGGTGTTGCATGAGGTCCAATGCAGAGGCCAAAAGATGTAGGTGAAGGGAGGGTTGGAGGGATTTGAGGCCATAGAGGTTCATGGATGAGGGGAGGGATGGGTGGTGGTGTGGGGGCTAGTTAGCGGGATAGAGGTATTGGGCTAGGTAGGATAAAGCAAGTGAGGGCCAAGTTTCCCGATGATATATAGTTTATTCAATGATAGAGGCTACAAGTACAGGCTCCTATTAGAGGGCCACAAGATGTACAACTATAGGGGTAGAAGTAGGTGTTGCTAGATGCATAGCCACCACTAGAGAGGCCAAGAGGATCTACTGATTTAGAGGCTCAGATGAGTGCCATGGAGGCTTGAATGGGTGAGTTCATGAGTATGCTACAAGCATTCATAGCATTGATAACACTGAGGCCACCACCACTAGTGATAGATGGGGTGTTGACTAGTCAAACAACCATAGCTATACATGTCATAGTGATGACAGATGCAACTAAGCAGGCGCCATGAGAAGATAGGAGTGCCTCCAATGACTAGGGACCTTCAGATCAGCCACCTACACATGGATGCATGTATATTATTTGTTATGGAATTACTTATCATATGTTTTATTATTCATTTGATGTTCATTTGATATTCATGCTGATGTACTTGGTGATCTTAGGATACTCATGTGGATAGATGTTGTGAACTTTTGATGTTCATGTTATGTGATCATTTGGATGTTCTTGTTGATGCAATCCATCTTATATTCATGTTGATATGATCCTTTTGATATGTTCATTCTTTTTCTTTATGATATATCTATTTTTATTGATGTTTAGATGTGTGCACTTGTTATATCATGGACTCATGTATGCATGTGATGGTTTGATTTGATGGGTATGATAGTAGTAGATATTGATATATATGTGAATGATTAATGTATCATGATATGTGAAGAATTAGATGGAAAAAATGAATTGCAATGAATAGAAATGTGATGTGAGAGTATGAATGTAATGAAATAGGTGTGAATGAAATGAAATGAAATGTGGTAAAAGGAAATTGGATGTAATGCCATGTGATGTAATGTATGAAATGTAATGGAATGAATTTTGCAATAATGTGATGTAATGTAATGTAATAAATAAATTGAAAATGAAATGTGATGTAATGTAATGCAATGAAGTTTGATATGTAATGAAGTGAGATTTAATGTGATGTGACGAAGCAGAATGAAATGAAAAATGTGATAAAATGAAATGAATGTGTAAATGAAAAGAAAATTGTAAATGAATGGAGGTGTGACAAAGTGTAATGGAATGAAATATGATAAAAAGGAAAGAAATTAAATGAGAATGAAATGAAATAGAAATGTGATAAAATGGGATGTAATGACATGAAATGATAATGTAATACAAATACAATAAACCAAGATGTAATGAGATGAAACGTTAATGTAATGCAAATGTGATAAAATGGGACATAATGACATGAAATGACAATGTAATGAAAATGTGATAAAATGTAATGAAATGAGATGTAATGATGATGTAATGAAAATGTAATGAAATGAGATGAAATGATGATGTAATGAAAATGTGATAAAATGTAATGTAATGAAATTTGTAAGTGATTGGAAATGTGATGAAATGAAATGGAAATAAAATGAAATGAGAATGTGATAAGATGTAATGTAATACAATGAAATGAAATAAAATTTCTAAGTGAATCAAAAATGTGATGGAGTGAAATGAAATGGGAATGGATAAGGAGACAAATAATGTGAGAAAATGTAATAAAATGAAATTGGAATAAAAAAATCTAGTGGAATGAAATGTAATGGAAAGGTGATGAAATGAAATATGATAAAATGGAATGAAATGGTAATGATATGTAAATGTAATAAAATGTAATGACATGAAATGATAATGTAATGAAATTGTGATAAAACAGGATGTAATGACATGAAATGGAAATGTAATGGAATGAAACATGATAAAATGGAATGTAAAAAATGGAATGGGAATGTAATGAAATATGTAAAGGAGATGAAGTGAATGAAAGTGAAAAATGGAAGGCAATGAATCTGTTAGAGATGAGAAGACATGGGACAGGACTCAACCTTTGAGATTTAGAAGCCACAAAATGAATAGATGAAATGCATGAATTAAATGTAATGTGATGGACAAAAATATAATGCAATGTCATGAATGTAATGAAATAAGGGAAATGAAATATAATAAAATGAAATGCACTGTGGTATGTAATAAAATTTAATGTAGTGAATTGTGATGAACAAAAGAAAAGACAATGAAATGGAATGTGATGAAATGAAATTGTTTGAGATTTGAAAGCCACGTAATGCAGTAGACATGTGGTGTAATGAGGAATGAAATTTAATAAAAGGAAATAGTGACTAGAATTGTTTGAGATTCAAAAGCCACATAATGCAATAAGTGGAATGATGATATGAGACAATGAAGTGTGATGCATGGTGGCAATATTGTGAGGAGACAAAGTCCATAATAGTTGAGTGTTAAAAGATTGCATTGATGTTGATGTTGATGTCTGTTATTGGATGACCAGCCCTGAATTTGTTGAATCATGTTGTGAAGGCTTTCTTGTGCAATCTTCATCTGTGTTCCAACTATTTATTTTTAAGGAACCCAAGATGAAAATGCAAACTAAATGAATGCAACTAACTGTCACTTTTTTGTAAAGAGATGCAAATTAATTGTCATCATAAAGTGTTTAATAATAAGTGACTAAGTCCAACCACTAGTAGCTTAGCTATGGTGATATGAATACTATGTCATGCTAAGATGTACCAATGAACATGAAAAATGTACATGAAAAACATGACAATTACTAGAAGACAAAAGCTATAGCTACAGAAGAATAAAAATAGGCATGCAAATAGTCACATGTTAGATGAAAGACCTCACCTAAGATATCATACAAAATTGGTCAAGGTACACATGGCCTTCCAACTGAGAGAAGACACTTACAAGTGGACACCAATAATGTGTGAGATTAGAGGATCATTGGAGTTAAATAATGAAAAATCAAAGGAAAATAAAATATCATGACTTCATCCTAGTACCTCTATTCAAACCCATCATCGAGGTTCTAGAAGTGCATAACAATAAAAAAAACCCATTATTTGTGGACTAGGCGTGCTAACAATTGTGTGTAATAGTGTCAAGTTTGTTCAATTCTCCCTACAAACAACTATTTTATAGGTTAGATAAAAAAGCATGAGATGTGTTAGCAGTGATTTAGCAGTGGTTTCTATCTGGTGATGTATGTCAGTGGAAATTAGTTGTTTGAGTGTCAGAGCTGAGGGTCAAGTGTACCTAGTATTGGTGTGGTGAGATGTAGAGAGTGGATTCATGGTAAGACTAGTAAAGAACAAGTCTTGGGCAAGTGATGGCTATAAATAGGTAGATATCATGGGGATGGAACAAAGAAAAGTGAAGAGTATGATGTGGTCATTGGGTTTATTGAGAAGTGTGAGGAGGTGTGCAACTGAAAGCATGTCGAGCTCATGAGATCAATCATAGTAGGAGGGTGATGCTAGCTAGGGAAGGTGGATTAGGTAAGGGCAAAGAGTGAAACAAATTCGGAAAACCTTTGAGGAGCTGGTGTATTAGCCTAAACTTCAAGCACTAGTTTCAAAGCAAGGTGAATCAAGTCATGTGGAACAAGAGTTGACACAACCTAAAGATATGAGGATCAAGGTAGAACAAATGCCCTTGTCAGCATTAATGATTTTTTCGGGGACTATAATATAATTGGTATTACAAGTGATATTGGATGATGAGTTGATGATGTAGGTAGAGAATATTTCACCTAGGATGACAAAGAGTATGTCAAGAGTGGAGAAGGAGGTGGGGAAGATAAAATCTCCTAAAAAGTACATAGGAGAAGCTCTGAGGGATGTAGAAGATGTTAGTATGGGTGAGAAGATGAGTGGAGCATGTCAATTGATTAGTCTTGGAATTCTAGGACAAGGGTCAATGGAAGGGGAAGCAAGCATGGTAAAGGTGGAGGAGCCATATCTATAGGGGGGTGGAGGTCAATCATTAGGTAATGTGGAAGAACTATAGAGAATGTTTTCCACAGAGAGAGTCTAAGAAAAAAATGTGGAACAAGAAGTCATGTTTTTGCTAGGATTGATGGAGAAGGCATAGGAAGATGGAGCACAAATAGAGGCAAGACAACTCCAAGCGGTGGTGAATACAAAGTGAGTGTGGGTGCAATCACTAGAAGTGGAACTGCCTGTGAAGCAATCATGAGCAGAGGGAAGTGATGTAGGGATGTAGGCAGAGTGGTCATGAGCTCAAAGGTTGTAGGAATCTCTAAAGATACTACAAGTGGGTTTGGAGAGCACACAAAATGAGCTAGTATTATTTTAGTCACATTCTAAGTCATTTGGGGAGGCAATTACAAAATTAAACTCTTTGTTAGCAAAGCTATAGGAGTAGTTTGCATTGAGTGAGGCAAAGGTGAGATAGTTGCAGTAGTGGTTGGGCTAGGAAAAAAAAAACATGGAGCATTGGTGAATGGCAACTAATCAAATGTAGTAGGAGTGAGATGTGGCCTAATGAGCAATCATGGTGCCTGGGGTAAACAAGCTGGTACAGAATGTGTTCATGGAAATGCCATGGACAACAAAGGTACACCAAGAAGCTTCTTATTATATGGGATGTTATCACCAAGCATTCTCAAATGAGAACCAGTGGGAGACACAATTTGTGGATACAAAATTTATGCAACTATTGAATGCACAATTATGTGGTGGGAGGTTTTCGATTTCAATGGACATGGTATGGGTACGCAGAGGATTGATGTTAGGGGCTTCTTCTTTTGGAGCTAGGTTAGAAGAAATGTCATTGATTGGACACCCTATCTTGCCACCTCCCCCAAGGAGGCTTGAATAAATAATCCACCAGATGCTTAATGTTGTCGTTGCTGTCGTAGTAGAGTAAAAGTTGTGTTTATTTTTGTGACAAGTAAAAGGATAACTGGTGTTGATGTTAATGTATGGGATGAATATTGTCATGTTTTCTTTTGATATTTTTGGAATGTATTTGGATGTTTTTGTGATTTTTGATAACTATTTGAATGTTTATGGGATTTTTGATAGATATTTGGAAGGTGTCAATTTCCATAAAAGTGTGAACAATATGATGTATAGAGGAAGAAAGACCTTTACTTGTATAAGGGAAACTAAATGTCTTTGTGGGATCTTAATGAAAGATAAGTATAATTTTTTGTAACATTGGAGAGTCATGGCTTTAAAGGTGGAAAAAGCAAGAAGTGCTAAACCACCAATCATGAGGCACAGTCTCATATATATTGATAGCCTTTATAGATAAGCCTAAGACCATAGTTGGGATTTGTCTCTAGGTGTGTGTTGAGATAGATGCCCACGAGGCTTGTGAAAGGTGTTAAGGCCAATGAGAAGCATAGATGGCCAAAAGAGGCCAAGTGGGAGCTTGAAAAAGGCACTTGGAAGTCCAAGAAGGAGGTTGGGGTCTTGAAAAGGGTGCTTGGGGTCAAAAAGGCACTTTAAGGGCCTAAAAGGTCAGTATGGGAGTCTAAAAAGACAGAACCAAGGCTTGAAAAAGGTCTTTGGGCTTAAAAGGTACTTGGGGGCCTAGAAGGGCAAAAAAGGGGCTTGAAAAAGGTCATTTTGGCCTAAAAAGGCATGTAAGGACCTTGCAAAGGTGAGTGGGCCTAAAATGGCACTTGAAGGCCTTGAAAAGGTGTTGGACGGGTCTCAAAAAGGCGTTTGTGCCTAAAAAGATGCTTGAGGGACCTAGAAGGGTGAAATAGGGCCTTAAAAAGGCATTTTTGGCCAAAAAAGGTGTTTTGGGCCTAGAAAAAAGGGCACTTGAGGGACCTAGAAGAGATGTTTGAGGGGTTTAAAAAGGTGCTTCAAGGCTTAAAAAGAGAGAAGGTCCTAGCGGTCTCTCAAACTTATGCTTACTAATTATGTGCCCCCTATTAGGTGATGATGAAAGAGTTTGACAGATATCTAGGATTTTAGGATAGCATTGATATATTTGTTGAAGGGATCTAGATCAATCGTGGCCACTGCAACATAAATAAGACTAATAATATGTTGGGAATTGTTGTTCTTGACAAGAGGAAAGAAGAGGAGACTTTGTTGGAGCCTCTTGTGCTATTTGCATTGTGCCAAATTTTTCAAAGCCCAGTGAGATATTTTAGGACATAACTACGCTACTTCTTAATACCATTGAGGCACTCTTATTGTTTTGTCAAAGGTAATGTAGCCATAAAACATGTCATAAAATATTTAGATATTTTTCAATATAGTGGGTCTCACCATTGATTTCATATAAGACTAGTTGAGATATGCAAACCTGTCTCGAAGGAGCAACAACTATAGATAGACACGAATTCGACATGAAATCAATGGATCATTAGTTTCAAAAATACATCAATAATTTATGCATAGTTTGTTTAAGTTGAAGTGAGCCACGTTTGACTGGAATTTTTGGATGTTGTTAATTTTTGGATTTTTTTCGCTATGTTTGGCAAATATTACCTCTGTTTGAATGTTTTTGGCAATTTTTGATAATTTTTGACAAATTTTCACAAATTTTGAATTGGTGGGAGTGGAATGAGGATGTGACTAAGATTTTGTGGACTATGGGGGAAACTAGGACAGTGTGGAGGCACCTAAAGAATCAAGGAGACCAAAAAGGTAGAAAGTGGACGTGGATAGCTATATTTGAGATGTGGGAGGCAAAAGAAATTTGGGACATCAAATGGATTCAAACGAGGGCTAAAATGGACATTGGGGATCATTGGTCATAGTGGATAGCTGAGATGTGCATTGATTTTCCTACAATCTATGGTATCTCAATACATAATCTAACTCCATGTGTCTCTTGATTTGTTGTTCTTCTCTTTGTTTCTATCTTTTTGACTATATCTACTACTATGAACTATGTTTGATGCCAAGAAATCACCAAACTATAACCCGCAAGTGTTTCTCAATTGGGTATGTGTGAAATTAACTCAACTATGCTAGGTAACCCTCAAACAAGCAAAATTTTGTCACTGAGGAAGTTGCTTGAGTGTTGTCTTGATTTTCTTTCAGCATTGAAGGACTTGTGTTGTTTAGGGAAGTCCAAAGGTGTTATCTCTCACTCCTTTTGAAACTAGGGGTGGCATTTATCACTTCTTTTATGCCATTTTTTTGGTGTTTTTGATTTTTTTGGTATTTTCAGTGATGATGTATTTCTCAAAGCTCTAGACATAAAACCTTTTGAGATGGATACTATTGATGGGATCTACTAGGTTTACACCATCACAATCTAAATGTGTATAGGTACCAATCTTGAAAGAATTTGTGATGATGTAAGGACCAATCCAATTGGCCTCCCATTTTCATTTCTTTTCCCTAGCAGATTGGTTCTTAGGGTTTTCTTGGAGCACTAGGTCACCAATCTAAAAAATATGGGGTTTGACCTTTTTGTTATAATTTCTTGATACCTATTCTGATACGCTTTAAGGTGTTCATGTTTTGTACACTGATGTTCTTCTAATAATTCTAGCTACTCTAGACGGGCCACTCTATAGTCCTCACCTAATAGGGCATCACAGAGAGTAACTCTCATGAATGGGATCTCATCCTCTAAAGGAAGAATAACTTCACAACTATAAACCAATGAAAAGGGTGTTGCACCTATAGGTGTCCTAAAACTTGTCATGTAGGCCCAAAGGGTAGGGTTTAGCTATAAATGCCAATCTCTACCAATATTGTTGATGGTTCATTTGAGAATGTTGATAATGGTCTTGTTGGTGGCCTCTGCTTGGCCATTGCCTTAGAAATAATAAATTGACAAGGAGTGGTGTATAATGTGAAATTTTTCACATAATTCATCAATTATTTGATTATTACAAGGATTGTTTGTGAGAATGGTGTGGGGTATGCCAAACTAACAGATGATATGGTTTAAAATGAAGGAAGATATTTTTTTTCCCATAGAGTTGACAAGTGGTGCCACTTTGACCCACTTGGTGAAGTATTCTATGGTGGTAATAATCCATTTATGTTTGCTAGAGGAAGGTGGGTGGATGGCTCCAATCAAATCAAAGCCCCACTGATAAAAAGGCCATGGTGTGGCCAAAGGGTTGAGCTTTTGGGCTAGTGTATCAACAAGGTTACCATGGATTTGACATTTTTTGCAAGTCTTAACATAGTTGATAGAATCCCTTTCCATGGTTGGCCAAAAATAACCCATCCTAAGGATGTTCTTTGCTAGTGTAAACCCACTATCTAGTGTGACCCACAAATCCCTACATGCATTTCCTGTAGAGCGACTCTTGACTCATCCTTTTCAAGGCATCTAAAAAAAGTACCATCAAGATCCTTCCTATATAGTGTATCAACCAAAAAAATTTAACATGAGGATTTTCAAATAAAATTATGTCTTTGGTTGTGTGAGAGATCAGAGGGGATGGTGTTTTCACAAAGGAAAGTGATGATGGGGTTATACTAGAGGGAATCGAGAGCATCTAAATGGAAAATGATAAGGGAATCCGGTTGAGTAAACATAGGTTGAACCACCTCTTCTACTAAAAACTCATACTGCTTGTGTTACTCTGGTAACTGAAGAAAGGAGGCCAAGGTGGTCATGGCATCTATTGCTCTATTCTTATCTCTAGGGATTTTTTCAAAAGTAATATGAACAAAACATGCCTTAAGTGTGTCAACCATATGTTTGTAAGGCAATCACTTCTCATCTTTGGTCTGATATGTGTTGGTGACTTGGTTGATGACCAATTGGGAATGTCCATAGACCTCTAGCACTATAAGCTTCCATTTTAAAGCTAGTTTGAGACCAAAAAACAAAGCTTCATATTCTGCCATGTTGTTGGTATAGGGGAAAAGTAGTTTGTAAGATTTGGGGATGGTAACACCCAGTGGTGCAATGAAAAAAATACTAGCACCTAGTCCATGGTGTGTGTAAGAACCGTCAAAATAGAACTTTTAGTTTATCGGCTCTGTTTAAAAAATGTGCATATCTAGAGAATCAACCAAGATAGGATTTGAGCTCTCTATAGGGACATTTACCAATTGATCAACAATGGCCTATCCTTTTATTGCTTTCCTATTGACATACTCAATATCAAACTCACTTAGGATCATTACCCACTTGGCTAGTCTACCTATTAATGTTGTTTTTCTAAGAAGATATTTGAGGGGATCAATCTTGGAGATGAGCTTGATCTTATGTGTCAAAAGATAATGGTGTAGTTTTTGGGAAGCAAAGAGTACAGCTAAATAGGCCTTTTCAATGAAAGAGTAATTAACCTCATAGTTAACCAAGGTGCACCTGATGTAATAAATGGCCATTTCTTTTCCTTGGTTTTTTTCTTGTGCTAAGATGGCTCCAATTGATTTATTTGTTAGGTAAATGTAGAGAAACAATGGTTTGTGTGATACCGAAGGCACCAACATGGGCAGATTCATCAAGTAGGTAAAAGGCATACACTTTTCTGCCAACTAGGAAATGAAATGATGGACTAACTGAATTCTATCTTGAAGAGAGTGTAGCTGGCTTAGGTTCTTCAGAGGTTGCATTTTGACTATGGCATGTACCTTTTCATGATTAACTTCTATCCCTTTGGCTGAGACAATGTATCCTAGAAGCTTGCTTGATTTGACGCTGAAAGAACATTTCTTTGGATTTAGCTTAACTTTGAAAGCTTCTAGGTGGGTAAATATCTTGTCCAAGATGGGTAGATGGTAAGTACATCTTGAGTAAATCAAAATATTTCTGACACTGATCCTCCCATTTAAAAATTATGTCCTTGTGTAGTAAGTGGGTAAAAGGCATGCACTTTTCTACCAACTAGGAAATGAAATGATGGACTGATTGAAGTCTTCCTTGAAGAGAGTGTAGTTGGCTTAGGTTCTTTAGCGGTTGCATGCTGACTATGGCATGTACCTTTTCATGATCAACTTCTATCCCTTTGGCTCAGACAATGTATCCTAGAAGCTTGTTTGATTTGATGCCAAAAGAAAATTTCTTTGGATTTAGCCTAACTTTGAAAGCTTCTAAGCAAGTAAATATCTTGTCCAAGATGGGGAGATTTTATTCTTAAGTATGGGATTTCGCAAGAATATTATCCACATAATCTTCCATAAAGATGTGCATCATGTCATGAAAAATAGTTGGCATGGCTTGCTGATAGGTGGCTCTTGTGTTCTTTAGCCCAAAGGGCATCACATTCCAGCAAAATGTGTCCCATGCATAAGTAAAAGTTTTTTTCTCTTAGTCCTTTGGTGCTATAATAATCCAATTATACCCTAAAAATCCATCCATGAGTGAAAACATGGAATGGCTTGTTGTCAGATCTATAATGGTGTCAAAATCTTCTTTAGAGCATGTTTTGTTTACATCCCAAAAATCAATGCAGATGTGTACGCTATCATTTTTATTTGATATAGGCACAATATTTGATATCCATAACACATATGCCAAGGACCAGATGAAGTTGGTGTTGATCAATTTCTATAATTTGGCTTTGACTAATAGAGCTATGTGGGCATGCATTTTTCTAAGCTTTTTCTTAACTAGCTTGACCTCTAAAGAAATGTTGAGGTGATGGAGGATTAAATTTGGGTTTAATCTTGGCATGTCTAGGTAAGACCATGCAAATTTTATTTGTCTCTCTTTGAAGAAGTGAGAGAATGCCCTTCTTTCTTCTGTGCTTAAGGACTATGCCAATAGATGATCCTTGGTTCTTGCTCTGTACCAATGTTGACTTGTTCTATCAATTCAATCAAGATGGATGATCTTTATTTAGAGTTCTCAGGTAAGGTATCAATCATCTCATCTGTGGGTGCCACAATTGGGTTCGCACCTTGGGATGTGTCGCTTCTATTTGTTTCTATTTTTTCTTAAGATCACCTACAACTTGGTAGTGATCATCAAGGTTATGGAATGTTTGGCCTATTCTAGTGTGACTGAGATGATTGATATCAGACCTATCTATGTGTATTTCCTCTATTTTTCATGGACAAGATGATTAAGCTAGATTAAGGTAGATTAAGACATCATGGTCAGTGTCAGAATGGGGAATATGGTGAGGCTCAGTTGTATCTCAATTTATGAGTTCAAGATGGACTAGGGAGAGTGATTCATAATATGGAAAGGTTTTAGTGAGGTTAAAAGACATGATCTCATTAGATGGCTCATATGATGTATTAGTTAGGTCTATGACATGTGTTTCCTCTAAAGTGTTAGGAAAAGTTGAGTTTGTGAGGGGATCATGGTAGTCAACTTCAACTTATGTTGGAAAGAAGTTAGGAAATAAGGTTTGAAACAAAAACCCTTCAATATGTTCATCATCCTCTAAGTTTCTCTATTGTACTCTAACTCTTGGTGAAGTAGAACCCGAATGAGAGGTTGATCTTGGTGTAGTGAAACCATTAGATACGGGCATGTGAACAACATCACATTCTTTGTCATAAAGAGACTCTTTGGATAATGACTCAAATTCCCACTTAGTGGAATTGTCATCATCTTCATTATTAGAGGTGTCTATGGGTGGTTCTCTTGTGTGATGTGAACTTGGGAGGGACAAATTTACATTTATAATGTCAGCTATTTTATGGTTATTACCATCCCTTTTTTAAGTTACCCACATGAAGGTGGAAGAGGAGGAATCACTATGCTTGGGAAGAGACTCGGAAGAGGTTTGTGTCTTGTCCTGTTCATTGTATCCCACCCCTATTTTGAATCTATTAGACCTCAACTATTCCATTAGAGGTTAAATGATGCTTGTCCCTTTCCCTAAAGGACCATCTCCTATATATCCCATCTTTTTCATTAGATCAAAACCTTTTCCATGAAGGTGGGGGGAGATGTCAATGTTTTGTTGACTCATTTCTTCTACTGAGCTTGGAGGTACTCCACTTGCTTTGAAAAAATGTGCATGATAAGGTCTGGTAGTGGATGATGGTTTGTTGTGGGATCTTAGAGAAAGTGGGGGGCCAAATAAGGAGACTGAGTACTCACTACCCATTTGCATTGTAGTTTATACTTCCTATCAAATTCTTTTATTAATCTATCCATTTCTTCATAGTGTGACTGTTTAGGGTCTTTAGATGATGATGGTGAAGGAAGGGAAGAACTCAAACAAAAAACTTTCTCTTTATCCTTAGTCAATGTAAGTAAGTGGTTATCATTATGGCTAGTAGAGCATGAAGTATTTGTCAATATGGACTAGTTGATGTCTGTTGGGGTGCCAATTTGTTCCCTACTATGAGGAACACAAGAGTTACAATATTGGGCAAAGTGTTGATCCCCAGGTATGGTCACCTCTTGAACCATGTATGGAAATTTAAGACATTGATGGTAAGTGGAGGGAATGACTTGTATGTGATGAATTCATGGTCTTCCTAATAGGATGTTATAAGTTAATTGCAAGTCTAAGACCTAACAAATTATTTCTTTCACAACTGGTCCTACCCTAATTGGCAAAACAACCATTTGTTTGGAGGATCTCTCCTCCTCATCATAAGCTTTGATGGTGATTTTCTTCCTTGGGTCAATAGCATCATTTTTATATCATAGGGCTTTCACTAAATTTAGTGTGCAAATGTTGAGACCTATCCCTACATCAACCAATACTCTCTTGACTTTTTTTCTATGGATAAAGACTTCAATATGCAAAGGAGCATTTTGTGGCTAAATGATAGACCTATCAGCTTGGGCTGAAAAGGATATACAATGAGGGGCAACTAGATTGCTGACCATGTTTTGAAATCTACTCACATCTAGGTCATTTGGAACTAAGGCTTTGGTGAGTATTTCTTTATGGTCTAGGGAAATTTGTAATAGTTCAAAAATGGAGATATGGCAGGAGTCTTAAGTAATTGGTTGACCACGTTGTACTTGTGTAAGGAGGAACTCATAGTTGCATGATCAAAATTTGTCATGGGTCTTGGAAAGATGACTTTAGAGGCCTAGCCTTAGGTAACAATGTTCGATGATTGTTTCTTGTTTTTATCCTTAATGATGATGACATTTATGACATCATCTAATCCAGAGATCATATTGATGGTTTTGTTGTAATGATGTGTGTAATTAACCTTAGTATGAGGAGGTGTATTTTGATTAGCTCTAGAGGATTTTTCCTTTTAATGACTCATAAAAGGGTTCTTGAAGGCCGTATGATCTTCATTATTGCTAAGGTTATTCACTTCGATAGTTCCATCATTGATTAATTTTTGTATGGCCCCCTTAAGGGAAAAACAATTATTTGTTAAGTGCCCCCTATTTTAGTGGTAGGCACAAATGTGTTTTTCATTCCACCACTTTGGCTTGACTTAAGGTTCATAAGGTTTGGCCCCGAGAAGTACAATGAGTTCATCGGCCAAGAGGGTTTGTAAAGCACTCTCATAAGACACCCCAATAGGTGTATAATCCCTATGTATATCAAAAGACTGATATCTACATGGAGGAGCTTGATTATAAGTGACTTATTGATTAGATATCAAGGGAATTTCTACGTTACATTGATAAAATGGATAGGCATTATCTTGTTGAGGTGTATTTGGATTGGTGTTGTTGACTATAGCATGCAACTAATTTGGATGGGGTTGGGTTTACAATTTGACATGGTCAGCTTCAACCGCCCCATCATTGATGGTGTTTTTGTTGTTGTTTTTCCACCATGACTTTTATTTATTAGTGGTCCCATAAGAGGAATTGTGGGTATATATGGAATTATTTGAAAAACCCTTACCATCTTTTGATAGTTTAATAATGTCATTATTTATTAGGGTCTCTTCTGCCTTAGTGGCATTCTCTATGGTAGTATTAAAGTCTTTAAGTCCTTCAAATTGGACCTTGTAATTCATCAATTTGGAGAGACTATTAATGAAGATATTAGTCTTCTCTTTGTCTAGTATATCTCTATGATACTTGGAAAAAATGTGTCTCCATCATTGTAGAAAGATCTTGAATGACTTGCCAAGAAGTTGTTTTCTATTGTACAAATTGATCATTGTAACTTCTCTTTTGATATTATAGGAATATTGGGTGATGAACATGGAAGCCAATTGGTCAAAGGTTTTGATGCTAGAGGGTAGCTTGGAGAACCACTCCATGGCTTTCCCTCCAAGGCTCCTAAGAAATAGACACATTAGGTAAGTCATGTCATGGACAAACTCCATACTTAGGGTATAGAATTGTCTGAGGTGATCTTGTGGATTTGATGTGCCAAAATATTTATTGTATTTTGGTATTTGCACATTTTGAAAGAAAGGTGTGAAGGTAATGTTTTTATCAAATGGAAGAGGACACACCTTTTCAAGACTAAATTCTACGAGTTGTATTTGTCCTCGCTTCATTCTCTCCATTTCCAATTGTAGGTCTTGTAATTTTTGTGTGATAATATCTAGGGGTGACTCTTCTTTGCCTCATTTTAGATTGGTCACATCAAAATTAGATGGCAATTTTGTACCTTTTTGTGCTAATGCTAGTATGAAATGTTCCTTGTGTTTCTCAAGTATCTTTTCCATGATATCAACAAGTTTAGGATTTTGTTGAAAATCTTCAATTTTAGTATCATGCTCTTGTCAGACCATATGTTAGATGAACCCGTTTTGGAAAAGGATTTTGAATTTTGATTGAATAGGGGTGACTCATTGGTAACTACATTTTGTGAATAGTTTGTTGGTGGGATAGGTTCAATAATATTTAGAGGTTTCATATGTTTGATGGTTTTGTTGGCTATCCTAGCACTCACCCATAGAGGTGATCATTTTGACATCATGGCTATATTAGTTTATGTAGTGGCATGAAATGTGAGTAGGATTCTTCTAGTTCCTATGCATTTTCATAGTATGAGGATTTTCATTGATTGTGATTCATCCGGAGTAACAAACCTAGGTTGGAAAAGGTGTTTGGCAATGTTGATATGGTGAGTTCACTTTTGTGAAGTTAGGTAGGGAATAGATGTTTGTCTTTGAATGTTTATGGCTTGATGTGTGAAATGAAGCAATAATGACTATTGGATTAATAATGCCATTTGCAGCTTTTCTCATTTCAAAAATGGTTTCGATCAATTTTGGGACTTCTCAGTCTAGGAAAATATCAATGAGAAAAAGGGGTATCCAAATCTGTTGTTGGTTTGGAAGTGTCATGTATGTAAATAGCCTCTATTCTAGACTTTTCCTCAAATGTGTCATAGGATTGATCAGATGCACTATTTCATTGATTATATGTGCTATTTAAATACTCAAATGCTCTATTACATTTGTCATGCATTGTTACAGACTTTAAATGCATTGTTATATAGAGTAAATGTGTTGTTTAAAGTTTTAATTGTGTTGTTTTGCAGTCATATGCATTATAAAGAGTTCAAATGCATCACAAGATAAGCCAAATGTGTCATTTTAGGTAGTAGATGAGGTATTTTAAGGTTATTTAGTAGTATTCTCATTTTGAACTTGGTTTCTCATATTAGTTTACAGTTGCATCTTTTGGTAGGACTGTGACCCACACTAGTGTTTGTTATTAAGTTTTTAAAACACATCCAAGCACAATAACAATAGAAATGGGAATAAAATATAAAATTGCCCACACCTAAAAACTGGAAGAAAAGGGCTTCCCAATAAGGTTATCTAAAGTCGGTGACTAGTGGGTTTTGTTTTTAACCAATGATCAAATTACCTCTCTTGTGATAGATAGCTCCCCACCAATGTGTAGGTGCACTTTCAGTACACCATTTTAAAAAAAATTAAACTCGCCTCCTGTAAAGAATTCCCTAGAATTGTTTCCAGTTTGCTTAACAATGTTTTTATGAAGGATAAAGATCAAATTTCTAATGCAAATGTGAAAGTTCCTATGCCACAATATAGAGTTCATTGCCTCAGTTCAAAATTATAGGTTTAGTTTGATATGATCTATTATGCTTCTTCTACTTCATGTTCATAATCTAAATTAGAGAAAGAAAAAATTGAGTTAGTCTTATTGTTTGATTGAATATAGAAAAAGAAGCAGAATTGGAACTGCAATGCAAAATTAGAACTGGAATGCAAAATTAGAATTGGAATGCAAAATTAGAATTGTGATTAGAACTAAATTTCCAATTTTCCCTCACATGAGAAGCCATTTTGATATTTTTTACTAAAGAAGCCAAATTGCCATTTTTTACCAAAGTGAAGCAAATTAGAATTCGATAATTCCATAGATTCTAAACTTGAAAGATGTATTCAATATGAATTGCTTCATACAAAGCTTAGATGTTGGAGCCACTATATGAGAAATGAAAGACACAGGAAATTCATGTCTTAATGCATCTTTCATAGTCCATTCATGAAATCCCGCCAGTGGAGAAGTAGAAGTCATATTTTCAGCCAAACATCAAATTCATAGCAAAGAGCATGGCTATAAAAGGAGATCTATTTATTTGCTTCATCTCACCAAAAGTGATACCATGAATCCTCCATAATAGAGAAAAAACTCTCTAATGAAGCTAGGGTAGAAAATGTATACTATGGTATTCCATCAAGGCAATTCTATGAAAACCTGCCAATAGCTATGGTGCATGTGGGGAATCAGTGCTAAACATGGGAGCTCAAGCCTTGGAAGAGGATGCATGTCAACTACAAAAGTCTTAGCCATGAAAGACCTAGATCTTGATAAATTTGATGCTGTAAATACATTTTATGTCTTGTGCCCATTGGGTGCCATAATATGAGCTTGCGAGTATGAAAGCCAAATGTCTAAACCCAATATAAAGGAGGGGAACATTCCTATATGAAGTTTTTTTTGGTAATGCTAATGCCTAAGAAAATATACTCATGGCTAGTGAAGACTTGATGGTCACAAAGAAAGAAGAAAAAGTCTCAAAACCCTTGCACATGTGAACAAGAGACAACATCTAATGATCTCTATTCAGAAAGTGAAGAAAAAGCACGTGGTTTGTGACAAAGAAGACATGGTCATATGTCTAACCAAATGCCAACAACAAGATAGAGAAGCCCCACGGCCATGCAAGAGATGAATCAGCCCGAATGTCTTGGGGATTGCCATTGAAGACCACAGAAGACTGACGATCATGTGAAGATGGCTATGATCTATTCATACACAATTTATTTTATGCAAAACTATGAAATCCTACTAGTAGAGGAATTATGTGATAATGCCTATAGTTTACCAAGGAACACCATGAGTGCCATGGTATAATGAACTCGAGCCCAGAGTTGTGTTGTAAGCTATGCAAGGATTACATAAGAGAAGTATTTTATCCACAACCATTTGAACTTTGAATTGAACTACCACAAGGACATAGAGACGGATATTGCATGTATTATTGGTTTTAAATTCACACCTTTTAGTGTAAAGCATATGAGCATCCTTGGGAACCTAAGAATCCACATTTAATAACCTACAATACAAACACTAAGTGTTATTTTTTAATTTTTGAAACTCCCTAAGAGGTAGAGGAAGGTAAAGAGGTCATCTTCAGTTATGATGTCACTTTCAAGGATAGCTCTATGAAATGGGCATCTCGATGGGATACATATCTTCTAATGTCAAATGATTAGATCCATTGGTTCTCCATAATTAATTCATTGATGATTGTGTTATTCCTTCTAGCATGATGGCAATGATCATGATGAGAACTTTGTAAAGGGATATCTCAAAATAATACAAACTGGAGACACGGGATGAAGCCCAAGAAGTAATAGAATGGAAATTGGTCCATGGAGATGTGTTTAGGCCTCTTAGTCACTCTAGCTTGCTTTATGTGTATGTTGGAATTGGTGTTCAATTTTTTGGAATGACACTTATTACAATGATATTTGCAATGCTTAGTTTCCTTCCTCTCTCCAATCATGGTGGGTTGATGACTACTATGGTTCTATTATGGGTTTTCACGGGTTTATTTTTTGGCTACTCTTCAGCTCATTTGTATAAGATGTTCAAAGCATAGAATAAAAAAATATACCTTGAAGTCTGCTTTTCTGTTTCTGGTTACTTTGGGTTCAAGAAACCTGCAATTGAGGATCCAGTAAAGAAAAACAAGACCACAAGGAAAATCAGAATAGGCTTGGTAAATGCAATCAATTTTCTCCATATTAATTGGTGGCATCTTACCTTTTGGAGCTATTTTCATTGAGTTGTTTTTCATTTTGCCTTCCATATGGATGAATCAGTTCTACTATATCTTTGGGTTCTTGTTCATCATCTTTATCATCCTTTTGGTCACTTGTGCCAAGATCACTATTGTTCTCTGCTACTTCCCATTATGTAGTGAAGATTACCATTGGTGGTAGACAACATATCTAAATTTAGGCTCATCAGCACTCTATTTGTTTCTCCATGCAATATTCTACTTCTTCACAAAATTGGAGATAACCAAGCTTATTTCTAATAAACTCATCAATGAAGATTGATTGAGCTGCTCAACTCAACACAACTACTTGTGTTTTCCATACATTCAATTTTATGGAAAAGGACAAAAAAAGGTTTTGATGTGCACATGGTTTCCATTATCTGTAAACATAAGGTGCAAAGGAAGTATACGCAGTGTAATGTTTAAAGATAACTATTCCTAAAAAAAAGGCAAAGTATTCCAAGCCAATCAAATTTTAGATATGAAGAGTCAAAGAATCCCAATAGTGCTAATATTCAAAAGACTGTTGCAGTACTTTGAGGAATCTTTTGCATTGAATTCATAAATAATGATACCATTAAAATGGTCAAGGTACTAAAAGTTAAAAGAATAGGATTCAAAAAGAATGAAAATAGATTATCATTGAGAAATGATTAAAGGCTTGGATGAGAAAGAATTAGTTATATAGGTGATTGAAGGGTCATGAATATGAAAAGGCATTAAATAAGGAATTGGATGAGGATACAACGGATTCTTTTCTACAAAAAGTAGGCATTTTTAGAGTAGAGAAGAGGGCATTTAATTTTTGTATTTTGGTTTATGCATTGGAGATTGATAGTCAACTTTTGTAATAGATTTGGCTGAGGTTACAAGAAAATGTAGTCAGTGTTGTGTTTCTTGTGTTTAAAACAAGAAAGGATTTTTTTATAAATCAGAGTATTTGAGCATCACTTTTTTTTATTACTTTCAATCAAAGTATTGTTGTAATTAGGTTTGAGCACTTTCTTGCATTCTTAGCTAAATGGTGAATGGGTGATAGATCAGAGTACTATCATTCATTCTTTTTGTAAAGATTAGTATGTTTTATCTTCATTTTCATCTCATGTCATTGCATTTGCATAATTAGAAACATCATTGCATTACCAATGTTGAGAAGTCATAGGAATTGTGGGTTCTTGGCATTGGCTAGGTTTAGGAACTAAAATCTACCTGAGTTAGTTCTATCTAGGGCTAGCTTGGTTTTCCTCTTCTGTTCTCATGTTAAGAACGTACCCAATTAGTTTAGGAACAAACAAGATTCATTAAACATCATTCAACAAGGGAGCTACACCTTTCAATTTAGAGGAAATATATCAACCTGATGATAGATTATCTAACTATTGGTATCAGGTCGTTCTTTTAGATTTGGGCATTTGAGAGTTAAATTGAAAAGAACAAATCTATTTACCAAGAGATTTTTGGAAACTCTACTAGGGAGGCAGAAAAGAAGATTAGTGTAGAGTTTTAATTCCTCAATTTATTATTATCTCTATTGCTTGGATATTGGCGACTCTATTTTTAATTCTCAAAATTTGTGGTCAAGTAGTTTGGTGCTTTCATTTTTAGAATTTGAGGTGCCTCCCCTAGGATGGAGGTTGGCAGCTCTATTGAGGAATATTTCTTGAAATATTCAAAAAAATTAAAAGATTGGATGCTAACAAGAGATGAAGATGTTTCAAACAACTTTATTTTTATCCTAGGATTCAAAAACCCAATTGAAGAAGTTACAGAAGACATGGCAGGAAGTGTGAATTGGTTGAAGGTTGCCTATGGCTCTTTCCTCATCAAGAAGAAACCTCCTGTGCAAAAACCCAAGGAACAAGAAATGCATGTGAAGATCTTCAAAAGGTTGAAAATGAGGAGACTAACATTACCTCATGACATGTGTTGCATGAATAGGAAGAGGAACAACATATACAAGATGACCTTCAATTAAGTAATAATGAATGTTCTTATAAGTTACATTTTTGACCTAATTGTTTGAATGAGGAAAATTTTAATTGTTTTGAGAATAAAGAGAGTTTCAAATTGAAGTTGGATCCTATGTTAATAGAGAGCAATGTTCAAAATGTATTGCTTCCACCAATGTGCTATGATAAAATTCCATCATGTCAAATAGTTGAAGGATCATTGTTTTCTAATTCTTCCATTGAGTTTCAAGGTAAAATTTTGGTTGAGATTGAAGAAGTTAAAAGGTTATAGTAGTCGATATCATCCATGATTTCAACAAACACATTACCTTGCAAGAAAGAGGTTATCTCTCAACTCTTGTTGATTATTGAAGAAAGGGATGCTCCTCCAATAGATTCAGGTATTGATTCATCATCCTATGTCACTATTTTGGATAGAAGATTTTCAGATCTGATTTGTGAGGAGGATAAATAAATTATTTCAATCAATCTTTATTCTAAAATTGGAGAGGCATGTTCAAAATTTGAGGCTGTCATGTATGTTGAAATTCCTCCAAATTATGACAATCCCAAGTGTTTAAATGATAAAGATAATGAAGTGTTTTCTTTAGATATATTTTAGAAATGTTCATTTTACTTTGAGTCTAGGAATGGCCTCAAATATTTCATGCAAAAGGATAAAGAAAAACTGGAATTCTATGATGAAACATGGCTCTTTGGGTATAATATTTTGCTTGCAAGACTTCTTCATTTTATTGAGTTGATTTTCAGTATTGAGTAGGTCATTAAATTATAGCTAAGATGAATTACTTTATTGGGACACCATGCATTGTTCCAAAATGGCTCCTTCTTTTTACAATCGATTAATGGCCATGTATGAGTTTTATTATGCTCCCCTTCCTTTTAGTGAGGTTTCCTCTCCTATTTGTAAATATGTTTTTCTTTCGAAATTTTGTCTTGCCTAGTTTAGTTTTTCCTTACGTTGTTGCATTGTTGTTCACATTCCTAGTTTTGGTTTTTCCTTGCTACCCTCCACCCAACTCTATTTTCATCTTCATTTTTTTAAAAATTTGTAACCCAATGGATAAGGAACTTGTCTTCTAGTAGAGATACTAGATTCTTTATGTGCTTTGCAGCACATAATCCCCATTTAGAGCCAATTGTAGGTACACTTTTAGTACACCATTTTAAAAACTTTTAAAGTTTCCTCCCATAAAGAATTCCCCAAAATTTTTTCCAGTTTTCTTAACAATATTTCTATGAAAGATAAAGATCAAAGTTCTAATGTAGATGTGAAAGTTCCTATGCCATAGTTTAGAGTTCATTGCCTCGATTTAGAATTACAGGTTTAGTTTGATATGATCTATTATGCTTCTTCAGCTTCATGTTCATAATCTAACTTAAAGAAAGAAACAATTGAGTTAGTCTTTGAAATTGTTTGATTGAATATACAAAAAGAAGAAGAATTGGAACTGGAATGTAGAATTAGAAATGGAATGTAGAATTGGAATTGGAATGAAAAATTAGAATTGTGGTTAGAACTAAATTTCCAATTTTCCTACCATAGGAGAAGCCATTTTGATATTTTCCGCCGGAGAAGCCAATTTCCCATTTTTTGCCAAAGTGAAGCAAATTAGAATTCGATATTTCCATAGATTCTAAACTTGAAAGATGTATTCAATATGAATTACTTAATACAAAGATTAGATTTTGGAGCCACTATATGAGAAATGAAAGATGTAGGAAATTCATGTCTTAATGCATCTTTCAATGTCCATTCATGAAATCTCACCAATCGAGAAGTAGAAGTTAATTTTTTTGCCAAACATCAAATTCAAAGCAAAGAGCATGGCTATCAAAAGAATCTATTTATGTGCTTCATGCTGCAGTAGCAGAGTGGGAAATAGAATAAGAAAGGTTTATGTTTTGTGTGTGTATTTTAAATTTAATGTTTTCAATAAACGTCCTACATGTGGTGGCATACCTAGATAGCAGTTCGATGAGCTCTCCAGATATAGCCACCTAGGACTAGGTGTAGGTTCTTTAAATTAGAATAGTTTTAATTCGTAGATAATGATTGAAAGATTCCAATAATAGGTAGTAGGCAGTTTCAGATTCTTATTCTTTTATTGGATAAAAGACAAAAAAAACATTTCAGATACTTTTATTAGAAAAGGAGAAGTCAGTTTTAAATAAGCCATTCGGCTATGTAAGAGATTCATTCGAGTTTGAGTAAAATAGAAAAGTTGCAATTTTTTCGTGTGTCTCTTCAGCTTTGGAAGATCAAATTTTGGAGAGAATAGAATGTTTCTTCTGATTTTCATGGTGCATGGTTCATTTTTTAGTATGAAATGCGTTTTAGTTTTCTTGTGCAAGTCTCATTGAAGTTGTCATTTTTTTCTCAAAACTCTCCAAAAACCGCTGAGATTTTTCGGTTTCCATCTGGCAAATATGAAATGATTTCCATTATGCAAAGTTTTGGTTTTCTATGGTGTTTTTGATGTTTTTCAGAAAAGATATACGGTTTTGAGATTGTTTTTTCAAGCATGGCATTTATGATTCAGTTGCACCTGATTTTCTAAGACAAGAATACGAAAGGTGAGGAAAGATTGTGGTGAGTCCGTACGAAAGTAGAAAGGTGCAGATTTTCGAATGATGTTGTAGGAGGATTAGTATGAGACGTTATAACATTCTTTTACAGTCTATTTTCTGGTGGATCTTTTGCATGTTCTATCACTCCATTTTATTCTTCATGCAAACCTTTGCTAAGTCTGATCACATTGAAGTGTAGGCGGCACGGAGATGGAATACATTTTCTTTGAGTCTCAGCCTTAAAAATTTGATTTGGAAGGACATTTCGGGTTAAAGATCTTGGTGTGCATGTAAAGATTTGCATTTAGTTTGGTTCGATTTTGATCCTTGCTGTTGTAGATGCCCCTTGATGTAACTCAGTTGAGTGAGTTCTCCTCCTGAGCTTTCCAAGGTGTGGCTCTGCATCACTTCATCTCACCAAAAGTGATTTTGTGAATCCTCCATAACATAGCAAAAACTCTCTAATGAAGCCAAGGGAGAAGATGTATACTATGGTACTCCATCAAAGCAATTCTGTGAAAACTTGCCAATAGTTATGGTACATGTGGGGAATTAGTGCCGAACATAGGAGCTTGGGCCTTGGAAGAGGATGCATGTCAATTACAAAAGTCTTAGCCATGAGAGACCTCAAGCTTGATAAATTTGATGCTCTAAATACATTTTATGTCTTGTTCCCATTGGGTGCTATAACATGAGCTTGTGGATGTGAAAGCCCAACATCTAAACCCCATATAAAGGAGTGGAACATTCCTATATGAAGTTTCTATTTTGTTATGCTAATGTCTGAGAAAATATACTCATGGCCAATGAAGACTTGATGGTCATGAAGAAGGAAATAAAAGTCTCAAAAGCCTTTCACATGCAAACAAGAGACAACATCAGCTGAGCTTTGTTTGGAGAGTAAAGAAAAAGCACACAGTTTGTGATAGAGAAGAAATGGTCAGTATGCCTAACCAAATGTCGACAACAAGATGGAGAAGGCCCATGGCCATACAAGAGATGAATCAACCCGAGTGTCTTTAGGATTGCCATTGAAGACTACAAAAGACCCACGGTCATGTAAAGATGGCTATGATTTGTTCATACACAATATGTTCTATGCAAAACTATGAAATCCCACTAGTAGAGGAATTATGTGATACTGCCTGTAGTTTACCAAGGAACAACATGAGTGCCATGGTATAATGAACCCAAGCTCAAAATCATGTTACAAGCTATGCAGGGAGTACACAAGAGAAGTATTTTATCCACAACCATTTGAACTTTGAAGTGAAGTACCACAAGGACATAGAGACTAATATTGCACGTATTGTTGGTTTTGAAGTCACACCTTTTAGTGTAAAGCATATGAGTAGCCTTAGAAACCTAAGAATCCACATTTGATAACTTGCAACGCAAACACTAAGTGAAATGTTTTAAGTTTTGACACTCCCTAAGAGGTAGAGGAAGGTGAATAGGTCATCTTTAGTTATGATGTCACTTTTAAGGATAGCTCTATGAAATGGGCATCTCGATGGGATACATATCTGCTAAGTTTAGATGATTAGATCCATTGGTTCTCCATAATTAATTCATTGATGATTGTGTCATTCCTTTCTAGCATTATGGCAATGATCATGATGAGAACTTTGTTGAGGGATATTTCAAAACACAACCAACTAGAGACACAGGATGAATCCCAAGAAGAAACATGATGGAAATTGGTCCATGGAGATGTGTTCAAGCCTCCTAGTCACTCTAGCCTACTTTATGTGTATGTTGGAACTAGTGTTCAATTTTTTGGAATGACACTTGTTACAATGATATTTGCAATGCTTGGTTTCCTTTCTCTCTCTAGTCGTGGTGGGTTGATGACTACTATTGCTCTATTATGGGTTTTCACAAGGTTATTTGCTGGCTACTCTTTAGCTCATTTGTATAAGATGTTCAAAAGCACAAAATAAAAAAATATACCCTGAAGTCTACTTTTATGTTTTGAGTTACTTTGGGTTCAAGAAACTTGCAATTGAGGATCTAATGAAGACAAACAAGACCCCCAGGAAAATTCTATAATAGGCTTGGTATATGCAACCAATTTGCTCCATATTAATTGGTGGCATCTTACCTTTTGGAGCTATTTTCATTGAGCTATTTTTCATTTTGACTTCCATATGGCTGAATCAATTCTACTATATCTTTGGGTTCTTGTTCATCATCTTTATCATCCTTTTGATCACTTGTGCCACGATCACTATTATTCTCTGTTACTTCCCATTGTGTAGTAAAGATTACCATTGGTGGTGGACATTATATCTAACTTTAGGCTCATCAATGCTCTATTTTTTTCTCTATGCAATATTCTACTTCTTCACAAAATTGGAGATCACCAAGCTTGTTTATGATATACTCATCAGTGAAGATTGATTGAGCTACTCAACACAACTACTTGTGTGTGCCATACATTCAATTTTATAGAATTCAATTTTATGGCAAAGGACATAAAAAGGTTTTGATGTGCAGATGGTTTCCATTATTTGCAAACATAAGGTGCAAAGGAACTATAGGTAGTGCAATGTTTAAACACAACTATTCCTTAAAAAAAGGTAGGGTATTCCAAGCCAATCAAATTTTGGATATGAAGAGTCAAAGAATCCCAATAGTGCTGATATTCAGAAGACTATTGCATTATTTTGAGGAATCTTTTTCATTGAATTCATAAATAACGATACCATTAAAATGGTCCAGGTACTAAAATTTAAAAGAATAGGATTCAAAAATAGTGAAAATAGATTATCTTTGAGAAATGATTAAATACTTGGATGAGAAAGAATTAGTTATATTGGTGATTAAAGGGTCATGAAGATGAAAAGGCATTAAATAAGGAATTAGATGAGGATATAAGGGCTTCTTTTCTACAAAAAGTAGGCATTACTAGAGTAGAGAGGAAAGCATTTAATTTTTGTATTTTGGTTAATGCATTGGATATTGATAATCAATTTTTCAAATAGATTTGGCTGAGGTTGGGAGAAACTGTAGTCAAAGTGTTGTGTTTTTTGTGTTTAAAACAAGAAAGGTTTTGTTATGAATTAGAGTATTTGAGCATCACTTTTTCTGATTACTTTAAATTAGCTTATTGTTATACAAGAAGTCATAGGAATTGTGGGTTCTTGGTATTGGCTAGGTTTAGGAACTAAAATCTTCCTGAGTTAGTTCTATCTAGGGTTGGCTTGGTTTTCCTCTTTCATTCTTGGGTTAAGAATGTACCCAATTATTTTAGGAACAAACAAGATTCATTGAATATCATTTGTTAAGGGATTTGTACCTTTTAATTTAGAGGAAATCTACCAACCTGATGATAGATCATCCAACTATTGGTATCGGGTCATTCTTTCAGATTTGGACATTTGAGAGTTAAATTGTAAAGAACAAATTTGTTTACCAACACAACACTAAGGAGGTTTGGCACAATCCCTCATGGGTCTATTAGAGGAAAGCTATATTCCAAACATGGGTGGCTTGCATTCAATTAGGAATACAAGATTGGGAGGCATTCCTTCTCACTAACCCTACTAAGGCAACTTGGGAGGTAGCCTTTTTATGGCTAAATATCCTACCTAGTGGAAAGAAAGAAAATAGAAATCACAAAAAAGGTTTGGGAATTTGATCACTTGAGAAGAGTGAGAGGATATCCCTACTCTCTTGACTTCCCAAACACAACAGACACAAATGTTCAATCACTAGCCCTTATACTACTGAAGACAAAGGGGCTCCTAGTTTAACTATGTGTGGGTTCTTTCCTCATTCAATTATAACTAATCTTTACAAAAGGTCAGGAATTTTGATCAACTCAAGGGAGTTTAGAGCATAAACCTACTTCTTTTTAGATCAGTGAGATGAAACACTTCTATTGAACTAGGGTTGGAACTTATAAATGCCACACTTTGAATTAAAAAGAGGGCCAAGGTCCACTTACCTGATGCAAAGCTAGCAAAGACTATGTGCATTTCTAAGGGTCTTCATTCCTATGATGTGTTGTTTGTAGTTTAGGAGTTTCCTATTAGCTTGAAAGGGAGCTGTTAGTAACCAATATTCAGATCTAGAAGTTAGATTCAACAAATTATAACTTTTATCAAATGCACTACAAGAATAATTGTATGCATTATAGAATGTGTTATATGCACTATTTAATCTAGTAAATGCACTGTAATAAATAGAAAATGTGTTATAAGATACTTTATATGGGCTATAGAAATGTTTATATGCACTATAGAAATATTTAAAAATGCTACAAAAAGATGTAAATATGTTAAAAGTTTGCTTGGAAGTGTTAAAATAGAGTTCAGAAGCATCAGAAGATTTAGATTTGGCCCTTGTGCATTCAAAGAAGACTTTGAGAGTTTACTTTCACTGTTACGAAGCCTTTAGAATGCTGTAGAACCTACAACCAATTAGATCTACACAAGAAACCAACAAGAAACATAGATCTATACAAAAAATAAAAGAATAGATAGAAAGATTGAAAAGTAGAGAGGTGTTGAGATCAAGCCCCATGGTGGGTGCCAATTTGTACATGGTATATTCATGTATTCATGAGACTTTAATTCAGAGTGTAGATAAAATGATAATGAACTAGACTAAACCCAAGAAATCATTGTCAAAATGTAAACTCTATGAGCATCTCATGTTTCCCTAACTACAACCACTAAGAAAACTCTTAGACCAGCAGCTCAATTACAGTTCTAGAATGGGAGTATGCTTAAAGTGTATATCTACAAGAATGCATGCAAGATCTATGACTATAATGCAAATTAGATGTGGGTAGCAACTCTAGAATACTATCAAAATGGACATGCGATGAGTTAAACATGTGCTAAAATGTTATGAACTTTCTATAATGACAATGCTAAAATATGATAACCCAAAATGTGCCTATAGTGTAGATGCTTAAAACTTGGGTCCCTTAGCTCTTGGATTTCCCTCCTATTTATAAGATTTAGGAAGGTGTTGGGGTAAGAATCAAGATTTTTATCTTTAACAAGTGGGTAGAGGTGAAATTGAAAATATCTCATAAGAGACCAAGAGGAAAAGTCCAATAGACTTGGTTTTGAGGATAAATGAGGATTTTTCCAATTCTTTTAAATGTAAAAGGGGGATTTTCACTTTTGTGAGGATAAATGACTTTATTGATTTAATAAATGTTCTATTTAATTTAAACTATCTTTTTTTCCTCCCTTTTTGAATTTCATTTTATGATTTTGACTTGTTTTTCTCCTCTTTTTTAAATTGGTTTAGGTCTTGTTGATACGATAGATGATTAATGACCTAATGTGATATTTGATTTGAAACTCTATTGTGTTCTTCTAATTTCCTCCTCAATTTGCATTGATTGATCAAAATTGTGTAATTCAAGTCTTTGCCAATTTTTGGGTGTGTACACCTTGATTAGATAGAAAACCCTGGTGGGAATGATGCCCACAAGATGACATACTAATATAAATATTCCTTGTTAAAGGATGGACCCTATTAGAAGTTTATTTCAACATTTAGTACATATGAGTCCCTATTAGGAGACTTTGAATCCTTTTTTGGAGATTCCAACCCTATTACGAGTTGTAGCAACTTGTTAAGAGTTGTGGATGATAGAAGGACCCATTGTCCAAATAATTTTATGGCCAAGATGCTTCCACCTTGTAACTTGAATAATTTTCCATACATGCAACATTATGATGAGTGAGATTAGCTACGTCATCTCTAGAATGTCTTCTTCATATCCTTAACTTTGGCTTCTTAGAATAAAAAATCTACTAAGAGATATAACAAGTTTACTAGAACATGCCTATGTAAACTCTATCTTAGAATATTCTTTACCAAAACTTGCATAACTTCTTCTAGACTGAATATCTTAAGCTTTTGAGGTTAGCTGTATATACTAGATACTTAGTATAATCTCCCTTTAACATCACTTAGTAAAAATGCTCAACTAGCTGTTTGTACCAACTTGACCTTTACCGTTGTTCTTTTGTTAGATACCATAGAAAATTGCTATGTTGACATCAATGAAAAACAAAGTCATGAATTTAACATCTCATCATGATAATGATCTAATCATGTTTCTACAATCCTCCCCCATAGAAGTATTATCAACATTCATGTTTCCAACAAGCTTTATCCTTGAGGAGAAACATGCTTACATGCATGAGGTCACCCCTCAACCTATGCATGTTATTGAAACTATAATGGAGGAGATCAATGATGAGGATGATCTCTTGGATGAGTTTGATTCTATCTTCTCTTTCATAGATGTTGAATCATCATCTCTAATACATGAAGAGCATCTTCTTTAGCAACAACAAGTGGAGAGACAAATTATACTAGTAACGCCCAAGGAGGTGGCTCATGAGTATCATGAAGGGGTGGAGATTGTTTCTTTGCAAGAAGAGGAGCCACTTCCAAACTAGTTGGATGCTACCATTGTAGAGAATATCATAGTCAAGGTTGATTGCCCAAACCTAAAACCATCAAGAAGATGCCCCATTAGGTATCTAGCTTTGCAACAATGCAAGTTACCCCCAGTCATGCTCATTCTAGTGCATGAGGGACAATTCTACAAAGAGGAGCAGATATATTTTGCTCCATAAGAAAATGTCCCAATGTTGGAGAGCTCCATTGTTTTCAGCATTGGGGGAAAGGTGTTTCATGCAACAGTGTGCTTGTCATGTCTACTAATTTTTTCAGCTACCCATGTGCTTGAAAGGAGAAATCAACTAGTGAGAAGAGGAAACTACTTCAACAAACAAGTTAATGGTTTTTTTTAAACTTCCATTTCTATAATTTTTTGTACATATTAGATTAGGTTGTTTTGATATTTCCAAGAAGTGCATGAGCATAGGCTATTTCTTTGTGAAATGACATGTTTTGAATTTTTGATAGTTGTAGAGGTTGTAATTTTTTGGTTGTTTGTAGAGAAGGTCTCATTTTTTTGTGACTCTATAGCTCAATAGATTTCTTAAGGTGACTAGTCCATGCTTAGGAGGCAAACATTCCCTTTGAGTCACCAAAAATGTTGACCATTTTGCCCCACCCATGTTTTCCAATGTTGACCAATCTCATAAAAATCTAGGGTGGTAGCCATGTTTGTATTCTTGTATATTCATTTATTGTCATGCATGAATAAGAGGGATATGTAAAATCTAGGTCAAATATATTTTTCTTATATCCCTAAGTCTTCAAATCTTTTATATTGTATGACAAATCCTTAAGAGATTTCAAGTCATAATCGTGCAACTACCTTTCATCACCCTATCACTCCAGTTTAACACTTAACCATCAGATGACTTGAGAAAGCATGATGCAGTCTCAATAACCATTAGCAAAGCTTCATAGGTGTTAATGCTAGCATCCAATCTTAGGTTGCAAGGTTGTGAAGGTTTATAGGGCATCTCTCTACCATCAGATTTAAATAGATCAACGACTGGCGTATCCCCACTTTTTGTAAATGCATGAGGTTTCAAAAATGTAGGGATATGACCTTGTGACACCTATCCTTATAGACCCCCCTCCTCCTTAGTTTTAAGTAGTGAAGATCATGCAAGTTCCAAATCTTCGATTAGAAGAGGATCAATACTTATCTCATCCCTACATTTTGAAAGTGTTTGAAGTTTAATGAAACTAGGGAAGTAGCAAGCTACTGCATAGACAAGGTGGGACCAAATTTAGTATGTGGGATACAAAAAGGGATGTGTCAAGGTAGTGATAGATTGGTGGTGTTTGATTGGTCAAGGATGATGACTATGCCAAGGGAACTTCAGTTATAGTCAGACCATCGAAACTTTTTAGATCGACAACTATTGTATTCTTACTTTTTGAAGTTGTGCAAAGTTTAGCTGAAGTGGGAATATGAGCTTTTGATGTGTGTCATGGTGGGGCTAGGCACATGGAGACTCCTTAGTTGCATCGTCACAAGGGTTAGTTTTGAAGGAATTTCCAGTTATAAATACATCTTAGCTTCAATTGATACCACTCCTTCAAAAAGCTTCAAAATTCCAAGTTGCAATGTTGCAAATGTCAATAGCTACAGTCAATTTCAATTTTTTTGCTCCATCACAAATGATTAAGGGAAACCCAAGGTTAGGGTGTTGAGGTTCTAAAATACCTTGTTTGCACTGTCATAGGGGGTTCAAATAAAACCAAGGTTAAATTTATGAAGTTGTGGTAAGAGACCATGCAGTCAAGAGATAGGTCATTACACATTTTTTGGGAGTTAAGGCTAACCCAGAGCTAGGGTGGCAATGATGTGAAATGTTGTGTTTGCATCTTTGCAAGGTTATTACTGTGGTTAAGGTTTAAGGTTGTGATATTGCAAGCAAAGAAAATCTTAAGACCTAGAAGGATAGTGCAACATCACATGGATTCACCTATAGTTAGGATAGATGGTTGTAAAGTTGCAACGGGTATTAGATAGTCAAATTTATGTGGCTTCACACTATCGCACGTGTCTAAGCTACAGTCAAGTTTTAAGTTGTGACAGTACAAATGGTAATGTTGATATTTAAGTTCATGGCAATCACAATATCACACACATTTCAAGTCAACCTAGGGTTTAGCTTGTGAAGGGGTGACAAAGATAATGAATGGCTTCACATCATCACACGGTTAAAGGATTGTTAAGTCCAAACTGCAATGATGGAGCATAGTGGTCATTTTTTTGGTGTTTGCAAAATTATTCCAAGCCATGAAGCAGTGATAAGGCATAATATGGGAGGTCATGGTTTCACAGGGCCATACAGTTAATGAGGATTTTTAATTGCAAAGCCACAAACAAAGGTAGGCATGGGTCAACATAACAACTTGAAAAATGGAATGATTTAGCAAAATTTGTCAATGATATGAGGCCAAGTGGTGAGGTTAACTATTCAATTGATGACATGATTGACTTGGCATGGTCGTAAACATGGTATTGACTAGCTCTTTAATGGAGATTAAGCCTTTTGATCACTTGCAACCACTCATTGGTGTTCCCCATGCCTAGTAAATGTAGATTTTATCCTCCCACCACCTAGTTATCCATCTACTTAGCCAGAGCATTGATGTCCACTATTTCTATCTCTTCATAGCTCAATTTGCATGAAAGAATAAGATTTTCAACACAAAGACGTGGCTTTGATCAAATTTCTTTATGATTCTCAATTATTTCTCTCCTCTCCAATTTTAACTCCACCTAGTTGGGGTTTGAACTCAATGTAGTATTAGAGTTATGCTTGAACTCTATAAAAGGTAGTTATAAATATGTTTTACAGGTTCCTCTCTATTTTGTCATGTCTACTTGCAGTAGCCTTATGCTCTACAATTGTATTCCTTTCTTTCCATTAATGAAATAGCTCTCTTCTTTACCTTTTCTTTCCATTCATTATTTGTGCATGTATCTTTCCTTGTTCTAAATGTTTCTTTCTATTTTTTAAGGTTTGTATGTTGTGCTCAAACTATTGATGATTTTTGTATTGTGAAGATGTATTTTCATTCAACACTTGATCAGTTTTAAAACTACATGTGAATTCTTGGGGAGTAGAATAGAGTCAAGACTTGTGTATTTGGGCTTTTCATTGATGTGTTTTGCATCCCTAAGAAGAGTGATAACCATTTTAATTAGGTGCATCATCCTCCTCTAAATTAGATTAGGTAGTTTTATTTCCTACATCTCTTTCTCCCTTTTCCTCTCAAGCAGTAGTTAGGTGCATCTTGATTGTAAGGAAGCTAACCTTCTCCAGAGACTCAATCTCACAGTTCAAGTCCCATAGCTTGAAGATTGTTTCAATGTTACACAAGGTCACTTGAGGGTCATACCTCAAGAAAGGGTGTATACTTTTGTGTAAACAATAACTTCAAATTATACAATGACACCCTTAAAAAATATTTTCCTCTAGCTTTTACTTAGATAATAATAAATATGTTTAATATTCTATAAATTTATTATAATCTAAAATTATATATTCGTTTATTATAAAATATATATATATGCTTCATATACAATTATATTATTTATTCTAATATGGGAAGAAAATTACTAGATAAATTCTTTATCTAATAAAATTAATTAATGTCAATACTATATACCTATTTTAATTTAAGCCATATATTTTCAAGATTGTATCATTATTTGGTGGATTTTGATATTTAAAACAACGTCCTTTGATTAGTGAAATATAATATGTTCAATATTGTCATTAGTATTTGAAGAAAGTATACACACACACACACACACACACACACACACACACACACACACACACACACACATACATACATACATACATATGAGCATCACTAAAGTCAATGTTTGTTTAGAAATTGAGTTATGCTTTGAAATTTGATGGATATGTTTTGTTGGGATTTGATAATAGATTAACACGTTATGTTAATTTATAGTACTATTGAAAAATAGAGAACTGGAGCAGCCTATCTTAATGGTCATTCCATAATTTATATGGGCTTTTTAATAACTTATTATCAAGGTTGTAACTCTATGTATTTTACTGTTGTAGTATAGACTAGATTCAAGTTTGTGGAATGGTATGATTGTATTCTTTGATGTATTCATTTGATAACTAAAATTAATTGATAGAGATTATAGTTGAACCAATTTTGCTACATCCTTGCACCTTTACTTTTAGTCATGTTCAAATTTGTAGATGAAGAATTTGTGTCTTCCCCATGGATTCTAGTTAGTCTACAACATGACGGTGGGTTTAACTGTTAGAATTTTGGGGTTGGCTTCATAGAGCCTTATTTGATCTACTCTTGGTAGAATGATCAAAATTGTAAAGCATTAATTTAACTTGTTTATTGTTGGAGTATATGTTTTTCAGCCTTTTTACTTAGTTACATGGAGTTTCATATGGAGGATGCAGGACAAGTTATAGGGATGGAGGACCAAGGGCCCAAATTTAGTAATTACTAGAGGAAAAAAGGGGATGCTAGTGAAGCAATGGTGGGGGGCAATGCTGATATGCAAATTGAGGTGAATTGAACTTTTCAAGGCAAAGTGCTCCACGACAGGCAAACTAGTTTTCACAAAGCTAAAGGTTTCAGTCAGTATGTAATGGCATGTGCCATATAGCAAGTGACTTGGTTACATCTTCGGTGAAGGTGGAAAAGTTGGTGGTGGAGTGGGGGAAACATTTTACCCAACTCTCCAATTTTGAAAATTTTCCCTTATAGGGAATGTAGTATTTTTGGACAGGCATGTCCTTAGACCAATGCAAGTTTTGTGTCATTGATTTTGGTGATAGAGAGCATACATTGTATGTGTGAATGGATCATTAATGGTGTCTGATTCCATGTAATTAGCAAGAATTACATATTGGGAAGAGAATATGTTACACGGGAATTATTTGTAGTGAATTGATGGGTTTTAGATAGAATATTTATCATATATGCTTCAACATGATACCCTAATAAAAATAGATGCATGGTGCATAACAAGCTATGGAAACTTATGTGAATTGTTGAAGTCGTCAATGACTCAATACTGAATTGAACTTTATACATTAATTCCCTACTTTTCTTAATCCCTATGCACATTTTTTGGAAGCTTTGTTATTTTATAATCGATATGAATTGTGGCATATTTTGAGAGTAGATGAGGCATGCATATTATGTTTACAAAATTACTATACACATATGAAACTTGAGATTATTTTGTTTGTTGCACACAGAGATTCTTTGTGATCAAATTGGTCTTTAAGTTGTGGTGTTTGTCAACTTCTATTGGATGGTTTCATATAGGTTATGGATGCTTTTAGAAATTCCCTACTTGTTGATACATTACATGCAATATATGCCCTAGATAAAAGCTTGCCATATATTGATCTTATCTATGAGCTGTTCAACTAACAGAAATACTTCTTAGTAGAGTGGTCTTTGTGTTCTATATTTTTGCACCTTCATTTATGTACCACTTTTTTTGTTGGATCTGAGTATCAAACGACATTTTTCTTGATAAACTTTCATGAAACTATTGTAAATGTGTATTACTTTTTTTTAGTCATGTTCATGGTCTCTTATGCTTAATATTCAGGGCATCTATGAACAATAAAGTTTTGAAATTGGTTTATGGGTCACACTACCTTCCATATCCAAACAAAGAGGATAGAGGTGGAGAAGATGCTCACTTTATCTTTATAGAGGAACAAGTTGTTGGGGTTGCTAATGGAGTGGGAGGGTGGGTAGAAGTGGGCATCAATGTAGGAGATTATTCTAGAGAACTCATGGCAAATGTTTTTGTTGCCATTAAAGGGGAGCCTCAAAATTCAATTGATCCTATTAAGGTGTTAGAGAATGCTTATTTGAGTACAAAGTCACATGTATCCTCTACTACTTGTATTTTAGTACTTTTAGATAAGGTAATAGAAAATTCCCAAGTATCCTACATTGTTTATTTAGATTTGTTATATTATCCTACATATCTTTTTTAGTTTTTTTCATAAATGTTTGTCATCTTTTATTCATAAAATTTTTTGTAGATTGGAATCTCTGAGATTCTTACAAAGAAAAAGTTGCTCACGGCTATATTTATTGATATAGACTCATTTACTTCTTCATGGTTCTAAGTAAGTTTGCTTTTATACCTGAATATCTATTTTTTCATTATTTTTTATTTCTAGGGACTGCATGCAGTGAATCTAGTAGATAGCAAATTCATTGTAATAAGAGGTGGGCATACACTATTCAAGTCCCATGTTTAGCACCATGGCTTTAATTGTTGTTTTCAGCTTCAAAGTGGTGATGGTGTTGATCTTCCAAGTTTTGTTTAGGTAATGGAAGCATATATTATTTTCCTTTTGATTTACTGCATTAGACTTGTAGCTATACTTGTACACCTAATATTTAATTAGAGTAATTTTAACACGTTTGGGAACCATGCTTGTAGACCTTCACCATTAATGTGGCACATGGAGATGTTATAATTACTGGTACGAATGGACTATTTGACAACTTGTATGATGGTGAATTGAATACACTAGTTGTTGAAGCAATAGGAGATAACTTTGGACCTCAGACAACTACGAAAAAATTGTTGCATCTGTAAGGCAACATGCACTAGACAAAGATAAAGGTACTCCTTTTTCTGATGCTGCTCAAAGAGCAAGCTATTGGTATAAAGGGGGGAAGTTGGATGAAATAATTGTTATTGTTTCATATGTCATAACTATACATTGAAGAGTTTTGTTTTCTTTAAAAGTGAATATTCACAATGACACGGATAAGGTGATGCTTATTACTTGCTTATTTCTTTACTTGTAAAGAGATGATGTAAAATTATATTAACTTCATTTACCAGATTGGAAAATAAGCATCTAATCAACTTCCATTACCCTAGGAATCATGTTCCTAAGCTTTTCCTAATCCTGTTAGCATGAATGCTAAGGTTATGAGAAAACATCATAGAATAGTGTTATGACTATGTTTGTCATTGATGACAACATAGTAAAATTAACAGAGCAACAAACTAAGATTTATGTATTGAGGACATCAAATTACATATCTACCCATGCATAGTTAATATAATATACTAAAACATGTATTTGACATGTGGTCAAGTGCACAAAACCTAAATCAATAGCATATGAAACATATTGATGATTTACTGAGAACTGTAGGAAAATAGATTATTGGGAAAATAATTTTTGTTGTATGATCGATATAACATATTGTACTTGGAATGAAGGGTTAAGTAGTTAATTGGAGGAAGTTCACTAAACACTAATGATGTCAGCAAGTGCACAGGTATAGAAGTCACATGTGTGGAAGTTTGGAAACAATTGTGAGCTGACAACATTAATTAAATGTGTATTTCATTTAATTAAATGTGGAGCCAACTCTAATGAATGTTAAGTATATGGAGCTGACTCAAATGATTAATAATTGAGGATGGTATAAAGGAAATATGTTTTCTAAGTTCTAGAGTCCATGTTTTGTGATCAAGAAGCATAGAAGACTTGCAAATTGTGAAGTAGAAGAGCATAGTAATTTGCTAATGTGTGTAAGTGACCTTAAGGGTTACTAATGAGTTCTAGATCTATTTGCATGGTCTATAGGTGTAGGAGTCTGACATACTGGATAGAGGAAGAGAAAAGATATTGTTCCACATATATTATCCTAAAAAGAATAGTACAAAGATTAATTGGATAGTGGGTTTGTTGATATGATCTTGAAGTTGTTTGGACAGTGGGTTCAACTACCTTCTACAACTCCTAATAGGGTTGGAATCTCCTAATAGGGATTCAAAGTCTCCTAATAGGGAATCTTTGTATTGAGTATTATAATAGACTACTAACATTATCTATCCTCTAATAAGGAATATTCAAATTGGTACATTATTTTTTGGGCATCATTCCCACCAGGATGGTTTCCCTAGTCAACATATCTGGTGTATGTGTGTATGCACATTTCTTCATGATTGTTGTTTACTTTGGTTGATAAAGTAAGAATTGTTTAATTTTGATATATAATTAATTCACACCCCCTCCCTCAATTATATTGGTGAACTATTACTTCTAACAATTGGTATTAGAGCCATAGGTCCTTGAAAGAAACTTTAAACAACTTTGGGAGATCCATGGTGAATATGTTTGGAAAGGAAAGTCCTAGATTTAATGGCACAAACTATGATAGTTGGAAGGATAAAATGAAGACTCATCTCTTGTGCATTAGACCAGGATATTGGCTTGTGACTAAGACATCCAAAAATATTGTAGAAGAAGACAATCTTGAAACCTGCACCAAAGAACAAAGAGAAGTACTTATGTGCAACATAAGGGCAAGAGAAGAAATACTATCAGCATTACCTAAAAGTGAGTACAGTCAAGTAAAACTACTTAAAACATCTCATCAAATTTGGAAAATTTTAGAACCTAATTATGAAGGTGATACACATGTAAAAAGAGTTAGATTGCAAAATTTGTATTGCACATTTCAAGATGGTAGAATGATGGAAGATGAATTAATGAGAAGCTACGTTGGAAGAATATCTATGATTGTTGTAGGAATCACATCTCTTGATGGAAAGAAATCTGATGATGAAGTGATATGAAAGATCTTGAAAATTTTGACATCACCTTTCAAGTCAGTAGCACAAATGATTCAACTGATGATACCTTGCACTACTAATTTTACCAAACAGACATTGTTGGCTAGATTGGAAGCTGCAAAATTTGATCTAAAAAATTTTGGAGAATTGGCAAAAGTTGAGACAACATTCAATGCATTAAACATCAAATCTATTTTAGCAAGAAGCACAAAAACATAGGGAGACATTGCTAGCAGTAGAAAATCCTTAGAAGAAAAGATCCAAGAAGGAGTGGCTCTTCTTGTGGAAAGAGAAAAAGATGGTTAGAAAATGTTTAAATGTTGGGCTTGTAATGAATATGATCATTATGCATGTAAGTATCCTAAAAGAGAAAGGAAGTTTAAGGGTAGATTCAAATCTAGAAGATCTAGAAATTGCTTATATGTTAATGAACAAGAAGATGAAGAAGAATCTAATCAACACAAAAGTGAAGATGAATTAGAATTTGTAGCTATAAAAGAGGAAGATCTTGATAGAGAAATTAGAGAGAAAGTTTGCTGATTTCACAAGTTGAAAAGAAAGATTGGATCATTGATAGTGGTTGTTCACATCACATGACTGGTGATATGAGCAAATTTGTCGAATTCAGAAGCTATGATGGAGGAATTGTCATAGTAAGGAATAATGTAGCCTGTCATATTATAGGAATTGAATCTATAACACTTGATGGTAAAACATTTACTAATTATGTTTTTTTTTTTGATAGACTTAAGCATAACTTGTTGAGTGTTGGAAAATTTATGGACAAAGGCTATCAACTATAATTTGGTAACGATACATGCATTATCAAGAACAAGGAAGGAAAACTACTTGGTACTAGCACAAAAACTAGAAGTAATGTATTTCAGTTAAACTCCATTGAAATAACATGTTTAGTAGCAAGGATTGACAATAGTTGGTCATGACACAGAAGATTTTGTCACATTAACTTTGATAACATTGTAAAGGCCAGTAATACACTTTTTGTGAGTGATTTTCCCAAAATCTCTAAGCTCATTGACACTATTTTTAAGGAATGCATTTTGGCTAAGTAGAAAAGAGTTTGATTTCCTAGCAAGTAGTTTTGTACTACAAAAAAGTTGGAACTGGTACATATAGATCTGAGTGGTCCTACAAGAACAAGAGGATCCTATGGAGAAAGGTACTTCATGATTTTTTTTGATGATTTCACTAGAATGATGTGGATAGATTTTCTTAAAGAAAAATTAGAGGCATTTGAGAAATTTAGGATATTTAAGAACAAGGTGGGAAATGAATCTTGGAGTTAAGATCAAACAAAGGAGGAGAATTCACCTCTAGAGAATTCAATATCTATTGTGAAGAACATGGCATCAGGAGACAACTATCCTCACCCAATACACCTAAGCAGAATGGGATTGTTGAAAGAAGAAACAATTCAATTGTTGAAGCAGCAAGAGCTATGTTATTTGAGAATGATGTACCAAAGATCTTTTGGAGAGAAGCTATCAATACAGCTATATACACACTAAATAGAGTGCAAATTAGAAAAAGTATGGACAAAACACCCTATAAACTATGGTTTGGTTACTCACCATTAGTCAAGTACTTCAATATATTTGGAAGCAAATGTTACATCAAAAAAGATGATGATATTCATAAATTTGACCCGAGGAGCAATGAAGGTATATTTCTTGGTTATTCATTGAAAAGTAAAGCTTATAGATGTTTCAACTATAGAACAAAAACTATAATAGAGTGTGCAAATGTTAAAGTAGATGAAAAGTTTGGTACTGTAAGAATTTGGCTTAGGCCAGAATTCACCCAAGAACTAAAGAACTCAGCACAAGCACACCGTAGACCAAAATAGATAGAGTATGATCAAAATGACAATATTCATTCAATATTCTAGATTAGCCAACTTAAGAGTACACTAGGAGTGCATATATATAAAGGCCTCTCAAGAAGCACCTAGAATGTCTCTAGAAACAACCAAAAGATAAGACAACTAAGCACCTTATCCAACATTCTAGATGAATGGATAAGAATGACAATATGTGTGTAGAAGATTTTTGTGTTGTAGAAAACATGTGCTTAAAAGAGGTGTGGACCCCTATGATGTCATCATGACAACTCACAAGAGTGCACAAACTCCTAAGTGTCTCACAAATAAAATAATGCAAAATAATTAAATAATGCATTAACCTAAGTAAACTTAAGTAACTATAATAAGTGAATACTTATTTACACCAACACCCCCCCTTAAGTGCAACTTAGGGGAATGCCCTTAAGCTTACAAACTAGGATGAAGATTCATAATGGGTCCTAGCTACTAGGCCATGTTAGCTACCCATATACATAATGAAGATGCAATCTCTCGTAAAGTGGAGAAAGAGGAAAAACCTCATGGGAAAAATCTTCCCCCAAAAAGAGAGATAAATAAGGATGCATCGATGGATGGAGTAATCAAGACCCCCCCATTATGACATACATCTAGTATATACATAAGAGAATGAGAGAAGGAAGAGAGATAGAATAGGCTCCCCCCCCCCCCCCCCCAAAAAAAAGAAGAATGCCAATAAGTGAAAGCTGCTCTGATGAAGAAGCTAGTCCAAGACTGCAGAATGGTGTTCCTCCCCATAGGAAGAAACAATACCAAGGGTACAAATGAGACACTTCCACTGTGTGTGGAAAGAATCCCATGGATAAGTGATGTCTCTAAAACTTTCTCAACTGGCTGAAGAACCTATCCCAAAAAACTATCTATCTCTACAACTGATGAAGAACCCCACTGCAACTGCTGATCATAAGTATCCACAATCACTTCAACCTATGATGATCAATCATGTAGAAAATGAATAAGAGAGTCAGATAGAACCCTTGTGATAGCTAAAGAAGGTAATTTTGCATCAAGAAGAAGAGGTAGATCACCAATACTATCCCCCAAATCTAACATTGAACCTATATCTAGAAGACTTAATGTACCCTGCTATTCTGGACCTATCAATGTGGTGATGTATGCATGTGAATTGAACTGAGAAAGTGACCTCTCACTCCAACTATCAATAGAACCCCATGTGTATAAATCTATTGAAGCACTATCGATGTTGTCACTATCACTTTCCACACTATATGATGTGTGAAGAGGAGTAGAGGACAAGCTTGGAGAACTTTCCTCAAAGTATACATCCTTCTCCACAAATATCTGATGTGTCTCAAGATCTAGAAGTCTACATGCCTTCACACCATCTTCATAACCAATGAAGGTACAAGGCTAAGGTGACTATGCCTTGCATCCCCTAAAAGATACCTTTTCCCCTGTAGGAGAACCAAAGACTCTGAAGTGTGTAACAATAGGTTTTCTGTCACACCGTGCCTCAAAAGGAGTTTTGCCATCTAAGGCTAGATGAGGAGAACGATTAAGAATGTGAGTGGCACTAGAGATTGCTTTGACTTCTAATGATGGATCAAGAGACTTGGCTTGAATCATGCAACTTACCATAGGCTTAAGAGTGTGGATCCTCAAAGCTACAACATCTGTCTTATGCGGACTGAATGATGGCAGAGTCTGAAGATCAATTCCCTTGAGTCTACAAAAGTCCATAAGTATTATGTTCACATAAATGCTTCCATTTTCCATTCGAAGAACTTTGATGGCTTTCCTAGATTTCCATTCTACATGAGTCTTGAAGGCTAGAAATGTGTCCAACACTTCATTCTTTATATGAAGAAAGTAGACCCAAGTTAACCTTGAAAAGTCATCAACTAAGGTGAGTATGTAGCGACCTTGGCTGAATGTAAAAGGACTTGCTAATACCATGTGAACCATCTGTAGAACACATGTTGCTCTAGAAGACTTTCCTCTTTGTAACTTCCCCTCTAGATGCATATACACTAAATCTATTGAACATTCACCCTTATAAAATTTGATTTGAGGTAGACCTTTGACCATTTGGTATGTGCAAAGTTGTTGAAGATAGTGATAGTCAAGATGACCATATCACTCATGCCATAATTGCATGTTTGAATGTGATTGTGATAACATTGAACAAGACTTGGGCACAAAAAGAGAGAAAGAGTATAACCTTTTTTTGTGATTCACTTTCCCCACTACAACCAAGGAATCATCTTTAAGACTGTGCACTTGAACTGAGTCTGGAAGGAACTCAACTCTATGTCCATCTCCAAGGTGATTGATTTGGTAGATTGATAGGAGATTCAAACTTGGGTTTGGAACATAGAGAACATCTTGAAACTCTCCATTTTCCATTTCCACATTTTCTTTCCCTTCAACTTCCATTTTACTATCATTCCCCATCAAGATATGCAATATCTTGGACTAATTCAATGAAGAAAAATCCTCCTTTGAAGAACCTATATGATATGAGGCACCTGAGTCAAATATCCATTCCTTTGAAGAGTTTGAATTAGCCATGAGTGCTTGCCCTTTGCCCTTTGAATCTAAAGAAGACCCTTTCTCCTTATAAGCATTAGGTAATGGAACATTATGTTTCCTCATAATGTTGGTCAACTCATCAATCTTTTTGAGATAACACTCATGCTCTTCATGACCCAATTTCTTGCAATAAGCACACTTCTTCTTCTCCTTATTATTTTCCCCCTTCTTGTTGTAATTTGAGGACTTTCCTTGTTGATTATATTGTGGTGTTGTCTTTTCTGCATCCTCTAATTTGCTCTTCCATTTCTTGTTACCCTTTCCTTTATTTGAAGACTGTCCAGCTGAATTTTGAGAACCCTCATTGTTGGCCACCAATGCTTTAGACTGAGGTGATTTGAGAATCCCCATCATCTTCAACTTCTTTTCTTCATCATCCAATAGTTTAGCATATTCATCAAAAGTGACTTTCTTGTAGGCAGACCCTAAGATAGTTCGAGGTGTTAAAAGAAGATACAAATGTAGAATATTCTGATGGAAGCTTGTTATGGATGAGATAGATCAGTCTTTCATCTTTGATAGAACTCCCACAATCAATAAGCTTTGTCCTGACTTCATTCACCTTGATGATGAAATCCTATATGGAGTCATATGACTTAGGATGTAAGGAGACAAGCACATCATCAATTTTGAACACATCCTCTTCAAACATGTTCCCATAAAGGCTTTTGAGGGTATCCCAAATTTACTTGAATGTAGAACACTTTTTGATTTGGTACATGATCTTATCATCTACCCCCAAACATATATCATCTTGGGCTTTTCTTTCCATTGCTACCCAAGTTGAAATATCACTTGTTAAAATATTATCACCTACTAGTTTAAGAAGAGTACCATCTACATATTGTGAAACTCCATTATGCATTAAGTGATACCACATTTTGATTGACCATGTAGCATAGTTATGAGGAGTTAATTTAGGAAACTTAAAGTTTCCCATAATGCAAAAAATGAAAGAAAAGTGCAAAAAAGAGAGAACACAACACCAAGAGCCACACCCCCCCCCCCCCCCCCCCCCCCCTTTTCACTAAATCAAGAAAGCCCTCTAAAATAGATGCTTTGGCAAGTTTATTAGTAGTGCAATTGCAATGGGCCACTTGCCAATTTTGGCTTTCATGGACTTCTAATTTTGATTGTTACAACTTTTTAAATAATTATAAATCTAGAACTTTACAATGTGCTTACAATTTTGAAGCATTACAAAGAAAAGCAAGGCCCTATTGCTGAAAGTGACACTTTTTTCCACACAACCCTATAATTTGATAGCAGATCTGGAAAGTAGATGAAAAATAACACACTTTCAAAAAAAAAAAAAAAAACCTATTTTCAACTCTAGATATGCCCATACAGAGCATTTGAAGTTGTAAAATGTAGGATTATGTAGGTACAGTCACCACAAAATGCAATTTTTGAACAATCCATGCACCAAAACTAGAAAATAGCTACACCATTGAAAATTTTAAGAAATTCTACCCAATTTCAAAGAAAATAGTACCTGATTTGGATTCCAGATGTTTGAGTTATGGCATTCTGAAGTTAGACTACAAAAACCAAAATGAATCTAGAGAGGGGTTGCATCAACGAATGACAGGGTTAAATTTGATGGTCATACGGTTGTCACAATAGTTATAATTTGACTTAGAATGACATCCAAATGGCTGTCAATTTTAAACTAGTAAAATGGATGATGTCAGCAAAAATCAAACCCCCTACTGACGTGGCAGTACTGCTCACTGTGTGTCACCTATACGATCATACAGATGGCACGAAAAAAATTAGACGCGGCCTAGTAGAGTTGCTAACTAGATTGATAGGGTGGAAGATGATGTGTCATATCGTATTGCTGACTAGGATTCTGCATGTGTGGTGATTTAGCCACTCACTCAGATTACAGGTGCCCTGTCAAATTGCCACGTGTCTTATGCTTATTGTACAGTGATCGAGTGACTAGGATGACAATATAGAGTGTACATGTCTGCCTATGTAATTGCAATAAGGCCATGTGGAGGCCTACGATGGGGTCTTGCATCTAAGCTAGTTGAAAGCAGACGTGTGTCCATAGGGAGTAGAGGTCAAAGCACACTATGTAGTTTTTGAAACAATTAAGGCATTGTTGGGTATGGGTTTGTGGTCCCCAAATTTAGTTTTCAATTTCTGGAGAATAGAGTTATCAATCGCTAGAAATGGGAGGATAGTACCACATGCATGGGATGAACACTTGGAGCATCATATAAATATAAATGCCTGCGAATAAAAAAATAAAAGAGCTCACGGGATGCGGGTTTGCTTTGTCAGCTTGCCGGCAAAAAAGGTTGTTGGAAAATTATGTGTCCATTGATAGATGTCCAGTTCTTATATAGTGTATGGCAGATTGTTGCAGAGGCCAAAACTTAAATTAAAAATTTATAGTCCATCAAGAGTAAATAATATTCTCTTCAAAATTAAAATTGACTATTCCACCACCAAAATATAGAGCTGAGCTAGGGTGTCATTGCCCAATTCAACCAAAAAATTTCTCTACCTTGAGCTAAATTCCAAAAATAAAATTGAAAAAAGGAATCCAGAGATTAGATCTAAAAACACAATCAATCAGATCGAATTAGATCATACTCGATTTGCAAATCGAGGTCTTCGGGTTCCAATTTGGAAAAAAAAATTGCCTCATGATCAACTTTCACCTAGCATAGGAAAATTTATAGTTGATCTTCACCAAATTGATGCTTTGGATGCAATGGTGAGGTCAAATCTAGCTCTAGACACTCCCAATTTATGTGGATCCTCCAGATTCATGTCAAGGTGTTGAAGCATGAATGGTCTCGAACAACTATGTGATGAGAATCTCCCTCAGCTCTAATACCATGTAAGAATTTTTCTTAAGCCAAATTTCACCCAAGAACTAAAGAACTCAACACAAGCACATAGTAGACCAAAATAGATAGAGTATGAGTAGGATGATGATATTCATTCAATATTCCAGCTTAGCCAACTTAATAGTACACTAGGAATACATGTACATAAAGGCCTCTTAGGAAGCACCTAGAATGTCTCTAGAAACAACTAGAAGATAAGACAACTAAGCAGCTTATCCAACATTCTAGATGAATGGATAAGAATGAAAAAGTGTCATATGTGTGTAGAAGATTCCTATGTTGTAGACAACATGTTCTTAAAAGAGGTGCGGACCCCTGTGATGTCATCATTACAACTCACAAGAGTGCACAAACTCCTAAGTGTCTCACAAATAAAATAATGCAAAATAATTAAATAATGCATTACCCTAAGTAAACTTAAGTAAGTGTAATAATTAAATACTTATTTACACCAATAGGTACTAAGGAAAAGATAATTCACTATAACTCCAATGGAGATGATTACTCTAAAAAGGCTGATAGAAGTAATGAGCTATTTCTCAAGACTAACAATGACTTGCATAATAATGTGCAAATTGAAGATGTGAGAGAAGAAAAGAGCAAAGTACCTGAGATAAGAATTGAAGTAGCAACTTCTACTCCAAATAGAAACATGATAAGAAATCATCCTATTGATCAAATAATAGGAAGTAAAGATAATGGTATAATGGCAAGGAGCAGAATTAATGAAGAACTATGTCTAATATCTCAAGTAGAACTAAGAAGCATAGGTGAAGCAATCAAAGATAACTATGGGAAAGAAGCAATGAAGGAAGAACTTCAACAAATAATTAATAATAACACATGGGAATTAGTTCCTATATCCAAGGACAAAAATGTGATTGGCACTAAATGGGTATTTAGAAACAAAATGAATGAACAAGGACAAGTGATAAGAAACAAGGCAAGACTTGTGTACAAAGGCTACTCTCAGCAAGAAGGAATTGATTATGAAGAAACATATGCACCTGTAGAAAGAATGGAAGTAGTCAGAATGTTTCTAGCATATGCAACAAACAAATTTTTTAAGGTATACCAGATGGATGTTGAGTCAGCATTCTTAAACAAAGAACTTGAAGAAGAAGTTTACATTGAGCAACCAAAGGGTTTTCCTTTAACAAAAGAAAATGATATGGTTTCCAAACTAAAGAAAGCATCATATGGATTAAAAAAAGAACCAAGAAATTTATATGCAAGGTTGGACAAATACTTAGCAAAGCTTGGATTTGCTAAAGGAATAGTAGATGGTAACTTGTACTTAAAGAAAATAGAAGATGGTTTGCTGATAATTACTGTATTTTTTGATGACATCATTTTTGGTGGAAATGATGAAGCCAATAACAAAATCTCAGAAGACATGAAGAATGAGTTTGAAATGAGCATGATAGGTGAAATGATTTTTTTCTTGGGATTGCAGATTGTTCAAAACAAAGAAGGTATCTTTATTAAACCAAGTATTTAAAGGATTTACTAAAAAGATTTGGTTTAGAAAGTTGTAAACCTATTGGAACTCCTATGGTAACTGGTCATAAATTATCTAGCAAAGATGAGATGCCTACTGTTGAACAAAAGAAGTGTAGATCTATGATTAAAGGATTGTAATATCTGACTCATAGCAAACTAGATATAGCCAATGTTGTTGGAATTATGGCAAGATTTCAAGCTGATCCTAAGGAATATCACTATTCAGCAATGAAAGAATATTCAGATATCTTAAAAGAGCATCAGATCATGGTATTTGGTATGACAAAAATAGTGAGTTTACTCTCTATACCTATACAAATGTTTATTGGGTAGGAGACAAGGATGACAGTAAAAGCACTAGCAGAGGAGCATTTTTCCTTGGAGGAAGATTAGTTTCTTGACTCAACAAGAAGCAAGATTGTACCTCACAAAGTACTACAGAGGTAGAGTATGTTACAGCAGCAAACAAGTATAATCAAGTCATATGGATGAAGCAGATGATGAAGGATATTGGAATCACATTCACAGAACCTATTATCATTTACAATGATAACACAAGTATAATCAACATGTCTAAGAATCTTGTTTTGCATTCTAAGACTAAGCACATTGCTATAAAATATCATGTACTAAAAGAAAAAGTTGCAAAAGAAGAAATCAGATTGAAATACTTCAGCACTAAGGAACATACTGCAGACATTTTCACAAAGGCATTACCAAAGGATGCATTTGAGTACTCGAGAGGTATGCTTGGGGTTATGCCCCTATCTAGGTTGAAGTAAAAGATGTAGAAGTGCAACAGTCCATGATACACATTACCATTCTTAGATTGGACCGAAAGTTGATGCTTCCTTAATGGGGGAGTATATGTGATGAACAGATTCAGTCAAGGACTCTTGGTAATAGGTAATTAGTATAAAATAGTATCTTTAGATACTAGTGTTATTTAGTCATATGTGTTAGTTTGTGGTGATTGATCAAAAAATTATTGTACATACTTCATAAATTCTTTGGGTTGTGGCTTGTGACTAATGTATGGTTGGCATATGGTCAATATGTTGTAACCCTAAAGTGGCATAAAAATACTTGTATAAAAGGGCTTAGGGTTAGGGATTATTTCATTATGGTGATGCAAAATTAGTTCTTGCAGTAGTATTGAGTTGTAAGGGATTATGGATTGTAATTAGGTTGTAATCACTAGATCATAATAATATTGGACTTGTTGTTTCATGGACAGAGCCCAGGGATTATGTGAACCACGTTAAATGTTCATGTCTATGTTCTTTTCTATGTGATCTATTATTTTCTATTATTGGTTATATCTACATGGAATTGTTATTTATATCTGTGGTTTAATCCTAACAAGTGTATCAGAGCAAGGTTGTGTTTTTTAAGTTATCCTCTATAGGAAAGTCTCAAGGTTGAGTGGGAATCTCATGATCAAGTAGGAGCGATGATAAATGAGGGTAAGTTGAGGGTTCATAGGTTTAATGAGTAGAACCTTTAGTTATGGAAGATACAAATGGAAGAGTATCTTTATTAGAAGGATTTATGAAATTCATTGAAAGGAAAAACCAAGAATAAGGGATCTATGTCAAATGACGAATGGGATCTTTTAGATAGAAAGGCACTTGGAAGCATTCGATCATGCCTGGCACCATCAGTGGCATTTAATATTACAAAAGAAAAGATGACAAAAGAATTGATGCAAATGCTAGCGAAATTGTATGAAAAGACCTCCACTTCAAGCAAGGTATTTCTCATGAACTGTTTTATTTAATATAAAAATGGCAAAAGGTGGATCTGTTGTAGATAATTTAAATGAGTTTAATACTATTACTAGTTAGTTATCTTTTGTGGGTATCAATTTTGATGAAGAAATTAGGGCTCTCTTGATTTTGTGTTCTTTTTTGAAAGCAAGAATGGCTTGCTAATGGTTGTGAGTAATTTTGTTCCTGGATCTAGTAACCTAAAATATGATGATGTGATCGATGTTGTTTTGAGTGAGAAAACTCATAGGAAAACCTCAGGTGCATCTACATCAAGAAGTGCTTTGAATGCACAAACTAAAGGCAGAATGATTGAGAGAGGAAGTAATTTTAGAAATTGCAAGAAATCAAGAGAAAAGTCAAAGGGGAAGATGTCTCAATCAAAAGGACTGAACAAATTTTGGTACTATGAAAAACTAGGATATAAAAGGAAATATTGTTGGAATTGAAAGAAAAATGAAGGAGATAAACTAGATGGAGACAAGGAGGCAAATGTCGTAAATAACAAATCTGAAGAGGATGTTGTGCTTCTATCTTTAGAAAGTGTTGATGATTCATGGGTTTTAGATTATGGTGCTTCATTTCATGCTATGCCTCGTAGAGGTTATTTCATTGATTATGTCCAAGGGGATTTTGGGCTTGTTTATTTGGGGGATAATGGACCCTATCAGATTGTTGGAAAGGGAAAAGTTAAGATTAAGTTGTAGAATGGGAATCATTGGCTACTACATGAGGTAATCTACATGTTCTAAGGCTAAGTAGGAATTTAATTTCAGTACGGCAAGTCAGTGATGAGGGTTGTGTAGTTACTTTTAATGATAAAATTTGGAAGGTTACAAAGGGTCCCCTTGTAATAGCAAAAGGTGTGAAAGTAGTCACCTTATATCTTTATATAGGTCATATTGTTCCTTCTACTTTAATTGTTTTAGAGAAAAATGAATGTTTAGGAACAATTATTACAGTTAAGCAGGGAGAACAAATAGCTATTATAAATTCTGATATAGCATTGTGGCACAATAGACTTAGGCACATGAGTGAGAAATGTATGAAAGTACTTCATTCAAAGAAAGTTCTACCAGGTCTGAAATGTGTTAATATGGATTTCTATGAAAGTTGTGTGTATGGAAAATAAAAGAGAGTGAGTTTTGTAAACACTGGGAAGGAAAACAAAAAGGAGAAATTAGAGCTTGTGCATACCAATGTATGGGGACCAGCTTAGGTATCTTCCCTTGGAGGATCTCATTATTATGTTACATTTATTGATGATGCAATTACAAAGGTATGGATTTATTTCCTTAGATAGAAATCTGATGTATTTCAAACTTTTAAGAAATTGAATTGAATGAGACTAGTAAGAAATTAAAATTTCTCAAATTTGATAATGGCAGTGAGTATTGCAATCATGAATTTGAGGATTACTACTCCACTAATGGTATTCATAGAAAGAAAACTATTCCAAGGTCTGCACAAGAAAATGGAGTGGCTGGATGCATGAACAGGACTATAATGGAGTGTGCAAGGAGCATGAGGTTACATGTTGGGTTGCCCTTACACATGTGAGTAGAGGCTATTAATACTAATGTATATTTGATTAATGGAGGACCCTCTACTCCTTTAGGTTTTGGTATTCTAGAGGAAGCATGGACTGGTAAGAAGGTGAGTTATTCTTTTCTCAAAACTTTCAGTTGTGAAGCATTTGCTCACATAGATTCAAAAAATAGAACCAAGTTGGAAGCTAAAACAAAGAAATGTGTATTTGTTGGATATGGCACTAATGAATTTGGTTACAGACTTTGGAATTTTGAAAAACATAAAATTGTAAGAACCAGAGATGTCATATTCAATGAGAAAGTGTTGTACAAAGATTTGTTGCAACAACATGAGAAGAAATAAAATGATTATGTAGTGCTAGATGATACTCCAAAAGATGATTTTCTAGTCATTCCTTATGATGTCCAACAACTACAACAACAAATACTACATACACCAGTAAATTTTAGATGTTCAACAAGGAAAATTAGACCTCTAAAAAGATTTTCTCCCTCTTTGTAGTCTATTTTATTAATAGATGTTGGTGAACTTGAATGTTATGATGAAGTTATGCAGGCAGATACCAGGATTCAATGGGAGTCTCCAATGAAAGACAAAATGGACTTTTTGTTGAAAAATAAAACATGGAATTTATGCAAGTTGTTTGTAGGTAAAAGGGCTTTACAAAATAAGTGGCTTTACAAGTTGAAAGAAGAGGAAGGAGGTAAGAAAAGATTTAAATCAGGTTAGTTGTAAAAGGATTTTCATAGAAAAAAAAGGTATCGATTTTGATGAGATATTTTCTCTTGTTGTTAAAATGACTTCTATCCATACTATTTTAAGTATTGTGGCTATTGAAGATTTGCATTTAGAGTAGCTTGATGTTAAAATAACTTTCTTTCATGGTGATTTGGATGAAGATATATATATAGCTTAGCCATAGGGATTTGAGGTGAAAGGTAAGGAGAACTTAGTGTGCAAATTGAAGAAAAGTTTACATGGCTTGAAGCAAGCACATTAGCAATGGTATCTAAATTTTGACAATTTTATGCATAAGCATGGTTACAATAGGTGTCATTCAAATCACTGTGTCTACTTTAAGAGGTTGGATGATGATAGCTACATTAGTTTATGTTTATATGTTGATGATATGCTTGCAGCTGGGTCTAACATGGATCACATTAAGGGGCTGAAATGCTAATTAGCACATATATTTTCTATGAACGATTTGGGAGAAGCAAAATAAATCCTTGGTATGAAGATTTGTAAAGGTAGTAAGAATAGAAAACTGATGCTATCTCAGGCTGATTATGTTGAGAAGGCGTTGCAAAATGTCTCTATAGAGAATGCTAAAGCTGTTAGCACACCTTTACTTGGTCATTTGAAGTTGACTAAGGAGATGTGTCCCAAGACACAAGAAGAGTAGGCTAGGATGTCTAAGGTTCCCTATGCTTCAATTGTAGGAAGCTTGATGTATGTTATGGTATGTACAAGGCTAGATATTGCACATGTAGTGGGAGTTGTTAGCAGGTATATGATTCATCCAAGAATTGAGCATTGGAATGCAGTCAAATGGATTTTCAAATATTTGAGAGGAACATCTAATCACTATTTACACTTTGGGGGCTCTAATATTGATTTACAGAGCTATGTTGACTCATATTTGGTAGGGGATATTGATACTAGGTGAGTACTATAGGTTGTCTTTACTATTGGTGGGGCAACCATAAGCTAGGTTTCTAGGTTATAGAAGATTAATATTTTATTCACTATAGAGGTAGAGTATGTTGTTGCTACAAAGGTATCCAAGGAGATGATATGGCTTTAGTTCTTCTTGAAAGAATTGGGACACCCTCAAAAGGATAATTATTTGTTTACAGATAGTCAGACTATTATTCATCTTGTAAAAAATTTAGCTCTGCATTCAAAGAACAAAAACATATAGTTGTGGTACCATTTCATTCGGTCAATTTTAGAGGATGGATACTTAAAGCTAGAAAAGATATATACAGATGACAATCTAGCAAATATGTTTACAAAGATAGTAACAAGGGAGAAGTTGAACTCCTCTTTAGGTTTGGTTGGTCTTCTAAACTAAACATGCATAAAATAACAACAAAGTCTAGGATGGTCTGATCTAGTGGGAGCCCCATGTGATGGTGGTATTGCTACAAGATTAGTCTCCAAGTGGGAGATTGTATCTAGTGTGGATTCTAATTAGTCCCCAAGAGGGAGATTGTTAGTTTGTGGTGACTAATCGGGAAAGTATTGTACATACTTCATAAATTCTTTGGGTTGTGGCCGACATTGTGGCCAATGTATGGCTGACATATGGTCGATATGTTGTAACCCTAAAGTGGCATAAAAATACTTGTATAAAAGGGCTTAGGGTTAGGGATTGTTTTAGTGTGGCGATGCAAAATTAATTCTTGTAGTGGTATTAGCTGTAACGGATTACATATTGTAATCAAGTTGTAATCACTGGATCATAATAATATCAGACTTGTTATTTGGTGGATATAGCCTAGGGATTGGGTGAACCATGTTAAATCTTGGTGTCTAGTGTTCTTTTCTGTGTGATCTATTATTATTTTTTATTGGTTATATTTGCATGTAATTTTTATTTCTATCTATGGTTTAATCCTAACAATATGCAAAGATTGTAAAGCAATAGACCAGCTTGTGGTCATGCAAATAAGTTGTTATGTGTTAAAATTTTGTACTACCTTTGACATTGATGTTAATGGGGGAGAGAGTGATATGAAAAACATTTCAATAGAAAGGGAAAGAGAGTGCTATGTAAGACACCAAAGAGAACTTGCACTATGGGGGAGTAGTGTTGAAGGATTTGATTGATTGGTATTCTTGGAACTAGATGTTTTTCATCTATGTTCCCATCAATTCCAAAGGGGGAGATTGTTAGCATGAATGCTAATGCTATGAGAAAACATCACAGAATAGTGTTATAACTATGTTTGTCATTGGTGACAACATAGTAAAACTGACAAAGCAACAAATTAAGATTTATGTATTGAGGACATCACATTATGTATCTACCCATGCGTAGTTAACAACATATACTATAGCATGTATTTGACATGTGGTCAAGTGCATAGAACTTGAATCAATAGTTTACAAAAGATATTGATGATTTAATGAGACTCGCAAGAAAATAGAGTATTGGGAAAATAGTTCCTATTGTATGATCAATATAACATATTGTTCTTGGAATGAAGGGTTGCGTAGTTAACTGGAGGAAGTTCACTAACCACTGATGATGTCAGCAAGTGCATAGGTACAAAAGTGGCACGTGTGGAAATTTAGAAACAACTATGAGCTGACAGAATTAATTAAATGTGTATTTCATTTAATTAAATATGGAGCCAACTCTAATGAATGTTAAGTATATGGAGCCAACTCAAATGATTAATAATTGAGTATGGTATAAAGCAAAGATGTTTTTCGAGTTCTAGAGTTTATATTTTTGGATCAAGAAGTAGAGAAGACTTGCAAATTGTGAAGTAGAAGAGTAGAGTAATCTGCTAATGTGTGTAAGTGACCTTAAGGGTTACTAATGATTTCTAGATATGTTTGCATGGTCTGAAGGTGAAGGAGCCTAATTTACTAGATAGAGGAAGAGAAAAGAGATTATTCCACATCTATTTTTCTAAAAGGAATAGTACCAAGATCAATTGGACAGTGGGTTTGTTGATCTGATCTTGAAGTTGTTTGGATAGTGGGTTCAACTACCTTCTACAACTCCTAACAGGGTTGGAATCTCCTAATAGGGACTCTTTGTACTAAGAATTGTAACAGACTCCTAATAGGGTCTATCCTCTAACAAGGAATATTTATATTAGTGCATTACTCTGTAGGCATCATTCCCACCAAGGTTTTCCCTCTAATCAAGGATTTCCCTAGTGAACATATCTAGTGTATGTGTGTATGTGTACTTTTTTATGATTGCTATTTACTTTGGTTGGTAAAGTAAGAAATTTTTAAGTTTTATATATAACTAATTCACCCCCTACTATCCCCCCCACCGCCCCCACCCCTGCCCCCCTAGTAATATTGGTGAACTATTACTTCTAACAAATCCCTAATGAAACATTGTCATGAGAAGGCAACATAATTATCACTTTTCCACTTCCACTTCTTATACTCCTCCACAACTTTTCACTTTGTCCCTAGATGCTTTGCAAGGAGAAGCACCATTTCCTTTGGCTCCAAAACACACCTAATCTTGATATATTTCTCATTCTAAGTGGTGAAATGGTTTTCCAAAATTCTACACTGTACAATCCCCAGCTCTCTTTTCCACAGCACTCAACATGTTTAAGTGATAAGTTGCACACATTTCCTCACAACTTCCAATGTAACCCTCCAAAACTATTCTCCAACTATAGTGAACATTTTTTTTTTACTATTTTGATCTTTAAATTTATAAAATGTAAACATTAAATGAAGTTGCTAACACATTTGAGCTATTATTTTTTTCTTGAGGTGAAGATACTTGCATCAAGATTTGTTGAATGCCTTCCATGGCTGAAACAATATATAGTTCACATAGACATGGACACTTGTGAGTCTATAGCTCATTTAGTGGGGATCACATGCTCAACCTTATTTTCTTCTTCATCATCTATTCTGATTCAATATTTTTGTTCTATGTTTAAAATTTCTAACAAATGAAGGTTTGTGAACTTATAGGGAGTATTCTTTGTTGTCTCAAATTTTATTAAAATCAGGATTCAATGGCATAGGTTTTTGAGGAAAACTCCTCAGACCCATGTTTTATTACTGGTAGTTCATTCATTCTCACTGAAGTACAAGTCATTTAGTTGGACCATATCTCATGGGATGAGATTGAATGGTCTACTACAATGAGTTAACTCAAAACCTATGCAATTGAATCTTGATGTGAATATCATAAGGTTTGTGTATGTTTCTTTTGTAGGATATCTATTGTTTCTCCTTGTTATTTACAATTGAATACTATTGATCTTTTGAAAGGTGGCATTTAGTGTTTAGTAGTGGTTTATTCTCTTTTGCAGATTTGAAGATAGTCATGGAGCTATCTGTGCTACTAGTATGTGCTAGCATAGTGTATGACAGGAACTCCTCCTGTAAGTGCTTTCTTGTATATGTATAAAATATGGCCTTTTCATTTTTTGGTAGTTTGCCCATGTTTACAGTTTGCATCCATTCTTTTCTTAAGAGTGCAACATTCTAAATTAACTAGTTAGGCCATGTTTCTAATTTTGTTTGTATATATATAAATAACGATGTTTCTAGGAGTTCTTCTATGATTTCCTAGATAAATAATTTTGCTAAAGTAGGTTTGAATTTTCTTTACTATTTAGTTGTCAGAGAATAAATTAATTAATAATGCTTTTTGTCTATGAGTTATTTTGAACTATAATACTTGTTTATATTATTTTGATGAGACCAATTCTCTATTAAAAAAAATTTGCATAGGATATAGATGTGAACATGCATGATACTGACTCTAAGATAGAAGTTCAAGTTCATCTAGATGCCTAGGATTCACTTTCTATATGCATCCATAGGGCACCAACATCTGCATCAGAATGAATCTGCTTCCAAATCTAAGGTAGGATGTTGCAAATTAGAAACTTAGGCCTCATCCATTAATTCCACACCTACACCATTGATAACACACATTTGTTGTCATATAACCAAATTTTTCTTTTTTAAAGAATAATTCCATTTTGGATGACTTGGGACTAATGAATGCAGCAAGAGAGAGTTGTGGTGGAAGTTTTTGCACTCCACATTTTGGCTAGTTGAGTAAGGACACTAGACTAAATGTATGTTAATTATGCTTTGGTTCACTGGTAATGTCTTCTTGGTTGTTTAGTCCACTAATTTCCATTAGGTATAATTCTAGACCAAGAGCATGTTTAGAAGGGTTGGGGCTAAATCATCTATCTTGTGCTAATTTTGAAGAAATAGTTACTCTTCTTGCCTTACACAATATGAATTATCAGTAATATAGCCACCTAGAAATCTATGAAATTCCCAACACTTGGAGGTAATTTGTACCAAAACCATTAAAAAAAAAATCCAACGAGACCTTGAAAATGTATAGATTATTCCTAGGATTTGGTTGCTAATGCCTAAGGTTCATTATTCAAGATTGCCCAAAAAAATTGTTTGGTTGGATCTCATTGATGAGTATAGCAACCTAGTGATGATGTTGAGAATAATATTTAAGTGCTTGTAATATTTCATTTTCAAGCCTTGGATGTGGTATTTTATTGAAGAAGTTAACAATGTAGTCAAGGTTGTGGATTGGTCAAGGATTACTAGTGGCAACCTAGACAAGCGATTCACAAATTTGGAGTAGTTCAAAAGTTTCTATATGAGCTATTATGTTACATCTATGCTCACAAGGATTACAAAGTATGATGGATTGATGATTTGAAAATCCACAAGTCATGTTCCAAATCAATTGAATTTACACAAATATTAGCTATAATTACACTTGTATAATGTGCCTAGATACGTAAAAGCCAATGATATGTGAGGAAGAAAATGTGGGCATGTTGAAGCTTTGGTGTGTGTGGTGAAGAGTACACAAGAAGTACTAAGAGGGTTATTGAAGCTTTGCATGAAACTACATAAAACATAAAGAGAGAAATCATCAAGATTCTAACACTAGATTTCTCATAGAAAACCCCTTTGGTTCAAGAAACCATGACATAGAATTGATTTCACTCACTTTATGAGCACCACCCAGATTACATAAGTGAGCACAAACCCACAAAGAGCACTGAATTTCAGAGAGCACAAACCCATCTTGAAGCACCAAATTCCACTTCCAGAGGTACTGACTTCAGTTTAAGCACTAGCACAATAGAAAAGGAGAATAGTTTTTAGCCTATACATAGCACCTCAAACACAATCCATAAGTTACATAGTACCTCTAGGTCTGATTTTTTTCTTGAGTTGTTTGTACTATGTGGCTATGTTATTGAGCTACTTTGTTACTTAGTTGCCTTTAGAGCTACTTGGTCACTTGGTTGAGCTTCTTGAGATAATTAGATACATGCTTCAATGGCTTGTTTGTCTAGTTGAGCTAACTAGTTGTGTGCTTGAATTGTGTGGTTGTTAGATTGAGCTTGTTGCTTGTCCACTTCACCTACTTCCTAGCTTGTCTTGCTAGGTTAGATTGCCAAGTCAATAGTTAATGAAAATATTCATCTACTAAGCCTTCATTCATGGAATTGTGTATAATGACACAGTCTAAATTTTGTATTGGAGGTTTATTTTTGGTTTGAGTAGTTATGAATTGATGATAAATTGAGGTATGATTTAATTATTGATGGTCTATAATGTTTTTTTTCTTTTTTTTGCACAATAATATTTGTGGTCCATTTCTATTTGTAGAAAAAGGCAAACATAATTAGTGAGAGTTTATTTTGTTGGCTTGATAAGGGTGACTGTGTGTAGAGGAATTATCTTTGTTGATTTGTATAAGTGTATGGGTGTTGGAAATGATAAAGTTTTTGTTGGTCTCAGATTGGTTTTGACAATTGAGTGTCAACACACTTAACCAATTCTCAAGATGATGTCATGTATAATACAAATGTTGAGCTATAGTATGTACCGAGCCAAAGATTCAATAGGTGCCAAGTGAACTTCAGGTGCTGAGTGAACTTTAGGTGCCAAGTGAAGTTCAAGTGCCAAGTGATGCAAAGTCACTATAGGTGTCGAGAAAAGTATAGATGATGAGAGAAACAAAATTACCATAGGAGCAAAGTGAGACAGAATTCCTATATGTGTCGAGCATCAACAATTAGTAAGTGCTAAGTAACATAGAATTAGCATATGATTTTATATCTTCACAAACTCAGATGTAAACCATTTTTTGAGCTGACTCAGGATGAATCTTGAAGGATCTTGAAGATAAGATCGAATCTTTTGCATTACCTATGTAATCAACATTCAACCAATAATAAAAACAAAGAAAGCATGCAACCAATAGGAAAAGTGAAAGAATTGAGTGGAAAATGAAGAATGAATATTGATCATAGATTCATACCTAACCCTAAGTCTTCAAAGCCTTTAAAAGGAGGATGAAACTCCATTATGTGTGCGCATGAGTAAAAGATTATGGGAGAATACTAGCAAAGTGAAAAGGGTTGTAAAGACTTAGAAAGAGCATAACAACATTGCAGAGTTTAGTTGATTGAAAATAGAGTATCAAAGTTTTGAAGAGAGACATATTAGATCAAGCAAGGATCAAAATAGATAGATCAGAATAAGGATTTAGAATTAGTAATTGAAGATTACAAGTCATCAATTCAAGATTTTCTAATACTCTCTAGCAATTGTATTAGGAATAAAAATCCTATGATGATAGGGTGGTTTAATAGCCATGTTGTAAACCTTTCAACAAGGTGCTAAATCCTTTGATAGGGTAACATTCCAAGTGAGTGTTTGTAAATCCTGTAACAAGGTCGCTTTTAATAAGGTGTAAAGTCTTTAACAGGATAGGCCTTTCATAAGGTAGACCATTGGAAGTGGTCAAACTTTGTAACCTTAAACTATTACATATTGCTACCATGATACTTTGTGGGTGTCATCCCCACCCCAGTTTTACCTTCTCATTTTGAAGGATTTCTAGGTTACCAAATTCTTCTATTATCTATTTTCGTGCATATCTTTAATTTTATGTTTATTAGATGAATTAGATGCATATGAATGGTTTCAGCTAAAAAGGTTTTGAAAAGGTTAAAGTTATCTACTTCTGATTCACACCCCCCCCCCCTCAAAAGTAAATCTTTCCGCTTGTAAATTCTAACAATTGGTATCAGAGCCAAGTTCTCACAAGAATGAGCCTTGCATCTTGGAGAAAAGATCTAAAAATGGAAGCCTACAAACTTGGGAAGATCATAGAGAATCAAGAAATTGATATACAACTTGCTTTACATACTTTGGAAGAAGCCAGGGAGGAATTGAGAAAATCCTTAAAGAGAAGAAGAAAGATTGCCATAGCTAAGAATGATACACAATACAAGGAGATTGACACCTCAAAATTCTTTTCAAATGGATATTCCAAAGAGTTTGATGCAGTAATAGTAGACCTAATGGAGAAGAATAGAGCTCAAGTAGAAGAAATCAGAACTCTCAAGATTAAACAAGAATCACAAGCCATGATGCTTTGTGAGGTGACTAAATAGAAGAAAAGAGCCATTGAAGATAAGGCTATGCTAGAAGAAGACAAGAGAAATATTGCCAACAGATTGGAAGAAAAGTCAATTGAACTTGCAAGAATTTCAAACATGTAGCTAAACACCCTAAGCTAGATCATGAATGCACACCATGAACTGAATGTTAAGGAAATTGAAATCTCTACACTAAAGATGCAAAATGAACAACTACAAAATGACTTGAAAAGAGAGAAGGAGATTTTAGAGAGCTTCAATAAACCTAATGAGGCCATCAAGTACTTTGAGTAGTTACTAAAATCATCAACGGCTAGCAATGATACTTCAGGACTAGGATACACCAGCACTGAATAAGGAGAGTCATCCAAGACTACAGAAGAAAGGATTAACAAAGGTAAGAACACTAAAACTACTTGTCATTTCTATGGTAAAAAAGGGCATACCTCTAATGTATGTAGAAGCAAGAATTCTCATGAGCATGAAAAACCTAAGAATGTGAGTCATTGTCATAAGTGCAACAAGAAAGGACATCAAGCACATGATTGTAGGACTAGGACTATTAGAACACCAATATTTGAAGGTCACTACTACAATTGCAAGAAGTATGGACATAGAGCTTTTGAGTGCAAATCAAAGCCTATGTGGACACCTAATTAGCCAACAAGGGGAAATAACCATGGACATCACTACAATTGGGACTGCAACACCTAGTACAATTGTCATTACTGTTAGGAATATGGACACATTCCTGAAAATTGCATAAGGACACATTTTAGTGGAAACTACATAGATGGTTAAGTAAAACCACATGTTTCAGTTGTTTGAAGATTGGTCATATCAGTAGGAATTTCCCAACAAGGTCAAAGGCACCGAATTCAATGAACAACAAAGGTAAAGAGAAGGTAGATGTTGAACACATCAAAGGAGAAATGAATAAGACATGTAAGAACAAAGATGGGAGTAGCATATCAAATGAAGGGATCACTTCACCTAAAAGGTCAAGTGGTCACACTTCATCAAACTAAGAAAAGAGATGGTATGAGGGACTAATTTACAAAGCTTTATTATACATCAATTCCTAAATAAGCAAGTACTGGAAAGAAGAGATTAGCATGATTAGAGATGCAAAGTTAAAACTTCAAGTTTCCATAAGTGTTGCCGAGTTGCCCTCAAATGTCGAGTAAAATTCCATTACATGCCGAGTTGATTGTCAAAATTAGTAGAAGTTGAATGATCAGTTGTAGTCAAGTTGGTAGAGGAAGTCGAGTAAAGAGAAAATTTAGTTGAAGCTGAATGAGGGCTACTTCTATGGATGTTGAGTGGTGAAAATACAATCGAAGCTAAGGAATTTAAAATTGCTTAAAAAGCTGAGTGGGTAGTTGTAAACGCATTAAGCATTAAATGCAATTGAAATAGGGTGTATTATCATATTTTGAATCATTTTTCTTCGTTGTGAACAAAGAACAAAGATGAAAAAGAGTTTGTAGAATGACTTCAAAGAAAAGAATCTAGCATTTGAGCCAATTTCAATAGTGATTCAACACAGTTTCATCAAATTCAAGGTATTTACATTTGTGCCGAGTTACGCAGTTCCATATTTTCTTTGTGTTCAAAACCTAGATTGTACAAATGGATTCTTACTCTAGGAAAACATAGGAGAAAGAACCATTTGAGGTACAACTAGTATCAAATGAGGTGAAACAACCAGATATCTGACCAATCCCTGAAGTGGCATATAAAAATGAGCCAACTAGAGCCCTATCTATTATACCTCCTAAGGTAGTTATGGTTCAAGATGTTAGAAGATGTTACGACTATAAAATTGGAGCAATAGGAGACATGGAGATGAGGGAAGCCTATGAGAGATTGTGTGAAAATGGAGTTTTGAAAGAAGAGTATCAAATTATTAAGAAGAAGGGTTTGATGTGTGCCCTAGAAATCCCCACAATTTTCAAAACTGAATGGATCAGCATAGTGCTTAGTAGGATACATGATGGAATTTTATGGTTGGAGGATGGTCCAATAAAAATAACAAAGAGAATTGTACACAGAGTGATAGGGTACCCAACCCTAGATTGGCCAAAGACCCTTAGAAGTGATTCTAAGGAAGCAATTGAAAAGAACATTGGTGCCAAGTGGAACAAGAGAGGAATGACAATAGACACCATCCAAGACACTCTTGTTAACTTTGCTATCAAGATTATTGCACATAAATTCTACCAATCTAGCAAACTTAACAGTGTATCATGCATTGCAGTGGATGTAGGCTACAAACTAGTGAAAAAGGATCATACTTATGATCTTGCAGAAATACAATTGCAACAAATCAATGAGAATTTAGTAGCAATAAGAAGAACCAAGGGGGCATAGTGCAAGTTTGGTGCTATTTTGATTTGCATATTCTTCTAAGTACAGAATGAATTTCCTTCTTTTGGAAAAGTTGTGTGGAAATCAAATAGGTCTATCATAGCTCAAGTTAACAAATATATAGAACAAATGGGAACCAATTTTGAGACCCTAATGACTAGCTATTTTGAAGACTTCAAGAAGACCATGAAGCAAAGGCTAAGAATACCAATTTCATTGGAAGAGAAGCATGTAAATGATGTATGCTTTCTTGTAGATATTGACTACATTTATATTCAAGCTGCCATACAAAGAGTTAGACTGCTAAGACCTCTTGGCTATGAAATAAATATAAATGATGCATCAGTAGCTATAACTGCACTACTAGCTAAGGAAGTGGAAAAAAGTGCACCACATTTTGGAATCTTTGATGTGGTAAGGTCAAAATTGTATATGGAGTTAAAGACTACCTCCAAAATGAAGAAGAAAGACAAATTGGTTAAGAAGTTAAAGGCCAAATTTGGTGAAGGCACAATAGAAGAAGAAGAAAAAGGTAAAGAAGAAGAAGATGATGAAGAAGAACAAGGATAGGAAACACTTGCTTTGACCCAAGGCATGGGGGAGGATGCAGAAGAAGAGGAAGGTGTTGAGTGAGAAGCACCCAAGGTTGAACCTAAGAAGAGAAAAGTACAGAAACAACCAGTTGCACAACCCAAGGGGAAGAAGAAAGAAACAAAGCCGAGCCCAACCAAGCCAACTACAAAGGAAGACACAAGGGAAATAACACAAGTGGCAAAGGAATAGGGGAATAAAAAGGCCACAGAGCAAGGAGGGCTTGCAAAACAAAATAAAAGAAGAAAAATATGTTGCACCCCCAAAGTCAAATGAAGAAAAGACAAAATCTGACAATGATCAATTCAGATTGGTAAGGCATTCTACCAAGTCTAATTTGGAAAATGTTTGTGATAACATTAGAGATAATGAAGATTTGACTGGTTTAAAGACCATTGATTTTAATAAATTTTCAAGAGAAGAATAGAACATAGTGGAAGAGTCTATCTACACTATGATGGCTAAGTTCAAGACCACCCCACTTGAACTAGACAATTCTATGTCTAAGGAGCTAAGCTCCATTGTAGAGAATAAATGGCATTACTACCTTAATATGGAGAAAGAAATAAGGGAGTCAACATTGGCTCATGTAATTCTAGACCTTACAAAAGGTCAAATAACTAAGGCTAGTAAGAAACATGGGAGAAAATTTGCACCCAAATACAGAGCCTTTAGTATTTTACAAAATAAAATAGAGGATGTTGTAAAGAAATCCACACAAATGGGGAAATTAATTTATGGATTGACTACTATCAAGGAAGGGTAGGAAGATCCCTTTGAGGGAAGAAATGATGAGGTAGAAGAAGATAATGAAGAGGATGAGGAAAGAGAGAAATAAAAAGAAGAGGTAATAGTGGAGAAGACACGGCAAGGTAAAGAGGCAACAGCTGAGGAGTAGTAGCCAGAATAGAGTGTCCAAAACACCCAATTACCACCACTAAGTTCTCCACATAAAACTCCTATAGAAATTGCAATTGTCAAGGATGTTCCTGACACCTCAAGTAAGAACATCAATCCATTGACTGCAGAGGATCTCAAAAAGATCCTTCACCAAACCACAGTGCAATCATAATTGTGCACAAATCCTATTTTGGTGAGTGTGGAAGAATTGTAAAAATTCATAGAAAAGATTAATAAGGAGAAGGTGAACACACAAGGACCACCTTCACAACCTCCCACAGCTACAGAAGATCAACCAAAAGAGAAAGCAGCACAAGATACAATGGCTAAGGTTGATCTCGTAGTCATAGCAACAACAACTACTAAGGAGCTAGCAAAGATGTTCCTCCAACACAAAGCCAAGGTGCATCTCCTTAAATCATTGTTATTGATCAGGGCAGTAGAGAAGAAGAGAAGGAAGAGGAGAAAACCCCCAAGGAAAGAGAGCAAGAGGCAATACAGACATTGGCAAACTTGCCTACCTTAGGGACTCCTACCAAGCAGCCGAGCACTGATGCAGTACCACTACAAATTTCAACACCAGGCTCCAGCTTCACCAAGGTAGCAAGGGTGTTTCACTATGGAGACCCTGCACTTGATTAAGAAATAGTCATACCTAGTTATGACTACAAAACAATGAACCTAGCATAGATAAATGAAGTGCAAGAGGCACTTGAGAGAAAGAAGAAGCAGGAGATACTCAAAAATGAGTATAGACAAAAGCAAGCTTTAGCAAAAATCAAAGACATATTCCTTGATGCATTTAGCTTGCTAGTACCTAATGAAACAAAGTCCATCATGGAGCAACTATCCAACATATTGGACTAGGTACAAAAAAAAGACCTTGATACTAATGTCAAATTATTAAAATGGTCTAAAATGAAATTTCAAATGAAATTTAATGAGAAGATATCCACTGAGATAACACTATCACAAGTTGAATTGGCTAAGAAGGTTGAAAAAGTGAAAACAGTACTTGAGAATATATTCTCATTGTACTCCAAATTGTGTAACTCATCATACTTAACATGAGAAACTAGCCAGAGAATACTAAGCTTGGAACAGAATCTTAAGATTTCTAGCACACAACTACCTAAAGATCTAGCTCAAAGTGAGAAGCATTTTGCAACAATGCTTCACACTCATAAGGAGTTAGCTGTATTGACAATAGAAGAGGCCAATGTCAAGGCCAAGTTAATACAAATTCAATCTACTATTACCCCACACCTAGAAGTACTACATAAGGAAATGGCCTATGCAGAAAATGTTTTAAAAAAAGACCCTAATCTTTCTACCTTAGAAGGCCTTGTACATCTTGCAACAGAGATATCCATCCAACACAAAGCACTAGAAATTACCTTAGACAATTTGGATGCTTCTTTGAAGATGATAATGGAGGTAGATAAAACATTTTTGGCTAAATATTCTATTCATTCTTAGGACCCTTTGACATAAGTGTCAAAAAGGGCGAGATATTCATTATGCATTATTGCATATAATAAGAATGGGGGAGATAATACATTCTTTGATGGGGGTAATAAAGAATATCCAAAGGGGGAGATATTCAAATTTTGAGGAAGTAATAAGGAGATATAGCCAAAAGGACAATAAATAAATAAATAAATTGCAAGAAGATGTAAAAAGGGGAGCAGAAACTAAGTAGAAACAGGGTACATAGAAACAAAGGCAAAGGAATGATAAGGCAGATAATGAAATACTAGCATCAGACAAATTTAGCTTAAGGGAATTTTGGTTACAGCATTGGCGCATCAACTCAGGGGAAGTTACAAATTTTTGAGGTATATAGTCTTCTAAAAAATTTGAACAAGTTTTTGAAGTTTTGTACATATACTGAACATAATGTGTAGTATACTCATAAAAACCAGATTCATAATGTTTAGTTAAGTCTTTTTGCCACTCATGTCAAACGGGGAATTGTTGGTCTCAGATTGGTTTTGACAATTGAGTCAATACACTTAACCAATTCTTAAGATGATGCCAAGTATAATACAGATGCTGAGCTATAGTATGTACCAAGCAAGAGATTCAATAGGTGCTAAGTGAACTTTAGGTGTCGAGTGAACTTTAGGTGCCAAGCAAAGTTCAAGTGTTGAACTGTGATAAGTGATGTTGAGTCACTATAGGTGTTGAGCAAAACAAAAATACAATAGGAGCCGAGTGGGAGAAAATTCCTATATGTGCTAAGCATTAGCAATTAGTAAGTGTCGAGTAACACAAAATCAGCATATGAGTTTGTTTCTTCACAAACTCAAATGTAAACCATTTTTGAGCTGACTTAGGAAGAATCTCGAAGGATCTTGAAGATAAGATTGAATCTTTTGCATTACCTATGTAATCAGCATGTAGCCAATAAGAAAAATGGAGAAAACATGCAACCAATAGGAAAAGTGAAAGAATTGAATGAAAAACAAAGAATGAATATTGATCATAGATTCATACCTAACCCTAAGTCTTTGAAGCCTTTAAAAGGAGGATGAGACCCCATTGTGTGTACGCATGAGTAAGAGATTATGGGAGAATAATAGCAAAATGCTGAGGGGTGTAAAGACTTAGAAAGAGTAGAACAACATTGCAAAATTTAGTTGATTGAGAATAGAGTATCAGAGTTTTGAAGAGAGACATATCAGATCAAGCAAGGATCAGAACAGATAGAGCAGAACAAGGATCTAGAATCAGCAATTGAAGATTGCAAGTCATTAGGTCAAGAGTTTCTAATACTCTCTAGCAATTGTATAAGAAATGAAAATCTTATGATGATAGGTTGGTTTAATGGTAATGTTGTAAGCCTTTCAACAAGGTACTAAATCCTTTAATAGGGTAACATTCCAAGTGAGTTTTTGTAAATCCTTTAACTAGGTCACTTTTAACACCTGGTGTAAAATCTTTAATAGGACAAGCCTTTCATAGAGAAAACCATTGGAAGTGGTCAAACTTTGTAACCTTAAACTATTATATATTGTTGTAGTGATACTATGTGGGTGTCATCCCCACCCCAGTTTTACCGTCTCATTTTGGAGGGTTTCTAGATTACCAAATTCTTGTGTTATCTATTTTCATGCATGTCTTTCCTTTTATGTTTATTAGATGAATTAGATGCATGTGAATGATTTCAGCTAAAAAGGTTTTGAAAAGGTTAAAGTTATCTACTTCTGATTCACCAACCCCCCCCACCACCCTCAAAAGTAAATCTTCCCACTTGTAAATTCCAATAATTTTTAATCTAATATAGTAGTTGAATATGATGGTATCATGCTCTTAATAAAATAATAAAGACATTTATTGGAGAAAAAATTGGGCAGGGATAAAGTTTGACAAGAGGAATATGTGAGGATATTAGTAATCAATCAAATGTTGTTATGAGCATGAGACATCACTAAGGAAAGTTTGAAATCGCATATATTTTTAGAGTGACTTGTTTTGTGTGGGAGGTGCTTGAAGAGGACTAGGTATAAAAAATGAGTTTCATATGAGGTTGTGGATTGATTTGGGCATTGTTAGCAATGTTTTTGACAAAAAATTCTAATCATAGGTTAGTAGTAAGAAGTATTTGAGTTTGTTATAGGGTGTTGAAGATCCTTCCTTCTTATAGATGTATAATGGTGGGTGTTTCTTTTTTCTTTTTTGGGGTTTGCTGGACATAACTATATTTAACAAGCAAGACCATGAGTGGTGAATGAGTATTTATTGGGGATGTGATTTTGAGTTGAAGATTTTTGAAGGAGATGTGTGTTGTTGTATATGCATCTTAGGGATTGAAAAAATTGAGTGTCACTCTTATAAATTTCTTATTATGTTATTTTGAGATGTTGATTTTTGAGTTGGTGCTCAAACTAAGGTTGGTGCCTTAGCTAATCAAAGTTGGTGCCCATTAGCCACAATAGGTTCATAACAAATTTCTATAGTGCCAAGCAACTACCTAATGCTAGACGGAGGCTCACCATTAGATCAACTTCAAAATCCCTGAATATGTGTGCTATAGAATGGCAACCACTGCCAAGCCTCTTCTAAAATTGCGATGGTCAAGTGATCAAAGAAGATGATCTAAGAGAGAGTCAACATGGGTAGCCATTCGTTGGGGGATTCACCTACTCTTTTTTTTTAAAAACAACTTAGTTTGGTGGAAATTTTGACCATCTCTTGAAAGTTTTTGACCAAGAATTGGTGGAAAGTTCAACCAATTCTTGATAGTTTTCTACTAAGAATTGGTCAAAATTTCCACCAATTCTTGAAAGTTTCCACCAAGAATTGGTTGAAATTTTGGCCATTTCTTGACAATTTTAGACCACTATTTGGTCAAAATTTCAACCAAAAATGACAAATCAGAGTTAGCTGAGACAAAAAAAAATTGAGGAATGTATTTGTCTAAATTTTGACCAACCTAAAAGTTGGTCAAAATTTTGATGAGAAAAATTGCCACAAACTACTTGGTCAAAATTTTGACCAAAATTTATCAAAAATTGATTTCAAATTTACTAGTGCTTCTTTAGCTTTTCATTCAGTCACACGCTTGTGCACATACACATACACATGCTCACATCGATTATTTGGCCCTATATCTCTTTAAATAGATAATTTGTGCTTTACCATTTTCTAGATCCACCATAGATCTTATGGTTTACGATCATATTCAACTTGATCTTCTTCTAGAAACTTATCTAGAATTCGTCTATTAGGACTTTATCTAATCTTCTCCTTGAATTTAATAATCCAACCCATCAATCTTATCTTCAATGTGGTTTACATCTCCCAAGAAATCAACTGAGTCATCTTGATCTCATGATTTCAATGAATTCATTATTATATTGTCACTCAATAATCTCTAAAGTGTGGCACTCGATCATCACTAAAATACTTAGTCGCTGTAAATCTTTTTGTCTTAGGATCAATTGCCTTCCTCGGTTGATTTTAATGCTTGATCAACACTATATTTTCCTGGCACTAACTATAGCTTGGTTAACACTAGCTTTATTCGACATTAACTATATTTTATACTTCTACTCGACTTTATTTAGTTTTCTTGACATAAGCAATCACTTTGCTTTATGAAAGTCTATCTAATCAAATGTCCATTGTAACTTCATTTTCATAACTCAACCTTTCCTCTAGGTGCTATTGTTATGAGAAACTTTTCAAATTCTCTTCATCAATCAAATAGATATGACATTTAGATTAGGTAGCAATTTATCTTATCAATAGATTTGACATCAATGATAAAACAACAATTATTCCATTTGTATGTTTCCAACATGTCTCTATTTTGGAGACTTTATATATGGAACCTTTTGTCATTATACATTTTAACCTAAAATACATTTATCAATGAACATGTATCTCTGTTTTGGGGATTTTATATAAAATATTGTATCCTTTAAAACTTTGGCCCAAGATAGAATTTAATCCATTGATACATGATCATCCAATAGATAACAAAAATTAGGCTAGTATAAAAATTTAAGTGAGACAAATATGTCCCTAGACCCCACAAGGGTCATTCCCCCTTGATCCCATCTTGGGGGTATTGTCCCAAAACTCCCATTCAATATTTTGGAGGGAAATTACAACAATAAAGTGGGGAACATTTAACCTTTAGGTGTAATAACTAATTAGGCCTTGCAATGAATGATTTGGAGGCATTTTATAAAAATTTCATATGGTTTGGAAAAAAATTACCAATACAAATAATATTTTTTCTTTTCAAATTAAAAAATTCTCTAGTATAAATTAACTTTTTCCACCCAAAACAAGGTAGAATTCACCAAGATTTTACAACTTATTGTATACTATTTTTTTATTAAGTTTTCTAAAACTTTAACTTGGTTAAGGTCAGCCATCATAAAACAAAATAGAAATAATATTGAAAATACAAGCATAATATAGATGAAATAGATGACGATAAGTAGAAAAAAAATTGTACGCACCATATGTTGAGAAAACAGATGCTTGAACTCTTTGTTTCAACATGTGAGCCTGTAGTTATTGTATGAAAATTGTCTACATGCTTAGTTTTTCTCAACTACAACTTAAGTTGCACTGAGTTGGTTTATTGTTTGCACCAAATAAAGCATCAATCATATTTAGTTTAAATGTCTATTAAATTATTTGAACTACAAATTCATATCAGATGCATGAAATATAAAAATAGGAAAGAATGCTATAAATGAGAAGTTGCAACCTCTAGAAAAATTGTCTAATGCAATCAATCTATGCAACCTATGATATGTAATTAGAATGAGAGATTAATTTAAAGATATTAAAGTTTTTGTGTGCCAAAATTTCTATGTTGCCAGAAATGAGTTGCAATGACAATGTGATGAGAAACAGTATATCTCAAGGTTTCCTATAAGATACAAATGGTGTGTGTGTGTGTGTGTGTGTGTGTGTGTGTGTGTGTGTGTGTGTGTGTGCGTGTGTGCGTGTGTGTGTGTGTGTGTGTGTGTGTGTGTGTGTGTGTGTGTGTGTGTGTACATACATACATTTCTTTATATAAAAGAATATTTATAAACTTATATATATTATATATCATTTAATACTATATATTTTTAGAATACATCATAAAAATTATGTTTTTAAAATTTAGATAAATTATTGAATAATTTCTTTAAAAAATAAAATAAAACTTAATCAATTCTATTTAGTACTTTATTTCACATTGCAAAGCTATTGAAATTGAAGTTTGGCTAGTTTTAAACTTTGATTTTACTCAAAAAGTTAACACCTAGTATGCAAATATTAAAAATATTGGACATAAACTAATAAACATAATCTTTGGTGAGGTTATGACTGAAGATATATAGATGAACAAAAATAATTAAATTGAAGATACACAAATGAACATTAATAAATAAATAGTGACAAATTTCATGGAAATGCAAATAAAAATTAATTAAGTTGAGAAAATAAATTGTGAAACTTATATGATGGATCTATAGAAGAGAAATGGTCATTTCATAAGGGGAAACTTGTTGCTCTCATTGAAATACAAAACACAATCCAAAGGTTGCATTTCTCATAACTAAGTGCCAAACTCTATATTTTTTATATTGCTCTTTTTGTATTTTGGTTTTTCCTATTTCACTTATGTTTTAAATTCTACAAATTATATTCAGATTAAGTTTGATTTTTTCTTTAGATCTCCTTATTAAAAAAATCTGTTGAATGATGCATGTTGAATGTATGAAATGTAAGCATTTGGAATCAACTATTTTTAGGAGATACCATCTCTATATAGTAAGCTCATGTTATTGAATTTGTTAAGCTTCAAAATAAAAAGTGTGTAAGCATACAAGTTGTAAATGACCCCATAACTAAGGCATTTTGTAATTACATCTGCAATATGAATAAAAATATGACAGTGCTTGTGTGTTATATGTTGTGATCTTTGTTTGTTCTATTTTGCCATTATTGTTAGATCCTACACCATAATCCATAAATGAAAATGAAGTTGAGATAAGGCTCCATATAAACTACATACATGGATTAGCATGAATAAGAGACCACAATTGTTCAATGACTATGCATAAGCAGGAGTGAAAAAAAAATATTTTGATTTTGAAGCAACATGGAGTCTTCAAGGAAAACCACAAAAACCACAATAATAGAGATGTGTTTTTTATTGTCACAATAATAAAGGTGTCATTACTAAGTGGGTTCCAAACAATTCTATTTTACCAGATATTTTAGATGATTTTTAGATTAGAAAAATTGAAAGAAATTATCAAACTTTGTAGATAATTGCAAAATAATTCTAAAACAAATCCTAATTAAATGCTAAATTAGACTCGCAAGTTCTGTCAATCACTGATATTAATAATAAATAGAGTTTATTAATATATATTCTACATATTTATACTTTTTAATTTTTTTATTTTATTCCAAAATAGTTTAAATTCTAGAAATTGGCATTAACCAATTGAAAATCAAAATTAGTGCATAAAAATTATTTTTAAAAATAAAAATTTAAACTTAAGAAGGTGAGATTTTTTCCTTTGCACAAATTAATAGAGAAGGGCTAATGAAAATATTGAGTCAAAGGACATGTGCTTATGGGTTAAAGAAAGGATTGACAAGAAACTTAATAAATGGAATAATAGGGTGTTATCCCTTGCTAGTAGGATTTAGGTCTACCAGAAGATCCTTTCCTCCTATAGTATCTACTATTCCTCTACTTAGATGTTTAGTAATTATCAAATTTTTGAAATACAAAAGTTCATCAGGTGCTTCTTGTGGTCTGATGGAACAGGTGCTTCTTGTGGTCTGATGGAAAAGGCAAGAAAAAAGCCCATGAGTTTAAATGGAGTTGGTGCCATATTGATAAAAATCTTGGTGGGCTAGGCCTAAAAGACCTTAAGCAACAAGGGGTTTCGGGTATGTGTAGGATCATGGTGTGCCAAAAAGTGGTGATGTGAAAAAAAAAGAGTTTGAAGACGCCTAAAAGTGCTTCAAAATCCGCTCTGACTTTTTTTTACCTATCCAGGAACCAAACCTGGAAGGTTAAGCCGAGCCTTATCGGATATCTGATATCATATCGGATATTCGATATCATATCGGATATCCGATTTTAAATCCAATATCCGACTAATAATTAAAATCATATAATAGTATGATATATTATTTAATATTATTATTATTGATATAAAATAATAATATTAATAATATTATTATTATTAAATAATATATCATACTATTATATTATAATAATATTATTATTATTTAATATTATTATTATAATAATTATTATACTATAATATAATAATATTATTATAATTATTATTATACTATAATATAATAATATTATTATTATAATTATTATTATACTATAATATAATATTATTATTATAATTATTATTATACTATAATATAATAATATTATTATTATAATAATCATTATACTATAATATAATAATATTATTATTATTATATTATAATCGTATAATATTATACTATAATAATAATATTATAATAACATATTATATTATAATAATATAATATAATATTTCATATATTATAATATATAGTAATGTAATATAATATATATATATATATATATAATATAATATAATAATAAAAAGTAATATCTTATAATATAATATATAATAAAAAAGTATAATATATTATAAATTATAATAATATAGTATAATAATAATATTTAATATTATAATATATAGGAAATTAATATAATAAAAATAAAATATAATATAAAAAAATATAAAATGTAATATATATGTTATATTATATATATTATAATATCATATATCCGATATAATATCGGATATCCGATACCTGTGCATGGATTAAACACAAAATCATAGACCCGCGGCCCTTATTTTCACGCGAATTTGGGCCAGTCAGATCGGATATCAGATAATAAATCAGATATCAGATAGCAAATCGGATATCAGATATCAGGTATGTTCCCCCCCCCCCCCGCCCCCCCCCTTGACTCATTTTTAACCTAAATTTAATAGATTTTAACAAGATTTTGTTTGTTTTAGTTGAATCTAGGGTTTTTTTGACAAAAATGGTTAAAATTTAGATTTTTTTTTAATATATATTACGTTTTGCAATTCAATAGGAATGGCTGATCAAAATGATGACACTGAGGCAGGGAATAATATTCCTCGCAACCCACCACCAAACGATCCAGTATCCCCACAAAACCATCCACCAAATGATCCTCTACCTCCTCAAAACCCTCCTCGAATCGAGGATTTGATAAATGAAAATCTCACTGAGTTGAGAGGTTTGCATAGAACATACAATAATGTACCTGCACTGGCTCCTATGTTATCCACGTTAAACACCATAGTGGATAACATTGAAACTCTTACAAACCAACAAAATGTCGTTCTTCGTTGGCATGATGAAATGCACCAGATGTTTGATGATGGTTTGGATTATGATGAGGTCGCGGCCCTCAACATAACCAAAGACGATTTGGCAAGCCTTTTTGCTAACCCAAAAACGGGTATACCAGTTGACCCAAAAAAAACCAAACTATCGATTAAATGGTGCACAAATGACGCCATACGTGCAAATTTTTGGGACTGTTGGTGGATGGTCTTTGATATCCCTCCACGTGGCAATTTAAACATACCATTTTATTTCCTTAAAAAATTATATGCAGAATTTGTGTTGAAACTTAAAGTGAACTATTGGAGCATGAAGCCCAACATGGGCTTAGGACTAGGAGCTCCTCAGGATAGACCCTCTTCCCAGCGGAAGAAACTTGGCACTTTTGTCCCCCCCCCCTAATATCTCCCCCCCTCCTCGAGTGCACCATCCAGATATTATGGCAGAGGCTAGCTCTTAGACCATCAAAGCCATTCATAGGCTAAGTAGCCTAATGATATCTCAAGCTAGGTCAGTCTTGCCTCCTCGTGTTGATGATGTTGGTGCCAGTTCATCATCGGCTAGCTCATCACATGTTTGTGTGCCTCACACTTGCATTACATGCAAGAATATTTGCTTGGGTCCCATAGGTGATCTTCCTGAGTATCATTTTGTATTAGACGAGGATACACCAGATGCACGTGCAGAGGCTACAGACCCTAATGCGAGAGAGGAGGGGAATGTAGAGGCATGGACTCCTTCGGTGTCGGTACGTGTATACATTTTTTTGTTATGACATATGTGATTTAAAGTTAATTTTTATAATAGAGTAATTTTAATTTTTAAGCCATACTGACTTTTACATGTATGTGATCTTCATTCATGTTTAGTTGATGACCGAGGAGGAGCTCAGACAGATAGATGATGCTACACTCTCGGCCATTTCATTTGGCCTTGAGACATCTACGGTACATTATGTTGTGTTTGCATTTCTTTTTTCTATTTGATATTGTAGCAAATATGGTTGCTAATCTTTTTTTTTATCTTGCAGATACCACCTGCCCCGTGGGGACAAAGTGCGGGGGGTGAGGCAGCATGCATTGACAAAGGAAAGGTAATTAGATGTTTTCTAATTGATTAAATATTGATGCATTCTTGTAAAATGTTTGTGGTAATCTCATTTAATTACATTATTTATTGTATATAGGGTGTGGCTACTGGCGATGAGCCTGTACAGATTCGGCATCCTAGATCATCAGGGATTTTCATTCGCACAGAGAGCCCCATTGTATGTATAAGTATCATTTATTTTTTATTTTTTTAATTCATGCAGAGGAAAGTATGATTGTTTTTCTATACACTTTCTATGATTTTTTTCGTACCAATAATGATTCATGTCTTGCATATGTTCATTACAACTTAAATAGGCTTATATGCACCTGTCCAACCGACCAAGTTGGTTACAAAGGTTTATTTAATCAAACAAATACCAAATTAATACTTTCCCTCCAAAACTAATATGACCGTTTGAATTTGAAATTCAAATTTCAAACTATAGTTTTTATTCATTCCCTAACTTTCTAAACTATTCCATTGACTCAAAATTGGTAATATGGATTTATTAAATGCAACTAAGTAAATTTCCAAAAAATTGAAGTTTTTATTATTTTTTCTCCAAACCACTGTATACTCTGATCTCCCCCTTTCAACTGAGATCACATATGACATATATAAAGGTCTACATGACCGTTGGAACAACCATATAGGCGTTCCCAACCATAAAACAAAAAAACAACCACTTTTTGCTAATATTGTTTAGACTCTAAATACCCTATTCTAAGGCCTTTTGGTCCCATGGAGTCACTTGGTTTATAACCACACCAAAATGCTTGTGGGCCTTACATGTGCCTTTATTACAAAACATAGACCAACTTGTAAAATATGGACCAAACCTTTATTCCAACTTCCTAATCTACTTGAATCCTCGCTTTCATGGAGTGGCAAGGTGTCCGGCAACAGAGATACTTGTCCCTATGACCCCCTTTGACCCATAATACCCATTCGAATATGTCCCTAGGGGTCCTAGGACCCCTAGAGACATATGTCGTCATTTAATAGGTCAAAGGGGGTCATAGGTCACCCTATGACCCCCTTTGACCCATATTACCCATTCGAATATGTCCCTAGGGGTCCTAGGACCCCTAGTGACATATCTTGTCGTTTAATGGGTCAGAGAGGGTCATAGGTCACCCTATGACCCCCTTTGACCCATGTTACCCATTTGAATATGTCCCAAGGGGTCCTAGGACCCCTAGAGACATATATCATCATTTAATGGGTCAAAGACGGTCATAGGTCACCCTACGACCTCCTTTGACCCATATTACCCATTCAAATATGTCCCTAGGGGTCCTAGGACCCCTAGAGACATATATCGTTGTTTAATGGGTCAAGAGGGTCATTGGTCACCCTATGACCCCCTTTGACCCATATGTACGATTCGAATATGTCCCTAGGGGTCCTAGGACCCCTAGAGACATATGTCGTCATTTAAAGGGTCAAAGAGGGTCATAGGTTACCCTATGACCCCATTTGACCCATATTACCCATTCAAATATGTCCCTAGGGGTCCTAGGACCCCTAGGAACATATGTCGTCGTTTAATGCATCAAAGGGGGTCATAGGTCACCCTATGACCCCCTTTGACTCATATGAACGATTCAAATATGTCCCTAGGGGTCCTAGGACCCCTAGGGACATATGTTGTCGTTTAATGGGTCAAAGGGGGTCATAGGTCACCCTATGATTCCCTTTGACCCATATGAACGATTGGAATATGTCCCTAGGGTCCTAGGACCCCTAGGGACATATGTCGTCATTTAATGGGTCAAAGAGGGTCATAGGTCACCCTATGACCCCATTTGACCCATATTACCCATTCGAATATGTCCCTTGGGGTCCGAGGACCCCTAGGGACATATGTCGTCGTTTAATGGGTCAACGAGGGTCATAGGTCACCCTATGACCCCCTTTGACCCATAATACCCATTCGAATATGTCCCTAGGGGTCCTAGGACCCCTAGAGACATATGTCGTCATTTAATGGGTCAAAGGGGGTCATAGGTCACCCTATGACCCCCTTTGACCCATATTACCCATTCGAATATGTCCCTAGGGGTCCTAGGACCCCTAGCGACATATCTCGTCGTTTAATGGGTCAAAGAGGGTCATAAGGTGACCTATGACCCCCTTTGACCCATATTACCCATTCGAATATGTCCCTAGGGGTCCTAGGACCCCTAGAGACATATATCATCATTTAATGGGTCAAAGAGGGTCATAGGTCACCCTATGACCCCCTTTGACCCATATGTACGATTCGAATATGTCCCTAGGGGTCCTAGGACCCCTAGAGACATATTTCATCATTTAAAGGGTCAAAGACGGTCATAGGTTACCCTATGACCCCATTTGACCCATATTACCCATTCGAATATGTCCCTAGGGGTCCTAGGACCCCTAGGGACATATGTCATCGTTTAATGCATCAAAGGGGGTCATAGGTCACCCTATGACCCCTTTTGACTCATATGAACGATTCAAATATGTCCCTAGGGGTCCTAGGACCCCTAGGGACATATGTTGTCGTTTAATGGGTCAAAGGGGGTCATAGGTCACCCTATGACCCCCTTTGACCCATATGAACGATTGGAATATGTCCCTAGGGTCCTAGGACCCCTAGGGACATATGTCGTCGTTTAATGGGTCAAAGAGGGTCATAGGTCACCCTATGACCCCATTTGACCCATATTACCCATTCGAATATGTCCCTTGGGGTCTGAGGACCCCTAGGGACATATGTCATCGTTTAATGGGTCAAAGAGGGTCATAGGTCACCCTATGACCCCCTTTGACCCATATTACCCATTCGAATATGTCCCTAGGGGTCCTAGGACCCCTAGAGACATATATCGTCGTTTAATGCGTCAAGAGTGTCATAGGTCACCCTATGACCCCCTTTGACCCATATGAACGATTCGAATATGTCCCTAGGGGTCCTAGGACCCCTAGAGACATATGTCATCTTTTAATGGGTCAAAGAGGGTCATAGGTTACCCTATGACCCCATTTGACCCATATTACCCATTCGAATATGTCCTTAGGGGTCCTAAGACCCTTAGGGATATATGTCGTCATTTAATGGGTCAAAGAGGGTTATAGGTCACCCTATGACCCCCTTTGACCCATATTACCCATTCGAATATGTTCCTAGGGGTTCGAGGACCCCTAGAGACATATATCATCGTTTAATAGGTCAAGAGGGTCATAGGAAACCCTATGACCCCCTTTGACCCATATGAACGATTCGAATATGTCCCTAGGGGTCCTACGACCCCTAAAGACATATGTCATCGTTTAATGGGTCAAAGAGGGTCATAGGTTACCCTATGACCCCATTTGACCCATATTACCCATTCGAATATGTCCCTAGGGGTCCTAGGACCCCTAGGGACATATGTCATCGTTTAATGGGTCAAAGGGGGTCATAGGTCACCCTATGACCCCCTTTGACTCATATGAACAATTCAAATATGTCCCTAGGGGTCCTAGGATCCCTAGGGACATATGTCGTCATTTAATGGGTCAAAGGGGATCATAGGTCACCCTATGACCCCCTTTGACCCATATGAACCATTCGAATATGTCTCTAGGGTCCTAGGACCCCTAGGGACATATGTCTTCATTTAATGGGTCAAAGAGGGTCATAGGTCACCCTATGACCCCCTTTGACCCATATTACCCATTCGAATATGTCCCTAGGGGTCCTAGGACCCCTAGAGACATATATCGTCGTTTAATGGGTCAAAGAGGGTCATAGGTCACCCTATGACCCCCTTTGACTCATATTACCCATTCAAATATGTCCCTAGGGGTCATAGGACCTCTAGAGACATATATCGTCGTTTAATGGGTCAAGAGCATCATAGGTCACCCTATGACCCCCTTTGACCCATATGAACGATTCGAATATGTCCCTAGGGGTCCTAGGACCTCTAGAGACATATGCCATCGTTTAATGGGTCAAAGAGGGTCATAGGTTACCCTATGACCCCATTTGACCCATATTACCCATTCGAATATGTCCCTAGGGGTCCTAGGACCCCTAGGGACATATGTCGTCGTTTAATGGGTCAAAGGGGGTCATAGGTCACCCTATGACCCCCTTTGACCCATATGAACAATTCGAATATGTCCCTAGGGACATATGTCATCGTTTAATGGGTCAAAGAGGGTCATAGGTCACCTCATGACCCCCTTTGACCCATATTACCCATTCGAATATGTCTCTTGGGGTCCAAGGACCCCTAGGGACATATGTCATCGTTTAATGGGTCAAAGAGGGTCATAGGTCACCCTATGACCCCCTTTGACCCATATTACCCATTCGAATATGTCCCTAGGGGTCCTAGGACCCCTAGAGACATATATCGTCGTTTAATGGGTCAAGAGGGTCATAGGTCACCCTATGACCCCCTTTGACCCATATGTACGATTCAAATATGTCCCTAGGGGTCCTAGGACCCCTAGGGACATATGTCATCGTTTAATGGGTCAAAGAGGGTCATAGGTCACCCTATGACCCCCTTTGACCCATATGAACGATTCGAATATGTCCCGAGGGGTCTGAGGACCCCTAGGGACATATGTTGTCGTTTAATGGGTCAAAGAGGGTTATAGGTCACCCTATGACCCTCTTTGACCCATATGAACGATTTGAATATGTCCCTAGGGGTCTGAGGACCCCTAGGGACATATGTGGTCGTTTAATGGGTCAAAGAGGGTCATAGGTCACCCTATGACCCCCTTTGACCCATATTACCCATTCGAATATGTCCCTAGAGGTCCTAGGACCCCTAGGGACATATGTCGTCGTTTAATGGGTTAAAGGGGGTCATAGGTCACCCTATGACCCCCTTTGACCCATATGAATGATTCGACTATGTCCCTGGGGGTCCTAGGACCCCTAGGGACATATGTCGTCATTTAATGGGTCAAAGGGGGTCATAGGTCACCCTTTGACCCCCTTTGACCCATATGAACGATTCGACTATGTCCCTAGGGGTCCTAGGACCCCTAGGGACATATGTCATCGTTTAATGGGTCAAAGAGGGTCATAGGTCACCCTATGACCCCCTTTGACCCATAATACCCATTCGAATATGTCCCTAGGGGTCCTAGGACCCCTAGAGACATATGTCGTCGTTTAATGGGTCAAACGGGGTCATAGGTCAGCCTATGACCCCCTTTGACCGATATGAACGATTCGGCTATGTCCCTGGGGGTCCTAGGGACATATGTCGTCATTTAATGGGTCAAAGGGACCCCCTTTGACCCATTAAAGGACAACATATGTCCCTAGGGGTCCTAGGACCCCTAGAGACATATATCTTCGTTTAATGGGTCAAAGAGGGTTATAGGTCACCCTATGACCCCGTTTGACTCTTATATATTAATAATATACATATTGATAATATACATATATATATTAATAATATACATATCAATATAATAATATATATATATATATACACATATACATATTACATTATTATATTTAATGAAAATATTACGTTATTATATAAATATATTAATAACATACATATTAATATAATAATATTTATAATATATATTATATTTAATAAAAATATTACGTTGTTATATAAATATTATATTATTATACATATTAATATAATAATATATAATACATATTACATTTAATGAAAATATTACGTTATTGTATATATTAATAACATACATATTAATATAATAATATATAATACATATTTTATATATATATAAATTACGTTATTATATTTAGTAAAAATAATAATAATATATATTATATTTATAGATTGTAATAAGATTAACATAAGATATTATTATATATTACTAGATTATATCTTGTATGTTTACATTACGTTATTATATATATATAATATATTAAAATATGCCTTTACATATTAATATAAGTGAAATAATTTAAAAATAAAAAACTAGAACGTTTAAATCGAATTTCCCTCCGAAATTTGAAAATTTTTGGAATTTGACTACCGAGCCATATCGGATATCCGATGTCAAATCGGATATCCGATCAGGCTTGGTATTTACCAAGCCTGCCCGGTCAACCCCAAAGACGTGTTTATAGAGAGTCTTAGTGATACTTAGACTTCGGGTAGTCGTCTGACAATGTTATTTTGATCGAAATTGAATGAAATGAAATGGGTTTTTTAATATCGCTCTCTAGATTCCATCAATATAATTTTTGTCAAATTCTGAGTTCGATAAGTATTTATTAGTTAATTATCAATGAAGATTATTGTAAAGTGCTAATTGACATACTGAATGAAAAATATCTATAACTTTCAAACGGTATAACATTTTTTAAATCTAAAAGTTGCGTCACATTCTATACTTCGCCTAGTATAAGAAAAAAATAAAAAAATAAAAATTTGATCAAATTTTCTATTAGTTAGGGTGGTCAGACACGAGACTTTTTTTAATTCAAAAAAGTTTTGGTAGAAAATTCATATTTAATTATTTATTTGGAATAAAAATATCAAAAAATATGCGTCACATCCAGGCATGAGTCTAGTTTTCATATCTATAATTATATTAAAAAAATATTATGATTTGATTTTGATTAAGGTGGTCAGACATACACCTACTTTTTATTTTCGTCCTGAAATTTTCTTAGTACTGCATTAAAATTCAAACTTTTGACCAATCAATTACTTTTTTCTCCTGATAAGGCCTAGTAGTTTAGAAACTACATTCAATTTTCTACAAATTATTTTCTTACAACTTTTTGATATAAAGTCCATAACCACTTCAAAATTATGTGTCAAGTTGACATAAACCTGATTTGCTGATTTTTCACTGCCACTTAAGGCCATAGTTTGGTACACCATGATCTTGCACATACCCTTTCCCTTGTGGCTAAGTGGATATTCCAAGCTCTTGAGGGTGAAGAGCCCTAGAAAGTTTTAATAAGACACAATATTCAATGTGGTTTCCCCAAGCAAGCCAAGACTTGGAAGGAGCTACCCTTTTGTGACCTTGTGGCTAGTTCCTTCCCTGTCTCTGTCCATGGTACCTGCGTCTTTAAGTCTATCTGGAAGGCTTGGGAACATGTTCATCACCTTATTTATAACTCTAGAATCATCAACAACAACACTTTGCATGGAGAACACTCCATTTTGTGGAATCTTTCTCACAATGGTAAACCTCTTGCCTTAACTCAAGGCTATTTTTCTCATTACTGGCATAATAAAGGTATTAGATATTTTATGGACATCCTAGAAAATGATGAACTTATTAGTTGGAAAACTCTTTGCTCCACCTTTGATCTTCGTACCTCACACATAAGAACTTACAATATGCTTAAAAATGCTTGTGCTTCGCTTAACCTTCCCTGTAATGCTAATATGGACTCCCATAGATTCCTCTCTTTCCAATGGAATGATGGCTCTCTCCTTCCTAAAGTTAAAACTAAAGACATTTCCAAAACTCTTAATCATGACTCCTCCATCTTAGATCATTTTAATTCCATTTGGTATCTTGATCTCAATCCCACACAATGGAAAAATATCCTTATGAATTTCTGGAAGTCTCCCATCCCCCTAAAAATCAAATTTTTCAAGTGGTAGCTCATGCTTGAAAAGCTCCCTATTAGATCTCCTCATGGTAATATTGACCCTTGCTTGGTGTGTAACTTGCCCGCATGTTCTTTGATTGTACTTTTGCTAGAGAGATTTGGCTAATCTTTGGTATCATTATCTCTGAACATGTTTCTACTTTTGATATTATTATTGGTTATATTTAGAATCTTAAAAAGGATGCTAATTTGTTCTGGCAAATCCTTTCTTCCTACATCCTTTGGTTTATTTGGAAATTTAGAAATGAGGATAAATTTCAAGGCAATGGTAGATTACTTACTAGTTTTCATCGAAAACTCATATTTTTTAAAATTACTTCTTAGGTCTATTGTATTATGAGGCTAGAGAGGGAGAAATTCTTATGTTTCCTTTAGGATGGCCACGTTACCATATTTATATACAAAATGAAGAATGGATACGAGTGGACTAGCATTGTCGCCAATCAACATGCCTTTGATGAGGCACTCAAGAAGCTGATTAAAGAGATACGTGACACTAGAGGATCATATTTTGATAAAATCAAGCTCTTCACTCAAATATTGGAAAGAAAGAAAGTTGTTTGGATGGAGGACACTATTGGTTGGACCTCCTGGATGGAAGATTACACCGATATTCTCTCTTAAGCCTTTTCTTTTTGTATATTCTGAGTTCCATCTTTTATCAACTCTCTCTGATGTACCTTTTGGTTTCCACTTGATACTTTGAGGTTGAGGCCTCACCTCCTCATGATGTTTTGTAACTCTTCCTTTTGATCTATCGATATATAATATTTAAAAAAACATGAATCAAATTAATAGACAAGGGCTAATCGAAACACAAGTTAGTTGCTTTATAATAAATGAGAATCAATAAAATAAAAAATTATTAAATAGATAGAATTTAGAAAGCTCCTTTTTTTAGTGAACTAAATAAAAGGAAAGAAAGGTTACAACTATAGTCGGCCCAATTAAAAGTACTAAAAATTAATAATAACCTACGTGATAAAAAGAATAATAATAATTAACAGCCACAGTCGGCTCAATTAAGTGAAAAAATCAAAATAAATAAATTGAGATTTGCGCTTATAAGTAGAAAATTTCAAATCCTCCAAGAGGAGGATACCTATAACAATCAAAGCTTCAAAGCATTCCGCTATATTTCTTAGAAGGTGCAAATCGAAATTGCAATGGGATCTCTGTTTCCTTGTCTTCCAGATGATCTTGGGCTGCAATGTCTGCTTAGAGTGGAGTTGAACTCTCATCACAACCTCAGATGTGTCTGCAAAAGCTGGAATTCCGCATTGAAGAGCCCCCACTTTTATCGAGAGAGAAAAAGATTGAAGATTTCAGAACAGAGGATTTGTATGCTCCAGGATCGCAAGACAGTAGTGATATATGATCTGGAAACGAAGTCGTGCAAAAGATTACCGCCCATTCCTGTAGAACTCATTGGCTTCTTTTGCAGCCATTTCGTGAAACAAAAACTGGTTTTGATCACGCATCTGCTTCCCGACACTACAAAAAGTGGCGTTTGGGTGTACGATTTTGTTAGTTTGAAGTGGAAAAGGGGGGCAAAAATGCCAAAATGGCTGAATGGCTTTGCCTCTGCTGTGGACGAGGAGGGAGGAATGATTTATGTGGCTGGTGGTCTGAACATCTTTTACTCTATCCTTAGTGCTTTTGTTTACAATGTGGAGAAGGACAAGTGGGACATTCTTCCCGACATGGACATCAATTCCAATTGTGTGGAGGACTTTAATGGCGCTTTTGCAGATGGTAAGTTTTATGTATTTGGATCTTCTGGCAACTTTCAGGTTTTTGATTCGTTCACAAAAAACTGGAAAACTATGGAGAAGAGATTTAGTAATGGGAATATGGTAAGTGCGTTTGGTCGCCTTTATTGTCTGTGTGAGAGGAGATTGGTGGAATATGACTATAGACAAGACAAGGTGAGCATTGTAGGGACTTTCCCAACAGATGGACGGCTAATTAACTTTGCTGTACTGGTTAGCAATAAAATCTTTGTGGGCAGTTGGAACGGCTATTTTATGATGGAACATCCAAGAGAGATATCAGGAGGAGGAACATTCAAGCTCATTGACATTGACAGACCACAGGGTTTCCAGGGTGTTTGTACAAGTGCTGCCACTCTCCATCTTTAGTTTATTGTTTCTTAGCTTTGATGTTTACAGACACATATATATGCTGACAATTTATTTGTGCATGGTTATGTATTTTCAATTCAATGTTTGAAGTTCATACTATATTATTATTAATATTAGAATTATCATAATTGGGTTCAGCAATATCCAAATTTTGAATGGGATATATAACATTATAGACACAATTATAGTTCTGAATGAATACTTATATTCCAGCAGCAGGACTTGTTTCTAATCAGCGGATAAAATTTATTTTTAACTATGACTTCAGCTTTCTTTTTCTGTTCTGTTTCTTTGACATATTTTGTTTTATTATGGGCTTTTTTATATTGTTCCCTAGCTTCTTACATGATTCCTTCTTTAAATAAAAAATATATTTTGTTCATTTTTAGTTTTACAATCAGCACAATCTAACTGGAAGCTTCTAGTGAGTTCAATCAATTTCCTCTAGTCTTCCGATTTATCAGTTGTAGTATGTTGAAACAAACTCTTCTTCTAAAAAAAATTGAATAAAAAGTATCCTCTGCCAAGATTATCAGTAGCAATCTGTCCTCAAAGTATCCTCTGATAAAGCAACCTCTATAAGCTCGCTTGGTGTAGAAACTATATTTTCCCACCATAAACTAGATTTTTAAATTTCTTATTTTCCATTTGTGTTCATTAGAAATTGAGTTATCCATGTTGACTACTAAGAGTAGCCAGAAACTAGCCTGCCCTTCCTCAGGTGTGTATCAGCCATCTGTATCTCTGTCTGACAATATACAAGTTATTTTGTCTTTTAGTTGATATAATCAAAAAAATCTGTGTCTATATTAGAGGAACATACAATGAACGACAGATTCTTGAACAGTCTCACATATTATGTTACAATCAACCTAATATTACACCATGGCATTCCTAATGAATCATGCAGCAAAGCAATTTGTATACTGCAATCTGGTGTATTAACTGTCATAGAACAAAATGATTACTGGCAGCCTTGGCCCCCTTCCATTTGACAATCCCAACGGCCACTCATCCATTTCACTATCACTCCCTTCGGCATCAGGTCAGTCCCTTCACATTGACTGACTCCTTTCGACTTCGAACACTCCCTTTAGCCTCGGGCACTCCCTTTGGCCTCAGGCCCTCCCTTCATCTGACGAACTGCCATTTGCTACAGAGTTGTGTGTGAGCATAACTTGAGGAGGAAATAATACTCCATTCCACCGGATTGACACCAACTTTAGTGTAACAATTTTTTTGTACTTCTTCACCGTACATGAGATTGAGTACCTGTCTAGAAACAGAAATTTCAGTGCTGATATGCGACAATAAAGTTTAAATAAAATTGAGATCTGCCAATATAATGGAAATCTGCATATGACATTTTTTTCCCATGTCAATTTTAGAACTTTCTCATGTTCCATTGGATTGAAATATGAAAATCAATTAGTGAAGTCCACCTATATAACTTCACATGTAGCTAGCATCTCAATCGGCACAAGTGGATTTGTAACTTCATAACTTTGTCTATGTGTCAGGTAACTGCTAATGACATCCTAACTTTGTATAATTTGAAACAGATGTAGTAGGGTTGATGATGCCTATGGAGACCATATTTCAATCAACAAAAACGATTATTCATCAAAATCTATGTACTATTCTTGAATTCAATAAGCTGCTTCAGGATAACGATTAAGAGATCACAAATTTAATGGAATTAATAAAATAATATTTACAATAAGCATGGGTAAATTTAACCATCCAAATAATGGTTAAGAGATGACTAAATGGGTACATCAGTGACGCTTTGATGCCTCTCAGATAGTCTGAATTTCTTGCCCTTTCAATTAAATAGAAAAAATATATATGTGCTTTTGTTTTGACAATGATATCACCTGTGAGGCTTTCTTAACTCGTCAGTTATGATTGTGCGTGTAATGACCAACCCTACAGCAAGATTGCCAATTCACACAAAAATGCTTAAGTTGCAGAAAAACAATGCCATATTATTGAATGCTGAAATAAGAAAAGGCAAGCATCTTTGTATATAAAAAGAAATCAAGATTTAGAAGCTGTTTACTCAAAGTAAAAACTCATAATAAAATGTTGAGTATTTCTGAGTATACAGTTAGTTAGTCAATAATTCAGCATAAAATCAACTTGCTGATTTTGTCGCAAACATACATTACAGCATAAAAACTATGATGCTGAATGTACCATGTATATACATCATATGTTCTTCATAAACTTCAACAATGATATAGTACTAACTTTTAAGTTTACAACATTTGATAATCATCATTACATCAATTGGATAATACTGTACATCATTGCTAAAATGAAGATACAAGATCATAAGATAGATTCTGAAACATAACAAGTCCCGTGAAGTGTATTCAACATCCAAAGCCTACGGACATCGTTCTTCTGTTAACTAAGACGAGAGTGTGGCTCAGGCACTTTTATCTCACCAACCATGGAGTGTTTACAACTAACTTTTAAGTTTACAACATTTGATAATCATCATTACATCAATTGGATAATACTATACATCATTGCTAAGATGAAGATACAAGATCATAAGATAGATTCTGAAACATAACAAGTCCCGTGAAGTGTATCCAATCTCCAAAGCCTATGGACGTCGTTCTTCTGTTAACTGAGATAGGAGTGTGGCTCATGCACTTTTATCTCACCAAGCATGGAGTGTTTACAACTAACTTTTAATTTACAACATTTGATAATCATCATTACATCAATTGGATAATACTGTACATCATTGCTAAGATGAAGATACAAGATCATAAGATAGATTTTGAAACATAACAAGTCTCGTGAAGTTTATCCAATCGCCAAAGCCTACAAACATCGTTCTTCTGTTAACTGAGATGGGAGTGTGGCTCAAGCACTTTTATCTCACCAACCATGGAGTGTTTACTCTCCCAAGATTCTTCTTAACATGAAGAATACTCTAACCCTAGCACGAGAAGCCTAGCTTCTTAGAAAAAATGGATTGAATGGATCCAATGTAGCCATGAAACATACTACATGCATCCATGTGCCTAGCAACCTAATCACAGAATGTGGCAAAGAAAAAAAAAGAGCACTACGTATCTACCCACATGCAGTGAAAGAAAAATTGTAACATATCTACTCATATGTACATTTCTTTAATCTAAGCATATCAACACATATGCAAAAATGAAATTAAGCACAGTCACTCATTTATGCTAATATCAGAAAAACAACATACTTAAATGCAGTAATAAATGGCTCAGCCAAATACCAAATTTGTCAACAATATTGCGAAGAGAGAAAACGTAATGAATCCTACTTTTCGGAATCCTGACAAGTTGAGAGAAACAAAACATAATGCATCCATCCCCACTCTCCTTGATGCCACATTACACCTTTCCATAAGACAATACAACAAGTCACACCCAGGACTTTAACATTTGAATAGAAATGCTTCTGAGTTTATCTACTAGTAATCAACCTTACTTTATATACAGTAATAAAATAACAATGTTTCCTTCATTTCTTCCTCAAGATTACCTTACAAGATCAAAATCTAAAGTTACAAGTTAAGGAAAATGTTGAGTTGAAGACTTAACCTCCTACTCAACAACATATAAGTTAATAAGCACAAGCTAAAAGCTACAACATTTAATTAGTTTTACAAACTCTCCATTTAGCACTTGAGTGAATTTCCTACTACAGGCATGTAGCATAACGAATATCCGATTAATTAGGTTCTATGGCATTTCAGCAGGCTTATTTTCTATTGCAAGGAGGATTTAGTTTCTTTTCAACTGAAGGTAACCAGCTGTGAGGTAAATGAGCTCTTTATTCATACACATTCATGTTTACAAAATACAGATGCTGACACAGGAAAATAACAAATAAAAATAACGAGTGCTATGATAAGTAACTACATTCTCTTCCATCTTAAGCTGGGCAATTATGTTATAGCCGCTAACATTTTATACTGACCTTCTTTTAAAACAGAGTAAGGTGGTTAGTTTTGCCAGTTAAGTCTTTGAATCATGATAAATACTATGGACTCATTGCATTTCCAGAGGTTTAAGAAAGACCATGAACGAACTGCTGCTATGATTTCGTTGTTTTATGTGTTCAGTGATTGGTTGCATCTGCAATATGTATATACAGTTCATCATCAAAGTCATGCGGCCGTATTCTTTAAGTTCAACCCATGACTTGGGGACTAACGTACAGCCCAACTTCTGTTGCCTACTTGGTGGTGATGATCTAGAATTTATCTGTTTAAACTCACATAACTTAATAATAAAATAAAACAAGTGTAAAGGTTTTTAACTCTCAACGACCCTAGGTGTTTGAGCCGACAGTTGGCTGTTCAACAATTTATTTCCCTGCTGTAATACTCGGCTGAGATAAGGAGAGAAGTTGGAAAGAAAAGAAAACTACGAACGTAAACGTAGCCTAAGGCCTTACAAGAAATCATGCCTCCAATGTGTCAAAAATCCCAGGTATGAGGGTTGCCCACAGATTACGATATGAATACAAGGAGATTTTTAGAAGATTTGAAGCATTTTTAATAAAAATAATATGACACATTAAATCAAAATATCATAAAATTAAGTGTATATGTGTGGTATATAAACAGATTTTTAGATCATTTGATGCATTCCCTTCCAAGAGGCTAACCTCTTCTACCTCAACCACACTCTCGTCCTGTCGATCATGCATCCATTTAGACACTTGCAAACAAGACAGAGTCAATATTCCTCACAAACAATTAAATCGATATCGAGAACATCATAATATCAAAGTAATAGTACACGCATCCGTATGCACAGTGCATCATAATTTTGAAACATAACTTATAATATTATTACCTAGAACTTCATCATAAAATTACGTTATAATCCTAATCATGATTAACATAGAAAGATATAACCAAAACTTCCAATGCATTAATATGAGCGTCATGTAAATCTTCGGAGCCACATTCTACATTCTACCTGAATTTATAATGATCTGATTGTTATCTAGGAATAAACAGAGCCACTTCATTGTTTGGCCCTATTGCAATAAGCATATGCACCTCGTTGCCTGTGGTCTTACTGGTTGCAAGGACATTCAGTTTGAAAGGAAAATGAGAAAGGGATTTTGTTATTATTCTTTGACCATAGGCATATTGTGGTCATTAGTTAAGGCAGAATAGTTGTTTCAGCACTGACACTTAAGAGAGATTTGATCAGAACTATATTCTTCTTTTATTCAAAATATATATTAGTCTGAGTTAAATCCTCACAGAGATAATCATGAAATACTGAGATGTGTTTAACAGTTTCACTTTACCATAATCATGGGGTCAGGGCTATTGAATTTTTGTTTGAAAACAAATTTCATACAAATTTCCATTTAAGGCATCCTAAATTCTGTGATCTCAATCGATTAAAAGATAATTTCACTCTAGTTATCTCAAGTAAACAATTTTGTCGGCTGCATGGGTGCACGTTGAAATTTACAGCTATTCTAACGTTGAAATTTACAGCTATCATATCTAACTAAACGCTAGAGGGAGGGGTCGAACCTCCGACCATGTCGTTAGGTGATTTTCAAAATATTTTCGTCCTTGATTAACAAATGTATTTATATCATTATTTTTAATGGAAATTAGAGACAAATACAAAATCATAGCAATGAAATGAAGACTGACTTTGTAAAGTATACAACATGATTAAGTATAGACCTTTTTATATAGATAAATGATCAATTTAATTATTGTTTTTATTTACTTGTGGCTTCTATTTATGCTATACAAATCTACTTTTTGTTCAATCTTTGAAACTCAATAAAACAATATTCTCTATTATTTTTTGTTCTCCATAGTTTGATATTTCCATTTATCTGATTTTGTACAAGAGCTATAAGATTTTTGTATTAAATAAAGACTTTAGATTGTAAAAATAAAAAATCTAATCTCATGATTTATCTAGTAAAGGCATATCTACAAGACTAAATCATTATTGTGAATAATATCCAAAGTCTAAAAACATTTATGAAAAACTGAACAAAATTAAATATAATTTATTTTTGCATATATACACTATTTACAAAATCGAAGAGAGAGAAACCAATTGACCATTCTATAATATTTCCACTTAACATCTCAAAGCCCTTCTCAACAATTGGATCCATATCATTTTGTCACTACATAGTCTTTTAAAAACTAGTTTTCTAAACTAAGACAATGTTTGAGAACCTGCCTCATATTTTGTCTTAATACAAGTCTCAATGTGGCTTGTGTCATTGTATAAGGTTTGATGTACCTAAGGCCCCCTTTTCCAAGAAGACATGTGATACTATAAACTAGAAGTTCCTATTGAAAATATTAGAAGCCTTTATAATGAATAGAAAGATGGTTAGATTAGAGCTTCAACAACATTGCTAGTCTAAGTTATTCAATGTTGGTCAACAACTCTCCTAAATGCTTCTTTAAGGTCTAAAGAGATATCTAATGGGGAAACCTTCTCTCGACATTCCTTTTCATAATTATGACTTAAGTTTAGGAAGAACTTTTAGTTAGGTCATAAGTTGTGTGGATCCTAATAACTTACAAATTACCTTGTCTCTCCCATCATCAACTTGTAGATGACACAATAACTTTTGGGGCAAAAAATAGGCATGAATAAATTGTCATAAATGAAAATTTGAACCCATACACTGAAGGCTTGGTAGAGGAAGTGAGTAAGGATTCATCTATATTAAAGATTCATTTCTTCTTCACTTAGCTAGAAAGGAATAAGAGACTATTAGGTCTCTTAGCTTACAGATAATATAACTTCCTTGCTTCTATCTTAGGCTTCATTTGAATAATAATTTAAGGATGAGTAAGCAAAATGATCTATTTGAAGTTAAAATGTCAAATTTCTTGGCTTTGTGGAAAGTTAGATGGTCATTTTAAAATGACAAAATCACCATATTAAATAAAACAATATTTGCCATTCTCATCTATATGATCTCATGTATCCCTCTCAATAAGAGATAAGAAAAATTGGACTAACAAATTAGAATTTTATTTGACAAGGACCACTAGAAAAAAAACTAAGAGACCTTAAATCACTTATGTCAAGGTATGTAAACTGAAATAAGTAGGAAGCATGGGCACTATAAAATGAACTCTTGAAAACGAGACACTTAGAAGCAAAATTAGTACAAAAAATATTTAAGGAACCAATTCTAGAGATGACCAAAATCTTTCAGCCCAAGTATCTAGTCAACAATGAGGGAGGAAACATTCTCACCACAAGAGATACTACACAAGGGTCAAAAGTATTGTGTTTTAAAAGAAGCTATGTGTCATTAATAATTTCAATTATTTAATATGAGACATTAAACTTCTATTTTAGGAGGACTAATAGGGTGGATACAATGTTTTCTTAAGAGTTCATATACCACCATCATTTGGAATGGGTTAAAGATAGTGGAATACAATGTTAAAAATGGAAGTAGTCTATTGGAGAGGGAGTATGAATATAAAAATGAAAGTATTATTATTCCTATCAAACTCTCTATGCAAATTAAACTCTATTGCCCAAATGCATTATCTCTTTCTTTTACAAAATATGATTGGATCCTACTTCCAAAGATTTTTAAAGGAAAGAGTTAAAAAATGTGATCATATTGCTAGTTAAAACATTTTATGTATTGGCCCAAAGTAAAATATGTTTGGTTCCTACTTCCAAACATTTTTAAAGGAAAGAGTTATAAAATATGATTATATTGCTAGTTAAAACATTTTATGGACTGACCCAAAGTATGCTTATTAATTCCATAGTTTGTGTTAGTTTGTGGTGATTGATCAAGAAAGTACTATGCATACTTCATAAATTCTTTATGGAAAAAAAAAATTTTGGCCCTATTTTATCGAGATTTTGGGCCGACATGTAATTATTAATTATAATTATAAAATGGTAAAAATATTTGTATAAAAGGGCTTAGGGTTAGGGTGTGTTTCATAAGGTGATGCAAAAATTGGTTCTTACGGCAGTATTGAGCTGTAAGGGATTACAGATTGTAATCAAGTTGTAATCACTAGATCGTAAAATATTAGACTTGCTATTTGGTGTACATAGCCCAAGGTTTGGGTGAACCATGTTAAATCTTGGTGTCTTGTGTTCTTTTTTGTGTGATCTATAATTTTTTAATATTGGTTATATTTGCATGTAATTGTTATTTTTGTCCATGGTTTAGTACTAATAGTTTGTCTAAGTCATCTTAGGCATCAAACTTAGGCTCCAATCGAAAAAGGGCATAGGTTCAAATCCCATAGTTCAAATTCCATTCAACTCATCATCTCTTTACCATTTTATTGATAGCATGAATGATTGAATTAGGTTATCAAACTCAAGAATAACATAGATTGTGATCAAAATATTTTCTATTTTATTCAATTCCATTTCTCTAAACAAAGTATTTTAATTATTTTTTATGTGTGATATGAATGCCACTACACTTCATTGAAAAACCTTGTTCTCTATCACTAGAAATAATTCTTTGATCTCAATAATTGAGTAAGAAAACCAAAAGAATCAAGAAATTTAACAGTCACATGCTCTAACTAACCAAATTAATCTGGCTGAAAATACTCCCACATTTGAGAAATAAAATTCTGAATTTAAAATAGAAAACATGAAAAAAAACTATTTTTATGAAATTGCATAATTGTGTTGTATAATTTTATAGCAATCTATAACTGAAGCACACTTTAGTAGTTATAGCTAGCTTCACACACACACAAATTCTAAACTAGATTATTAGAATTTCATAATTTTTTTGGTGTCTCTATATGTAACTTAATTACTTATAATATCTAGTGTTCTATTGTTCTCACTTACTTGTAATTATGATGTATCTTGTTGGATCAATTATGCACATTAAGTATTAAAAAGTGGTCATTAAAAAATATTGTTAATATTATAAGGTCCAAGATTACTAAGTGGGTAGGGGTGGATGAATCAATAATTTACCAAATTCAAACATTTATTAACTATGTATCCCAAATCAAATATTTTCAATAAGCAATAAACAATGAATAAAATGAAGCCATCTACACAAGTAATACAAGAAAACCAACATTTTTCATGTTGAAACCCTAGGTTAGAGGGAAAACCTATAGTGGAAGTTAATACCCAAAAATATTTTCACTCTTCTATAGTAATTCTAATTAAAATCTTAGCTCTCTTAGGAGCTTACAATGATGCCCAATGAAGAGAACACCTTATTAGGATTCACCTAATTAAGGGGTTTTCCTATAGCTTGTTAGAAGGTTTACATTGTTAGGAGAAACCTTGTTAAAGGATTATAAACTCAAATTAATGAGCCACCCTATTACGAGACTTAACATAAGACCTATTAGAATTCTTCTCACCCTATTAAGATTGACCCAATTCTTGTTAGGATTCAAAAAATGAAATAATTTGAGAGCGACACTTCTCCTTTTCTTGTACATACCCAATTAAGCATAACTTCTACTTCTCTTGCAAACAATCTACACATTTCTCAAGATGACACCCAACATTTACGATCTACAACTTCACCAATTCATCAAACTAATTATAAATGCATTTTGCACTTGCAAGGGTGGTGATTGCCTTAAATAATATGTATCACTTGCAAGGGTGGTGATTTCCTTAAATAAAATGTATTACATTTGAATGTAATCTATAGTCTTCTAAAAAAATTGATAAAACCCTAATTCATCATTTGCAAAACTCTATCAACCTACAAATATAATCATGCATCGATTTGACCAAGAACACTCAAACCTTTTCACCTTTTTCTAACATGCTTCCAATGTTCCATGACTTTGAGAAATTTGATCACCCTAATTGATGCAAGGCCATCTCACCATTACACATCATTCAACCACATCACCACAACACCTAGAGCACAAAAAGGTTCACCATTACCAACCAAATCTTCACAAGTTAGGAATTAACATCAACTTTTCTAAATACTCTACTATCAATTCTTTATAGGATAATCATCAATCTATTAAAATTGTCTTTTGGTACAACATTGATCATGCTATTTCAATATAACTCAAATACCTTATGTATAGACATTGTAGACTGAACCACAACACCTAAATTAACATACATTATCTATCCACCAATCAAATCATTCATTTTCTATCACTAGTTGGTCAACTAGTTGTAATGTCATTCTTTAATTGGTCATAAATCTCTCTACACTTTTTTCTAGCATATGTTATCCAACACACAACATCTAGAGTCATATTTGAGTCTCCCATTTGTGTTTCACACCTTGATTCAAATTTCCAACATTGTCGTAGCATTGGATTCACCTATTTTTGCATTTTACTAGTTCACTTGACAAATTGTCAACCAACACAAGGAAAGCATTAATAACAACATTATAACTGACCTCTTAAGAACCAAACCTACACAATATTTCTCTAATTTATAATCTTCTTTAACTATGCCAACATCTACTACACCCACCTAAAAAATTATCAATACTTATGCACAAATGTCTTAGTAGTTGTTCAATAAGTATCAATACATATGAATAAATATCCCAATAATTGTTCAATGATATTCACTACTAAGATACACTGAAAATCTATTGGGACATGACATATTTATTATAAGACATTTAGTAATCATCTTTTTTGGCTCCTTTAAAGTTAGTAATAGAAGAACTGAGTGAGCATAAGTGTCATTTGTGCCTTCCCCTATTATTCACATAAAAGTGCATGATGCCAAATGAGTCTATATTAGTTATCAATTTACTTGGAAGATTCCAAGGCTTTCATGTTAAATTATAATGAAAGCTAAGATTCAAATTTTAAATCATTTATTTATTATTATTAAATATTAGCATAACAATAATAATGAAATGAACAACATCCTTATTTAAGTATGCTGATAAAATTTAGGTTTTACAGATTATAATTTCAAACATATAAATTCTTTTTGATATCACATTTTTAAAAGTACTTTACTGTCATGTATATTTCATTCTTCAATTAACAATATAGAGAAGCTATCTTCTTGTATTAATTTTTAATCTTAAGAGAAAAAGATGTTACGTATGTTAAGAATAAACAAATAGATGTTAGCTTTGTTAGTGAACATATATCTTATTGTGATTGATTCCCTTAATTTAAGAGTTTCCTTTTATAATCAATCTAGCCTTTTATTTTTTAACATTGTCATTTAATCCAAATTTCTTTTTAAAGACCCATTTACATCTAATAGGATTTACATCCATAGCAATTGAATTAGCTCTCTCTATCATTTTTTCTTTAAAGAAGACATGGCCAAATTATCGGACTCATTAGCATCCATCTCCATTTCTCAACGTAGCTCGTGTCTTGATATTGTTAACTTAATCAAGGTAGAGTTGTATATCAAATTAAGTGAACCTCATACCACTTTGGTTTTTCCTTTATCAAATGGATATCCTCAAAGATTTTAGTGGAGATTTTATTCTTATAACTTTTTTGATGAATTTATACTAGTCCTTTCATCAAAATGATTTAAAACATTTATTTAATCTTAGGTGTAGTTGTTCTATTTTTCAATTGTAATTCGATTAACTTTGTGTACTCCTATTAGGGTGCTCAACTATATAAAAAGGTCTAATGGTCATCATTTAAGACTCATTATTTTTCATCTACACCGCTCAAGTTTTAACTCATGGGCCAATATTATAAATATGACCATGAAAAAAATGCATATAAAATAAAGTGAACTATATGTACCTTTTTGGTGTTGTTCTTTATTAAATGCATCTCCTTGGAAATTGTGATGGAGGTTACTCCTTTAAACTCTTTGAGGAATCTATATTAGGATTTGCATCAAACCCATCCTAAAATTTTAGTTAATCTTAGATGCACCTGTCCAAGTTTTGAGTTGTAAATTCACTGAGACTTTGTACTCCTATTAGGTTACTCATTTAAGGTCTAATGAAGAAATTTCTCTCTTTAAACTCTCTTACATCCTCACGATGAACCATTGAGTGTGATCTAAACTATTGATGTCAATTGTTTTGCACCAAATTAGACCTAGAAGCTATAATTATATGTTCAAGACTTGTTATTATCCATCTCTATTGCTCAAGTCATAATTCATAGCTCAATAATATTAACGTAGGAAAAAATGCATATAAAATCAAGTGAACTATATCCCTCTCGAGTATTTCTTTACCACTTGGACCCCCTCGAAGATTGAGCTTGAGGTTATTCTTTCAAACAATTTCAAGAATCTTTGCTAGGCTTTTCTTCAAATTATCCCAAACTTGTAATTTAACATTGAGTGTGAGACTTTGTACTCCTATAAAGTTTCTCAACTATAAAAGAGGACCTAATTACTCTTAGATGACATTCTCACTATGTGACACCTTTCAAATCATAGAATATTATATAGCTTGTATAAAAGTGACAAACTCGTATTAGCTAAAATATCATTTTCATGTGCCAATTTTATATAAAATTAAGATGCCAAGCAAAATCAATCTGAAAAAGCAATCTTAGAGAATATATTTGTCACTAACAAAAACCTACTGTAGATAGTTAAAATTTCTCAAATTAACCCGAGCCATATAGTCACATGTATATTAAAAAATGCTAAGCAAAAAGCGCACGACAAAGTGATCCTAGAAAAAAATGTCAAAAATTAGTTGAAAACTCTTAAACATAATTTTGTTGGAATTTAACACTCCAACAAATAGAAAGTTAGAAAATGAATCAATTAAGATTGTAGATGTATTAAGTGCCAATTAGCATAATTACAAGATGAAGTCATATGACTCTATATATTTGTAATTAGCATCACTAATCATAAATAACAAGTTACAAGATCAACATTTCTATTTTTTATTCTATTGTTTTATTTTCTATATAATTTTGTGTAATACAATCACAAAATGATACTCTTAGCTGTTCTATGTCATTCTCTTGCACAATCTAGATAACTTGCACCAACAACAACCACCTACATGGCTTTTGTTAATTTGCTAAACTTTGTTAATTTTAAGAGCATAAACTCTAGTACCTTTATTTTACTTTTGTTTTTTATGTAATTCATTAAAGGGTCTGTTTGGTTATCTACTGATTTTCTAGTAATAGTTTCACCACTGTTGTATAGGGCCAGCCCCTTTATTTTAACTAAACAACCATATATACCATTGAACAATAAAAAATGCTGAACACTCTCTCTTTCTAGTGACCATGTGGGAGTCATCAAAAATGGACTAAAACAAGAGTAGCTCAATCACTTATCACCACATCTTTAATACTATTGGGGCAAGAGCAGGGGTTGTTAATGTTTCAAATCCAAGGTACTTAGAAGGTGTTTCAATCATGTTATTCGAAAATGAAAATTTAAAAGAACAAACACAGCAAACTGTCTTGACAGCCCAAATCCAGAGAAATGAATGTTCAACTACCAATATGAATCAGCCCAAAACTTCTTACGAACCTAAACCCAAATTTGGAGAGCACAGCACTTCCACATCGGTATAGGATTCTTTCCGAGAAGTAAGAGAAAAAAATTGCTACTTCCATCGCGACAGTTTGGCCGAGTGGTCTAAGGCGCCAGATTTAGGCTCTGGTCCGAAAGGGCGTGGGTTCAAATCCCACAGCTGTCATTTTTTGTATTAACTTATGAACTGTGTATTAATGCACGGAATGTTTACATCCAGCGATAAGCATCCACCTTAATGTATATCTTCCCCATATACTTTGTAATGTATTAGTGAGATAAATGCATAGCAGAACCTTTGAGCCCTTGTAGAAAGGAGGTAAGGACCAACCTTCAGATCTGGTGCACAAATCTCACAGTTGCATGTCATAGTGACAATTTAGACCATGCTAAACATTGATTTTTTAATGGCTACTGACATCTACTTCTGTTATTGACAGTCATTCCCATCTGATTGGCTATGCAACTCTAATCTCTGTTGCTCATGGTCATAATGTCTCCATTGACCCCAGTTTGCTCACTCTTTCTACTGTTTGAATTCCAAGCTCGCCAGGTCTTGTAAAGCTTATGGACATATAATGGTAGAGGACAATCTCAACCAATATAGCATCATAAATGTTAGCGCTTTCAGAGTTTGCAATTTGTGTTGTAAGACGCAGGAGCCTTAGGTAGAACTAGTGAAGCAAAATCATACTTTTGGATGTGTATGATAGAGGAACTCTGTGTTGAATCCGTTACACACACATTATCTTGCAATTGATGACTGCAGCACTGTAATATCAAATGCTGAAAAACATATTGACAGTGACACCTAGGATTCTGGGATAAATTTTCATTTTTTGAAATTAAAGATCTTTTTTGGTTAGCTTCATGGCATCCTCTATTACTCCAACTTCATGGCATTTCTGAATGGCAGAATGGGGAGGTTTCATCCACGGTCGCTAAAATGTCTCTGTGGTGACCTTCGCTAAAATGTCTCTGTGGTGACCTTCGCTAAGACATAAATCTTCAACTACCAATGTGAAACAGCACGGTTTCTGAGCAAGGTAGAAGAAACCCAAAAGGAAAAAACCAAGACTCCTCAGCAACCCAGATCAGAAGGCAAGAATATTTATAACCCAAATTTGATGAGCTCAATTTCTCAGTCTCCCACATTAGAATAGCATTCTTTGCTATCTAGGCGGATCAAATCCAAAGAGGAAACCTAGAAAATAAATTGATTTCTCACCAGTCCAACTTTAGAGATGACTGTTAGTGTTGAATGACAACATAATGTCTTACGCTTTAGCTACAAATATGATCTTTAGAGTTTCCATATTTTTAATTTTTCTTGATTTATTAGTTTGACATATGTTTATTTTATTTATATTGTTCATTTAAAATTGTTAGGTTTTTAATAAAAATAATTATTTTTTTCAGAAAAGCAACAGGATCTTAGTCTATTTGAAGGGTCGATTTCTTGTCAGATTGATGTGGGGCACTATAACAAAATCGAACCAACTTTTCTAAAAAAATTTCAAGGAGTGATTTTCAAATCCACCTGCAAAATTATGCTATCCTGCTCCTACACACAAAAAAGGAAGGATTTTTATTGTTTGTTGGATGAGGGCTTGCTTTGGTCAAGCCCTAGCTCGATGAATCAAATTTGAATTGAAATGTAATTGGTAAAGGAAATATTTGCATGTGATAAGACTGAATAATATCAAATGAAAGATACAATTATCTTCATAGATGCAATTGCATTTGATATGTGATCAAGTACGTAAATGGAATCGCCTTGACTCAAAGAAACCAAGAGGAAATCAAAGAAGCTAAAACTTCATCAATAAGAATGTATGTGACATGCTATGATAAATAATAGAAGAAATTGAATGGAATAGGTAGATATTATCTTTAGAGTCAAATTCCACTACCACCTTGAATGAAGAAGTTTAGTGCAAAAAGGAGATAATTAGACTTGAATGCTTGAAGATGCTTGAAGAAGAATGTCTTGATTGCTTCCTTGCTTGTTTGTGGATGTCTTCTAAATGCATGAACACGAAGAGTGTGGATGTGAAAATGAAACCCCCAAACCTCCTTTTATACAAGTTTTCAGGTGGGAAAACAACTCAGGCCGACCAGAGAGTGAAATAAATGTTACTTATGATCTTCTTCTGTAAAATCTTTAAGTTGCATGTTGGTTTGGATCTTCTTCTGTCAATCTTACTTAAAAATACAATTTGGTAGATATGGTTAAGTCAATAAAAGAATCAAGAGAGTAGGAGAGAAGGGGAGAGAGTAAGAGAGACAAGGGAAGGGGAGGCGTGAGGAAGGGGAGAGTTCATATGATTCAATCAATAAAAGGATTGGAGCTCACTTTTGAATTAAGACACAGAAACTCATAATCGAATGGCTAGAATGTTGCTCTATTTGATACTAGATGCGAATTAAAAACATCAGAATATTTTTTTATCTTTTGTAAGTTTTTTTATGAGAAGCTAAACCCGTGCCTTTAACTGCCCTCCCCTAATACCTCTTTCCTTTCATCCTGAAAACCAACTAATACGTTCACTTGTTCCTCCAAAAAACAGTTCTCTTTTGTTCTCGCTCATAGGTGGCAAGATTTCAGCTCAACCACATGAAACTCATCTTCTATCTTTATTGATTAAAATTGGTAATCCACGTTCCTTTATTTGAGGCGTCCTAGATTTGGTGATCCAAATCGATTAAAATAGAAATGAAAGTTTCAGAATATTATCATCCCAATGTTTTCAATAGAATGTTTCAGAGTAGAGTAAGGCACCAGAGTTAGAGGTGGTCGAAAAGGAGATGGATTTCAAATCCAATAGCTGTCAGTTTATAATTTTCAAAAAAAAAAATCATATAGGCCTATCAACACAACGATTTTGCTTCCGCAATGTAGAAATATAAGCTTTTTACAATGTTAGTTCAGTCATCCCACAAAATAAGTTTTGAAAAGTACAGCGATCAACTGTAACAAGACGCTAGAGGGAGGGGTCGAACCTCCGACCTTGTGGTAAACAGCCACACGCTCTAACCGACTGAGCTACTCCAGCTAGCTGATTTTGAAAATATTTGTTTATTTAATTCTAAAATGCGTGATTAACAAATATATTAATATTCTATTTTTAATGAAACTTAGAGGCAAATACAAAATCATAGCAATGAAATGAAGATAGTCTTTATAAAGTAAATAAAATGATCAAATATGAAGCTCATAGTACTATAATGAAGATTGTTTTTATAAGTATACAAAATGATGACATATGGATCTTTTTCTATAAATAAATGATCAATTTAAATAATTATGAATCAAATTTTGTCATCATATTTTTGAGACAATTTAAAATCTTGTAGATCATTTTAAGTCTACAAAGTAATTACTTCTTACTTTCTATCACTTAGTCTTTAGGTTATGTCATATTGATTTCTTACTTAAAATCATCATTAAGAAATGTTTTTGAATTAAAAGTAAACAAAACTAAGGGGTTGGCCCTTAAACAATCAAACTGGTGAATAACCAGCTGATTACCAACAACCAAAACTACCCCCTACCACTTAAAATACAAAAGCATAGTTCAAAACCTTAACTAAAAGAGTATCAATAGGCATAACATACATACTGCTTGTATTATAACATACATATAAAAACAAAGGCATAAAAGCCTTAAACCCAATGAAGTTCAACAACCAGCAAAAAAAACATGAAAAACCAGAAGGAGAGAGCCCTTAAGGCTTCTTAGCCTCCTTCCTCCCTAGGAGGATATTGGCCCAATCTTTCGCAAGGAAGTCAAACAACATTTTAGAGTTCTCCTTTGGCAGTTCACCCTCTAGGTCTTTAAGCAGGTGAAGCGTGGTGGCAGTTGCATGCATCACTTTGATAGTAAATTTTGTCAAAAGGTGTATTCTTCCTTCCAGTGCATGAATTTTTTCCCACCTGTCATTGCCAGTCATCTTCTTAATCTCCATAGTGACCTCCTATTTGTCACAAGGATAGTCGTCTGCCTACACCATAGTAACATCTTGCACAATCAAGGGTTTAGCAATATCCTTCAAAGAAATATTAATAGGGGAGGAAATCATTATAGGGGAGGGCACTCTATCCACAGTTTCAGGGAACTAGTCCCGAGTTAGGTCCACACACCCCACCCCAATGGTGGCTGAAACATGCGTCATCTCCTTCTTCTCCTTAATCCCTTCTCATGAGCCTGGCTGTAAGGAATCCAAAATCTCCTCTTCCTCCTCCTTCATTCTCCCCTCACCAAAATTCGATGCCTTCTCTTTCATCCTTCATTTAGGATAATCATGTCCTCCGAATTTGACTCCTCTTACGAGGCCCCAGCTTTCAGTTTTCTTTTAGCATTGGATTTAGCAATCCTGTCAAACCTCCTCCTACCCCTCTCCCCTCGTCCTTCGAGTCCTCCAAATCCTTCTCTTTCCCTTTCTCCAATCTCCCTTTTTTTCCCAAGGGGTGGATTTCAGCTCAACAAGGGACGTACTAGGTGAAGGATATGGGGTAGGGGCTCTGGGACCCATTATCCTAAGGGGGACCAGTTGGGGTTGGGGGTTGGGATGGGTAGGAATATCAATCTCGACAATCCTAGGGGGGACCAATGCAAGGTGAAATTTATACAACCAAAACATTAACCCTTGATACAAAATGGTAAAATTAACACCCTTCCTCATTTTTTCCTTTACATCAGTTATTGTATCCACTAAATCATGCAACAGAAAGAACAGAATGGAAATAAAGTCATGGTGGCAAAAATGGTTTAAAAGAGGAAAGTGGTAATAATAACAGATGCCATACCTCCCTTCCAGAGTTAGGTACTTCATCAACATCAAGAGACCTCCTTCCATGGCTCAGGGAGCTTCTCCCACATAAAACCACCTCTATGTTGAATAGGTTCCTCTCCATCCAAGAAGCACTGCAGACTCGCTTCGTTGGTCACCCTTGTCGCCTTTTGCCATTTCCTTCCTCTCATAGCTAGACTAGTCACCAAAGAGATGACTTCCTCAGAGATATGAAATGAGATACCATTAGTCATGACTCTTCGGTCATCCCAAGAATTGACAAATTTCCAGGAACAATTTTCATCGTACCCATTTAGCACCTCCATGAAAGGAATGAAACCACCTTCCTTCAACATGTACCACACCAGTAGCTTCCTAGTATTCTCCTCTATCATGGAAGGCTCAATTTGCATAAGGTTGCCACCCATCTCTGCAATTTTCCCTAAAACTCTCTTCTCCTTCCAAACCCATATGCACTTGTTAAGAATGACTTCACACTTAGGCGGAAAAATAATAGCCTTTAAGTGAATATAATGGCCATTATTATTGATAATAATAGCAATGTCCCTTGTATAAATTAATGTCACATTTCAACCACCTCTATCTCTCTCCAAATCTTTTCCATCATTCCCAATACTCTCAAACCATTTAAAATTTGAACTTTTTCTCCTACTAGCGTATGAGAACACACCTAGGAAAATCATTAAAGAACCTTTCGTCTCAAACTTCAAAATTCTTTCTTTTTTGAGCCATGTGAATTTATTATCGCAAGTACCTTCTCCATCACTCCTTACCATTTGTCCTTCATAACTTTGTCCTATCCACCAACTCAGTAGCAGGTTGCTAAAATTTAAAATAATTCTCCAGCTAGAATTCATCATGCTTAATTTCTTGGTTCACTAAATCTCTTACCAAATTTGGCAAGGCATTAAATTCTCTCCAACATCTTAGTTCCTTTACATTTATGCCTAATGTTGCCATTCCATCTGCCACCCTATTTCCCTCCTGAAATATATGATTCATATTAAACTCATTTAAAATAACTAAAAGGTGTCTGATGTCTTCTATTACACATTTAATAGCCCATCTTTCCTTCATTTTACCTTTAACAGTTTCTATAATGATTTTTGAATTACCTTCAATCTCCACATTTGTCCATCCCACACTTATCACCAATTTTAAACCCCAATAAAGAGCCATCTTGTTCACGATATTGTTAGATGCTTTCCCTAGCTATCCAGAATACACCAAAAGCATCCTGCCCTTGTTATCCTTAACTATACCCCCTCCTGCCGAACCCTCCTTTCTGGCAGCACCATCAAAATTGAGCTTAACCCAATTCACATGTGGGGGTATCCATTGTGTCCTTTTCCTTGCCAACAAATTGGAATTATCAGTCTCCATTATCCCCTTTGCTAGATTCTAGCCTATGGCCACTCTAACATCTAGCTGGTTAGGGGGGACCACTTGTTGCAACTCATATTCTCAACCATGAGTTTGTAGATCTTTTCCACAACGACCTCCTCACTTCTATCATTATTCTTGAACACACTATTATTTATCTTCTTCCAAATACCCCAGCAGACATGTGGGGGATAACCTTCCACATACTGAAAAGGTGGGGGTGGGTAAAAGGGCCTTTCCAACTCATCACAAATTGCTCCATACCCTTGTTAAACACCAGTTCACCTCCAACTTCTGTAATAGCCTCCCCCAAACATTAGAAGCATAACTACAATGAAAGAACATATGGGTAATATTCTCCTCCTCTTTCTTACACAAATAGCATCTATTGGGTAATTGAAAACCCCTTTTTAAAAGGTTATCAATAGTGAGTATTTTCCTGTGAATGGTGGTCCACCAAAATATATTAATCTTTGGGTCCCCTTAAACTTCCATCTCTGGCTTACCCACTTCCTGATCATCTCTATTGATGGGTGAAAGGATACAAACCTTTCAATCAGGTAAAGTTTCAGGTTGGTAGACACACTATCAACCAGGCTATCTGGAACAACAATTTCCACTCCCTCTTCACCATTGATAACCTTGGGAGCTTCTAGCAGGACATGAGTCGTCTTCTCTCCAAGGACCACATCCTTCCATCCAAGAGCCATAGAATGACTCATTTTATCCTCCTAACCCACAAATGATGCCACCATTGACTCCTTCGACACCCCACCATCAAAATGATCAACATCAACACTTCCCTATGTTACCCCAGATGAGGTCAGAACAAGTTGTAGGTTCGAGCAAGATTTTGGGGCCAGGCTCGACCCTTAGGGACCATTCCCACACAACAAAATTCAAAATGCCAAAGGAGCAGGAAATGAGAAAAATAGTTGCGTGGGACTTACGAAATATCATATAGAAATGTTATCTTAACACCCATTTGTTTAATTTTAAGATTAAAAATCAATGTAGATGTTAAGAATAAACAAATGGATCAGAATGTGTCAATTCAAAGAGAGAAAAGTGCATTGTAATTGATTCCCTTGACTTTAGAGTATTCCTTCATAATTAATCTTGCTTTTTAAGTTTGAACATTGTAATCAAAACAAAAAAATTTCTTCAAGACCCATTTGCAATAAGTAGGATTTATATCCTCTAGCAATTGAAAAACCTCGTAATTGACATATTTTTCATTGAAAAGGACATCTCATCATTGATGAACAACTTTTAGGACTCTTTATTATCCATCTTCATTGTTCAAGTCATGGCTTATGGTTCAATAGTGTTAGTAGTCAAGGAAAAATGCATATTAAATTCAAGAAAAGAATACACCTCTTTGGTTTTTTTCCTTTGCCAAGTGGATAGATCCTTCCAAGTTGAGGTGGATGTTATTCCTTAAAATTTATTGAGAAATCCATATAAGAGGTTACTCTTGAAATCAACCTAAACTTTTGGTTCAACCTTAGGCATAGTTTGATCTCAAAATTTAGTAATGATTTCATTGAGAGTTTTTACTTCCATCAAGTTGTTCAACAATAAAGAACATCTAAAATGTCAAAAGGCACATGGCTCAATGGAAAAGTCCATGGTGTAGGCACCTTGATGGTGTTGAATTCAAATCTTCTTCAATACAAAAAATTATTTTAGACCTCTCTAATGATAACATTCTAAGTATACAATACCATTTTTATCATAAGATCTCATAGCTTGAATTTTTTGATTCCATCACCATAATCAATGAAAACATTACTTATTGTGTTGCAATCCAACTTTACCCTATTCCCCTTGAGTGCATGAGCATATGCTTCATTACCAAATACTTATTAATTAGCATGTCATTCAAACTACCTTTGCACATCAATTTTAAATCCTAACTAACTTAGTTGATCATACTCTTCAACCTTTTCATTAAAAATATGTTTCTTATTCTACATAATTATTGTTTGTATGTACTTGTGGGTTTTTCTTATGCTATGCAATTCTACTCTTTGCTTAATCTTTAAAACTCAATAACACAATATTCTCCATTGTTGTTTGTTCTCACCAATTTGATATTTATATTTATCTAACTTTGCGCAAGAGCCATAAACTTTTTGAATTAAATAAAGACCTTAGACTAAAAAAAATTCAATATCCACTCATCTCATGATTTATCTAGTAAAGGCACATCTACTAGTCTAAAATTATCACTATGAATAATATTTAAAGTCTAAAAATATTTATGAAAATTCAAATAAAATTAAACATAATTTGATTTTTCATAAATATATTATTTACAAAATCAAAGAGATAGATAAATCAATTGGCCATTCTACAAGATTTTCTCTCAACATCTCAAGGCCCTCCTCAAAAATTCAATCCATATAATTTTGTCATTACATAATCTTCTGATAACTTGCTTTCTAAACTAAGACAATGTTTGAGAACCCGCCTCACATTTCCTCTTGATACAAGTCTCAATGTGGCTTGTGTCATTATACAACACTTGTTGTGCCTAAGCCCCTTTTTTCCAATAAGACATACGATACTATAAACTAGAAATTCCTTTTGAAAATGATGGAAGCCTTTATGGTCAATAGAAAACATCTTTAGATTAAAGCTCCAACAAAACTACTAGTCCAAGTTATTCAGTGTTGGTCAATAGCTCTTCCAGATGCTTCTTTAAAGTCTCAAGAGACATTTAATGGGTTGACATTTTTGTCACCATTTCTTTTTAGACTTATGAATTATGTTTAGGAATAACTTTTATTTAGGTCATAAGTTGTGGAAGAATGGAAGGTATCATAATGATTAACAAATTACCTTTTCTCTCCCACCATCAACTCATAGATGACACACTAATTTTTTGGACAAAAAATAAGCATTAATAAATTGTTGTAAATGAAAATTTGAACATATACATTAAAGTGTTGGTGGAAGAAGTGAGTAAAGAGAGTTAGAGATACATTTCTTCTTCATTTTAGCTAGAAAATAATAGGAGACCATTAGGTCTCTTAGTTTATAGATATGAAAACTTCCTTGCTCCTATCTCAGACTTCCTTAGAATAATAATTTAAGGATGAGTAAGCAACAGGATCTATTTAAAGATAAAATGTCAAATGGCTTGGCTTCATGGAAAGATATATGGCCATTGTAAAATGACAAAATCACCAAATTAAAGAAAATCATCTCTGTCATTCCCATCTATAAGATCTCATGTATCTTGTCAATAAGAATTAAGAAAAATTGGACTAAAAAACTACAATTTTATTTGACAAAGATCATTTTGGCATAAGCTTTCTTTCTTTCGGTAAGTAAGTGGAAAAAAACTATGAGAACTTTAATCACTTATGTCAAGGTACATAGACAAAAAGAAGTAAGAAACATGGGCACTAGAAAATGAAATCTTGAAAACAAGACACTTTAGAATCAAAATTAGTATGGAAAGTATTGAAGGAACCAATTCTAAAGATGGCCAATATCCTTTAACCCAAGTTTTTCAATAACAATGACGGAGGAATCATTCTCACCACAAGTGATACTTCACAAGGGTCAAAGGTTTTGAATTTTATGAGATGCTATGTGTCAATAATAATTCGAATGGCTTAACACTAGACATTCAACTTTTGTTTTAAAGGACCGATGGGATGGATATAATGTTTGCTTAAGAATTCAGATACCACCATCATTTCGAATGGCTCAAAGATTGTGGGATACACCAGTAAAGATGGATGTAGTCTATTGGGGAGGGATTATTAATATAAATATGAAAGTATATTATTCCTATCAAACTCTCTATGCACAAACTCTATTGCTCAAATACATTCTCTTTCTTTCACAAACTATATTTGGTTCATACTTCCAAAGCTTTGAAAAGGAAAAAGTTAAAAAATATGATGATATTGCTAGTTAAACCACTTCATGAACTCATACAAAGTACATTTATCAATTACACAATTTGCTTGAGTGGTCACACACACCAGAATTAGGTTTCGGTCCAAAAGAGCATGGGTTAAATTTTCGTAGTTGTCAATTTGAAAATTATTTGGTTCATACTTCCAAAGCTTTGAAAAGGAAAAAGTTTAAAAATATGATGATATTGCTAGTTAAACCACTTCATGAACTCATACAAAGAATGTTTACCAATTACACAATTTGTCTGAGTGGTCATACATGCCAGAATTAGGTTCTGTTCCAAAAGCGCATGGGTTAAATTTCCATAGTAGTCAATTTGAAAATTACTTGGTCACTTCGAAACATTTTTTTATCTATTCCATTGAATTCATCATCTCTTCACCATTTTCTTGATTGCACGAATGAATGAAATAGGTTATTAAAATCAACAATAACATAGATTTATCAATAGATTTACTATTTTATTCAATTTCATTCCTTTGGAAAAATATTTTTAATTTATTTTAAAAACTGATATAGATACTACTGCACTTCATGACAAAACCTTATTCCTTATCATTAGAAATAATTCTTTGATCATGATAAGTTTAGTAAAAAGATCAAAAGAATAAATACTTTAAATAATTTTTTGATCACAATAAGTTGAGTAAAAAAATCAAAAGAACCAAGAAATTTAACATTCACATGTTCTAATTTATTGAACTACTCTAGCTAAAAATGCTCCCATATTTCAAAAACAAATTTCTGAATTTAAAATAGAAAACATGAAAAAATATAATACTATCAAGTTGCATAATTGTGTTGTATAGTTTTGAAGAAATCTATAAGAGAAGCAAACTTTAGTAGTTAAAGCTAATTTTGAACACCAAGATTTCTCATCTGGAAACCGTTGTTTAGAGGAAAAAACCATGATGGGAGTTAGTAAACACAAATATTTTAACTCCTCTAAAGTAATCTTGATTATAAGCTTAGCCATCTTAGGAGCTTACAGTGATGCCCAATTAAGAGAATACATTGTTAGGATTCATGTGATTAATGATTTTGACTCCAACTTTTTAGAAGCTTTACCCTATTAGGAGTAACCTTGCTAAAGGATTTCAAAGTCAATTTAATGAGCCACCCTATTAAGTGACTTAACTTTAGACCTGTTAGGATCCTTCTCACCCTATTACGATTGACCCAATTCCTATTAGGATTCAACAAGTGAAATAATATGAGAGCGAAGCTTCATTTCTTGCACATATCCAATTACATGCAACTTTTACTCTTGTAAATAGTCTACACATTGCTCGAGATTTTACCTAATATTCATGATCTACAACTTTGCTAATTTACAAAACTGATTATAAATACTTTCCACGTTTGCAAGAGTGGTCACTATGTTAAATATAATTTATTACATTTGTATTAACTTATAGTCTTCCAAAATGTATTACCAAAACCCTAATCCATCATTTGCAAAACTCTATCAACCTCTAAATGCAATCACACATTGATTTGACCACGAACACTCAAACCTTTTCACTTTTTATAATTTATGCTCCTATGACTCTAAGAAATTCAGTCACAGCATCAATGTGAGCTCATCTCACCATTATAAATCATTCAACCACATCTCTACAACACCTAGATCACAAAAATGATTCATTGATACCATCCAAATAATCACTAGTTAGAAATTAACATCAACTATTATAAACACTTTATCAATTCTTCATAAGTGATGATCATCAATCAATTAAAATTGTCTTCCTGCACAACAATCATCATGTTATTGCAATAGCAATCAAATTTCTTATGTCTAGACAATGTAGACTAGACCACAATGTGTCTAAATTAACATATATCAGATCCACCAATCAAACCATTCATCATTGGTCACAGACTAGTCACCTTGTTGTACTACCATCCTTTAATTGATCATAGATCTCTCTAGACTTGTTTCTAGCCTACACTATCCAACACACAACATCTAGAGTCATATCTGAGTCTTTGATTTGCATTGCACACCCTAATTTAATTTCCAACATTGTTGCAACATTGGATTCTTCTATTTTTGCACTTTACTAGTTCACATGGAAAATTGTCAACCAACAGAGGCCAAATTGACATCAACAACACCAACACAATAATCAATCTGTTAGGCACCAAACCTACAATACATTCCTCCTCAATATAATCTATTTCAATTACACATCCACTACACCCACCTCAAAAATTGTCAATACTTGTACACAAATGTATTAGTAGTTTTCTGATAATTTTCAATCCATATGCAAAAATGTCCTAGTACCTGTTCAATGATATTCACTACTAGGATACACTAGAAAGCTATTGGTATACTCCTATTAGGCTGCTCAACTATATAAAAAGGTTTAATGGTCAACATTTAAGACTCACTATTCTCCATCTACATTTCTCAAGTTGTAACTCATGGGCAAATATTGTAAACATATAATCATGAAAAAAATGCATGTAAAATAAAGTGAACTATATGCACCTTTTTAGTGTTGTTATTTATTACATGCATCTCCTTGGAAGTTGGGATGGAAGTTATCCCTTTAAACTCTTTCAAGAATCTATAATAGATTTTTCATCAAAGTCATCCTAAAATTTTAGTTAAACTTTGATGCACCTATCTAAGTTTCGAGTTGTAATTCCATTGAGACTTTGTCTAATGGAGAATACTTTGTCTAATGGAGAAATTTATCTCTTTGAACTCTCTTACATCTTCATGATGGATCATTGAGCATAATCTCAAACATTAATGTTAATTTTTTTGCACAAAATTAGATCTAGAAGCTACAAATAATATGTTTTAAGACTTGTCATCCTTCTCTATTGCTCAAGTCATAACTCATAGCTCAATAGTATTAATCTAGGACAAAATGCATATAAAATCTAGTGAACTATATACCTCTCTAGTATTTCTTTATCACATGGATCCCCTTGAAGGTTGAGGTGGGGGTTACTCTTTCAAACAATTTAAAGAATCTATACTAGGTTTTTCATCAAATTATTTCAAACTCGTATTTTAACCTTGAGCATGACTATCTCAACTCTTAGTTGTAATTTTATTGAGACTTTATATTCCTATCAATTTTCTCAATTATAAAGAAGAATCTAGTTACTCTAAGATAACATTTTTACTATCTGATACTTTTCAAATCATATAATCTTATAGCTTGTATAAAAGCAACAAACTATAATATACTATTTGAATCAATTTTATATAAAATTAGAATGCCAAATAAAATGAATCTTAAAAAGCAATCTTAGAAAATATATCTATCAATAATAAACCTACTTTACTTATGTAAAAGCTCAAAAATTACCTTGAGTCGTATAAAGTTACTGATATATTTAAATTTTATTGAAAAATATCAAGCAAAAAGCTGATGGCAAAGTGATCCTAGAAAATATAATTGTTAATGTCGAAAATTAGTTGTAAACCTAAAGAGTTTTAGTTGTAACCAAGTATAAACAGATTCAAGTCCAAAATATTTTGAAAGCTCATAAACATAATTTGTGTAATGAAATATGAAATTTCTATTTTGCAAACATAAAATGATACTCTTAACCGTTCTATGCTATTCTCTTGAACAATCAGAAATGCCGAACACTCTCTCTTTCCACTGACCATGTGGAAGTCTTCACAAATCGAAAAAAAACAACAGTAGCTCAATCCCTTATTACCACATCTCTTATGCAACCCAATGCAACCGAGCAGGGGTTCTTAACGTTTCAAATCCAAGGTGCTTAGAATGTGTTTGGATCATGTTATTCGGAAATGAAAATTGAAAAGAACAAACACAGCAAACTGTGTTGATAGCCCAATTCCAGAGAAATGAATGTGCAACTACCAATATGAATCAGCCCAACTACTCAGAACAAAACTTCTCACCAACCCAAATTTGGTAAGCACAGCACTTCCACATCGGTATAGTATTCTTTCCAAGAAATAAGAAAAAGAAATTGCTTCTTCCATTGCGACAGTTTGGCCGAGTGGTCTAATCCGCCAGATTTAGGCTCTGGTCCGAGAGGGCGTGGGTTCAAATCCCACAGCTGTCAATTTGGAAATCATTTGCTTAATTTTGTCAAGGCACCGAATGTTTACATCTAGCGACAAGCATCCGCCTATTCCAATTACAGACCGCTTTTTAATCCGTCTCTCAGCCTTTAGTTTGATGCCATATTCTTCCCATATACTTTGTAATCTGTTTGTGAGATATATGAATGGCAGTAAGGATCAAAAATAGATCTGGTGCTGGAGGCTTTGATGCAATGCAACCGACTTCCATTTTCCTAGGCCATGCTGAACATTGTTTTTTAGATGGTTACTTTTCTACTTGTGTTATTGACCTGAGGTCACAGTAACTCCCATCTGATTGGTTACAATCTGAACCAATATAGTATCATAAATGTTAGTGCTTTCAGAGTTTGCAATTTGTGTAGTAAGTAGTCAGCCTTAGGTAGTACTAGTGAAGTATGATGGAAAGAGGCAGAATAAATATATATATATATATATATATATATATATATATATATATATATATATATATATATATATATGATATTCTTACATAAAACATCAATACAGAGCTGTTGTTCACTCACTACGCATCCACAAAATTATCAATATTTTCTCTGTTAAGCTATAGCGTGTGTTTTTTGTTGCTACAACATTACACAAATCCTCTGCTCCATCTTTCTTACTTATCAGATTGTTATAGCCTGCTGCTGTATACACTGTTTTTCCTCAGACTTTTCACACACAAAAATAAAACTCACCAAACTCAATACAATTAAAAGGGGGAAAGCTAAAATTAAAGGTATTTAATTTAAGTTTCAAATTCACTATTAGTTTAGTTAGCTTTGGATAGATGTTCGTCCATTTGCTATTATTTAGCAAGTAATTGTTTTGCTAACTAATTGGTTAGATTAGAGACAAATATTTGTTAATTAATTGACCACTTTTGGAAACAACTAGAAACTAACTTGGTTAGGTTTGTTAAGTTGTTTTAATCTCGACCATCGATTGTAAATCGATCTTGGCCATTGGTTTATCAACGAGAGTAGTATAAAACGGGGTCTAGGGGGCATTTGGAGAACATGAAGTTTAGAGAAACATTTGCAGTGCTAGCAATTGAGTTTGTAAGTTTGTGTGGTAGCAAACAGTCTTGTAGTGTTAGCAAGGGCATAGTGTTAGTGTAGAAATAGCAGTGGGGAATATCAATGGGAGAAATTAGGAGGTTGTCGGAGTTCTGCCAGTAAAAGGCAAAGAATTTTGTATCTCTTGATTTGCTTAAGTTTAATATAATTCCTCATCTGTAGAACTAGTTTTCCCTTAAAGGTTTTTCTAAAAAAATTTGTCTGAAAATATTGTGTTCATTATGTTGCACATTTCTTTCCGTATTTTATTTGTAAAGTTGCAGTTGTTTTATTTCTCGATATTAGCTGAGAATTTGTTTTCAGCAATTTAATAATCATTTGCGATAGGAGATTAATAATTAGTGACTACAATAGTTAATTTTTCACATTCACCAGTAGAAGTTTCTAGAATTATTGCAATTTAATATTTACTTACAACCTACAATGTCTTGATTGAAATGATTGAGTGAACAGAGAAAGCTAGAGAAGATAAAAAGGTAGTTCGAGATTAATTCCAACACTCCCCCTTAATCACAACTATCATCTATAATCCCAAATTGTTTCTTTGATGCATAAAACTCGCATTTCCCATTGATTTGGTCAAAATGTTAGCTTATTGATCCTTTGATTTGCAATGCTCTCCAAAATATTTTCATTATTTGCAATGAGCTCTTTGATGAAATGATACCTTGTGTCAATGAGTTTGTTTCTTTTGTTTAAAATGGATTCTTTGATAATGTTATGGCTAAGTTATTGTCACAATATATACTTGTTGCATCCTCCTGTTCTTGTTTCAACTTTTTCTACACTCTTCTCATTCAGATTGCTTAACATGTTATACTTATGGTTGCTACACACTCTACTTCAGCTGATGAAAGAGTGACAATTGGTTGTTTCTTTGAAGCCCACGATACTACATTTGATCCAAAATGGAAGACATAACCTAAAGTGCTCTTCTTATCATCAATACATCTTGCACAATCACTATTAGTGTATCCTATCATATTGGAATTATTCAACCTTGGATAAAACATTCCATAATTTTTTGTTCTATTAATATATTTCAAAATTCTTTTGTTTTCTTGCCAATGAGAAACTTTTAGAGAATTCATGAACTTTGAAAATTTGAAAAACTCCATATATTATATTTAGCCTTGTAGTTGTTAGATGCATGAGACTTCCAACAAGTTTCTTATTCAAAGTTGGATTTACATTAAATCCCTTGTCATCTTTACTTACATTCAAACCTAGATGACAATTGGTATTGGTGTTGATTTGAATTTCAACATATTAAATCTCTTCAAAATATAATTTACATACTTAGATTGTGAGATGAATATACCCTTTTCAATTTGATTCACTTTAACGCCAAGAAAGCACTTCATTAAACCCAAAACAATCATCTTAAATTCTTTTTTCATGGCTGATTTAAACATATTAGTTGATAAATAACTTGTAAAAAAAAAGTCATCAGCATATAAAAAAACAATTAAAATCTCACTTTGCTTAGTCATCTTAGTATATAAGGTAGGCTCACTATTGCACCAATTGAACCCATTTTGTAAAAGATAAAAAATAATTATGTTATACCATGATCTTGGGACTTGTTTGAGTCCATGGAGTGCCTTCTTGAGCTTATAAACCTAATTTTCAGAACTCATAATCTCATACCCAAGTGGTTGCTACACATAAGCCTCTTCTTCCAAGAAGCCACTGAGAAAGGTTGATTTTACATCCATTTGATAAAGTGCCCACTTATTTTGAGTTATTATGGCTAATATAGTCCTCACAATGTCTAAATGAGCTACTGGTGCAAATGTCTCATTGATGTCTACATTGAGCTATTATAGCGAAATCTTTATTTTCCTCATATGGTATGTTGGCTGCTATATTAATTATCTTATCCAATATTCTATCCCATGCTTCGTTTTCTACAAATTGCACATCTTTACTAATTATAACTTTTTTGTTGATTGGATTCTATAGCTTATGAGCTTTGGATTCATTACTAATATCCCACAAATGTGCATTTTCTCCTTTGTTATTTAATTTTGTTCTCAACTCATCTAGCACATGTGCATATACCACACATCCAAATAATCTCATATGAGAAACAATATGGTTTCTTCCACCCCATGCTTTTTTGGGAATCATATTTTTCACTCTTGGTTGGACATCTATTCATTATATAGGTTGCACATAATACAACTTTAACCCAATACTCATTTAACAAATGTTTTACTTTCATCATACTTCTAGCCATTTTGATCATTATTCTATTCTTTTGTTTAGTTATTCTATTTTTTTTAGGTGTATATCTACTTGTGAATTACTTGTGAATTCTATGTTCCTTACAAAAAATCAAAAAATCATTTGGCATGTATTCACCACTTCTATATGTTCTCAATGCTTTGATGCAATGACTACTTTTCTTTTCAATAAGAGTCTTGAATTGATAGAAGTATTCAAACATTTCATCCTTAAGTTTTAGAAAGTAGACCCATGTTTTCCTTCAATAATCATCAATGAATGTCAAGAAGTAGTTGCTTTCACCAATGGAGGTTGTTTGCATTAGTCCACACAAATATGAATGGATGATCTCTAAAGATTTCTTGGCTCTCATTAACATACCTCATGTAAATGATTCTCTGTGTTGCTTTCTTAAGATGCAACCTTCACACACCCTTTCTAGTTTCTCTATGATGCACAACTAGCTTCCTTTGAACAACATGCCATCTTGGATTAGGAAATACAACCACTTTGTCTTATCAAGTGTAATAGGTTTTGTAGAAACATTCCATGCTTTGCCAAAATTGGGATCTTCTGGATACAAATTCTTGAGTTCCTTGAACCCAACCACCTCAATATACATCTTTGTTAGCAAAAGTTGTCTTCTACTAAGAGCATCTTAAACTCCATTAGAATTCTCACTCTTGTATTTCAAAACAAATGTATAACTCCGCAAAAAATCAAACCACTTCAAGTTTCTTTGATTCAATTTTCCTTGACTATTTAAATATTGCAAAGTTCGATGGTTAGTATACAAAAAAAAACTCCTAAGGAAGAAGATAGTGTTGCCACTCCTTCAATGTCTGAACTATAACATAAAATTCATTATCATAAACATAATATTTTCTTTTGACAGTATTCAATTTCTCACTAAAGTAAGCAATAGGTCTACCTTCTTGGCCCAAAACAACTCCTATTGTAGCACCACTAGCATTACAATCTACTTGAAACACCTTGTTAAAATATGGAAATGTTAAAAAATGTTGCTTTGTAACTTTTTGTTTCAACAAATTAAAACTCTTATCTGCTCCTATAGTCCACTTAAATTCTTTCCTATCCCCTCTCATTGTTGCAGTCAGGGATCCACAAATATTGCTAAAACCTCTTATAAACTTTCTATAAAAACTAGCCAGTCCATGAATAGATCTTACCTCTGTAGCACTCTTTGGAGTAGGTCATTCAATGATACCCTTTGCTTTCTCTGGATCTATTTTCAAACCTTCTGTTGAGACTAAAATTCCCAAGTACACCAACTCCTTCTTCACAAAACTACACTTCTTCAGGTTTATCAACAACTTCTCTTGCTTCAACTTAACAAACACCTTTTGAATATGCATCAAATGCTCCTCCAATGTCTTACTAAAGATCAAAATATCATCTAGGTAAACAATGAAAAACTTACCTAGAAACTCCTTCAATACTTTATTCATGAGTCGCATGAAAGTGTTTGGTGCATTGTTTAGCCCAAAAGGCATGACTAGCCACTCATACAGTCCTTCCCTTGTCTCGAAAGTAGTCTTCCACTCATCACCTTCTTTGATGCGAATATGATGGTATCCACTCTTCATATCTATCTTTGTGAAATACTCAACTCCACTCAAACAGTCCATAATATCATCCATCCTTGGCAATGAAAATTTATGCTTAATTGTGATCTTGTTAAATAGTGCGAGAATCTATGTACATCCTCCATTCTTCATTCTTCTTTGGTGCTAATACTACTTGTACAACACATGGACTCAAAATCTCTCAAACCAATCCCTTCTGCAAAAACTCATGAACTTGTCTATTCAACTCTTCACTTTCTATTGGTGTCATTCTATGTGCTACATTATTTAGCAAACTAGCTCTTCGAATCAAATTCATCTGGTGACTAATCTTCCCCACAGGGGGTAATCAATCAAGTACATTATTTGACACAATATCAGAAAACTCTCCCAACATATCTGCAACTTCTGCAAGTACTTCTAGTACTTCTTCTTTAGCACCTTTTGAAATTATAGAAAAACACATATGCTCACCCTTCATACTTTTGAGAAACTCTTTTCCATCAACAAAACATATTCTAGTAGCACCACATACCTTTTCTTTTTTCTCCTTCAATGACTTCAACTTACGCTTCACTCCATCCTTTGTCAGACTGTAGGTATTTGCTCACCCATCATGTACAACATGCTTGTCAAACTACCATGGCCTACCAAACAACATATGACATATATGTCCATAGGTAAGATATCACAAAGCACCTCATCTTGGTAGCTTTTGATCTTGAACTTCACTGACCATTGCTCACTGACCATGACCTTGTGGTCATCTTGCACCCAAACAATACAATATGGATGTGGGTGTTTTTATCTCTTTAGATTCAACTTTGTGACCATCATTTCTAACACCAGATTATTAGTACTTCCACCATCAATGATCACATCACAACACTTATCTTTACATTTGTACCTAGTGTGAAACAAACTCTTCTTTTAATCAAGTTCATTCTCACCACTCAACAGGACTCTTCTATTAACTAGGACTTCTCCTCCTTTAGCATTTTCAAAATGTAATAATCTGGAATCTTCATCAACATGCACAGCTCTAGTCTAGCCGTCTACTCTTTGATCTATCCTTCCTTGGTGCTAGGGACGTTCAAATGTTCTATGCCCTTCTTCTTCGTAGTGAAAATATTTCCCACGGAAGCCTCCTTGTCCTCTGCCTCTTCCTTTCTGGTCTTTATTGTTTTGATCATGGAAATGGATGAAACTATTTCCCCTCTTGTTTTGACTACTACTTCTAGCCTCATCCTTGTTCTTCTGATCATCATTTTGGCCTCCATAAGACCATCCATCAGATCTTCCACTATGACCTTTACCACTACTCTTGTTATCAAATTTTTTTCTTAGCTTCTCCTAAACTCTTAGAGAAAACTAGTATGCCTCCTCAATACTAGTCACTGAAACAAGACTCAACTCCTCTTGAATGCTTGACCTTAACCTATTAAGATAATGTGCCACTTTCTCCTTATCAACTTCTGAATGGCTAGTTTTAATGAGAACTCGGTATAACTCTTTGGTATACTCTTGAACATATTTTTCTACTTGCTTCAACCCTTGCATTTTCTTCAATAGATCACTCTCATAATCCATAAGAATGAGTTGTCACTTCATTTTAGCTACCATCCGATCCCATCTGGTGATTTTGTCATTTCCTCTCTTATTTCGATCCAACTGGATCTCCTACCACTAGATCTTTGCATGACCTTTCAATTTAACTTTCACAAACTTGACCCTATTTAGATCTTCAATATCTTCATATTCAAAGTACTCTTTCAATTCATTGATCTAATTGATCAATTCCTCTAGGTTGAGATTTTCCAAAATGTGGAAACATCAAACTTAGGTCTTTTTCCAATACTAGAAATGACCTTAAAAAGCTTCGCTCCCTCGAGGTTAAGAACTTCCTCTACTGCAGCTTGGTTTACATTTCCTTCTTCTTCTCTTTCATCCTTGCTTTCATCATCTCCTACAGAAAGATTCATTCCTATGCGCATCCATTCTTGCAATGTTTGCATTTTCCTCTCGAAGGTTCTAAAATCCTCAAGTGTAACACCTTCTACTCTTTCACCATGCTTTCTTCATGGAGGTATTTTCGCGCTTATATTGAAACTCTAGTGCAAACTATCTCACAATCAATGATCTATCTACACGCACAACCCAAACCATGATCATGGTGTGATCTTCCTTACAATTGATGATCTGTCCACACACTTAGGAACTCCAACATCTATCTACACGACAACCCAAACCATGATCATGGTGTGATCTTCCTTACAATTGATGATTTGTCCACACACTTAGGAACTCCAACTTTGATCCCACTTGATCAAGGGTGCACCCCTTAATACCATAAACTCATGATAGAAACAAAGAAACAACAATAATTGTGAGAATAAAATATGAGCTTCTTAATATCGTTACAAATGTAGAATTACAGAATTCAGGAATTACAATATGTTAACCCACATAGACACATTCATTATAATAATTTGCAAGAAAAAGCTATGAACTATCACCCAAATTTTTCTTAGACAATGTTCGGATCTTATTTAAATAGACAATTTTAGGCCATTTGGGAAGGTTCTAAATACTCAAACTTAATGCCTAGGGGCGACAGACCTTAATAATACATATAGAGTCCATCGAATACTCTTGATATTTATTTTAGAAATTTTGGGTAGCCCAACTTCGGAAGACCATAACTCTTGAACTATTATTGTGATTGACTATTATAAATTTTTTTTGGAAACCTCAGTACTTGATCTACAAACACAAATACACACAAACACCTATTTATTGAATTTTTAGATCTCATTCAAGGTCTCTAAGACATTCAAAACTAAGCCTAAAGTTTTTATACTAAAATTATACACCAAAAATCTGTAATAACTTCACAAATATATATAATTTGACCATAAAACTCCATTGACAAATTCATATAACTAAAATGAACCTTCACCTCTAAAATTAGAACATTCCAAGCTAGGTGTGACTAACTTACTAGATAGCAAACCTTCATAGATGACTAGTTTGGATTAAAGCAACTCTTATTCAAATAACTAAAATAAAATATTTTTTGGGTGATGGAATATTGCTCTTACACCTAAGATGATCCTGCATCAATGATATTCAACATTTTAATTACATATGATACCAATAGAAAGAACTGCTGCTACCTCACTGCACAAAATTATCAATCAATATTTTTTCTTTGTTAAGCCATAGTGTCTTTGTTGTTGCTACAACAATACAAAAATCTTGTGCTTCATCTTATTAGATTTTTGTGCTCTCCTCCAGGCCCAAATTTTCTCAGACTTTTCACACACAAAAATAGAATTCACCAAATTCAACGTATGTTGAACACAAAAAAGGGGGAAGCTAAAATTAAAGACATTTAATTTAAGTTTCAAATCCACCACTGAAAGTTTCCAAAATTATTGTAATTTGATATTTATTTACAACCTAAAATGTTGTGGGTGAAATGATTGAGTGAACATGGAAAGTTGGAGAAGATCAAGAGGTACACAATGAAATAAATGATGCAATTGGATATTAATTCCAACAAAGCATACTTGTGGATGTGTATGACTATGTAAATGATGCAATTGGATATTAATTCCAACAAAGCATACTTGTGGATGTGTATGACTGTGTGTTGAATCCGTCACCCATTGTAATATCAAATGCTAAAAAGCATACTGGAAGTTATCAGAAAGGAAAGTAGAAAAGTGACACCTAGGATTCTGGGATAAATCTTGTGGTTTGAAATTAGATATGATTTTTGGTTGGGCTCTTAGGCTCTGTCAAATTATCTAATACCATCCTCAAAAATCTTATTTATCTACAGCTCCTTGAAATTCTACAATCCTAAAATATAATTTTTTATATGTTTTACTGTAATCAGGCTCAAATTATGCCTAGTCATTATATTAGTTATTTTATAGGCCTTGCATGGTAGATGGGTAGAAATGCTTCCAACACACAGAGAAATTCAGCTCTTGTCGAATCCATAATGGACTCAAATCTTGTAAGATTTCAGATTATCTTTGATATTGATGGGCCTTGTTTATTTTTTCAAGCTGCTACAACCATTGATTGATAGAAATTGATGAGTGTGATCGCAAAAAGGTTACAGTCTCCATTATTTTAAGAAAGGTGCTAAGGTTTATAAGATTCAATATATCTTTATGAAAGACATTGCATCCCAAAGGAGAGCATTGTTGACCATGACGACTATTTTAAAAAGGTGGCAAATTATGTTGGGAAAATATTTTAACATTGAGGTGACAAAAACAAAGATTTAATAATAATTGTCAGATGCATTGAATGTTGAGAATAAGACAAAATTAAATAAAGTCAGTTTTGGCACTTGTAACGTGGCACTTGTATGGTAAACACTATCACTAGCTGTACGTAGACATTTATGGAAGGTTTGCAAAGATTTCACCAGATGTCCATAATGTATGGCAGACTTCAAAAAAAAGTTAAAAAATGTTAAGGTTGTGGGTATTGTTACTGATAAGCTTCTAAGAAATAATGAACAATTTTGATTTATTTTGTTTTCAAACCAGTCATCAGAATGAAAAGGTTTTCGATTGAAATATGGTTTCTTGATGAACTGAAAGGTTTTTTTTCTTGAATAGAAATAATGATTGCTGGTCTTCATTTATACATGATGATTCAGGTCCCTTACCTTGATGCATGAATTCTTATGGAGAATTTTTTTTTCTTCTGGTTGTGAATCGGATTTATTTTTCTCGCATTTTTAAAATTTGATTGCATGACATGGTGAGATAAAGTTTTCTTCTATATGGAAGAAAAAGAGGGCTTCGCAGGTCAGTATGTTCTTCTTCTAAAGAAAAAGAGATTCTTCAAAAATAATGGAAGAAAAACAGGACTTCGTAGGTCAGTTTGTTATTCTTCACAGGTATGATTCAAGGTATGACATTGTAGTTTCTTTTGTATCATCAGTTCAAAATTTAAGTCTGTCTTCTTTGGAACAAGAAGAAAATCAAAAACCAGAAAGAGATTTTCTCATTTCTTGAAAGGGTATAAACAAAGTTTTTTTAAAGAGGCAATAGCGGAAATTTTTTAGTTCTGTCAATTTTTTTTTTTAAAGAAAGTTGGGCTATAAAATATGATTTTCAGTCAGATACTTCTCTTAAAAGCAGTAAGAAATGTGAGAAGACAGAAAGAAAAACCATGGATAAAATAAGGGTTTCAAAAATATTAGTTCTTTCTTTCCTTACTGTTGTCAGATCTTTTAATTCACATGGAAGATTGAAACTCTAAACAGATTATCTTGAAGATTCTTTTGAAGGTATTAAACTTGGAATACTTTCAGCACAATTTTGATTAAAAAGGAAGATATGATAGACAGCTTCATAAAGAAAGGACACATTCAAGTTTTAACTGAATTTAGTTGGTTTCTTTAACAACATTTTGAAAGAAGTTTCATTTGTAAATTAAAGTGAGAGAGATGAAAAGAGGCAAAAAAGAAGACTTATATTTCAGAACAGTATGTAAAGACTGAAAGTCTTATTATAAACTTGTATGCATGTATAAATGTCATACATACACATTTATATATGTGTATATGGTTATAATTATAGTACTGGTAAAAGGGCTAAAATACCCTGAGCAATAGAAGCTGTTGATTGTAAAAGAGTTGGAACTCAATAAAGAATATAGGTTCATGGAGTGGTTTTTCTCCCTATGATGAAACCGTGAGGATTTTTGAAAGTTTTCCACTTAGCACAAAATTGTTGTCTCTTCTTTCTATGAGTTGATATTATTCTGTATGTTTACATTTTAGTCTAGTTTGATTTCTCCAGTACTGTAAATTGTGAATTAAAGTTATTGAAATCAGATTGTTAGATAATTTAATTATGTTCTAATTCACCACCCCCCCCCCCCCCCCCCCCCTCTCAAAACCCTAATACTTCCAACAAGTGGTATCAGAGCATAGGATTCCTGTTGGAATTGTTCCAAGGATATTAATTGGAAGTTATAGCTCAATCTGAAGGAGCTTCTCTTAATAGGGCTCCACTATTTGATGGAAATGATTATGTTTTCTAGAAAGTTACGATGGAAGCCTTCATACATTCCTTAGATGTAAGAATGTGGGATGTTGTAATAACAAAATATATCGTCCTAGCAACAATTCCCATTGATGCTAATGAAAAACTAAAATTTGAATTGGATAAGAAGGCAAGATATGCCCTTCTTTGTGGTCTCTCTAGAGACGTAGTTGCCAAAGTCATTTATTCCAAATTTGCCAATGATATGTGGGTTAAAATTGAAACTATATATCAAGGAGATGATAAAGTAAAAGAATCTAAACTAATTACTCTTAAAACACAGTTCGAAAATCTAAAAATGAATGAAGATGAAACTATTGTTGCTTACTTTTTAAGAGTAGATGAAGTCATAAATGCCAGAAAGGGTCTAGGAGAAGAGATAGAAGAACATGATGTAGTCTCAAATGTCATTAGGTCAGTGTTACCTAAATTTAAAACAAAAATATCCACTTTAGAAGAAAAGAAAAGTTTTTCAAAAATGCCCTTTCATCAACTTCAAGGCACATTAACTGCATATGAAATGAGGATTAGCCATCAAGCTAGTTCCTCATCAAAAGAATCAGCTTTTAAAGCTAAAAAAACATGATGAGAGTGACTCAGATCTAACAGATGCTTTAGAAGCATTGATAACTAGAAGAATGAGAAATAAATATAAAGGAAAACCTAAATGCTTCAACTGTGGTCAATTAGGACACTTTTCTGCAAAGTGCCCAAATGTCGAACTTGATGATTATGATGAGAAAACTTAGAAGTTTTCTAAAAAGAAGCCTTGGAATCAGAATAAAAGATTCAAGGATTATAAGAAGAAAAGTCTTCTTTCTAAAGAAGATTCAAATGAAGATTCCAGGGATGCTGATGAAGAAGGGGAAAGACTATTCATGGCTGAAATAGTCCATACCCCTAAACATGAACCCAATGAATCTGAATCATCATGTGCTTCAGATGTAGAAGTAGATCTAGAAGAAGAACTTCTGAAATCATTGCAAGAACTTAAAAGACTAAAGAAGTTGATTTCTAATCAAGAAATTGAAAATCAAAAACTTCATGAAGAGTTAAAGGAAGAAAATTTGATTATAGAAAATCAAAAACTCTTGCTTGAGGAAAAAGATAAAAAATTAAAAGTCTTGCAGAGTTCATCAGAAGAATCCACTAGCCAGAAAACAAAGTTCTTATTCAGTGGTTATTGTTTTAATTGTAATATTTTTGGGCACAAGGCTATCTTTTGTGAAAATAGCATAAATCAAAGAAAAAGAAGAGAGGTTAGGTGCTTTAAATGCTTTCATTATGGTCATTACGAAAATCAATGTAAACTGAATATGAGACCAAAACAAGTCTGGAAGCAAGTAAGGACAATAGAAAAGTCTTTAATTGTTGAAACAGCTCTATTCACTCAAAAACTTTCAATGTGGGTATTGGATAGTAGCTATTCACACCATATGACTGGGTGTAAAAACAAATTTAAAACCCTAGAAAATTTTAATGGAGGGTTTGTTCGATTTGGTGATAACTCAGGAGCTCACATTACTAGAAAAGGCTCAATAATTCTGAATAAAGATACACCAATTCATGATGTGTACTTTGTTGAAGGTTTAAAACATGACTTACTAAGTGTAAGTCAGATCTGTGATAGTGGATATTCTATTTTTTTGATGCAAAAGGTTGTTATATAAAAAATGAAAAGAATAGAGCCATTGCCAATAGGTTGAGAATAAATGGTAATCTCTATAACCTAATAGATTCAACTGTCCAAGAAACTTCATTAATTAATACTTGTCTAATGAGTCAAGTAGAAGAAAATTGGCTATGGCACAAAAGACTGGGACATTTAAACTTTGATAATCTTGCCAGAATCAGCAAGAATAAAAAGGTTAGAGGTCTACCACAGATTACCAAACCAGCAAATATTTGTGAAGAGTGTGTTAAAGGCAAACAAACAAGAGTTTCTTTTAAATGAAAAGAATACTTGTCAAATAGACCACTTGAATTAGTGCATACTGATTTGTGTGGTCCAACTAAAACAATCTCTCTAAATGGTGAAAAATATTTCATGCTATTTATAGATGATTATTCAAGAATGGTTTGGGTAACATTTTTGAAACATAAATTAGAAACTTTTGAACACTTCAAAATTTTCAAGAAAATGGTAGAAAGAGAAACTGATTCAAAACTGAAATGTTTGAGTTCAGTAAAAGAAATGGCTAGAACCATGTTAAATGAAGCTAAACTACTTGATAAATTCTGGAAAGAAGTTGTTCATACAACTGTTTACATTCTAAATAGAGCACAAATCAGAGTCAAAACTACTTACACTCCATATGAATTATGGAATGGTAAAACAACAAATGTCAAAAATTTTAAGATTTTTGGCTGCAAATGCTTTATCAAAAAGAACAATGATTCTTTAGAAAATTTTAACTCAAGGTCTGATGAAGGGATCTTTCTTGGGTATTCCATGCACAACAAAGCCTATAAATGCTTTAATAAAAGGCTGAACAAAATAGTGGAAGCTATAAATGTCATATTTGATGAAAATTCTGTGTGTTGTAATGGTCAAGAAGACCATGAAGATTCATCTTTTTAGAGATCAGAAATAATACATGATGAACATACTGAAAATGATAAACATGAACTAACTGATGAAAATGAATTGGCTGATGAAATTGAACCAGAAAATTGTTCAAGTCCTAAAATAACTAGTACTGGTTCAAAAATAAAAACCTCTTCCAGAATAATAGCTAAGCTCAGACATCCTGAGTCTCAAGTTATTGGAGATGTAGAGAAAGGAATGCTAACCATAAGAAAAGCCAAAATAGGAGAACAGACAAATATTGATGAACATTTCTGCTTAATAGTTGACTTTGAACCAAAGAATGTTGCTAAAGCCTTATCAGATTCTTGTTGGCAAAATGGTATGCAGGAAGAGATAAATCAAATAGAGAAAAATAAGACTTGGGAACTTGTTCCCAGACCTAGTGACAAAAATGTCATCGGTGGGAAGTGGATATTTCGTAATAAACTAAATGAAGAAGGTAAAGTGGTCAGAAATAAAGCTAGATTTGTTTGTAAAGGCTATGCTCAACAAGAAGGAATTGATTTCGGTGAAACCTTTGCACCAGTTGCAAGGATGGAATCAATCAGAATCTTTCTTGCATATACTAGCCATAAAAAATTCACTGTTTACCAGATGGATGTTAAAACTACTTTCTTAAATGGGTATCTTGAAGAGGAAGCTTATATGGAACAACCATAAGGTTTTGAATCTTCTAACAAACCTGATTATGTTTATCGACTGAAAAAGGCTTTGTATGGCTTAAAATAGGCTCCTAGGGCTTGATACTCTAGGTTGGATAAGCATTTAATTTCAAATGCTTTTTCTTGTGGGAAGGCAGACAACACTTTATATATCAAGATGATTAACGATGACATTTTGGTTGTAGAAATCTATGTAGATGACATCATTTTTGGGTCTACTAATGATGATTTAGCAAAAAAAATTTCTAAAATCATGGAATCTGAATTTGAGATGTCAATGTTAGGTGTGCTCACTTTTTTCCTTGGTCTACAAGTCTCATAGCTAGAACATGGATTATTTCTTTCCCAAACAAAATATGCCAAAGAAACGTTGAAGAAATTCAATATGTCAGAATGCAAACCTGTTAGCACTCCTATGGAAACTAGTTGTAAATTAATGAAGAATGATGATTCACCTTCAGTTAATCAGACTCTTTACAAATCTATGATTGGAAGTTTGCTATATCTAACTGCATATAGCTCTGATATAATGCAAGATGTATGTATGGTGTCAAGATTTCAATCTGATCCAAAGCAATCACATATTAACACAGTGCATAGAATACTGAAATACATTCAAGGTACTCTTGATTATGGTTTATGGTATCCTCACAGCAATGATTTCACTCTTGTTGGTTATACTGATGTAGATTGGGGCAGATCTAATGATAAAAAGAGCATCAGTGGTGCAGCTTTCTTTATTGGTGAGTGTTTGGTTGCTTGGCATAGTAAGATACAGGATTGTGTAACTCTATCCATTTGTGAATCTGAATATGTTGTAGCTAGAGCCAACTGTACTCAATTAATTTGGATGGATTACCAGTTATTTGATTTGGGTATCCAAGTTGCTAAACCTATTTCAATAATGTGCGATAACATGAGTGCTATTCAATTAAGAAAAAACCTTGTTATGCACTCACGTACAAAACACGTAGCCATCAAACTTCATTTCTTGAGATAAAGTTCAAAATAATGAATTCAAATTGGTTTATGTGCCTACTCAAGGATAGATGGCTGATTTTTTTACAAAGGCACTACCAAGAGAACTGTTTGAATAGTTGAGAACACGATTGGGAGTTTTCTCTCAATCACTTGTTGCATAAACTCTCTTTCTCATCACTCTTTTGTGATAGGTTTCTGCTCCTTTCATAGAAAGCATTCATGAAAAGCAGGTGGTCAATTTTTGACACAAAAAGTTTGGGGGAGTAATCAGCATTTTACACAGATTTGATTTGATTTCAGTTGGTTCAGAGGTTTGATTTCACAGACTGGTTTTTTGGTTTCACAGATTGGTTTATTGGCTTCAAATTTGATTTCTCAGTTTGTGGTTGATTTAGTGAAAAAATTTTGCATCAAAAATGGGGGAGATTGTTGACCACAACGACTATTTTAAAAAGGTGGCAAATTATGTTGGAAAAATATTTTAACATCAAGGTGACGAAAATAAAGATTTAATAATAACTTTCAGATGCACTGAATGTTGAGAATAAGGAAAAATTAAATAAAGTCAGTTTTGGCACTTGTAACGTGGCACTTGTATGGTAAACACTATCACTAGCTATACATTGACATTTATGGAAGGTCTGCAAAGATTTCGCCAGATGTCCATAATATATGGTGGAGTTCAAAACAAAGTTAAAAAATGTTAAGGTTGTGGGTATCATTACTGATAAGCTTCTAAGAAAATATGAACAGTTTTGATTTATTTTGTTTTCAAACCAGTCATCAGAATCAAAAGGTTTTCGACTGGAATATGGTTTCTTGATGAACTGAAAGGTTTTTTTCTTGAATAGAAATAATGATTGTTGGTCGTCATTTATACACGATGATTTAGGTCCCTTACCTTGATGCATGAATTCTTATGGAGAAATTTTTTTCTTCTGGCTATGAATTAGATTTATTTTTCTCACATTTTTTTAAATTTGATTGCATGACATGGTGAGATAAAGTTTTCTTCTATATGGAAGAAAAAGAGGGCTTCACAGGTCAGTATATTCTTCTTCTAAAGAAAAAGAGATTCTTCGAAAATAATGGAAGAAAAAGAGGACTTCACAGGTTAGTTTGTTCTTCTTCACATGTATGATTCAAGGTATGACATTGTAATTTCTTTTGTATCATCAGTTCAAAATTTAAGTCTGTCTTCTTTGAAAGAAGAAGAAAATCAAAAACCAGAAAGAGATTCGCTCATTTCTTGAAAGGGTATAAACAAAGTTTTTTTAAAGAGGCAATAGCGAAAATTTTTCAGTTCTGTCAATTTAAAAAAAAAAGAAAGTTGGGTTATAAAATATGATTTTCAGTCAGATACTTCTCGTAAAAGCAGTAAGAAATGTGAGAAGAAAGAAAGATAAACCATGGATAAAATAAGGGTTTCAAAAATATTAGTTCTTTCTTTCCTTGCTGTTGTCAGATCTTTTTATTCACATGGAAGATCGAAACTCCAAACAGATTATCTTGAAGATTCTTTTGAGGGTATTAAACTCGGAATACTTCCAGCACAGTTTTGATTAAAAAGTAAGATATGACAAACAGTTTCATAAAGAAAGGACACATTTGAGTTTTAACTGAATTTAGTTGATTTTTTTAACAACATTTTGAAAGAAGTTTTTTGAACAAACCTAACTGGTTTAGTTAGGTTCATGCAACATATCAGTTTCGAATTTCATCTCTATACATATAGAGATCATTGGTAAATTAAAGTGAGAGAGTTGAAAAGAGGCAAAAAAGAAGACTTATATTTTAGAACAGTTTGTAAAGATTGAAAGTCTTATTATAAACTTGTATACATGTATAAATGTCATACATACACATTTATATATGTGTATAAAGTTGTAATTACAGTACTGATAAAAGGGTTAAAATACCTTGAGCAGTAGAAGTTGTTGATTGTAAAAGAGTTGGAACTCAATAGAGAATACAGGTTCATGGAGTGGTTTTTCTCCCTATGACAAAATCGTGAGGATTTTCAAGGGTTTTCCACTCGACACAAAATTGGTGTGTCTTCTTTCTGTGAGTTGATATTATTCTGTATGTTTACATTTTAGTACAGTTTGATTTCTCCACTGCTGTAAATTGTGAATTAAAGTTATTTAAATCAGATTGTGAGATAATTTAATTGTGTTCTGATTCACCCCCCTCTCAGAACCCTGATACTTCGAACAAGTATCCACACTTGTAAGGATGTTTGTGCTTTTTTTGAAATTTTCATTTTACATTTTACGGAAAAGAAGCAATCAATCCTAATGTATTCATAACAGCCACAATGAGGGAAAAATCGCAGCTAAACAAATCACCTTAGTTGTCAATGATCCTGCATAACCATTTGATTGGCAAATTGCTCTTACTTTTTGCATGCATAATAATGATAATACCAGAGAAATATAATAGAGCATTGCAATCGTTTTTTTCAATGGAGGTTTAGATCTGCTAACAGGGCTGCCCAGCAGAGCTATGAACTCTGAGAATAACTGTTATTTTAAGTCGCTCTGATTCTGATAACTGTAACACAGCTCAGAGAAAAATTGATGTGCTTATATTTTGAATATACGTTGTGATCTTATTTTGAAGCCTGTAGAAGAGGATGAAGAGTTCCAATGATAGTGGGCATTCTGAGCTCTTGCATTTGTGTATCAAGTCCAACTGCTAATATTTGCTAAAGTTAGATTTTGATGTTATTATCTATTTTGTTCAAAACTTGTTCAAAAAGGTAGATTTACAAATACAATATCTTGCATAATTTTTTCCTAACTTCTACTTATTCATGATCAGCAAGACTTACCAAATATCTGCGAAAGCAAACACAGTTCTTAATGTCTTAAATCCAAAGCACTTAAAGGTGTGTCAATTATTTTACTCAGAAATAGAGATGGAAAGCAGGTAAAAGGGGGACACAGCGAGCTGTCGTAATAATTTAAACTCAGAGACATGAATCTTCAACTACCAATTTGAAGCAGCACAGTTTCTGAACAACTCATCATCAAAACAAAAGTTCTTATTAAGGTAGAAGAATACCCAAAAGAGAAAGAAAGTTCACATATTTTCATTGCAATATTGATATTAATTCAGAATGGTGTTCAGATATGGAATTCAAAACCTATAACCTATAAACCAATAGATCCTCAGCATATATATTACTCTAATTAGTTGGGAGCTACCATAGCTTATGAGTGTCAATAGAGATGACAATTCACATTGTATCAGCTTACAAAGCATTAAAGATCTAGAGTAGCAGCTGATATAAGAGAACCAAAGACGCCCGATGGTCTGTCAATGGCAATCATCTTGAATGCTCCTCCTCTCTCAGTCGGAGGCTCCAGCATGAAAAATCCTTCAAATTTTATGTCCCTGTATCCCCTGTTCTGATCATCTCTAACGGTCTCCCAAGTGCTCGCAAAGATTTTATTTCTAATGACCACAGCAAAGTCAATGATAGGACCCCATTCCTCTGCTGGAAAAGTCCCAACTATGCTCACCTTATCTTGCTTATAGTCATACTCAATCAATCTCGTATCACACAAGCAATAAATGCGTCCAAATGCGCTCACTAAATTCCTACTGTTAAATCTGTTCGCCCTACTTCTCCAACTTCTTGTGTGGGAATCAAAAACTTACCGTCAGCAAAAGCACCACTGAAATACTCCATAGTGTAAACTGAAGCAGCATTAAAATTCATGTCGGGAAGATGATCCCATTTGTCGTCCTCCACATTGTAAAGTAAAGCACTGCTGACGGGACTCCCAAACAAGTGACGGCCATAACTTTTACCAGAGGAAGAGCTTAAGCCTCCGGCCACATAAATCATTCCCCTTTGCTCGTCTGTTGCAGAGGCAAATTTATTCAGCCATATTGGCATTTTCATACCCTCTCGCCATTTCAAACTAACAAAATCGTACAGCCACACGCATCTTTTTGTAGAATCAGGAAGCATATCCGTGATCAAAACCAGTTTTTGTTTCACGAAATGGCAGCGAAAGATGCCATCAATTTCTGCGGGAATGGGAGGTAAAATTTTGCGCGAGTTCGTTTCCGGGTCATATTTCACTACTCTCTTGGAATTGCCGTTTATTTTCTGGAACATACAAATCCGTTGTTCTGAGATGTTCAATCTTTTTCTCTCTTCATAAAAGTCGGGGCTCTTCAATGCGGCGTTCCAGCTTTTGCAAACGCATCTGAGGTTGTGATGGGAGTCCAGTTCCACTCTCAGCAGACATTGCAACCCAAGTTTATCTGGAAGAGAAGGAAACAGAGCCCCCATTGCTAAGGTGTATGTATTACGGAGAAATGATCTCAATTTTCAATTGCACTTTCTAGGATCTATAGCAGAGGGTGTTCTGAATCTTGAATTGCTTGTTTTAATGCCAATTTGATCTTCACAATTTATAGACAAATACTTTTCTTTTATTTATTTACCTATTTTTAAGTGGGCCGACACACGTTGTTAATTCGTTAAATAAGAGCTAATTCCAAGTTATTTCTTTTACTTAAAAGGGTTATATATATATATAATTTCTATTAATTTTTATATTTTAATATTGTTTTGATTTTAACTTTTTCTTATTTAAAATATATATTAGCTATTTTTTAGGGCAAGAGTCTATAGTACAATGGTAAATTGTGAGCTTATTTAGGATGTCTTGGGTTCAAGTCTACTTGAACTTAATAAACAATAATAATAATAATTAATCACAACATATAAAATAATAAATTTTAACTTTAGCCTCTTACAAATTAAACAAAAACAAAATATAATTTTTAAAAATTTATTAATGTGAAATATGTCTAGTTTATTTATATTCTTCATTTAATGTTGGTAAATTTTATGAATAATATTTTTTAGACAAGCTATATTTTTCAATCAATATTTAAAATTTTTTTAAAATATTTAAAGATTTTGAACAAACATACTAACACAATAATTACAAAACATATGTTTTTCATCATCTATTTGATTTGGATTATACAATAGAGGTTAAACTAAAAGAAGGGAAAAATTTTATTGAAATCAAGAGAGAAAAGAACAACAAAAGATACAAAGAGCTCTAATGAGCTATATCCTGAGCAATGAGTTGATCCAACTCATTAGATAAGTTAGGGGAAAGAAATCTCTAATCAACAATATTCCAATCTTGTATGTGCTTGAAAAGTTATTTAACCAAGTAGTTAATCACAACTATACACTCCTGAGGGATATGCATGAAAATAACAGAGTCAAAGATCTATAGACCTGAATGATCTATTTTATAACCAAAGCCAAATGCCAACCAATGCCAGCTAGGTCTTTGCTATTCAATAAATTCAAAACTTCACGAGAATTCGTCTCACAAATGATCCTTCTCCATCCCCCCTTACAACATTGTTCCATCTTAACCATGATAGCAAGGGCCTCCATGAGATTATTGGTATGACAACCTTTGTTGATAGAGAAGAAAAACTAAAGTTCTCTAGAGTTGTTAAGCTCAACTCCCCGTATACCAATTGGGCTAGGATTTCACCAAGAAGAGCCATCAGTATTGATTTTAAGGATGTTAGGAAAAGGAGGAGACCAATGCCCCTCATGGGTAACTCATTGAGCCTAGTTTCTAGTTCCTTTCCCATAATGATGAGTGAAAAACCTAGGGGTACTATTGTGAAGAGGAAAGGACATGTGACTGCAAATGTCAACATCTCTGAGTTCCATGCCACCCAACAGGTCACATTTTGCAAGGATAGTTTCCTTAATAGAGCCAATAACTTTCCTTTTATAGGTGCACAACTCCAATTCTAACATCCTAAAAGATCCTACTATATATTTCAAACTAGACATGCCAAAAAATAAGGGACTAATAGCCCAAGAAGCTTGAAGAAATGTGGACTTAGAAGGGGAATGTCCTAGGTGATCCTAAAACTCGGGCAAAGAAGGTATGTGCCAACATGGGCAACCCCATACATTCCACCAAAAGTGCCAAATTTTCCTAGCAAAAAACACTGAAAGAAAAGGTGAGAGATAGTCTCCTCTCCATTGCTACATAAACCACATATTGAGGGACCTTGGAAACCTCACTTACAAAGATTATTCCAAGTAACGCAGCAGTTGTGAACTGTCAACCAAATGAAGAAACTACATCTAGGTCAAGATAATGTATTCCAAAATTGCTTCCACCAAGGAACCTCCACAATATCAAATAATTTTCTAGTAAGCTCTAGGTACCCTATAGAAATAGAATATTTACTAGAAGTGACACCACTTGAAGCCAAAACATTAGGTGCTAGTAAGGAACTATGTTCCCTAGAGGCTGGAATTTGAGAGAGCTCCAACACGTTCCCTTAAGAACCCCCTAGAGGCTAGTTACAAGAATTCTTCCACTTATACCCAACATCAAGACTTAGATTATAGCTCTCTTTATAATGAGCTACAATATCCCAACCAACAAAAAGAAAGGACTCTCATAGAGCCTACAAGTGTGAATGAGAAGACAAAAGTGGAGGGTTCCATATCGCGAGTCAGTCTAGAACAAAGCCTCAGAACCTCTACTACAAATCCAAAAAAAATATTTTCCTTAACCAGTGGAGCACCAATATTAAGGGTATTCCACACCATAGAGCTTCTACCCTCTAAAGGAAATTGATAAATATAGTAGGTTTAACTTGTAAGAATTTGCCTTAGGGAAAAATTACCCAAGATCAAGGAACTCAAGCACAAGCACAAGAATAGACCAAAAGAGTATGATTAGAATAACAATATCCAAAATTGATTTATCGTCATTCAATGTTCTGTCATGTACACACACACTAGGAGTGCTTAAATATAAATGCTTTTGGAATGCTTCTAGAATGCCTAGGAATCAACATACTGATAAGTCTCACAACCAAGCACCTATCCACTAGGAGTGGATTATCCTCCATTAAGAACAGGAGTTAGTGCGATGATGAGAGGATAAACCTACAAAGGTATAACACATAAAATTATTTTGTAGACACCATGTGCTTAATTAAGAGTGTAAATAATTGTCTACATGACAACTCAGTTAATTATGCAAACTACAAAGTGTCTCACTAATACTTTAATAGCCCATTCAGAATTGCAAAAATACCACATAGATTTTATCAACACAATAAATTAGTGTGTGGTTTTTCCAACATAATGATGCCATGCGACAGAAGCATCTACTTGTGGACAAAATGGGTATTAATCAACTTAGGGGAATGCACTTAAGCTCACAAAAGCTAGGATGAAAATGCATGATGGGTCCCAACTATTAGGCCATGTTAGGTACCCATGTATAGAGTACAATGAAATCACTCATAAAGTGGAGAAAGAGGGAAAACCTCATGGGAAAAACCCTCCCCCAAAAAGGGAGAGATGAAAGGATAGGATGCATGGATGGATGGAGTAATCAAGACCCCCCCCTTTATGACATACATCAAGTATATACAAAAGAGAAGTAGAAGGAAAAAATCCCATAAGAGGAAAAAGACCGACCCCCCCTCCCCCACCTAAAAGAGAAGAAGGAGACAAGATAGTCCCCCCCCCCCCCCCCCCAAATGTAGAGTGTCAATTAGTGATAGCTGCTCCAATATAGAAGCTAATCCATGACTATTGAATAATGTTCCTCCCGTCTAGAAGAAACAATGGTAGAGGTAGAAGTGAGATGCTTACCCTATGTGTAGAAAGAATCTCAAAGATGAATGGTGTCTCTGAAACCTACTCAACTGTCCTTGTGCCAATGTTGATAGTCGCTCCTTCCAATATTGTTCAAAAGAAGAAGTGTAGATCTAACAAGGATGTATGTAGAACATGTCCCAAAGAACAAAGTGTCTCCTTAAATGATAAAAAGACCTCTTGCAACTGCTGTACATAAGGATCCACAATCATATCAACCTATGATGATTGATTATGTAGAGAATGGATAGGAGGGTCAGAGTGAGCCATTACAACAACTAAAGAAGGATCTTATTCATCAAATAGAAGATGTATATCATCAATGATGTCTCCCAAATCTACTATGTGGGACTCCACAAACAAACTTGAAATGTCTGTCAAGAAGTCATTTGTTGATGCTGGAATTGGAAGACTAGGTGTATCCTGTTGTGCTAAAGTACATGAACCTATCACTATGGAAATGGATGAAGTATTCACCTCAACAAAGAGAAGATGAATATCATCAATGATATCTCCCACATATTCAATGTGAGACTCCACAAACAAACCTGCAATATCTGGAAGGAAGTAGTCCCATGAAGCTGGAGTAGGAAGACATAGTATTTCGTACTACACTAAATCAGAAGCATATGTGGTTAGAACTGGATCAGTAGTAGCAATAAGAGCATCAGGAGGTGTGATCTCATCTAGAGAGGATGTAGCTACAACTAGAGGTAAAAGATCTTTTGGGAATGGAGGAATGTGTGGATCTCCATACATCTCCCAAAGATAGATCCAAATATCATATAAATCAGTTAACTTCATGTCATCAAGTGAATCCATAACCTCCATATCCATATGTAGAAAGAGGGCATGACAAATGATGGAACTAGTGTCACCATTGTATGAAAGTCTTTTCGCATATGACAATGCATTATGCTAACTAAGATAAGTGGGAACCAATTAACTCCACTGCTTATAGTTTTGTGTTGTAAAGGTAATTAAATCTTCCTCATCCATGATGTACTAATCAATGTACCCCCCAAAATGCAAAAAAAACAATCAACCCCCCCCCAATGGATGATTGGGCACTTTATAGATAGTGCATGTACAAGAGGCCACTTGTCAAAATGTACAAAGTGGAATTCTACTTTTTTTGTTTACAACTACCTTTTGAGACTCTAATTTATCACTAAGCACTGTAGCTCATATGTACAACAATTTGAAAAAGTAATCAAATCAGTACAATGTAGAAAAGACCCTAAGTTTGAAAGTGGTATATTTGTCCACACAACCCTATAATCTAATTATAGATCTGGAAACTAGACTAAAAATTATTCACTTTCAAAAAAAAATGGAACCTGATGATGTGTCTAGATGAGCCCGTACTAAGCATTTGAGGTTGCAAAAATTGGGATTTGTGACTTGCAGAAAAATTTAGAAATAGAGGTATCAAACATCTTACATCAATGTGCAGATTACAAAATTCTACCCCAAAATAAAAAAAAATTCTTGCAAAAAGGAGTTCATATGAGGGAGATATAGTTGTTTGAAAATCACCTTTGCAATTATTTTTTCTAGATCGCTGCCACTGTGTCTCAAAAAATCAATTGACTCTAGATTTTACCTTAGATGTCCGATGTTGGTGAAACATAAGTCGATTTGGGGGTTTGTTGACCTTTTGAATATGATGCCAATATCTAATTGGCACCAACAAGCTCCAATCTTCACTTGCAAAAATCTATCTTATTGGGCTGATGGCCAAAAAAATTTCCGAAAAAATATGCAGATCCAAAAAATAATGTAGAGAAATTGTAGAGACTAAAATAATAAAATATGTAGATCTGAAAATTAAATTCAAAGATCTAAAATGATCATACCAAATTCTACAAATCAGGTCGTCGGGTGCTAGTTTGCACAAAAAATTTGCCTCAAATTTGAATATGGCCTAGGGTAGGTGAATTTATGGTCAAAATTTCACCGAATCAATATTCCAAACGTAATGGCAAGGTCTATTTTAGCTCTAGACACTCCCAATATCTATGAATACTTTAGCTTTATGTCGAGGTGTCCTCAAAGAGGTGAAGCAAGATCAGTCTCTAATGGCTATAAAATGATGCTCCTATAGCTTTAATACCATGTAAGAATTTGGTATAGCTCTGATACCATGTAAGAATTTTCCTTAGGGAAAAATCTTCCAAGATCAAGGAACTCAAGCACAAGTACAAGAATAGACCAAAAGCGTATGATCAAAATAGTAATATCTAAAATTGATTTACTGCCATTCAATATTCTATCATGTACATGCATACTAGGAGTGCTTGAATATAAAGGCCTCTAGAATGCTTCAAGAATGCCTAAGAATCAACATACTGATAAGTCTTACAACCAAGCACCTGTCCACTAGGAGTGGATTATCCTCCATTAAACATAGGAGTTAGTGCAATAATGAGAGGATAAGTCTAAAAAGGTGTAGCGCGTAAAATTATGTTGTAGACACCATGTGCTTAATTAAGAGTGTAAATAACTATGTTGTCTACATGACAACTCAGTTAATTATGCAAACTCCAAAGTATCTCACTAATAAATAACAAAATAATGCATTGACCTAAGTAAACTTAAGTAAAGTGTAAATAGTGAATACTTATTTACACCAATATAACTCTTGGTACTTACTTATGACATGCAATCCTAGCCCAAAGCTGAGGCTGGCTAGAGAGCCAATGCCAATAGAGCTTAGCTGCTCAACATGGTAGGGTGAAGGCCAAGGCCTCCCTCCTTCTTTGGCCTACAAATTGTATCCCGATTGATTAGGCTCCATTTAGAGGTTTGAAAATTACCATTCAAAAGAAACTGTCGAGAAAGTGCATTAAACTCCTTAAGAAAATACATGGGGGAAACTTAAACCATACTTCTATAATACAAAGAGCTTGAATCACATATTGTAAGAGGGTCACTCAACAAGTAGTAGAGAGCCACCTATGGGTCTAGTGATTACATTTTTTTTGTAGTTTATTGAGAAGGTTATGCTAGAAGAGCCTAGGTTTTTTGACCCACAACAATGGAAACCCCCAAAAGTTAGAGGGATGGCCTCAATCTAAAATCTTAGGATAATAGAAATCCTTCACTTAATAGACTCATGAGTGTTGAAGAAATAAATAGAAGATTTATTTTCATTGATCTTCTAATTGGAAGTTGCCAAATAAGTTTCCAAACTGAGCTTTAATGATTTAGTTTCCTAAAAACAAGCTAAACCATAAAGATCCATGTCAACAAACTGATGATGAGAGAGAGTGGACAATCTATTCCTTGATTGCTAGCCCTATATCACATTATGGGAAACTTGAAATTTCATAAATCTGCCAAGGTCCTCTACCATAATGATAAACAAATAATGAGAGAGAGGATCTCCTTGATGAAGACCCCTATAAGACCTAAATAACTTAGAAGGTTCTCCATTAAGAAGGATAGAAAAGGAAGGTAAAGTGACACAACTCAAAATCCAAGTGACCCACTCCAAGATGAAGACAAATGCAACCAAATGTTTAAAATATAAAATCCATTTTAGTCTATCATATGCCTTGGCCATATCAAGCTTCATGAACATGACACACTCTTTAAAAGTAGATGTAGAATGAATAGACTTAGAAGAAATACACACTCTATCTCGAATTTGTTTACTAGAAACAAAGCCCCCTTGTTCATCTAAGATAATCATGGGAAGCCAAGCTTTAAGCCTTTCCACAACTAGCTTAGTAATAACTTTATAGAACACATTACAAAGAGAAATGGGTCAATAGAAGTTCATCGTATTATCTCCTTCCTTATTTGGAATGAAAACCAAAAATTTTGAGTTCAAAACTTAGAGCATCTATTTGTTAGAATATGATTCATGTACCACATCTAATAGGTCTGATGTAGGAGCATCCTAGGTGTAAGATAAATTTTGCATTGCCCAAAAATATTTCCTTTGTGTTTCATGAATAAGGGTTGTCTCAGTGTAGAGTTCTTTTTTCTAGAGGCTTGCTACTTAGTAAGTTAGTCATACATGCTTAGAATGTCCTAATTTGTGAGGTGGATGTTCATCTTGGATATATCAACCTACCATTTGAAGTAGGTGGGAGGATTTGTTCAAGAGTATATCAAGGAGTTATATTGAGTTCTCATTAGAATCAACCACATGGAAGCTGATAAGGACACAATTATCCACTATCCTAATGGGTTAAGGAAAAGTATCTAGGAGGAGCTGAGTCTAGTTTGAATGAACAATATTGAGGAGACATACCAATTTTCCCTAAGGGTTGAGGAGAAACTGAGCAAAAAATTTGATAACAAAAATAATGGTAGAGGTTGTGGTGGAAGATCTGGTGGATGGTCTTATGGAGGCCAAAATGATGATCAACAGAACAAGGGTGTGGCTGGTAGTAGTAGTCAGAACTAGAGGGGATGTAATTCCAACTATTTCCATGATCAAAATAATAGAGATCAGAGAGGAAGAGGAAGATGAAAAGGATCCAAAAGATAAGGTTTTTATGGAAGGATAGATCAAAGAATAAAAGGCTAGGATAGAGTTGCACATGTTGATGAAGATGTCAAATTATCCAATTCTGAAGATGCTAAAAGAGAAGTCCTAGTTAATTAAAGAGTCTTGCTAAGTGGTGAGAATTATAGAAATGATTTAGAATAATTGAGTGGGGGGTGAATCAGTTATTCAAGGTCCAAATGTCCTAATAAAACTTTTTCACCAAGTAAAATGAGCCCATTAAACTATTTATCCATCCAATCTTAAACTTTCCTACTTAGCAAGTTACTATAAAATCAGCATGCAAGAATAACACATGAAGAATCAACACATAACATAGTGCTTTATGTGGAAACCCAATTTGGGAAAAACCACTAATAACATGCTACTCTATTCTCACTCTTCTGAAGTGATGCCCTGTGAAAGGCATGCCCTGTTAAAGGCTACAACACACTGTTAAATGTGACCTGGTTAAAGGATTTAACCACCCTATTAGAACTGGGCTTGGTTAGAGGACTTTAGAACATTCGCTTGGAATGCCACCTTGTTAAAAGATTTACAAATGGTTGTTAAACCAACCTAAGTCCATAAGATTTTACCCTAGCTGATACAATTGTTAGAGAGTAACAATAAGGACTTTCGATTAGATACAACTCACAACATAACTTGCAAATTTTAGATCTCGATTTAGCTCTCAAATTTTCCTAGTGTTCAGTCTCTGCCACTCTAATAGCTTGTCCTCCTTTCAAGATTTGTATCCTTGAATCTTCATGCTCAATGTACCAGTGCAACCTCTTTTATGGTCACCTATCGAAGCAAAGTATCTATACTCTATTCTTCCTCTCTCTCTCAATGCCTTCACCTTGACATCCTACCACCCACTTTGTAACTTGGCAACTCAGCAACTCTAGCTTCTTGACCTGTAACTCCTTAAATAGAAGTTTGGAATACTTTTCCCACTTGAATATTCTTGGTCAAATAGATTAGGTAGGATTCAATGAATCTACCCCATATCTTGTTCCTTCTAGAAACATCATGAAGAATCTTCCTAAATTCGTTCAAAAATGGTTTACCTAAAATTCTGTGCCACCCATTCATCATCTTTATCCTCCATCCGGTTCACAAAATTCAAGGTAACAAACTTGTAGGCTTAGATCTAACAAATCTTTGAGTTTTCAAATAATGTATCAGCTTAGCACTATTGAAATTCTGATCCTTGGCACATACTATGCTACTCGGCACCTACTATGTTTTACTGATGCTCGAAACCTACTATGGATTCACTCGCCATCAACTAGGTTTTTACTAATGCTTGACACGTAAGCTTTCTTAGCTCCTATTTCACTCAGCACACACTAGATTTTGCATTTTCTCGACACTTACTTATAATTTTCTCGATGTGAACTAGCTTGCTCAATACCCACTAATGAACTTAGTCAAGCTTTGTAGATAGCTTTGTTACAACTTTTTTTCCAGAGTTTCTAAGTATAGTCAACCTCTATATTTTCAAGTATATTATCAATACATCATTTTATCATTGTCTTAACTAACCCTTCTACTTCATTACAAAACCATAACTCAACCTTTCCCTTAGGTGCTTTTGTTACATCTTATTGATTAAATCTTCTTCATCAATCAACTAAGTGATAGCATTTGGATCTTATAAGAAATTGTCATTCCAATAAATAGTAGGTTTGACATTAGTGACAAAAAAATGATTGAAAACATTCTTTATCAATAATCTCCCTCTTTGCAAACAATCTCTCTTCTTCAATAGTGATATTTTCAATCAGATTCCAACAGAAAATGAACCTAATCAAAGGAGGAGTTTTTTTCACACAAGGTGTAAATGTAAAGATAAGGGTTGTGATGCAATCATTGATGGTGGAAGCACTGACAATCTGGTGTTAGATAAGATGGTCACAAAGTTAAATCTCAAGAGGTAGAGGCACCTGAGTCCATACTATATTGCCTAGGTGCAAGATGATCATAAGGCCATGGTCAATGAGAAGTGCTTAGTGAAGGTCAAGATTGGAAGGTACCATGATGAGGTGCTTTGTGATATCATACCTATGGACATATGTCATATGTTGTTGGGTAGGTCATGGTAGTTTGATAGACATACTGCACATGATGAGAGAGAAAATACCTGCACTCTGACAAAGGATGGAGCAGAACATAAGTTGAGGTCATTAAAGGAGAAAGAAGAAAAGGTATGTAGTGAACTATTAGAATATGTTTTGTTGATGGAAAGAAGTTTCTAAAAGGTATGAAGCCTAAACATATGTATTTTTTTGTAATCCCAAAAGATGGTAAAGAAGAAGTAGAAAAGGTACTCGCAAAATTTATAGATTTTTTGGGAGAGTTTCTTGATATTGTGTCAAATAATGTAAATGATGGATTACCCATAGTGAGGAAGATTAGTCATCAGATGGTGTTGATTCTATGAGCTAGTTTTCCAAACAAGGTAATGCACAAAATGACACCAGTAGAAAGTGAAGAGTTGAATAGACAAGTTCATGAGTTGTTGCAGAAGGGGTTGATTCAAGAGAGTCTGAGTCCATGTGTTGTACCAATAGTATTAGCACCTAAGAATAATGGAGAATGGAGGATATGTATAGATTCTTGAGCTATCAATAATATCACAATCAAGTATAGATTTCCATTTCCAAGGATGAATGATATTATGGAATGTTTGAGTGGAGTTGTGTATTTCACAAAGATAGATATGAAGACTAGGTACCATCAAATTCATATTAGAGGAGATGAGTGGAAGACTATCTTCAAGAAAAGGGAAGGATTGTGCAAGTGGTTAGTCATGCATTTTGGGCTAACCAATGCACCAAGCACTTTCATAAGGCTCATGAATGAGGTACTGAAGGAGTTTCTGGGTAAGTTTTTCATTATTTACCTAGATGATATATTGACCTTTAATAAGACATTGGAGGGGCATTTGATGTACATTCATATGGTTTTGGATAATTTGAGGGAAGAAAGTCTTATGATAAACCTAAATAAGTGTAGTTTTGTGAAGGAGTCAATGTACTTGGGATTTGTAGTATCAACAAAAGGTCTAAAAATGGACCCTAAGAAAAGTGAAGTGAATGGCCTAGTCTAAGGAGTGTGGCTGAGGTAAGATCTTTCCATGAAATGACTAGTTTTTATAGAAAGTTTATTAGATGTTTTAGCAATATTTGTGGGCCTTTGACTAAAACAATGTGAGGGGATATGAAATAATTTAAGTGGACTATAGGAGTAGATAAGAGTTTTAATATGTTGAAATAAAAAGTTACAAAGCAACCTATTTGAGCACTTCCAAATTTTAACAAGGTGTTTTATCTAGACTGTGATGCTAGTGGTACTGCAATAGGAGCTATTTTGAGCCAACAAGGTAGACTTGTTACTTATTTTAGTGAGAAGTTGAATGATGTCAAAAGAAAATTGTATGTTTATGATCAGGAATTTTATGCTATAGTTTAGGCTTTGAAGAAGTGGAGTCACCATCTTCTTCCTTATGAGTTCTTTTGTATATAGATCATTAAGCTTTGAAATATTTTAATAGTCAAGGAAAATTGAACCAAAGGCATTTTAAGTGGGTTGAGTTTTTACAGAGTTATATATTTGTTTTGAAACATAGGAGTGGGAAGTCTAATATAGTTGTAGATGATCTTAGTAGAAGACAAGTTTTGCTGACATAAATATAGATTGAGGTCGTTGGGTTCAAGGAACTCAAGAATTTGTATAGAGGGGATCTTGATTTTGGAAAAGCTTTGAAATCTTGTACATAACCTATTACACGTAACATGAAAAAGTGGTTGGATTTCATAATCCAAGATGGTATGTTGTTTAAAGGAAGTCAATTGTACATTCCCACAATTTCTATGAGAGAATCTCATCAAGAAGAAGCACAATGGAGGATTGGATAGGAATTTTGGTAGAGATAAGACCATTTCTTTGGTTTCTAAGAATCATTCCTAGTCATAGTTGTAGCAAGATGTAAAGAATTTTGTGCAAAGTTGCAAAGTATGTTAAATGACAAAATGAGTGAAGCAGAATACTAGGTTGTATCAACCATTACTCGTACTAGAGAAGCTATGAGAGGATGTCAACATGTATTTTGTTCTTGCTTTACCAAGGACACATCAAGGGTATGATTAAATATTTGTGGTGGTTGACAAATTTTCAAAGATGACACATTTCATTCTCTACAAGAAGACTAGTGATGTTGTGCATCTGGCAGAGTTATTTTTTTAAGAAATGGTGAGAATAAATGGTCTACCAAAGAGTATAATTTCAAATAGAGATACCAAGTTTGTTGGGTATTTTTGACATACATTTTGGAAGAAATTGAAGACAAACTTGAAGATTAGTTCATCAATCATTCATAGATTGATGCATGAATATAAGTTGTGAATCAAAGTTTGGGGAATTTGCTCAAATGTTTTGTTGGAGATAAGCCAAAAGGATGGGATTTGATTTTACCAAAGGTAGAATTTGCATATAATACTCTATCAATATGAGTAATAGTAAATCACCATTCCAAATTGTATATGGGAGTAGTCTCAGAAATGCTTCTAATTGGATAAAGGAGAAATAAGTAGTTCTGAAGTAGAAGCTGTTGTTGAACATTTGAAGAATATGCATGACGAGGTGAGGAAGAACATTATTAAGATGAATACATAGTATAAAGACAAGGAAAATGTGAAAAGGAGGTATAAGGAATTTTATATTGGCGATGAAATCATGGTTCATTTGAGAAAGGAGCATCTAGTGGGTACATATAATAAGCTAAAGAAGAAGAAGTTTGGACTATGCAAGATAGTGAAGAGGCATAATTATAGAAATGCCTAAAAAGTGGATTTTCTTGCTAAGTTGAATATTTCACTAGTATTTAAAATTTTAGATTTGACAAAGTATTATGAAGGAGGTGATGGAGATTAAGTTGCAGAAGCACAATGGAGTATTCTAGTTGCTATTTTGGCTATAAAGGAGATTGAGGAGACATTAGACAACTGTGTCAAAAAAAGTACAAGGAATAAAACTTATGAAGAGTACTTGGTCAAAAGGAAAGAGAGGCTAGTAGAAGATTCATCATGGCTAGCAAGGGAGGAGGTTAACTATCTTGGTTTTCCTTTGAACACCTAAGATATGATGGGGTCACTTCTTAAATTACCTTGGGTGTCTAATGTAGGAGCATCCTTGGTTTAAGAGAAATCTTGCATCACTAAAAAACATTTCATTTTTGTTTCTTGAATAAGGGTTGTCTTAGTGTAAAGTTTTTGTTTTTGGAGGTTTGCTACTTAGTAAGTTAGTCATATGGGCTCATAAAGTCCTAATTTCAAGGTGGATGTTCATCTTGGATATAAAAACCTACTAGTTGAGGCCTCGTATCATATTATGAGTATTTATGGATTTATTGAAGATTTTTGGTGTGTAATTTTGGTATGAAAACTTTAAGCTCATCACTGAAGACCTTAGAGGCCTTAGATGGGCTCCATAATGAGGTTGACTAGAACTTGCACAAGTTGAACCTTGTAGATCAAAATTTGAGGATTTTGAAAAGTGGTAATAATAGTCAATCAAAGCAATCATTTGAAAGCTATGGTCTTCAAATGATGGGCAGACCAAAATTTTCAAAATAAGTGTCAAAGGCATATTGGGTGGACTCTATATGTAATTTTAGAGTTAGTCAGTCTCAAGGGTTATAGTTTGATGTCTATAAATTTACTAGGTGTTGTAAAAATGCCTATTTAAGGAATGTACATATATTTTCTAGGATAGCTCTAGGTAATAGTTCATAGCTTTGTGTTGCAAATTATTGTAAGAAAGATGCCCATGTGGGTTTGCATATTGTATTTAAAAGTTCTATAATTCTGCACTTGTGGTGATAATATGAAGCCCATATTTTGTTTTCAACTATTATCTTTATTTCCTTATTTATGTTATGTGTTTGTGGTATTAAAGGGTGCACCCCTCATCAAGGTCTTAGTTAATTTGATCCTACCTAATCCTACCTAACCCTAAAATGGATGATTGTGGTTAAGTGGAAAAAGATCTTATATCTCTCTATATAGAGAGAGTTGGTCAAAAGAAAAGGTTGTCATGTGTGAGAACCTAAGGAAGACAAGGGTACTAGGGTATTGCTTCATTCAGTGGCCAAACAAAAGAGACTGTAGTTGCATGCAAAGCAAGAAGACTTAAGAGTATGAATTCTCAAAGGGTGAACAAGCTAAATTATTAATCTTAGATTGGTTTTGGGTGATAATTCCCAAGTGGTTTTTATCATAATCAGGTTTCTATATTAAAATATTGGAGTTACTCTATGTATGAATGTTTTACATGTTATTTTATGTTTTCATATGAGCATTATTAGCAAGTGAATTTTCTAATAAGTTGCTAAATCCTAAAGAGATACACATTTTCAATTTTCAATATGTTAAATCTTCTAAAGATAATGCACATAAGTTGTTAAATCCTAAGGAGACAGACATTTAATATTCATAGTGATATAAGAAGGTGGATCTATGGATATTCTAGAAGTCATCAGAAGATGCATTACAATTGCAAGCATAGTTTATGGGTGAACTATCAGGTTTGTCCACCTATTTGGCTCTCCCTCTCTCTTGGTGATTTACAGTAAGGTGGGCATCTCACTAAGTGGGGTAATCACTTTTCTTTTCTTTGTTTTCACTTTCATGCTAGTAGGATTGGATCATGAAGCTATGCTATTTATACTATTTATCTTGTCTTTCTTATGTAATCATTTATGCTTTTATGATAGCTTTCCAAATATGATATTAGTATGAGAAATATTTCTTAGTAAGGTTTCTTGTGCTAATTGATTTGGGTATGTTTAGTATTGATCATTTCTTTTGTGTTATTTATGTTTTCTTTTTGTTTTTACACCCTTATGCATATATGTTGAGTTAGAATCTTTACCCTGGGGGCTTGTGTCCTTAGCTAAGTATTATTTAATCTCATTTTGAATCTAATTGGATCTCTTCTTCTTCTACTTTACCAAGAGTTTGCATCAAGTCCATACTCTTGCTAAAGTGGGGGCTTAATGTATCATCTTAAAATGGAAGCACTTCCATGTTAAGAGCATTTAGCCCTCTAAGTAAGTGGTTTGGGGTCATGTCAAGCATCTTGAATAGGTCTTTGCATGGATCTTTCTATTTTCCCCCTATTTTTCTTCTTCTTCTTCTTCTTCTTCTTCTCTCTCTCTCTCTCTCTCTCTCTCTCTCTCTCTCTCTCTCTCGCTAGCTTGTTTATAACAACTTTCTTTGTGAAACTAAAGACTTTGACTTTCTGGGTCAAGGATGACCTAAAGGGTAAAGGTCGAGCTCAACCTTGACCTAGGTCAAAGATAACCTTGGCCATAACCTAGGGTAGGGTTGATTTTGTCCTTAACCCCAATTCCAATTTTCAAGTTATGGGAGTTTTGGGATATCAGGCTACAAAATGTTTCATTTTCCCACTTCCAGGTCAGTTGTTTTGAGTTTTGGAATGGTATACTCTTAAATTGCATTTAATATAGGTTCATTTCTAGGGGTAAAGGTTAATTCAGATTTAATCCTCCCATGTCAGCCTTCTCTAGAAGCTTCTTCCCTAGATCTCTATATAAGGAAGCCTCTGCTTCTCATTTTCTCTATCCATAATAATGCATAAGAAGACAATATATCGAGTGATCTATTATTTCAAGAAAGAAAAAGCAAGCATTTTCAAGAAAGCATGCAAGCCATTATCTCCATTCAAGTTTTCCATTGAAGATCAAGGATTGAAGAATTCAAGTCTTTGAATGGATTTGGTTCAAGCATTCAAGATTTATCATTTAAACCCTAGATCTAGCCATTGGGGTGGTGTGATCTTCCTTCAAGATCCTTTTTTCCTCTTCAAGATCTATTAATTCTTCTTTCAAGGTACAGATGTGGAACAATGAGTTGAAGTGTAGATTTGGATACCCTTTTTGTCGAACTTGCAGGATCCATGAAGATAATTTTTATTGGAGTAGTGTAGGTCAAGGTCAACTTTTTGGGGTAAAATTGTACCTCAGGGTAAGATTGTGCCCTAATATCTAGGTCAAGGTCAACCTACATTGAAAAGGACAAAATATTTTTGGGTTTTGTTCGTCTCAACATTTCCATTCCAAAATAGATTGCAGAATTCCCTGAAACTTTGTGTAGACATAAGAAATCAACACTTTCTAGATTCACCCTATTTTAAGGTTAGAATTTGTCTTCTATTCATTCCAGATTTCAAGAACATACTTTCTATAGTAGATTATAGAATTTTCTCCTTTCATATTCTCCATTGATTGATTCATTTGTGTATTGATCACTTCTTTGTGATTGATCAATTTGGATCTTTCCTTTTGGGAATTTGGGTTAAGGACAAGTCCTATATTCCCCCTCACATCAACCTTTTAATCATCCCCCCTTCCTTTTTCTTTCCATTCACTTTGGTGAACCTGACACACTTACCCTCTTTTTCTTTTGTGGAATTAGATGCCTACCATGTTTTATGGTGTTAAATTTCTCTTCATGCTATCTTGTGTGTTCACTTTACTATTCATTTTGGTGAACCTGACATGCTTACCCCGTATCTTTTGTGGAATTAGGTGCCCTATAATGTTTTGTGGTGTTAAATTTTATATTTTGTTAGGTCTTTTCTTGCATTGAGATTAGATTTAGTTTATGCTCTTGCATTTTAAATTCAAAAGTACAAAAGCTCTATATATTCATTAAAATACAAAAACATTTCTTGCATTTCATTTACTATGAAGATTATTAAGTTGCTTTGGTGTGTGGTTATGTTCTTTATTACCCTTTTTTTAACATCTCTTTACCAAAATTATGATGTTTATGAGACTATCATTCATTTTATTATGTTCATGATTTTCATTTTATTCTCGCTTATGCTTTTGTGAATTTGACTGATACTAGTCTTCCTACATTCAAAACTTTCATTAAAGATTCGTGTGTTAGACTTATTTTTCTCTTGGATTATGTGAAGGATTTGGTAGATGATACATCATCTCTTAATTGTCCTAATCCTCATTCTATTATTCCTAATTTGATGCATAATTCTCCATTTGCTCATCCTTGTTCTTCCCATACTTATTATTAATGTTATAATTCTATTGGATAAATTATATTATATACATGAGATATATAATAATAACAAATATTATATATGGATATATATATATATATATAATCATTATAATATATTGAGGGTATATTAATTGTGTTATAACTATAACTAATGTAAGTTAATATATTAAAGAGACATGTCTCTTTATATCACATATTCATTCGTATAGTAACTTAGAAATCACATAAAATATCTAGAAGTGCTATTATAAGTTACATAATAGATTAATCGATCCTATTTCACTAAAATGATATCAAAGTAGGCTGGTCTTAAGGGATCTTAAGAAAAATCTAGACACATGATAGGAGATTGATGCAAGAAGAAGTGAATGATCTAGAACCATTGTAAATAGATGTGGGAGTTCAATACTCCTTGAACTCTATATGTCAAGGATGAATGAACTCCAATTCTCACAAGTGTGCACTATTTGTGTATTAGATGCATTTGTACCAAGGTGAAATTGATGGTCTTTTTGTTGGAATTTTAGGTAGGTGAGCTTTTTTATGTAGGATTGCAAATGAGGATGTATAACTATGCATTGGGACCAAATTACACTTGTCTTAATGATTGTTGTGTGTGACAAGTTGATGTTAGATCAAATATGGTTTTAGATCTCCTATGTAGAAATTTAGCACAAAATCCCAACTACAAGGAGAATGAATGCAAACTCAAGCTTGTTATACATCATGTCCTCGATCTGGGGCTTGAGCCAATGAGTCATACCTACTTCAGATAAGAGAAGCCCATGTTAACTCATTGCACTAGCTAAAGTATGTAGGGAAATGATGTGGAGCATAAATGAATAAAATAGATTGCACATGGATTATACATAAGAGAAATTAGAACAAATTTTATCATCTTGTGTCATATTACCCAAAACTAGTGGCTATTAGAGTAAAATATCTATGTTGCATCACTATCTTTATCTTTGGGAAGAAATTATTTAAGATGTGCCATGGAGATTGACTGAATTTGATGTCTGAGAAAAATCATGTTTTGTATAAACATCATTAATATTATAGAAGGAAAGGAAAGAGGGACAAATATTATTGATAGAGTGAAAATTCTTTGAGCACTTTACCTCACAATTATCAAGCATTATTATGAGTTCGTAGGAAGCCTTACTAATAATGTCATGATTGGACACATCTCTTCAATAATCATTGTAAGCACTGCAATTTGTTTTTAAGTCTGAAGTGATAAGAGACTCCTTGCAAAGATTGAATGTTCCTGAGTTATATCCCATTAAGGGTTATATTTTTCTCTAGACTTGGTGATTTAATATTTGCGAGACTCGAAGTACAAACTAGCATAATGCACTTTCATGATATTCACACCTTCATATTAGAAAATACTCTAATTCCCTATAGGAAAGATTACAGGGTCATATTTTTGAGAGTCAATGTCGACTTGCTTGAAAGATCAAAATAATTACTTTTAGTCTAGCAAGACATTGATATTGGTGTTACCATGGAGTGGTAGATAATATTAGATTGATGAGGATAAATCATTATCTTATTGTAAGGGTTGAATCTATTCAATAGAAAATTTGTGTCATTTGTGGAAGGAACATTATGATATATGGAATTATAACCTACATGATTAGATTTTTGGATGATAGTATCACTGATCAAAAGCTTATTGAGAAGCTACTCAAAATCTTTTCTTACCAATTGATCATGGTTGATAGTGGAAGAAGAGAATAAATCAAATCAAGTCATAGTACGATCTCTATTTCTCACCGTGAGCTCCACTTATGGACCCCTATGTGGAGATGTAAATAGTGATTTGAATGTTGATATCATAGCACAATTCTCAAAGATAGACCAAGAGGCAATGATCCATGGATAATTTGATGTCATGCGAGTCTTCAAAAATCAGATCTCTTATTTGAATTCAAGAGATGCTAGCAAGATCAGTGAGTGTTGTAAACAGAGCCCATAGAAAAGGTTGTAGGAAAACATAATCATTATAGAAGTTTGAAAGAAAGATGCTATTGGAAGGTGTTGATTAAAAATCTACAACCTTTAGTCATTATAGAAGTCTAAAAGCAAGATGCTATTGGCAAGTGTTTATTCAAAATCCACAACCTTTAACTCTTTTTGCCCATGCCAAAGAGGGACTGCTAAGAAGTGCATAGGAACCATCAATGTGATGGATCTGAAGTAGAGGTTATGGTTGGGAACAATGTTATTCATGCAAAGTGAATCATACTTATCCATTGTTGAGTGTTATTGCAAAACGATCTAAATAAGTAGGAGTGGATGTATTTGGTGGAATGACATTGATGTCTAGATGGTGTGCATGTTGATAATGAATTTCTTTCTTGGAAATGGAGAAAGGTGCCCTCCAAGAGGAGAAACTTCATCTATAAGGACTATATGATTAGCAAATTACAGCTTGAACCATGGTTGTAATTCATGGCAATATTGGTCTTGTTGGACATTCTACTAAATTACACATTTCTTAAAGATGCATTTTAACTATTTGTGGAAATGATGGTAAAAAAATACATGGGCATCAGACACATTGTGAAAGCCATACCAATGTGGCTTGAGCTATAAGGAGATAGGTTGTGTGTCCAAATATATGCAACTTTGTTGGCGTACCTCTATATTCAATAATATAAGAGTGGGAATATAACATTATAAGGGGGAATGATAACCAATTTTCTATTCCCATTTGAACAAAAAAGAATGATAACTAATGTTCTATTCCCATTTGAACCATCCTTATATGGGAGCAGAAAAGACACACTCAAATTGTTTGACAGATTCTTACATGGAGACATTTCCTGATTTGATGTATATGGACCTTCATTGGAGAAACTTGTTGATGTGTAGATAACTATTTATTATCCTTGGGTATTGCATGTATCTACTCATTGTAGTCCATCTCTTATTTTGTATTTCTGTAATTACTATAAGGAGCTATTTGCCTTGATCTTTTCCTTTGTCTCTGAGGATGTTCTTGTAAGAAAAGAAGATTGGTACATTAGGTATTCTACCGAATATTGTACAAACTCAATCTTATGATTGTAGCTTCAAAGAAGCTATAATTTAGGATTCATTAATCATCTGATGTTTATGTTGGATAATGTGAGGCTTTTGAAGAAAATATCCTTGATGATTGAGACTATGAGAGGGATTCTAATAGTTCATTAGAGGCAACCTTGGAGAAAGAGAGGGAGCAAAAAATAAAAATGCTTCAATCAAACTTTTGATGATCTTGGTTCATAAGGATTAGATCTTTTTGATGGATTCAACACTAGTTAGAAACTATAACAGCTAAAGGACTATGATTCATGGGATAAAGTCTCATGTATGTAGGTTGAAAGGTGTTATGCTATCAAGATACCCATTGAACTAGGATAGCATGACATGACTTGCTACCAAGAGGTTAGAAGGATGATAACAAATTTAGAGGAAGTCCAACATTTCATTGGAGAGAACCTTGTGCTAAGAGGTCAGAAAAGTTGATATCAAACCAAGAGGGAGAAAAATTACTCTTTGATATGTTTTATGGTGAATGTTGTGATAACACCACATGACAGTATTCATGGAGACTTCATGCAAACTTTTGATGTCATACATGTATGAGCCTATCCCCTATGTACATCATGAAGAAGTGAAGACTTCTAAATGATTATCACTTGTATTAGGAGAAGTTATTGAAAGATGATGACCTTATAATAACTTGTATAATGATATACATTTTGTGTAAATGTTGAAATAAATCATGAAAGGCTTTATCTTATAGATCAACAACTAAGTGTTAGATGTTATTAATTTAATTATCTACAAGTTGTTTGTATAGATATATTTTAGGTACTTGGTGAATATCTTGCCTTGATATTCTAATAGGCCATTACCACATTGAGTAATTGGTGAATATCATTTAGTTGATGTTCTGATAGGCCATTACTCAAAGTACTTGATGAATATCATTTGATTGATGTTCTGATAGGCCAATGCTCATGTCACCTAATATGATATCAAATAGTAATTGGTGAATATCATGTGTTGATATTCTAATAGGTCAATACTTGTATGATATCATATTCTAGAAATCTTCTAATTGAAGATTTCCTATATGTATTATTCTTGAAATATTACCTATGGTGTAATATCTATCTGCTTTATTCTTCTTCATTAAGAGGGAGTGTTAATGTTATAATTCTACCAGATAAATTATATTATATATATGAGATATATAATATATGACAAATATTATATATGGAATAATTAACATATATTAAGAGTGATATATATATATATATATATATATAATCATTTATAATATATTGAGGGTATATTAATTTTTTTATAACTATAACTAATGTAAGTTAATATATTAAAGAGACATGTCTCTTCAAGAGGAATGTCTCTTTATATCACATATATATTCATTCATATAGTAACTTGGAAAACACATAAAATATCCAGAAGTGTTATTACAAGTTACATAATAGATTAATTGATCCTATTTCACTAACACTTATGATGGAATTCAACTATAATTCAGGATGCGGATGTGCAAGACTTCTTTGATTTACCTTCTCCTCTGATTCATGATGATATTAAAGGAAAGGGTAAAGAGACTTCTTCCAAACTATTATTCCACCTTATACAACCTTTACTCATGAACATGATAAACAATCACCTCCTATAGAAGCTTTACATGATACGTACACTATAGGAAATAAAGTTATTTCTCTTTGATCTCATATTATGTTATAGATAACATATGTAGCTAGAACAATCAAATTTTTTTTGGCTTTTTACCTATATTTTCTCTTTTATAATGATTAAAATTTCAACTTATTCAAATCAATAGTTTTCATCTCCCACCACATTTTTCAAAATAAATCTATTCCAACCAAAAAATAAATTATAGATTCTAGAAGAGGAATCTCTCCTCTAGAATGTCGTATAATTTTAAAAAAATTCTGATATAATTTCATATTTTTTCTTTCTCAAAATCGACATCTTCTCAAGTGTTAAAATACGTACTTGTAGAATTTTTTATTTACAATATAATATATCTAGTTAAAACACTATGAGCTCTATATGAGAATATTCTTGACTTTGAGCTCTATAAAATGTTGTTTATATGTTATTAAAAATTTATCATAAAAAATAGTAAGAGTTATTGAAACAATATTTTTCTGAAATAATTTTATTTTTTTAGTAATTGGATACTAACTTGTATAAAACATGCATTTGATAGACATTTCCAATTGGAAAAGTGTGACACCATATATAACTTAGCTAGAATAAATTTATCAAGATCATATGAAGGTAATGCACATAAGTTGCTAAATCCTGAAGAGATACACATTTTTCAATTTTCAATATGCTAAATCTTCTAAAGGTAACACACATAAGTTGTGAATTCCTGAGGAGACACACATTTCATATTCATAGTGATACAAAAAGGGGGATCTATGGGTATTCCAGAAGTCGCTAGATGATGCATTATAACTGTAAGCATAGTTTACAGGTGAACTATCAGGTTTGGCTACCAATTTGGCTCTCTATATCTTGGTGATTCACGGTAAGGTGGGCATCTTACTGGGTGAGGTAATCAATTTTCATTTTCTTTCTTTTTGCTTTCATGCTACTAGGATTGGATCATGAAGCTATGTTATTTATAGTGTTGCTCTTTTCTTTCTTATGTAATCATTTATGCTTTTATGATAGCTTTCCAAATATGATATTAGTATGAGAAATATTTCTTAGAAAGGTTTCTTGTGCTAGTTGATTTGGGTTTGTTTAGTATAAACCCTTTCTTTTATGTTGTTTCAGTTTTCTTATTATTTTCACACCCTCATGTGTGTATGTTGAGTTAGAATCCTTAGCTTGGGGGCTTGTGTCATTAGCAAAGTGTTATTTTATCTCATTGCAAATCCACTTGGATCTCTTCTTTCTTCTACTTTACCAAGAGTTTGCATCGAGTCCATACTCTTGCTAAAGTGGGGGCTTAATGTGTCATCTTAAAATGGAAGCACTTCATGTTAAGAGTGTTTATCCCTCCGAGTAAGTGGTTTGGGGTCATGTCAAGTACCTTGAATAGGTCTTTTCAAGGAATTGTTTGTTTTCCCCTAGGTTTGCTTCTCTCTCTCTCTCTCTCTCTCTCTCTCTCTCTCTCTCTCTCTCTAGCTTGTTTCTAATAACTTTCTCTATTAAACTAAAGACTTTAACTTTTTGGGTCAAGGATGACCTAAAGGATCAAGGTTGACCTGGTCAAGGACAACCTTGACCTTGACCTAGGGCAAGGTCAACCTCATCCCTAACCCCAAGTCTAGTTTTTAGGTTTTGGGATTTTTGGGATATTAGGCTTCGAAAATTTTCATTTTTCCACTTCTAGGTCAACTATTTTGGGTTTCAAAATGGTATACTCCTACATTGCATTTAATCTAGGTCCATTTCTAAGGGGTTAAGGTTAATTGGGATTTAATGCTCCTATGTTAGCTTTCTCTAGAAGTTTGTGCCCTAGATCTCTATATAAGGAAGCCTCCTCTCATTTTCTCTATCCATAATAACACATAAGAAGACAATATATCAATAATCTATTATTTCAAGCAAGATCAAGAAAGCATTTTTAAGGAAGCATCCAACCCATTGTCTCCATTCAAGTTTTCCATTGAAGATCAAGGATTGAAGCATTTAAGCCTTTGAAGGGATTTGATTCAAGAATTCAAGATTTATCATTCAAACCCTAGATATAGCCATCATGGTGGTGTGATCTTCCTTCAAGATTCTTTGTTAATCTTCAAGATCTATTTATTCTTCTCTCAAGGTACAGGTGTGGAACAATGAATTGAAGTGCATATCTAGATACTCTTTTTGTCAAACTTGTGGGATTCGTGAATAGAAATTTCATTAGAGTAGTGTAGATCAAGGTCAACTTTTTGGGGTACAATTGTGCCCTAGGGTAAGGTTGTGCCCTGCTATCTGGATCAAGGTCGACCTACCTTCAAAAGGACAAAAGGTTTTTGGGTTTTCTCTATCTCAATATTTCTAGTTTGGAACAGGTTGCAAAATTCATTGAAACTATGTGCAAACATCAAAAATCATCATTTTTTAGATTCACCCTATTTTAAGGTTATTATTTGTCTTCTATTCATTCCAAAGTTCCAGCACATACTTTCTATAATAGATTATACTTGATTTCCTCCTTTCTTCATATTCTCTATTGATTGATTCATTTGTATATTGATCACTTCTTTGTGATTGATCAATTTGGATCTTTCCTTTTGGGAATTTGGGTTAAGGATAGGTCCTATATTCCACCTCAAACCATATTTTTAATCCATTCCGCTTTTTCTTTCCATTTAGAAATTATGATTCATTATGATTTGAGGCCCTCTAACTTAAGGGAAAAATGTGTTCTATAAAAAGAAAATTTATTTCAAAGGTTGATTATGTTAATTGTTAACCATAGGAAAAACTTACAATTGTTAAACAATAAAATTAAAGATTATCATTCAAATCAAACCAAAATGTAAAGGTTCATGTGTATAGGCATAAAATGACCTCTACAGAATTCATTATGTAGAAGGTTATCTAAAATTATTTTTATAAAGGATGTAAGATGGGCAAAAGAAGAAATTGAGCTGCAATAGATTCAGTATTGGCCCCTTTAATATATTAGAGAATGATGGAAAAAATGAGTTATAGACTATATATTCAAACTTTTGTTAATATAAACACCAATATAATAGATGAGGAACTTAGTAAACTGCACAAGAAATCTCTCACATACCAGTTACCATAATTCAAAGAATGTGAAAACCAATATGGCCGAGATTATGTCCTATTAAATCATACTAATAATGTAGAAAGCTTCAATGCTTTATGATAAAATCTAATGAAATGAAGTGCAAATTAGACAAAAAAAAAAAAAAAAGGATGGCAATCTTTAGATGTTTCCAGTAATAGAAATTAGGGAAATCAAAGGAGACATCGAGGATATTTACAAAATTTAGCCATGAAGGAGATTTAAAAAATAAAATGATACATTTATAGTGTAAATACTAAATCAGCAATAATATGTCCTATAAGTGGGTAAAGCTTAAGTTAATTCATTCAAGTTCTTGGATTTGTAATGGGAATAGTTCATGTGGGCATCATTTTAATATCATATGCTAATGTTTGTATTGGTTGTGTTGTTAGAGTGAAGTATTGATTCACAAAGGCCAAAATATAGCTTATAGCTTCAGAATTTTTCAAGTCTATAATGTGATAATAAAAATATGCAAGGCATAACATAACATTAGTACGCTTTTAAAGGCGAGACTTAAAAAAATATAAAGAAAAGTGATATATTAATAACATCAAAGTTTAAGAAATTTTTTTTTCAATTTTTCAATTTTTTAATTTTTTTTTCAAGGCATATCATACAATTTAAAGAACATTTTAATTTTATAAAACTATTGTATATTTGTAAATATTTATCAAATATAAGGTCATGAACATATTGCTAATTTAAATGAAAAGGTAGAAATATTTACAATCTAAATTTGAAGAGCACACCATTGTGACATTAGAATAGCTTTCTTTTTCTATTATGCAAAGTGAAAAACACCAACATTTCTCATTAAACAAATAATGATTATTTAATGACAAGAGAATAATTGTGTTAGCAACACAAATGATAGAACACGATTAATAAGAAAATAAACACAGATGACACGTGAAAAGCAATCACAACATGATCTAAGAACCAATATGAATACCTCAATTTCTCATTCATTCATATAGAAAATTACAAATTTGAAAACCATAATTATTGTTTGAAGAATATAATTTCACAATTTTTATTTCACGCGAGCTACAAAATGAAAATTTGAAAGCAACCTGCTATAAAGCAGATTAGTCTTTCTGTGTAGGCAGACTACTGGCAATATTCAATTTGATCTATCAATTAAGGTAATAAATAATGATAGAAGATGTTATACGTAGAGTTTATTTGTAGATATACAGAACTGATGAATTCAAAGACTACACCAAATTGAACTCACTAGACACTGCCAGTAAAGTAAGGATGTGCTGATTGCAAAATTGGTAATTCAGAAATGACATAAACTGAGGAGCTATATGCAAGTCCATAATATAAAAGAAACTGTCAAGAGAGTAAAGAAATAGATACCAGAGGTTACAGTTAAGAATAAATTTCAACCTCTGATTAGAAGCAAGAGTTATTGCTGCAATAGAAAGTTTTCTTTCATATCTATTATTGCTATGTAAAATTGGTTGCTTCTGTACCCAATTCTTGTGTTAATATTAATATAGTATGTAGTTCAAACATTGAATTCAAAATAGATAACCATACACCAACAAATTCTGAGAACATGTATCTTTGTAAATTCTTGATAGCTACGGTAGCTTATATTGAGGTTTCTATTAAAGACTGAGAGTGGCAGCACATGATACAACCGAATCCTGGGATGGTCTCTCAATTCTAATCAACTTGAAATTTCCTCCTCTATCACTTGGAGGTTCCAGGGTGAAATAACCAACACCTCTAATGTCATCCCAATCGCTCACAAAGGTTTTATTGCCAATCACTACAGCAAAGCAAATGCAATGACCACAATCCTCTGTTGGAAAAGTCTGTACTATGTTGAGGCTATTTTGGCTACAGTCATATTCAATCAATCTCCCATGAAACAAGCAATAAATGCGTCCAAAAGCACTCACTAGCTGCACTGCTTTGATTCTCAACGCACTTAATGAGTCCCCACGACTGAATCTAATGTTCAAACTTGTCCAGGTTTTTGTGTAGGGATCATAAACCTGAAGTCTGCGAAGAGAACATTGTATCACATAGAACTTGCCGCCTGCAAAAGCGGCAAGAGAATAGTGCCTAGGACTGACATCGTTGTTCATGTCAGGAAGAATGTCCCACTTGTCATCCTCCACATTGTAAACTAAAGCACTGCGGATGGGGATACCTTGGGGGTTAGAAAAGAAACTGAAGTCTCCAGCCACATAAATCAATCCCCCCTCCTCGTCCACTGCAGAGCAAAAGCTGATCAGCCATTTTGGCATTTTTGCACCCTCTCGCCATTCCAAACTAACAAAATCGTACAGCCACACATGTCTATTTTTAGGTTCGGTAGCACAATCCGTGATGATCAAGACCAGTTTTTGTTTCACGAAATAGCAGCGAAAGACGCAGACGCCTTCAATGTCTGTGGGAATGGGCGGCAGATTTTTGCACGAGTTCTTTCCCACGTCATATATCACTATTCTGTCGCAAATACCATTTCTTTCGACGAGCATACAAATCCTCTGTTCTGAAATGTTTAACTTTTTTCTTTGTTGATAGAAGTGGGGGCTCTTCAATGCGGAATTCCACGTTTTGGAGACACGTCTGAGTTTATGATGATAGTTCAACTCCACCCTCAGCAGACACTGCCACCCGAGATCGTCTGGTGGAGAAGGAATCAGAGATCCCATTGCAATTAAATGACCAGTTATAAACTTTGCAATCTCAAATTTTAGGTGGTTGATGCTTTTGCACTTTGCACAGCAAATAAAATGATCTGATGATCTGCAGATCATCAATATAAAAACGAAATATCAGAGTGAAATTTTGTCCAATATTTTGAAATAAAACTGAATTGAATAACGGATACCCAATCTGATTAACTGGAAAAACAAAATACTAACAATATTTCACTTTTTTGAATTGCACCTTCTCGGATTTGCAGTAGACAATGATCTGAGTTTTAAATTGCATATGTTCAAATATCAGTTTGATGTTCTCTATTTATAATAACATTTTTCAATGGGTTTGAAGTTTTCGAATTAGTCTTTTATTAACTGACACCTTTAAGGGAAAAAGAAGTGCTAATCAACAGTATTTTCAATTTTGGATTGCACATTCTCCAATTTGTAGTAGACAATGATCCGAGTTTTAAATTGGCTATGTTTAAATATCACTAGAAAAATTTCAATTGGTTTTTAAAAAAACATGTTTTACAAGTTTTCTTTCATTTCAACTAAAAGAAGGGTAAAAATTTTATTGAATATCAAAGAGAGCTAAACAACACAAGAAACAAAGAGAACTACATAGCTTTATCCTGGTCCACAAGTTGCTCCAGCATCTAAGATAAATCAAGGGGAAGCATCCTAGGATCAAGAATGTTCTAAGCCAGCCCCTGCTCACAGACCCATTTAGCCAGACAATCAGCCACACTGTTCCACTCACGAAGGATATGCATAAAGGACACAAAATTCAGAGAATTGCATAACTGAATGATCTGCTGAATAACTAGAGCCAAATGCCAATCCACATGCACAAGGTTCCTATTATGCAATAAGTTCACAACCACCTACGAGTCAGTCTCACAGATAATTTTTTTCTAGCCACATAGACAACACTGTTCTACTGCAACCAAGATAGCTAGGGCTTCCATAAGGTTATTAGTATGGTAACCCTTGTATATAGAAAATAAAAACTGGATATCATCAGAACTATCACGCCCAACTCCCGCAATACCAACCGGACTAGGATTTCCCTGAGAAGAACCATCAGTGTTGATTTTAAGAATGCCCGCCACAGGAGGAGACCAACATCCCTGACAATTAACACGCTGAGGGTGTTGCTTAGCTCTATTCCCAGAGCGGGTGTGGGGGATCGAAGGAGAGAAACCCTGAAGAGGAAAGGAGAGGCGAGAGTAAATACCAGCATCAATAGGATCCAAACCCCCACCGATGTCACATTTAGCAAGGAGTGTTTCCTGAAGAGAATTAACAATTTTCCCCCACAGGTGCCTGATCTCAAATTGCAAATCATGAAAGATCCTTCTATTCCTCTCAAGCCAAACATGCCATAAAATAAGGGAAGGGCCGATAGTCCAAGCAACTTGAAGAAAAGAAGTCTTGGATGAGGCCAATTAGTATGTTTGAATTGGAGGGGGTGGTCTTTAGCTTGTGGAAGGGCAAAGCTCCGGGGCTAGATGTTTTCCCTATTGAATTCTTTCAATAATTTTGGGATATTATCAATCATGACCTTTTGGATGTGGTTCAGGAGTCTTTTTCCAACAAAAAAATGCTTCGGGCCTTGAATGCTACTTTCTTAGTCCTTATTCTGAAGAAGGAAGAGACTAATCAGCTAGATTTTTTTAGGCCCATTGCTCTTTGTAATGTGGTCTATAAAATCATCACTAAGCTCCTAGCAGAGAGGCTTAAAGTTTGCCTTCCTAATATTTACCTTTCTACTTAGTTTTTTAGTGTTTCCAAGAAATATTTGTATATTTTTTATTCATATAATTATTTTTATTTGTATAACTTTCTATGAATTAAAATAATTTTAAAAATGTCACTAACATTTAAATATCAAAATTTAATTAAAAATTCTTTAACAATCAGAAGTTTCATTTTGAGTGAATATTCATTGAAAATTATTTTGTGTTGGACTTCTACAATCAACAACATTTAGGACAACTTTCAACTTCATGTCTTTTGAATTGGCTTACATATTTATGGTGTCTCCAATTAGGCCACTACAATTTTGCATTCAACCCAGGTGGCATGCATGCTACAATTAACTAATAAGAAGAAAATATATCCCTATAACACATGTGATTGAGTGATTCATATCTATTGTTTTGGTCATGCAAGTCAATGTAACAGACTTGTAATCATTCTGAGATCATATTAACCAAAGATTGTTTTATAAAACCATGAAGACATGTAAAAGAAAGAGGTTGGATTATTATGGACTCTACTTCAATAGGTGAAGGTACAAATTTTACTATTTTTAGAATTAATAGTTCTAAAATCATGACCCTATAGCTTGTAGTTCAAGGGTGTATATTATGGCATTGATCATTTGGGGTAGTCTATCTCACCTTGGCATAAGTTCTCTTAATGATTTATATGTTACAAGCTAGATTTTTTGTTACACTAATAGATTGACTTGTAAATGTCTAATACAACCACTAGGTTAATAGAAAAAAAGAGGGAACTAAGCCATGTCATGAATCCTAACGAGGAACATTCAAGGTTAATCCAACAATCCCCCCTCAACATTACCTAAGGAGATTCAAACATGTGACGAAGCTTAGATACCACTTGTTAAAAGCTAGAGTTGTCATTGCCCTAGAAGATCAACCTGCTAATGCCTTATACAATTGTTGGAAATATAAGAGGAGTAACTGAGAGGGGAGGGGTGAATCAATTACTACAAAAATAAATCTCAGATCCCTTAGATGTTAGTACAAAATAATCTCTAAAAATTGAACTCTACTGATGCTCGACAAACACACTAAAAATGTTGTAATTTGGTAAATATTGAATATGCTTGGCAAACATTTATCATGAAAATATTAAGATGTTATTTGTGGTTTAACTTAGTTGCAAACACAAAAGAAATAGTGTGAACACATTTGACATCAATATTTAACGTGAAAACCCAATTTGGGAAAAACTACCAATTGCAACTAGTTACTATATTTCACTCTTCTAAATTGAGCCCTATTAAAAGCCAACCTTGTTAAAGGTTACAAAACACACTATTAAGTGCGACCTTATTAGAGGATTTAATCACCCTATTAGGAGTGGCCTTGTTAGAGGTCTTTAGACAATTCAATAGAATTGCCACCTTGTTAGAGGATTTACAAATAACTTTTAAGCCAACTCTATCAAGGGATTTAAATAATTGCTACAATGGTTAGAGAGTAACAATGAAATAACCTGATTTGGATGCAATTGTATTGTTGATTATAGATCTCAATTTTGACTTGTATACTTGACCCTTCTTGATTGAAAATATCTTTTCAGCTTCTCAAAGATATTTCATTTATCCTTCTAATTCACTTCCTCTTTGCATAATTAGATCTTCAAAAATCTTCCATGCATTCACATACTTCATACACTTTCTAACCCTCAATTTGACCTTTTATTTATATCTTTCATATTTTCAAGTCGGCTCAATTACAACTTAGAATTATTAATATTCATCTTCTCAGTCGGCTAGAACCAACAAATAAATCAATTGAACTCAATATGCCAAAATAAGAAAATCCTTCGTTAGCCAACCCTACTTAGTAGATACTAACTCAAAAATGATTTTCATGTGTTAACCAAGTGAACTCAATTAACATTAACTAAGTGAACTTGGTTAACACTGCATATTGGCATAGTTCCTTTGGTAACCAAGTGAGCTTGGTTAGCATTGGTTCCATCCAACATTTCCTTCATTAACCGAGTGAGCTCAGTTAACACTCATCTTTCTTTTGACACTTGAGTGAACTTAGTAGGCACTACCTTCTAAACTAAACAAACTCTGGAATGGTTGGTAAACACAAAAAATTCTCTATAATGCTCGAGTGAGCTTGGTATACTTAGACTGAAAATGATATGGCATTTTGTGTAACATCAAAGATAATACACAATTAATCAATTGTTTCAACAATAATCACTAGGTTGATAGAGTGCATGAGGTGGTTAAGCCATGTCAAAAATCTTGAAGGAAAAAATTGGTGCTTAGTCCAATATTGTATGATAGGTTCCTTTTTCTTTTTATTAACCATTGTGTCATGTTTTGAACTCTCATAGGTCCGATCCACTTAATACATGCTTCTAAAGTATTTTTCTTAAGAATGCAATTTCTGGAAAGTGAGGTATACTATTTGAACCCTTACAAGATCTATTAATATTTATTAGTAAATAGGGTCTTATATTGTGTCCCTTGTTGAGAAGACTCACACTTGATTTAGTAGTTTTTTTGTCTTAATTAGGGCCCTTCAAAATATCTCCCATTACTAGATATTAATATGTAATCCCTATTTCTAATGACTTTGGATTATTCTTTTCTTTCTAACAATCAAGGAAACATGGTGTGCCACTTTGTAAGTGATTGAAGGTATAAATATTTGACCAAAAATGGCCTAAGCTTATATGTAATATAATAATAATAAAATTTCTCCTACAAAAAATATTTGATTTAGTGATTTATCCCCCTTAAATATTAGGTTATTTTTTGAAGGTTATACCCTTTCATTTTTCTTCATACACCAACCATGGAGAGCTAGCTTCTATTATGATCTTCTTTGCCTTGAACTTCAAAACCACACTATCATTCTTGCTTTCAGCCACTCCACGTTGTTGTGGTGTGTAGGAAGTTTTGAGTGGTCTCTTGATCCCATTCATCTCACAAAAATTATGAAAATATTTTGAGCAATACTCTCCTCTATGATTTGTTCTCAAATATCTAATTGTATTTCTTTTCTCGTTCTCTACATGGTCTTCATCCTTAGTCTTCAAAACATACACCCATCACATGCATGAATAATCATCAATAAAATAAATGAAATATGATGACTTGCCCAAGATTTGTGTTTGTATAGGACCACAAATATATGAATGAATAAGTTGAAGTGGGTGATGGGCCCTCCATGCATTGCCTTTTGGAAATGATTCACTTGCATTCTTCCCTTTTGCACATCTTTCACAAATCTATTTATGTTCTTCAACCTTGGGCAATCCAAGAACCAAGACATTTGATATTAGACGTTTAAATTTATTGAAATTCAAATGGTCATACCGGAGATGCCATAACTACTTTTATCCTCATAAGCCATATTGACAAGCTGATTGTCATTTTCACCAATCTTCAAAGGAAATAACCTATTCTTTCCCATAGGAACAACTATAATAATTTTAATTTCCCAATTCTTATCATAGATAGTGCATTTCATATTTTCAAATACCACTCTATAGTTGTTCTCACATAGTTTTCCAACACTCAATAATCGTGCTTCAATTTTGGAGTATAATAGATATCTTGAACACTTTTTGTACCTTCCTTTGTCTCAATATTTATGGCTCCTTTGGCTGCAACCTCCACTATATTGTCATTACCAAGAGTAATATTGGGTCTTAAACCATCATCAATCTTTGAAAATATTTCCTTGTTACCAAACATGTGATTAGAGCACCTAGAATCCAAATACCAAATATCATTCACATTATTTTCAACTTTACCAAAACACAAAAATAAATTATTTGAGAAAGGATCTTCATCTTGTTGAGCATAATTGACATTATTATTACTACTTGATTTCAATCTTCACTCTTTCTCAAAGTGTCCATGCCTATTGCAATGATAGCATTGGATGTTCTTTTTATCAAATCTTGTCTGGCTCTTCCTCCTTGAGCACCTCCTCTTCCTCTATTTCCTATTGAATAATTCTAATTTTGACCCCTTCCTTGGCCTTGATTGTTGTTATTATTTCTGCTAGCACCATCACTCTTTGAAATTTGCAACTAAGAAGCAAAATATTTTTCAGTAATGCTTATAGAGGTATCCCTCAATAAATCCTCATGTGACATGAGAGATCCAACCAACTCATAATACTCCAGGCTAGCTAAATCTTTTATTTCTTCCTTAATAATTGCTATAGTATTCCATCTTAGGGTTAGATATCTCAATACCTTCTATATTATATTCTCTTGGCTTAGAACCACATCCTTGAATCTTGTACAAGGATCTACCACATTCTCAATTTCCTTCATCTTCAAATTCTCATATTCTCTTTTTAATTGCCATGGTAAGCATCTTTTAGAGTTTTCCAAGTCTCTTTGCTATTTTGGCATCAACAATTCTAGGAAACAAACTATTTACAAGAGCCATCTAAATGTAAAACAAAGCAATTGCATTCTTCCTCTTAGCTTCCTTCTTTAATCTCCTTTCATTAGCTTGGAGATTAGATCCCAATTCTCAAACTCCTCATAGCCAGATTCTACAATCTCTCTAAAGTCTTTACCAATCAAAAATATCATCATTTTGATTGACCAATATTGACAATCAACTCCATCAAACTCTAAAATTTGCAAATTATTTTCCATATTGAAGACTTCACTGCCTTGAAGCTCTGATAGAAAAATATAAGATTTAAATAACAAGAGCAACCACACTCAAAAAATAACAATAGAAACAATATACTAATGACATGGAAATAAAAAAAACTTTGTTCTTAAACATGATATGCTCTATTTTAGGAGCAGCAAATTAATTCATTTTATTGTAGGCGCAATCTATATAAAAGAAACTATTAGAATAAAGACTATCATACTACTGAGCACCGTAGTCTTCAAATTATTTAAAGAAACAAAATAAACTACATTATTGATTCCGTTGTTTACGCATGGGAGGAGGTGGAACTAAGGCTAAACTGCAATGCATTAAAAATGGAATCTAATGCATGCAATAAGGAAAGCATGCTTATTATTTAAACACCAAAGTAAACTAAATTAAACTCCTTCTAAACTGAGGTAATAGCGGTAGATTTGGTAATTGGAAAAGCAGTTTGTGATGGAAGTGAAGTTAATTCTTTATGCGGAATCCTTCATTCATTACATCAATCTTCAGTAGTCAGTGACAACTTAGAGGAAGGGCTCCATTTAGATTGATATTGTGGTAGGCAAAGACCAAGATTTAGATTGAAACCGTCAATCTTTGGCCCATGAATTAAAACCCCTCTTCTCTTATCATCGTTCATATATTGATAGACAATTTGTAAAGCTCTCTTTATTTCACTGTCATAATATATTATTTCCATCTTGCCTAGATTCAAATCATTATCAACCCACCATGCTATGTCTAGCATTGGTAGAGGCTAATCTCCAAACAAAATGCACTAAAGACAAAACAAAGTCAAACTTTTTTCTCCAGATTCACGAAAACCTAGTTATTTTTTTTTCAATTCTTTTGTTGTTTTCGACTACAAACTATGCAGATCATAAAGATCAAATGCTGAAATTTTCAGAAAAATCCATGATGTTTTTAAATTTTTGAAATTTAGTTAACTGTACAGTTTGTAAGGAGGATAGCGACATCCTATAGCTTTAACCATCTATCATCATTGGTTGTTGAACTTATAAAACTTAAAACAAAAAGCTTGATATTACTCAATTCTAATTCTCCCTACAATAGGGAAATTCAAATTTATTTAATATCAACATGTGAAGAAGAACATAAACAAACAACAACGATCAAATAGCAATGCCAAGGGAAGATTTTTGCAATTTCTTTAAATTTATAGGGTTGTAAATATTAGGGGAAGATTCTTCCAGTCACAGCCCAGATTGGTTCATCCATTAAAGGTTAATTAATAGCTTGGTGGACCGATCTCAACAATATTTTAGAAATAGTCAATTTAGGAAAGTGGTTTAGACTTTCCCAAAAGCTATATGGATGATTTTTAATTTAAGAAGTTATAGGTGGAATTAATTTTTTAGTTTCACCAATTTTTGAATGATTTTTTATTTTAAAAGTTATAGATGTGACTTGTTAGATATATAGAGAGAATGATTTATCATTTTTTTTGGTTTTGTGAATGTGTCATTAATCATTTTTATAAATTTATCATTCATTTTTAACAAAAGACAGACTTTAATTCCTATATGATTATGACACTCTTTGATAGAACAAATTATTCTTTCTACAAGGACAAACTGATGTTGATATTTTGATAGATGATGCTTCTGATTCAATTTAATCCATCTACCAAAGTAGCGAATAATGAAAAATATTTTTCGTAATTCAATATAATCCATCTACCAAAGGAACAAAATCGTACAACCACACACAACATTTTGTAGGGTGAGGATGGAAGTGCGTGATCAAGACTAGTTTTTGTTTCACAATTATAGCAGAGTTGTTTGAATCTTAGATTGCTATATATTGATGTATTATTCTTTGGGGATTTGACATTTCTATTTATAGGTGCATATCTCAATTTCTTTATTTTATTTATTTTTATTTAAATAAACCGACTGTGGTTATTAAAATTTTTCATCCCATAGTTTATTGATTTCGGCAATTTTCTCCTTCTAATTGGGTCCATTGTCTGTGGTTGTAAACTTCTTTTTCTTTCATTAAGCTTGGCCTTTTTTTAAAATTGTAACTAATATATTATTTATTAATAAAAAAGACTATTCATCAAAAAATATATATTTAACAGATTAAGAATTATTTCATTCACTTAAAGAAAATTTTCAATTCTAGTTTAAAAAATAAATATATTTTATACTTTTTAAAGTTTATTAGCCCCTATTTATTATAAGACAGCCAACTCATGCTTGCTTATAAATTTGTGCAAGGAAAGAAATCTTAAATTTTGAAGTTTGAGAAGTTTTATTTTTAAAATGATTTTTTATTCAACGATTTCAATTTTTGATAAGTGCTAAATTTGGTGGAATTTAATAGAAGTAATTGTTATAACTTCTAAAAATTTGTGATATATGAGATAAAATAGAAAATTTTGGAATCACCTTAATAATAACACATTTATTATTGTAGGCTTTTCCTAAAGACTTCCTTTTGCTGATATATCAAAATGTGGTTCTCTCTACACTTTGGCATAGTCGTTGAACAATTGTGCTTTCTTATTGTGTAGCATCTAAAAACATGGGCAAAATAAACAAAGATTCACTACACAAATAATATAATATTTTTATTCATATTATTAATCCTATTACGTAATGTCTCAGTAGTTTACAAATTGTAGGCTTACATACATTCTATTTAACAAATTGGATCTTTCTTCAACACTTTATTTACCTTCTCTAGTCCTTGCTATTTATTCCTTGTCTCGTCTAAATAAAGTTGTATCTACCCAATCCTATTTTTCAATTTTCATTTTTAGAACTCTTTCAAGATTTTCATGGTATTTTTGTTCGATAATCATTGGAATTTTTTCTTTTTGGGATGTTAACATTTAAGTTGTTTAATTGATGTCAACATATGTATTATTCATGTGCTGATTACCTTTGAAAACTATGATTTTGGATGGTACAAGAAGTTGGACAAGGTTATCTAGAAAATGTATGACATTTTAGAATGTGTGATCATGGTTATATCATGATATAAGAGTGTAGACCTCATATCTATGGTTTTGTGCTTTGGTATGGTGATTTGTGACAAGTACAATGTTTTGGTAAAGAGAGGTTGCAAGCCAGTGACAAGAAAATGTGTTAGAGTTTGTTATTTTATTTTAAGTATAAGTTGGTTTCTATTCATAATTATGGTATGAGGTCATAATGCATATATATAGACTTGGATTAGAGTTAATTATGGGTTTGGTTGCCTAATTTTTTCATACCACATTCAGTGTGAGCATGTAGTAGTTGCACATTTGTATTTAGGAGATAGCTAGGTGGTGTAAAGTGTGAAATGGATTAGCAAGTATTAATTAAGGATTCTGGTGTGCATTTCAATGTTTATGATTGATATGAAAATGTATTAGGTACTATTTTGGAGAAATTGAATTTTAACTCCACCAAAAAGATCAACATTAATTACAAAGCACAAAACACAATGATGGAGGAAGTTGAGAATAAAATGAGTGAGGGGACCATGTCTGGTGCAACTGGGAATGATTTGGAGAAGAACAATGTGTTATAAGGGTTGGTCAATAGAGTTGAGAACATCAAAAGAAAAACTATAACCATGGTTAATAATTTCCAAAAGATGTTGGAGGCATCGATGGAGAGTATGAATAAATTTGTAGGTAATGTTGATTTGCATGAGGACAAATTAATGGTGCTATACCTAGATGAGGCTAAGAGCATAGAAGAGTCTCCCGGTAAGAAAATAACTAGATCTTCAATAAGGAAGTTGAAGGTCAAGAATGATGAGCTAATCAAAGAGTATGCTAAAGTGGTCATGGAAAAGATCAAGGAAAAAAGGAGGAGTTGGCTCCAACTTAATGTTAGATTTTTTATATTGACTTCGGTTCTTTTTCCTTTTTATGTCATTTTCTTAGGTTTTCTATTTGGTTTTTGAGTTGGTTTTGGTCTATGTTCACTACTGGTTCTATGATGGGTTGTTGGTTGTCTGGGGGTTTTGGTTTGTTTTCCACCACAATATAATCTATTGAACTTTTAATATATAGTTTGCAATGATAGTTGGGGTTTCGGGTCCCCTCTAAAAAACTCGTTCTAACCCTTCATCGAAAACATTTGTTGATGTGATTATTTATTTATTAGGAATGTCCTAAATTATTGATCTAATTGATTATTCTAGCATATATAAAGGAATGTAATTCCTTTTTTGTAAGTATGTGCATGGATGGATGAGAGGTTGTGAAGTGATGTGAGGAAGGTTAGAGAGAATATGAGAAGATAGATATAATGACTAAACAAAGGTATGAGTGGAATCTATGATTATTCTTTATACACTTCAATGAAACTCTAAAGGCAATTGAGTTTTCATGAGTGAGTTCATCATTGGATAGTAATTTCTTTCTCTTTTGAAAACATTTCCTTTTCATTATAGGGAAAGAGGGTCCTTGAAGGTGGATTTTAATGTGATCCTTTGAGTAGAAAACTCTAGGTAATATAACTATAAATATGCCACTACTCTATTACTAATGTCATTTATTTTCTAGGTCATATCTAGATTTTGCAGACACACCTAAGGTTGTGATGAAATTTTAGTTCCACCCCCAATAGATATTTCCACCCAAGTTCATGTACAAGAGAATGAAACAAAGATTCCTTTACCATAACAAGAAGTTGTATTATTAGTCAAAATTTGTAATTTTATTTATAGAGGAGAATGGTATCAATTTTAAATTGCACTCTCTAGGAATCATTGCAAAATGGTCTAAATATTAGATTGATGTCTTATTTTCTTTAGTGCCAATTTGATCTTCTCCATCTATAGATGTATATCTATTTTTTTTTTTTTTTGTATTTTGTAAATGGGGTAATATATATATATATATAAAGTATTTGTTTATTTTTTTCTTTTTTTTTCTTTTAACCATTTGTTAGTCTATGGTAGAGGACTAAATTATAATATTATACTTGGGTAGATTACTATATTTCATTGACCTTTCAGAATTAGTAATTAATTTGGCACTAATCAACTAATTATAAATAATTATTTTCCTTCATTTAAATATTTATTTCTAAATTAAATTTATCATACCTATTATTTATCTTGGTTATAATTGGTTTAATTGATTTGGTATTATAGGACACTTTTTGGAGGCTTCCTCCATATTGTTTTTTGGATAATATTTACATAATAAAATGTTAAAAAAGAATTACTAAAATATTTTAATTGAAAAATATCACAATTTTTGAAATAATTTTTTTCAATACTCTTAAATTATTACAAGAAGTTAAATTTCAACATTATTATTTGATAATATATACTAGAGGGAGAGAGGTATTAATGTGAAAAAAGGGTGCAGTTGGAGATCTTTATAACCTGCATAAAAAACCACTTTGGATTTCATGCCAGATGTTGTGGTACTCACTGCGTGTGCCTCCATGGATGATTTTGTACCATTGCCTTCTATAGTTATTACATGTACCTTATCTATTTTTTAATTTTATTTTTCGTTTCTTTTTTGCTATGTCATTTTTTCTTTCCCACATGGTTTGGATTTTTGTGTTTGAAGCCCTTTTTATTTCTACTTTGACCTTGTGTGTTTTGTATTATGTTGAGCATTTATTAAGTATTCCACTTTAGTTTACTCATCAGAGGTATTGTGGTAGTAGGCGCCAATATTCAGAGTACAACCAAGGGAGATGAAGTGTTTCTTAATAATGATTTGATGGGTTTCAAACACTCTAGTAAAACGAACATTTTAGAGGAAAAGGAATTTAGTTGGAAACTTTTAAACCTTCTTATAAGGTAGTGGTAAGAGAGGATATTTCAATTGTCTTCCCACCGATGGACTAGTCTAATGGAGAGGTGTGTGTTCGACTTTCCACAAGAATTTGAAGCGAGAACATAATTCAAACTGATGTAGGTGGACATGTCAACATTATTGACCGTAGAGGATGAGACATGAGTAAGCCTTCACCCTATGGGTTGAAGACACTCTCCTTTTCTCCCAATGATGAAATGGCAAGAGTTATCCATGCAAAAATAGAGTAGACATAGAAACAAAGGCACCCTTTGAGGAACCTCCCTCCAAATTTATCATTCCATATTGCTTTCAATACTTGACCATCTAACCAAGCCTTTACAAATTAAACCATTATCATTTGATTAATGGATCTTTAGAGTGGCTGATACACATGCAGTCATTTTCTCAAACATTTTGTATTGTTATGTTTGTGATTCCATAATTTGCATCCTTTCCAATATGAAAACCTTAATTTCATAACTCAGTTGATGCTTGACCAGCACATTCCCTCACACTCATGGTTAATGCGACCCAAATTGGCCCAATTCTATGAAGATTAATGATGCTAGAGATCGTTAAACTCTAGTTTTAGTTCTGTTTTACTTTTATTATGCAAACAATTGTCCAAAAAAAATTAGGAATTTTGTTTCTAAAATTTCAATTAAATTTTTTGACAAATAACCTTTTGCATTAACATGCATAATTTAGGATAGTTATCTCACTAAACTTGTTTGTTATCTCCAATAAAGGATGGTGTACATGCGTATATGTGCTTTTTTTTTAGGGAATTGATTTAGGAAGCTACCAGTGAGTCATTAAGCTAAACTTTTAGCATGAAGTAGTATGCGTAGGTTGTAGACTTAATAGGAGATGTAATTTGTATTTCTTTAATAAGCTACAAAATTGAAAGTAGAGTAGCCTACAATATGTAAAGATCAACATGGAGAAGCAATAAAAAATTGTGTTTGTATAAAATTCTTGCAGTGCTCTATTTTCTATGTTTCTCTATTCTTCCCTTGTGTTTTATATTCTACATGTGGTATTAGAGAAAATGAAGATCTCAGGGCATAAAGAGTGTTCATAAGCTTACCTACACTATTTTATTTTATTTTTTATCGATAAACAACTAAAGCCTTGGATTATATAATTAAAATAGGAAAATTACAAATAGTGAGTACCTCCATTCAATTGGACACTAGTAGGAAAAAATAGAGAAGAAAACCTCTAGTCTTGGTTGAGACCTTAATCCTCTACAAAGTACAAATATAAAAGGGGAATACCCCAATTTTTGATATATTACTACGCTATGTTCTTCCTTGATTTATTTAATCTCATAATTTTAGATATAATGTGATCCAAAGGCAAATCTGCTTCTGCCTATATTTAGGTCTTTGATCATTTTTAGGTTTATCCACTCCAATCTCTACTTTGTTTGATGCTTAAAACATGTATGCTATTGTTCTGTAAAACCACTTCAAACTTGTTTTGGAAATTAGTATTGATTAAAAAAAAATTGAGGATTGTCTATTTAGTAATATTCATATTTCCTAGTGTTAAAAAGAGGCAAGAGGAAAGGATTGAAAAAGATTATTAAAATATCTAAAATATTTGCTAAGATATACTGAATTTAATTCTAAATTAGATCCTCACTGAGTGAAAGTGTGTTGTCATTTTCTTACTAAGATTATATTCTAAATTACAAATCTCCAGATTTGAGATAGTTTTATTATTCTATTTTGAGTCTTTCTTGTTAAATTTAATTTGGATATTCTTGATAATTTAAATATACATCTTATATATATTTAGGTGTTTTGTAAAATTATACCTGAATCTAGCTAAAGATCAACAATATATATTAATACGAGTTAAAGTTCATGAATAATAATTCTTTACTGCAAGGAAGCCCTTATCCAATGTTAATTAACAAATGTTTAATGCCTCATTTTAGTTATTGAAATTATTAATAAATAGTACTTCACAAAATGGGGTTCCTAAAAATGATGTTTCATTCAACAAGTGAGAAGAGAGGACATATGTTAATCTTCTAAAGAGATTTCTAAAAGACTTGGTATATAAAACTTAGACTATATTATATTGAGTCTAACTGGAATCTCGAAAAAAATAAGAAGAAAGATGTATGGAGTCATTTCCCTCTACTCATTTATTTGCTAACTTATCTACGTCTGTATTACCTTCACGGTAGATATGTTGTAATCTAGTATCTACAAGTTGATCTATTAAGCTTAAGATACTTTCAAGTTTGGAATTCATCACTCAGTTCGGTGTCTGATGTTTCCTAATAAAATTTATAATAATTTGTGATTCTCCTTCAATAATTAATCTAGTTATCTTATTTTTTAAACTTAGTTGTAATCCTTCTCGAAGGGATTCTAATTCTACTATATTTTTCAAAATGATTCCCAAGGGTTTGGCTCTTTTGATGATCCATTGACTAAATTCTAACCTAATAACGCATCCTATTCTTGCTTTCCTAGGAATCCCTTTGGATGCTCCATCAAAGTTTAATTTCATCCATCCTTTTGGGGGTGCTTCCCATGTACATTCTTTCCTAGCTTTAAGATCATTTCTCTCATATAATAATGGGGAATTAATAAGGTGATTCCAGTTCTTTTTCATATTCCTATTCCATTTAGAAAAGGATCCTTCAAATTTTGCCATTTTCCTTAGATAACCATTCATAACTTCGGTTGTAGATGCTTAAACCTTATTTAGAAAATATTTCATGTTAAATTTTGTTTTTTTGAAAATACTTATGTTTTTCTCTTTCCAAATTTCCCACATTAGGATGGCTAGAGTTATATTCCACAGTGTATCATAAATATTGTTTTTGTTCTTAGCTGGCCATCCACTTAGGTGGTTGGTTAAATCCTTAGAAAGTGGAGAGGTGAGATTGAGTTTATTTTTAATCCAATACCAACCTTCTTGAGCAAAAGGACACATAAATAAGAGGTGCTCCAAAGTCTCTGAGTTTGCCTTATAGAGACAACATCTAGATGGTCCTTCAAAACCCATTTTGGTAAATTAGTATGTCGTTAAAATAAGATTTTGAAATGTTGCCCATAGGAAGATGCCAGCCTTAGGGAGGAAAGTTATATCCCAACATAAATCCAAAGGAAGTTTAAGTTTTTCTCATCTATTTGAATTAATAATCATATTGTATCATAACTTTACTTTGTATGATCCATCTTTGGATGCACCCTAGATAAGTTTATCTTCCTAATTTTTATGGTTCACAAATCATTCTTTGATAATGGTTTCTAGGTTTATTTTTTCTATAGGAGATATCTACATTCTCCTAGGGTTTTCATTCCCATAAATCTACCCCATAAATCTTTTGATAATTTTGTAATCTGAGACCTTTAGGTCCCATAAATTGGTAAGCTCATTAATGACATTTCTAGGGATTTTTGAGCCCACCCTAGGAGTCTTCCCAAAAGAGAGCCTCTTCTCCTCTTCCAAAATCCCAAGTTAAATACTTGCTAATCATTGATTAACATTTTACCATGAAATTCCATGTTTCTGAACTTGTTGGAGGATTCCTAATTGTAAATAGTGAAGTTGGATAATTCAGATTTAGATACTTATTATAAAGAATTTTTTCCCATTTCTTTTCCCTTTCTTGATACATTCTCCATACTAATTTTTCTCCTAGTGCTTTGTTTTGCCAACTAAAATTCTTTATTCCCAGCCCCCCTTGATTTTTTGGGCGTCAAATCTTTTCCCATTTGATTAATGCTTGTTTCTTTTTATCTTTTGTTCTAGTCCAAAAGAAATTCCTAAGTTTTCCTTACAATTCTTTGTTAATATTTTTGGGTAGAGGGAGACATGAAATTTGATAGGTAGGGATGGCTGAAAGTATAAATTTGATTTTAGTTTCTTTACCTGCTTTAGTTAACCATTTACCTTTCCATGTGTATGTTTTTTTTTCAATTCTTTTCAGGATATTATCCCATCCTTTTTTATTCCTTGCCCATTTTTCTAGATGAATCCCTAAGTATTTACAATGGGAGGAACATTTCCTATGTCCCATTTGATTACAAATATATTCTTCCATATCTCTTGGTATGTTTAAAATTAAGATTTCTAACTTTTTTGCATCCACTTTATGACCAAAGGTTGTAGTATAATCTAGAATGATTTTTTTTAAGACTTGATTTTTTTCCCTAGTACTGACACCGGGAGAATGGTTTCATTAGAAAATTGTTGGTGTACATGATATTGGGGATATTATCTATCACCATGCTTCCTTTAATTTTTCCTTCTACTGGTGCCTTTTGGATTGACCTTCCAAAGGCTTCGGCCATGATGATAAATAGGAATGGTGAAATAGGATCACCTTACTAGATCCCCCTTGAGATATTGAAGAATCCTTCTGGGGTGCTATTGATTAACAAAGATATCTTAGGTGTGGAATTGCAATTAAAATTTCTATTAATCCATTGACGAGAGAAAATGAAGGTTTCTTGACATTTGCATAGAAATCTCCAGTCCACTACATCATAAGATTTTTGGATGTCTAGTTTCATGAACATGCACACTTCCCTATTACTAACATCTGAATTGGTAGTTTCCTAAATTATGGATATTTCATCCAAGATAGGTCTACCTAGCACAAATCTAGTTTGTTCTTCTAAAATTATCTTTGGGAGTAGGGCTTTAGTTCTATTTGCTAAAGCTTTAGAGTAGATTTATAGATAGTGTTACAAAGTGCTATAGATTTGAAATTCGAAGGTAAATCTACTACTAATTTTTTTGGAATTACTGTTGAAAACCATCTAGCCTTGGATATTTTTCTATGTTAAGACTGAAGAGAACTAGTCTAATTTCTTCTTTAGTAAAGGGTTTATTCAAATCTATATTATCAACATCTATAACCACTTTGGGTATATTTTAAGAAATTTTTCCTGTATAATTTGATTAGAGAAGTCATAATTATTAAGTACACTTTTGTATTATGAAAAAAAATATTCATCTATTTTAGTAGGGTCATCTACCAAATTACCTTCTCTATCCTTGATTTTTGTAATAGTATTGATAGATTTGTTGTGAATATTGTGTTTCATCCTCCTTCTACAAGTCATTTTCCCCTAAATTTTTGCTTCCAAAAAGCCTCTTCTTGCTTAGCTAGTAGCTCTTTTTCTTTGTTAAATTTCTCATTATTCATGCCATTTTTAATCACTTCATTGTTTAAATTTTTGAGTTCTTCTTCAATATCTAATTTTTATTTCAAGATATTGTTAAAGTATATTTTATTCCATTTTAATATTTTTTCTTTGATCAATTTTAATTTTGATACAAAAAAATACATCTTGGAACCTATGAAATTGCCTTCTACCCACCACTATTTGATGTTTTCCATGAAATTTTTATCAAAGAAATGACATTTTCTCACATTTAAACGGCTTCCTAATTGGTTTTTTAGGTTCTATGAATTCAATTTTAACCAGATAATGATCTGAGCCTAATATTGTTGTATATTAGTTGTTACAATTAAATCCAACTCTGCTAGTTCTCCTTTAAAATTTTTTTTTCCAAATTTTCTTCTATATAATTAAAATCTTTCCTTCTCTTATTCCAACTAAAAATTTCATTACTAGTTGGAATTTCTAATAGTTTGTTTTCCTTGAACCAATCCCTAAATTCTATGGCTTCCTTAGAAATCATTTGAGATCCTCCAAATTTCTCTTTAATGTCTAGAATAACATTAACATCTCCACCAATTACCATATTTATATCAGGGTAAAGTCTCATGAATATACTAATTTCGTCACATACTTTATTCTTATCTAATGTTTGTATGGGTCCATATACATTAATTACTACTAGCCGAAGATTCTAGCTATTGTTGGATACCTTGCTCCATATCCAATTGCTATTGGATTCTATAATATTGATGTTTGTTGTCCATGAATTCCATATGATTCCCATACCTCCTAAAGCACCGCTTAATTCTTTCATTTATGCTTTCCATTTACCTAATCTTTTACCTAACTTGTCTCCTTCTTTACTTAGCATAGTTTCTTGTATCAATATTATATCTTATTCGAATAAGCTTAGATTTCATTTTAGCAATCATTACTTTCTAGGGGTGTTCATGCCCTAACATTTCGTGTTGTTATCCTCATTGATCACTAGGATGGCTCTTCCCCTTCTTTGTGTTTAAAACTTCAAATATCTTTTTCTATTCCTATGCTTGTCCATCTTCTTCTCTTAGTTCCTTTAGTGATTTCTTTCCTCCTTTCATTTTTTGTTTACCATACTTCGGGGTGCTGAAACCTTCTTGGTTTATAGATAATCCTAAATTATGTGTAATGTTCTAAATGATATTTCCATGTCTTCATCCTCATCTATTAATTCTTTAATTATTTTCTCAACTAATGTATTATTTTTCTCTTGTTCTTTTTCTTTGATGTCCCTCTCACTTCCCTGAATGTTGAATGTGTCATTCATTATTCCAAATTCTTCCCAGTTCTAGTTATTTCCAATTTGCTCCGCATCTAAATTTTCTTCTTCATGTGTAGATTTTTTCTCTTGCTCTTGATCTTCTATAAGGGTTGCTACTTCTATGGGGGTCAAATATTCATCTAATCCACTTAGATCAATGTCTAATTCTTCTCCAAATATGTCTTTCTCATCTGTCAAGGTCTCCCAGAATTTGTAACTCCTTTTCTTTGACTTCTTTCAAATTGTTATGTTGCTCCAATGAGCTAAATCCGCTGATGGTATTGAGCTCCTACCATCCTGTTGTTCTCTTTTCTCTTTTGCTTCATTCCATTCTTGATTGTTAAAGTTTGATACTATACTTTGATCAAATTTTTGTTCCTAGTTGGTCCCTAGATTGAATTTTATTTCTCTTTCTTTTCTTATATTCTCTTGGTTACTCACTTTCTATTGCTGCAATTCTATTATTTTGATTCACTAGTACATTTGGGTTCATTTTTCAACCTTTATTGGTCAAACTTTTGACCCATTTTTTGACCAAATTCGATCAACCCATTGGTTGAAGTTTTTCTAGTCAAAATTTCAACCAACATACTGGTTGGTCAAAATTTTGACCAATCCATTGGTCAAAAACCTTCCAGAGCCATTGTCCAAGTTCAATCAAGAATTGGTCGAAATTTTGACCAATGAAGGTAGAAATTTTGACCAACAAAGGTAGGAAAAAATTTAGGCGTTGGTGGAAATTTTGACCAATGAAGGTAGAAAGTTTCGACCAATGAAGGTAGAAATTTTGACCAACAAAGGTAGGAAAAAAATTAGGCATTGGTGGAAATTTTGACCAATGAAGGTAGAAATTTTGACCAACAAAGGTGGGAAAAAAATCAGGCATTGGTGGAAATTTTGACCAATGAAGGTAGAAAAAACCCAGGCATTGGTGGAAATTTTGACCAATGAAGGTAGAAATTTTCACCAACAAAGGTGGAAAAAAATCTAAGCATTGGTGGAAATTTCGACCAATGAAGGTGGAAATTTCAACCAACTAGGTGTAAATTTTTTTTTAGGCATTCTATAAAACAATTCACATGCCTTGCGTATGATATGACATTTTGCATGCATCCTGCACTCTCTCATCTGACTGATGATGTATTATACAGAGTGATCTGAAACCATGATTCTAAAAAACACACACAATCAAATTGAAAATGAACTTTCACTACAAATGGATTGTGGAAATATGATATTGTTAATTCTCCATGCATGTCTACCAGGACAAATATATGTTTTAGTTGTGATTGTCCTAGTAGACATGCATGCAAAATTACCAATATCAAATTTCCATAATCAATTTGTAGTACAAGTTCATTTTGGATTTGATTGTGTGTGTTTTTTAGAATCATGGTTTTAGATCACTCTATGTAATCCATCATTAGCCGGATGAGAGAGTGCAGGATGCATGCAAAATGTCATATCATATGCAAGGCATGTGAACTATTTTATAGAATGCCTGAAAAACACCGACAGTAACTAATATGAAGTATATATAATTAATTATATGATCGAGACAAATCATGTAGATTGTATGAAGGGAGTCCATCACTGATAGGGCCCACTAAAAGATAAAATATATGATAAAAAGACTTATTTTCATGTTTTGAACATATGGGGTATACATAACATGACTTATTATTGCACAATTCAACTAAGTTCAGTTAATTTCCATAGGGATTGTCCCCATTTAATGGTGAACATTTTGCCACATTTCAAGCATTTTGATTATATAAAGAAATGGATAGCATGAAAAGTTTAAGTAATGTCAAGCCATTTATTTACTTGATATATAATGTGAATAGAACTATTATGTTGCAAAACAACAACCACCAAATAAAATTATCATCATGTACCCAAAAAGGGATGGATGGAATGTCAGAACCAACCTCCAACTAACTACTATCACCATCCCTCTATATTATAAGTTATAGTGGTGCTCTAGATTTTCTCTATTCCATCATGCACTTACATATCATACACTTTACCATAGTCCATATCAAAAAGGTCAGAGATATCAGTTTCATTTGACTAGTATGTGGAAGACCTTGATGTTGAGAAGTTGTGTGATTCACATGGAGTGGAAGGTGTTTTCGCCCATTGGAAGGAAGCTTCATCTCTTTTACCGGCTTCTTTATTTTTACTTGGAGAAGCATATTGCTTTGAATTGTCCCCATGGCTCCTTGTAGATGATGCCAAGACTATCCTTTCTATTTTCTTCTGCCATAACATAATGTTCACAAAGTGTTAGAATTGTCTCTAGATGAAAAGAAACTGTAGAGGCTCAATTGACATGTGATCTTAGTTAATGTAGAAGATAGATTATGAAATATCATCTGAAATGTTGATACAAAAGTCTTCCTAAAACAAAAATGTAAACCATATCAATCCTAAAAATGATTCATATCATTAATCAATGTAAAAGAGAGTAGAAAGAAATCATAACTGATACTTGACATATGGACATTGCAGGCATTTGATCCTTTGAAATGAACATGTTCTCCTAATGAAGGCTTAAACTAGTTTGGATCCTTGCAGAAACACATGAAATGTAATTGAATGGATAAAAATTTATGGTACAAGCACTTGAAACACTTAGACTAGATACTATAGCTCAAGTGCCAAGGTCTTGAAAAATGTTGAACACCTTTACTTATTGGTTCAGTTTATATGCAACATCAAGCAAAAGTTTGTTATATGGTGCAACACATTCGCTCAAAGCCAGTGATCAGAACAACAATCATCTTATAGAAGGATACCGATCACATTAAAATTGCATAAGATTAATGTTAAAATTGGCCATCTTCTAGTTAAAATCATCTGTTTAGCAAGAAAAACTCTTTACTATTTTTCCCATTGTTCTTTACATCATCAAGTTTTATTTTAATTATTCTATGTGCAAAAAATGTAATCTAGAGAACAATTTATGTTCTACCAATAGGTTCCATATAAATAAATGTCAAGGATTTTATATTATTCCAATCTAAACTGATTAGAAAGTTTACCTCAAAGTTTTGTAGATCTATCTCCGACCAGGTGGAAGCTATGTAACAGACCAGTTAGAGCTAAAGCAAGCTGCTACATTAAGATGTTGAGGAAGATGTTGTACCTCTATCACTGGGAGCTTGTGTGTCTTCCTCATTACATGCTTGGGATGAATATGTGACTGTAGAATCACATGTCTCACCTATTAAAAAAAATAGTACATAAACATGGCAAGAAGGCTTCCGTCTTCTGACAATGCATTTAATGAATTGAACATCTCAATTGCAACTAGCACAGTTTTGAGGGCTACGTCTCAAATGATCTAGCTAGAACTTGTGTTCTAGGCCCAGATGTTGCAAATAACAACCTATGATGCCTTCATCTATACACAATTTCTTTCTAGTTTCTTTCTACTCACACACCCATTTCATTTCATATGATCATCTAAAAATTGTGTCACTCTAAGCTCTCAACTATTTCCTCTTGATTGATCATCTGATAACTGTTGAATGAGAACTTTGGGATAATCTATAGGCATCCATCAAAGCATAAAGGATTTTTTCAGATGATGTAGATGAAGTAGTAGCATTTTCCTTGGGATACATGCTTGCAAAATGGAAGCATAGATAAGTCATGTGAACTGTTTGACAAGATGCCTGAATGTAATGTGGTCATCAAAAGTCATGGTTGTTGGATATGCACAAAATAGATATATTGAGAGAATATATTTTTTTAAGTTGCAACTACCCTGGTAGATATGCATGCAAAATGTGGATTCCTACACGAATAGTTCAATTGAATCCTCCCCCTGAAGGAAGGCTACAACAAATACATAGTTCAATTGAATGGTCTATAGATACCATCAAGATTAGAATTTTGAACAATCCATCAAGATCCTATTATGTATTGGCCATTATTCCTAGATGATTTGTAGTCATATGTTTCATGTTTGTGGTATCACATCTCACCATACTTATCATTGTATAAAGTTTTATGTCTCTACCAGTAGGCATATTCAACTTGCAATAAGTTTGTGACAGCTAATAGTGAAAATCTCTTATTGCAGTTTTGAAATAAAAGCTTCACTAAGTGGCCAATAAAATTTCATCCATCTTTTATATAATATTGAGAACCACATTTATCATATGTGTTTTCTATCTCAGGGAGCTTAACTAGACTAGTATTGGGTTGATGATGGCCTAATATAGTTACCTTGTTAAGATCCTCAAGACAAGACACATCGAATCTGAGTAGAAAGCATCCTGATAAACCCAAATTAAGTGTGGAATAATTAGCGAAGCTAGCATTCAAGTATTAAAAGGGAATGGAATAAAATATTTTATTTCTTACCAGTTCATGTTTTTTGATTCTGCACTGTTTCTTAAAATCCATTTTTCTACTATCTCACAATCAACTGGATGATGAGCTTCCTTGGAGCACTGAAGAGGTTTTAGTCAAAGTTTTAAACTATTTAAGTTTCAATACAATATATTAAAATCAAGAACAATTAGTTGGAAAACAAAAGCACCTCCCAGAAGGACTATTACTAAGCACAATATAACAGAACTTACATTATAGCAAAAGTTGTGTGAACATTTGCAAGTGATATCATAGCACCCACTTCCAATTATGAAGTCAACACCATACTCATAGCCAAGAGCTAGACACCATTTGGTCTACAAGTACATCCAAACAACAGTTTTAAGAAAACTACTTATTTCATACTCTCTACTAACCCCAAAAAATACTTTGGAGATGGAATAAAGATAAATCTATTAATAACAAACACAAGACCATAATGCGGAGGAAGTTCTAAATTGATAAACAATAAAACATTTAGCACAAAAGGAACAGATACTCTAAATTATGTAAACAACCAAGAATAGAAACTCTGTATATGCTCATATGTGTTCCTCTATAACATCCTATCAAATAAGATTATGTAAAAGAAGCATCAACAATTAAATTATCATTATTATCCCACTATAGGGAACATGGAGTGATCTTCCTAAATATTACTAAGATGGGAACATGTATATTTGTAGAGAATTATTCAAAAGATGCTACAAAAAACAAAAAAAAACTACTCTGCAAACACACTCAACAGGAACAGTCAAACTAGGTAAGAACCGTGATTAGAAAAATTCAACTTCTTTAAGATGACCAAGCAAATAATCAAACCTTTATTTTGTCATCAACATATGATCTAAGAAGGTATTGTGTATATTTTTTTCTGTCTTCATCAGAGACCAAAGAAAGCACCATATTCTCATCAATAGTAGCTCCACATGATGGGACAGGACACTGTAAAGAAAGACATCTGGGTCCATCATTTATAGAAGTGTAAATATAGCCTACAAAGCACAAGAAGTATGTTATGGCATGCAGGACCATTGCTTACCAATAAATGAAGAGTGTTCCCTGCACATCAAACTTACAGGATACAAATCATTCTATCCAAATGCAAAACTGTTAACTAAATCATATTTAAAATGAGAATGAACGCAATTTCTAACATGAAAGCAAAGTCAAAACTGTAACATAAGTTATGATGGACATAATTACATTGTAAGAAAAAAATGCAGCAGCTAGATAATGATCTCACCATGGAACATGTGACAGCACAAGCATGCTACTGTATGATTCATTTCTTTCTATAAGGTTCCACTGAATCATTTATTTAGATACTAAGAGATGTTTTAAATCTGAAAATTTTTTGTGATACCATTGCATATAACATAGCATCTCCAAAGTCTTAATCAAGTCATGCTTTTCAGTTCCATGATCAATATGCACTGTGATAGGGACCTGTCAAAGTAACTTTTATGTTAAGCATTGTTCAGAAATGAGCCAAATTTAACTATCAAAGAATAAAATTGGGATTATTCATTATGTAATTCTACTGAAAAAACTTCACTTCACATTTAAATAGGACAAAGAATGATCAATGCCTACTAGATCCATTCAAACTTGATAGTATTTAGAAAGTGTCATCACCTACTATAGTATAGAAGCATGCCATGATCTCTCCGCAATGCCCAGTTATGTGGTTGCAAAATTAGCAGCCTCTCAAATGCCATAATGGACAATCTAGATAAGATGAATAAAGAGATGCAACAAATTAGAATGAGTCATGAAAATACAATCATCATTGGCCATAACTTCCAAACAAATTATGTTATAGATAGAAATTAATTGTAACTTTGCCTCTTCTAAACTATGGATTCTCACAACAATTATGTACCACTCTTAGCCAAAAAATATTATCATCACATAAATCGCTCATTGAATTACAAACTACTGATATCTCGAAGCACCAAAGGTCCAAATGTTCTATGCTATGATAGCTACCATAAATATTCTGATTTGAAGTCCAAGAAATAGCCTAGTATACCATCCATGACAAACTCCACTAGAAAAAGAAGGAAAGAGGAAAAACAAACAATATCATTTAACAGATAGGTGGAAGGAAGAATTACAAAGGTGGTCTTACAAAGAGAAGACAAAATAACAAGGCAATAAAATTAGAATAATCACAAAACTATCATCCTTGCTGACAAAAAAAAAATAGCACATCCCAATGACAATAAATCTTTTAAGAGATTCAATGTCCAATATAGATTCTGCAAATTGAAAGAAGCAAAATTCATAGTACACAAATATAATAGAGAAAACTAGTGAATTAAATTCCCTTTGAGAGCCAAAAAGAGATTTGGGAACAATAGTTTCTATTAAGAATGTGAAGCAAATGATACAAAATAGTCACAAACCTGATTGATCAGAGGTGAGCTTCAAACAAAATTCATAGCACCATTATTGATAGACAGAAAGTATCCTGATTAGCTTCTCTATAGGAGATAAACCTCAAGTTCCCAATTATGTTCTTTTTATGGATAGGGGTGAAAATAGTTTAATATGTCAATTTCTATCATTTATAGCATGCTAGTTTAGCATAACTAGCCAGTTAAATCAAGCATGATATAACAAGACATCACGAGTACTAGGTTTCAACATTATGGGCTATGCCGGATATGGGTACAGGGCCATAAAATGTGTCCCTCTATTACACACACACATGCACAGATATACATTCACACACAAAAGAATATTAGAAACATTCATAGTTGTTGTAGCAAAATTATTAATTGCTATTTTTGTTCTAAATCTTCCAATGTTATTAACACAAAAAAGCCCTCCCACTTTCCATGAACCGTGCTCCAACTTGTTGCATTCAAATGGTGATCAAATGAGCGCAGATCCCCACCAAATATCTAATTGTTCAAAAATCTCCATCTAGCACTTGCTACAATGAAAATATAGGTGCAACAGTCAAATGAGAATCATAACATTGAAATAAGGGAAAACATTGAATTAGTTTTTTTTTAGGTGAAAATATGTTGAGTTCATTCACTTTTTAAGTTTTGTTTTTTTTTTAAGTTTCTTAGGGGAGTCTCATGTACTATGGAGCATCTCCTTTTAAGAGAGATTCGCCTCAAAATTAGGGCGCATCCCTTAGAATCTCAAGACATCCCAAAGTGCATCAACTATCAATGACCAAGAAAATGGGATATGAGTATATAACATGTGTGGTCATTTTTAAGGCCTGCATTCACACCTCAGTTAAGTATGTATATTTACTCTCAAATATTTTGCATTAGGCATTATGCTAACTCGAGTGGCACAGGATTCAATAAAGTTGAAAAACAAAGAAGGCAGTATTCTGAATGATTATGGAAATTTTTTAGGAGTAATGTTAAAGATGAAAGTGGGGGACATACAACAATAAAGCTATAATTCTCAACACCAAACCTAATAAACAAGAAATCAAGGGAATTCACACCTTAGTTCCTCAGGCCACAAGATTAAAGCATTTGGATTGTCAACTTTCTTTTGTTTCTCAGATGCATGACCCACAGGTCGAAGTGGTGAAGTTAGCAACAATGTAGGGTGTGCCCTTGAAGTAGATTTCCAGTAAAGCCTCTGCAAGAACCAACCAAATAAAATAAAATAGATGATGTCTTTTATGTAATTACATCTGAGTGAAAAATATATATAAAGCCATGTGTTTATTGAAATCATTAAATTCAAACAAGGAGTTGAAATATCCTTCAACTTCATGTCATTTTAAAATCTACAAGGTTGTCCCATTTTAGATGCTCCATTAAAAAAATGCCACCTTGTGTTTGATAAACTCACCTTGAGATTCACCAAAGCAATTGTAGTGATGTCTTTGTTTGACCCAAGTTCAATTTTGGGAAGTGATACACTAGTCAAATTAGAAGCCTTAGATCCAAGATGCTTAACACAATTACCATTTACTCTAGCAAACCAACTTTCCCTTGCAGACACACCTAAAATAGCATTAATTGAAAAGCTTATAAATATAATTTTTTTGAGAGACATTTAATGAAAAACTAATATACAGTGAAAGATGCAAATATGCAGGAATCGTTTAAAACTGTTAGCATTGACTCCATCACATGTAGCTATTGCACAATTTTGTGATGCATTGGTGTTTGTACAACACAAAGAACCAACATACATATGCATTGAGCATGTCTGATCTTTAATGCATGCAAAGTTTTGTGTTGGCCCATTAGGCTATTACCACTAGCTGACCCTATTTGAGTTGAAGTTGTCGTGGTAACAAGCCCTTAAAAATGAAGTACAAGTGAGGTGTATATTTTAATCTAGTTTTGCAATCTCAAAACCAAAATAAAAATAAAATACAAATGCACAAGAAATCAGAAGAAATGATGATTTCTGAGACCAAAATTCCCATCAAAGAATGTACATTATTATTTTTTATCAAAATTATAGTAGCTACTACCCACATCACAAAATATTGTGCACTACAAACAAAAATTTCTCAAATCGATATCTTGGTTTGCCTGACCAACCCAGAGAACTGAGAGCATTTCATGTTCAAGGTAAAAATTTTAAGCTAATTTTCCTAGTCAATTTAATTCATGAAATGTCAAGAAGAAGTAAACTGAAAGATAAAACCCAATGTGATTCAACATCGTAGAAATTTATGAGAGCATATGCAATAGGTCACTTGCCACTAAACATTATTCTTAGAAAAATTATTAAAATGTCCAAAGAGTGAAACTCAGAGGTCCAAAAACATCAAACATAATTCATGAAATGTTAGGAAGAAGTAAACCTGAAAGATAAACCCCAATATGATTCAGCACCGTAGAAATTTCTGAGAGTATATGCAATAGGTCACTTTCCATTAAATAATATGCTTAGACAAATTATTAGAATAGGAAGTCCAAAAACATCAAATGTGTTAACCAATGCTAATGAAGTTTGACAAACAACATGCATAGAATGAAGCCCATGAAAGCAATACTCAATGAAGAAGTGTTAATAGTATATAATACCCAAAAACCTAAAGCTAGTTGGATATCAAGAAAAAACCACCAACTAGGACTAACATCACCACACAACTATCAACAGTGATTAAAAAGTATAGAAGCTTAATAAAGTATGTGACTTCAGTACACAAGCTTGCTGAAGAATTGAGAAGATAATTAAAAACCTCTGTGTTATTAGTTTTAGGCCATATTAGAAAATCCTCCCCAATTTGTGCTCCTACAATAGTAATTCCAAGTCTCTGACAAACTTTAATATATAAAATGCTAAGCATTATTGCTGAAAAATTAATTCAGTATTAATTAGAAAGGTTGAGATAAATGAAAAATCTATTTAAAAAAAAGCCACTTGTTGAAACACCAATTTGTTACTTTCAATGCTTTAGGTTCCTTTTCAACTAAAAGCTAATGCAAATTGAAATAGAATTACAAATGAAATTCCTATGACATACAGTCAATTGGCCTCCACAATTAACAATTTGTAATTGTTAAAATTCAATCTCCAATAAAAGCATGATTTGTGCATATAAACAAAGATAGGAAGAAAGTAAAGAAATTATCACTTCCAGATGCAGAACTTAGCATTGTATGTAAGTATGATTGTTTTAGATCTTTCAAAAGAGATGATCTAGTAAACCCCCATAAATTGAAGAGAACTACATTAACTACCTCCAAAACTTCAATTGAATAACATCCAATATCTTTTGATGCTAACTCTGCTTCTACCTATTTTTCTATCACATCAAGCTCTAAGAGCCATGATGAAATGCTTTTCCCCTTCAGAAGGAAAGCATCTAAGGTACCTTCATCAGAAGATTGTCTATTGGTTATGGGAATTGCTCTTCCTTCACTTAGAACAAAATTAGCATCCATGTCTTGATTATAAGAAATATATGCTTCATCCTTTGCAGCAATCAATAACATAGCCTATAATGCAATTTCAAAACTCATGAGAACACATTGACATTTGAGCATATAAATAAAAAATTGTAAGAACACAATGGCAAAGATACCAAAAATATTGAGGAGGATGCAATTCTGAATCCTGTGAATCTGGCAGTCAGAGTAGAGAGTAGGGTCACCTCTAAGGAGTGTGTATTGATTGTTATATAAATTTTTATGCTTGTGAATGCAGTGTGAGGGTAGCCAATGAGCTGGGGGCTAGAAATGCCAAAGGAGCCAAATTTTCTATTATTGTTTCTGCAATTACTTCAACCATGATAGGCCTTATTTTTCTAGGAACTTGAACTAACATGATGGTCAATATGAACAACCTACTCTAGAGTAGTATAGAATTGGTAAAAAGATTGGTAATCTACTAAATGGAATTAGTATTTAAGTGTGTACCATTTAACTTTAAGCTCATGAGCATTGAGAAATGGGTTATGAAGATTGTCTTAACATAAAACTCTAATTGCATATAAACAAGATGATTAAGCCATGATAAAATTTACTAAATTTTACTTACCTACAAGAGATCACTAATGTTGACAATGAGTGATCCAAGAATAGGGGATACAATAAACCATTCTCCATCTTTCTTAACTTGAAGACCCTCAACCTGACCATCTAGCAGGGTAGTGATCACACTCCCATCTGAATGGGATCTTAGTCCATTCACCAAATTTGGTTGAGGGCAAGGAGGATAACAATTGATTCTGAGCTGAAGTAGCAGTTCCTTGATAAGGGTTTGAACATAATCAGTATCCAACCCCAAACCCTCAAAAAGCATACCAAGTAACTTATTTGTAAGATTGAGTACCTCTTCTCCGTATTTTTCATAGGTTTCCCTTCATTTTCCACCACCAATCAATCAACATTAATTTATACTCCAAATTACAAATTGCTTATGAATGTTGTAATTAAATTTACTTAACTTTATGAGAGGGGTGTTTTTGGCCAATGTTCAACTACCTTTATTGAGGGTGGGGAGATAAAATGAACAAGGGCATCAACCCAATCCAAGACTATGTCATCGGATATGTCAAAGAAGTGATCGTAGCCTTCAAGAATATGAGTACCGAGTCTTACTAGGCACTATCTTCTTTTTTCTTCCAAAGAAAGATCAAAGAAAATCTTTCTACACACCTTTAACCCATGATCCTTGTCCATCTAATCCAATTGATTAAATCCATCTATGAGGATCAAAATTTCCACTCTCCATCACTTGACAAGTGTCCCTTCCTCCTCATGCTCTCACATTTATGACCATACCTACCTAGCCTAGTCCTTGCTCAAAGGTATAAGCATGCTCATACATATGTAGACATCCAAGACTTATCATACATGTTAAGTTTATTCAGGCCCTAGGAATCTTGCTAGAAGTCTTAGTTGCTATAAGATCTTATCTTTTAATGTTGTCAAATTTCCAAAGTGTGTGATATAATTCACTTGTGAATGAAAAAAAATATAGAAGGAACAAGTGAATCTTACATTTTTTCATTACTTCTTGAGGCCAACGTGTTTAATATTTATTATGTTAGCGGTCTCATGTCATAGGAGTAGCACACATGCCATGATCTATTATAATTATGTGTCTTGCCTTGCTTATATAAGCAAAGTATCACTTACATATTGTAAGATCTAATTTCTCAATATAATCAATAAATCATATTGTATACTTGATTGGTGGAATAGCATATATTACTATTGGTTCTCTCTTGTGTTTTATGTGGAAGCTAGGTTGGTGTTGCAAATCATAATTGTATCTTGGTTGTTCACTTCGAGGTTTGAATCTGGCAAGCCCCTTTCCAATCTAGATAGTTTCTACTATCAGGTTCTTTCTATTGTGATTTGAGTTTTTTGGATGATCTTATAAATTCCCATATGGTTTTCTCTTGCATTTTAATACAATCTTGAGAATAAAAAAGACTTACAAAGATTTGATGATCATATGGCTAATATTTTGTGAAATATTAGCATAACTTTGAAATATGGCTAATATTTTTTCATAAGATTTGAAATGCGGCCTAACTAAAAGTTAAATAAACCTTCCTTTCATAAATCTAGAACTTCAACATCATTGATAGTAAGCAGTGACTAGGCTCTATCTTACCTTAGACTTAAAATGTAGTTCCTTCAATTGAAAAAATATTTATTTTTTCAAAAAGACATTTATTTAAAAATAATAAAAATCATGTGAAGGTGGAAAAATAGTTATCAAGTTTCTTCCATTAAAATGCACTTATAGAGTTTATTCCACAAAAGAGAACTAAGAAAGAATGCCCTTCAAATAGAAATATGCACAAATTAAATTATCCCTTTGAGAATTCTAAAAAAATCAACATTTGATGAATATATGACTCGAACAAAACTTTGAAAATTGCATAAACTAAAGTATCCATGACTCTAAAAATCCAGTGTGTGTTGAAAACATGTCTACGAATGCATTTACAATTCCAATAGACATAAATGGTTGATGCTACGAAAAAACCATCAATTTAGAGTAGGATTTCCAACTCCTAGTTCATATAGACAGATTCACTATTAACATGCTTTGGATTCTCCAATATAATACTACACAAAGATGCACTCTGGAAGCACCCAATGGATAAAAAATACAACATACCTCAGATCAAACAACTATTTAAGTTACCTTGATAGGAGTCTCCCGACAGTAAATTCCATCAAAACCAGCTAGCATTGACTTTGATCCCCTCAATAGTGGTTGTATTCCATTTGTTCTTAAATCATTTTGCATCCACCCCGTTACTAAGGATCTATCTGAAGTATAATTGAGAAAATATTCCTGTGACACATGCTTGCCAAAATAATGGTCATCCACCTCTAGCTCCTTTTTTGTCTTTCTTAGAAATCCAAAGCAGCTATAACAGTAGGTGTGCCCATTCATGAATTGATGTTTTAATTAAATTAAAGAGAGAAACCAATCAATCATCATACCCAGATCTGTTCTTAAAAATAATGAAGGCTAAAAAAACCTATTTCACCACAGAGATAAAACATGCAAGCTCCCTAAGATTAAATTAATGATAGAAAAAACTTAGCTCTCAGGAATTTGAGAAGTGTGTTCGACTTCCATTACAGATTCTCAAGTATGCATTTGTCTGTCCTTTTGCAGTAGAAATAGGCTAGGGATTCAATAAATCTTCAAAAAAAACACCTTAATAAAAGGATTAAACCCCAAATTGATTATGGGTGTAATCAAGCTCCATTCCTTCACTCCTTCACTCCTGCAATTCTCACACTCTGTGAAAACCAAAGTGAATGGTTGTGTAGCTCTGGCGCGCACTTCATGAAACCCTTTTTCATTGAACATGTTAAGCTCATGTTGGTCAAAATTTTGACCAACACGAGCATGAATTTTTAAAAAAAAACTTTTCCTTCCATATTCCAACCAATCTAAAACATTTCAATAGATGGTCACAAATTTTGGTCGAAAAATGAGGTCAAATGTACTAGTGATTTTTTCTAAAGCTTCTTATGTGGTCTTTCTTTTTAGTTATGAGTATGTTAGACCTTCTTATATACTTTCTTTTTCATCCTATAGTAGTCCATATCCATGCTCAAGGTGATATTGTTGATTGATCAAAAGTTGGTCTTCAATATCATTTTGAAGTAATAGAATGTCATGAGTCATTTTATTTAGTTCTTGAACATCTCCTCTATATATTCTAGAGCTTTATTCTCTTCTTGGAAAACCTTACATTATTTTAGTTTGGAAATATTTTTATGAGTATTTCTTAGATCTTCTATACTCTTTTCTATTACCACATTATTTCTTTTGTCTCTTTGTTCTGTTTTTTTCTCTTCTATATCCACTAGTTGACTATTCTAACTAGTGTCTTCTCTTTCTATTTTCTATCCTTCCTACTTACCCTTGCTATCACCTTCTTTCTTTTCCTTCTGAACTTTTAATTCCTTTGATCTTTCCTTCTTTTTATGCATCCTTATGTTGTTGAGTGCTTCTTTTATATTTGATGTATTATAATCAATATACAGAGTGGATTTAATGATTCATGTTATTTTCCCTTCATATTTTGTAAACTCTAGCTTGTGGATGGATCTCTTTGTTATTATTTTTTTGTTTTTATGTCATACTGACCATACTCTGTTTATATTAAAAAAATTATATTACTTGTTTGATTATATTCAGCTTTGATACCTAATAAGTTTCCTAGGGATTTACCAATTTTTATTAGGGTTTGAAGATGTTTAATTTTAGGTGGAATTTTTTTACATTCTATCTAGTTGGTTAGTTGCTTAACCTTTTCATCATTCCAATTAGGTTCCTAAGCTAAAAAAATTAACTAAGAATCCTTTATAGAGACAATTAGAAATTGAAATTAATCTATTCATGATTTCCTTATTTTTGCATTGAATGAAAAGTGATGATTTTGAAGAAATACTAATACTTACCTATTGTTTGTCAATCTTTGTTATTCTTTTTAACAGATTTGATGGATACTTACTTGGGTCTCCAATATGCATAGACGCTTAGCTTTGAGCATTTCTCCCATTTTTCTTCTACATACTTGTCACTTATAATTAGTATTTCAAAAAATAAATTATGGTTAGATGTCATCTCCATAGTAGGAGATGGTCCTTTTACTATGATGTCTTTCTTTTCATCTATTCTTTTATGTGGAGGAATTTATACTTTTTGACTTTGAGTTTTAATTGTGGAAATCCTAACTTCCTTTCCTAGTAATATTTGCTACCAGTTTTGACCTAATGGGATGTGATTAGCTTCTGAGATTTTGAGAGGTTTAGGTATCTCATAAATGCTATCTTTGTCAAGCTTAACTATGGGTGGAATCAGATTTGAATTCCTAGCTTGTTGTTTTGCATATCTAGTTTTTTCCAAAGAAGTGCTTATTTCTATTTATGTGTTTTTTCATCTCCATTTTGTTGTTTGTAGTTTTTTGATACAACTATTTTCTCTTGTTCCTTCTCAATTTTTCTTATTGCTAGCCATCATCTTTCTTGGAAGTCAAGTTTAGGTTTCTTTGCAATGTGATGATCTTTCTATCTCTTGCTTCATATAATTTGACAATGGTGCTAAAGGTGTCTACTTTTTTATTTTTGTTTGATAGTACTATGAACTTGTTGATCATAATTTAGACGTGCATCTCCATCCTTTTAGTTTTCCTTCTACTTAACTAGAAGGGATCTAAATAGATTTTTTTACCCTGCTATGGCACAAACTTTTTGTTGTAGTCACCATATCGAATTCGTGTATTTTGTTTTCTCGAATTGTTTTTTTCCCAAAATATTTTTTTGCACATTTTGTATTTTTTTCTTTTGTCACCATTTTTTATCAATGCTATTTTTTATTGAATGAAATGAGAGCGTGAAAATATATTTTGAGCATGTGTGATTGTATTATGGTGTTTGAGAGAAAATTTAAAAAGAAAATAGAGTAGGTTCACCAAAGAAGCAAATTCATTTCTTCTAGATTTGGTTGAATAAATATTTAGGTAAGAAAAAATTATTTGTGTCAAGCTTGTTAAAAAAGAAATTTGTTTCAATGGGAAAATTTGGAAGAAGGTTAAAAATTAATATTTAACTCTAATTTGTAAAATAGAATTTTTAAATGGTGATTTGAGAAAATTAGAGAATTTGAAAAATATTGGAAAGGAGAAATATGAATATTTATGTCAAGTTGAAAATCTTGTAAAGAATTGAAAAATGATACAAAGAAAAATGAAGAATTGAAAGAAAAAATAATACTATTTGAGGAAATCAAGGAGAATGAAGATTTGGGTAAGAAGGTAAATGTTTCAGAAAGAGATAATGATATATTGAAATCAAAGCAATTTGTTTGTGATATTGAATGTGATACACATGATTTGTGTTCATTTAATAAATATGATATAGATAAAGTTTCTCTAGGTAAGGACGTTGAAGATGAAGGTAACTACACATTTGCAAATATAGATGGAAATTGTTATGATGATAACAATGGATATTTTAAAAATAATATTGGTTTAAAGATTATGCAAAAAATGGGATTCAAAGGAGGCAGGTTATGAAAGTATGTACAAGGCATGAAGGATCCCATCCAACCCTTTTCGAGGATGAAATTTGAAGGCATTGGATTTTGTAAAATAGTGAGATCTAATTTTGCTAGTGATAGATCCAATCTTTCCAATTGAAAAGTTCTAAGAAATCAGTTGAAAGAGCATATTGTTCTCATTGTCACAAGAAAGGAAATTTGAAGGATAAATTTTGGGATCTTCACCCTTGTAGCGCATGTGGCTTGAAGAGTCATAGTAGAAAGACTTGTTGGAAAAGAGATTGCGGTGAAAAATATACAAAAACTTGTATACGAGTTGATTATGGATAGATTGATGGATCTTGTTGGTAGAAGGTCACAAAGATGTTGAAAAATTTGTACAAACCTCAATGCTCACACATTAAAAGCAACAGTAGTGGATCAAGGTTTAGAGGTTTTAGTGAAGTAGTCGATGAGTGCTTAGTTTTATGGAACATGGAAGTGTCATGTGTCTTCTCTATATTATAGAAAGAAGGGGAAGGTTGAACCTTGTTATCTCTCATGAAAGAGAGAAATTAGTAAAGAGTTATTTGACTTCTATTAGAAGTTCTATGTGATTCTATAAGACTCAAGTGATAGAAGAGTTAGACTGTGAGGTTCATGGATCAGGTTGAGTCCTATTAGATAAATTTGCAAGTCTCAACATTAAGGGGGAGTGTGAAGATTAATGATGTTGGAGATCATGCAACTCCAGTTTTAATTCTTCGACTTGACTTTTATTATGCAAATTGTTTCCAACAACTATGTGGTAGTGAATTTTCAGTTAAATTTGGAATAACCATGTTTACATGCATAATTTAGGATAGATATCTTAGTAAATTTTTTGTTATCTCTAGCGAAGCATGGTGTGCATGTGTATCTGTGCTATTTTTTACACTAATTTAGGAAGCTACTAGTGAGTCATTGAGTTAAAGTTTCAACATGAAGTGGTCTACGTAGGTTGTAGACTTAATATAAGAAGGTACAATTTGCATTGTTTTAATACAATGCATAATTCCTCTATTCTTCCCCTGTGTTTTAGATTCTACAAATTCTTGTACAGTGAATTGTAGATGCATTTACAAGGATTCCTCTATACTCCTATATATGTTTCAGACATTTTGTAAGATAATTACTTGATTTCAACAAGAAGTTAATAAAATGGTTTATTTTTAGTTGAATTCAAAAGAAATTTATATGTACATATATATTCAATATGTAAAATTTTAAATAAAATTTATTATATTTACTTTGAAATTTACATATAAGTAAATTGCACGTTAACTAGTGCCTAGTTTTGAGAAGAAATATTTCGTTTGTTCTTATACCAATTTTAAGAAGTTAAAAGAAAATATATGTGAAAAGCATATCTGTCAGATGCGAACATGGATGAATGCTGAATAATACTCACACCTGAAGAGGGCTGATTAGTTTCTGGTAACTCTGGGTACGAACAAAAAGTGAAAAAGCTTTTAGAAGATTTACTTAGGAAGCAATATGGAAAACACAATTTCTCATGAACACATATAGAAAATAAGAATTAACCAAAAACAAACTTAATCGATGAATATAATTTCTTCTCCAGCCTACATTATCAAAACTGTAAATCTTCCTGTTATAGAACATATTATTCTTTCTTTGAGGGACGATTGCTAATGATATTCTTGGCAAAGGATTCTTTTGATTGAAATTTTTCGTATAACAAGATATAAATAATAATAATGGAAGAGGATACAAGAAGAGCTCGACTGAACCAGTTAGAATGTGCTGATTGTAAATTCATAACTCAAAAATGAGAGATATGTTTTATTTGAACATGGAGTGTTTTAGTAAGCTAAGCAATAATAAATTGTATTTCTGAGTTCCTAATAGACCAAAATAAATTTTAACTAATGATGCAGAGTGCACAGCAGAAGGGTGAATAAGCACAAAATAATATCAAAATATGATACCTTGGTCGGCAAACGCCATCGATTCCAAACACTAAAGCCGATTCACATAAAATTCTATACTTCAATGAAACCTGATATCAATTCATATCCGCAAACAAATTAGATTTCAAACCCACCAGTCCTGTAATACTTTTAAATCCATTTTATTTCTGACGTGATCATTTACAAAACTTAGGAACAAATGAATTGCAATAAGGAAAAGTGAAGAATCAAGAAGTATAAACAAAAAATTAAATCATTCCTTTTAATTATTCTGTCCTCGTACAGTGTTTCCTCTTTCGATTCTCCACATTCCCTACGTTGTTCTACCTTACTATGTACTGTCTCCCCTCAACTTTACATGGTAAATATAAAAAGATTTTCAAAAACTGATAACTCCCATAACCAACTCTAAAACGACTAACTTTATAACTTCCCCAAACTAATCTATCTCATGACTGAGTTACATAATTATTTGGCAATTTATTATATCTTAGACTACTACAACTTGACCTTCGAAACCCCAAATCAATAAGATATGAAGCCACATTACAATGCATAATAACAATGTATGGTCCAAAATCATTAAAATATTATTAATTGCCAGATGCCCCCATCATACTCTCAGGGACAGAAAAATTTAAGTCTCGTTGAATTGCTGTGATCTTCTTTTGAGTCTTCCAATTGTAAGAAGGCACTAATTTCTCCACAAGAATGACTGAATTGATACCACTCGCCAAAACATGTTGATTCCAAACTATAGAATGAATACCCTTCATGGTATCTTCGTTGAATTCTGGAACAAATACCTTAGTCAGCCTCATATCACCTGCATAAAAATACCAATCAACTGGATCCACAATATGATCTTCTCCTTGTTTGTAAATCTCTAGAGCATCACATTCATCAACAAATACTTCATCCCTATCATCAATAGTCTTCTCTTCAGCATCTGATCTTTACACTACATATTTTCCTTCCTGGTCAATTTTGTCAACATCTCCATCATCCAAGCATATAATTTCTTCAACCATACCTATCATCAACTCTCCCTCATCTACAAGAACCTTTTCCTCACAAGGTTCAACAACAACCTCTCGTTGTTCACCCTCACTCTCTACACCAGCATTCATCTATTGTCCTTGCCCTTCCAATGGAATATGTACTGCGTCTTGATCTATACCTTCATCAATAATGTCGTCTTCATCTACCACTTGCTCCAAAAGCAATGCTATCCTCTCCCACTTTGCAATACTCTTATCTAACTCTCTTCTAATATTCTTTTACCTTTCTTCTTCTTGCTTCCTAGCTTCCTCTTCCTTCTTCTTTCTTTCTCTTTCTTCTCTCTCCTTCTTGCCATATAGATACTCCTTCAATGCCTTAATCATTTCTCTTTCACTCCTCATCAAAGCCATCTCTTCTCACCAATCTAGGGTTCGTTAGATATCCAGCCACCACCTTGGAACACTCTCAAAGGATTGGTTCAACTCCAAGCATCAACAAGGGACCTTCAATCTTCCAAATCCTAGATTTTCTTCCCAAACCTTTAGCTATGCTCTGATACCAATCTGATGCAGAGCACACAGCAGAAGGGTGAATAAGCACAAAATAAAATTAAAACATGATACCTTGATCAGAAAATGCCATCGATTCCAAACACTAAAGAAGATTCACATAAAATACTATACTTTAATGAAACCTGATATCAATTCATATCTGCAAACAAATTAGATTTCAAACCCACCAGTCTCGTAATACTTTTAAATCCATTTTATTTCTGATGTAATCATTTAGAAAACTTAGGAACAAATGAATTCCAATAAGGAAAAGTGAAGAATCAAGAAGTATAAACAGAGAATTAAATCATTCCTTTTAATTATTCTGTCCTTGTACATTGTTTCCTCTTTTGATTCTCCACATTCCCTACGTTTTTCTACTCTACTTTGTACTCTCTCCCCTCGACTTTACATGGTAAATATAAAAAGATTTTCAAAAATTGATAACTCCTGTAACCAACTCTAAAACGACTAACTTTATATCTTCCCCAAACTAATCTATCTCATGACCAAGTTACATAATTATTTGGCAATTTATTATATCTTAAACTACTACAACTTAACCTTTGAAACCCCAAATCAATAAGATATGAAGCCACATTACAATGCATAATAACAATGTATGGTCTAAAATCATTAAAATATTATTAATTGCCAGATGCCCCTGCATCAACTAACAACAGAAAAGATAACATCACTATAGTTAAGAATAAATTTTACCTGGTGATTAGAAACAAGTGCTACTGCTATTGGAATAAATTGTTCTTTCCAACAAATAATGTTGCCTGCAATGTTATAAATTCAATGTAAAACTTGTTATTGTTGTACCAAATTATGAAACCTAATTCATATATATGAAAGTCATCAAACAATATTGAAGTCCAAATATGTCACCATTTGAAAATAAATTCTTAGCACATATGACTACTAAATTACTTGAGAGCTACAATAACTTTTGAGCATCTATTGGAGTGCCCATACACATATAAGAAACTGTTAAAGATCAAGAGTAGTAGCTTCTATAGGAAAAGCCTCACATCTAAGGTTGTGATGGTAGTTCAACTCCACTCTAAGAAGGCATTGCAGCCCAAGATCATCTGGAAGACAAGGAAACAGAGACCCCAATATTGCAAATATAGCAAGTTGTGTGTGATCAATTTAAAATCACAATCTAAGAATTTGAGATCCCATTGCACACATTAAAAAACATTAAAATTGCAATATAAGAATTTGAGATCCCATTGCAGTCTAACGCACATAGTTTTTTTTTTACAATATTTCATTTATTGCCAATGAAATTTGTTCAAAAAAATTTCTTTCAAATATATATTTAAGTCCAAAGGATTTCTACAGTGGAAGCATTTATCAATGTAAACATTTTTCTATTTTAAAAAAAATTGACAACTATTTAAAAGTTTTAGAAATGTTGTGCTAGTAGTATGATGAGTTGGCTTTGCTTTGTTTCTAGTAATGTCAAGAAAAATGCCCCCTATAGTTTTTAAGCCAAGAAGCTGTGGTTGTAAATTTTTTTGTTTATCCAATGATCAACCAAAAAATTAAAGATTTGAGTTGTCAAGACACACTTATCATCTTTTTTATATTGTAGAATACCAATTATTATAAAGAAAATGCATGATGAATGCCAACTATGCAAAGCTACTAAGCATTTTTTGGTCATTTTTAAATCATCAGAATATAATATGTGAAGGAGAAGGGGCAACAAGTGGAAGGAAGGCAACAAGTTGAAAAGAAGTAAACAAGCATGTGAAAGTGAGATGATTGCATGTAGCCCTACGAGCATTTTCCTACAAATGTATAGGAAAGGAGGGGACTAATCTTCTTGAAAAGGTAGCAAATCTTTGGAGAGGGGGATTTTTTTTGAGGGGGAGCTTGTCTGCATGAGAGATGAATGCTTGGGATGAAAAAGTTTGTATCTCCATTCCCATATCAACCATAAGAATTCATCACAAATATATGCCGCTCAAACCTGTTACGGTGATGAAGTGCATTGTACGGTGTAGCCTCACTGTACAATGAGTTCACCGTATGATGGAGGTAAGTCATTGTACGATGACATATATTTTACTTTTAAATGTATCGTGGTGCCATACTATATGGTGGTACCGAATAGTACGGTGGTGCTAGACACGGTGAATGATGTTGTGTGATGGATAGTATGGTGTGCGAGATGAGTACGATAAGTAGAGTCCAACATGTAGAGCATTTACATCATCGAAGGAGTGACTGAAACATCTGTGTTCACTGAAGGCATCCGTGTGTGATAGATGGTTGGAAGATTGTTTTTCCTGTAACCATTTGTGGTATTCTATGACAAATTTGCAATGTGTTTTAATGGCTGCAAGAATTCATTTCAATATATCTTGATGAAATCAGGTTGATTTTAAAGGCAATCTGAGCTTGTGCAAATCTAGAGTGTTGTATGTAAATTTCATTTACTATAATACAAAAGCTTTCTTGGGGTTTTGGGTGGTGGATTTTTCCCAGAAGTGTTTCCCATGTTAAATCTATGTTTTCTCTGTGTCTTGTGTCTGATATATTTTTTGATAATTTATTAATCTGCACATCTCTTTAATTTTTTTTATGATTATTTCCCTATCATTTTGCATTTGAAAATTATTTTTGCACCATTGCTTTCCTAACAAGTGGTATCAAAGTCTGGCTAGTTGTGTTATCCTTATCGAGTAGGGTTTGGATTTTTGTGTCAATTTGGTTTTAGTGGGAGTTTGCAAGTTTTTTGTTTTTAAATTGAGATGGCGAGTATGTCAAGATGAGTAGACATTGAAAAGTTCAATGGCACAAACTTTGAGTTGTGGAAACTTAAAGTAGAAGATTTGCTAGTTGATCAAGACCTATGGAGTGTCGTGTCGGGCATTAAGCCTTCAAGCATGAAACAAGAAGATTGAGAAGGCCAGAGGATTGATAAGATTGCATCTTGAAGACTCAATTTTATTGAATGTCCATGAAGAGAAAACTACACATTCCTTATGGAAAAAATTAGGAGACATTTATCAAGGAAAATCCTTGGTAAATAAGATTTTCTTGAGAAAGAAACTATACTCCTTGAAGATGGATGGAGGAACGGCTATGGCGGATCACTTAAACTCATTTACTATGGTGATTGCACATTTAACATCTTTTGGTGTGTCCGTTGATGAAGAAGATCGATGCATGTTACTATTATGCTCATTGGTTGATTCATGTGATCATTTGGTAACGACCATCGAAAGTATGACTACCAAGTTGAAAATGGATGAGGTAGTTGCTGCACTTTTTTTAGAGGAGATGTAAAAGAAGTCATGTGAGGCAGCCAAAGAATCCCTAAGTATCAGAGGAAGATCTATGGAAAATCTATACTAGAAAAAGGACATGAAGTTGAAGTCTCAGGAGCCATCTACCACTCCTGGAAAGAAGTCCAAGGTGAAGTGTTGGAACTGTGAGTAGAAAATTCATATTCAAAAGGATTGTAAGGAGGAGAAAAAGAAGAAGAAGAAATATACTTCCAACATTGAATCTTCTTAAAGTGATGTTAATGCCTTTGTAGCAATTTTGGTAGTGCCTGCATTTGATGACATATAGTTGGTAGATTCGGGAGCATCATTCCACATGACATCTCATAAAGAATGGTTCTCAAAATATGAACTATACAATAGTGGAAAGGTATTCTTGGCGAGTGATTCCACACTAGAAGTTGTTGGCAGAGGAAGAGTTGGAATTTAGTTTCCTGATGGCAAAATAAAAGAAATTTATGGAGAGCTTCACATATCCAATCCGGCTCAAAACTTACTATTTGTAAGCAAGTTGAATGATGTCAAAGTTTAGATAACATTTTTCCATGGTGGTTGCAAGATTATTAGGGGTTCTATTGTTTTAGCTAAGGGTGAACATGTTGGAACATTGTATAAGTTAGATGCCAAACTTGTGTGCTATAATAGTATCTCTATAAAGTTTGGTAGAAGTAATGACACAACCCATGGTGCAAATGCTATGGAAGTTAAACTTCCTATAGAGAAGACAATGCTCTAGCATCATAGGCTTGGCCATATTGGTGAGAAAGGTTTGAAAACCTTGAAGAATAAAAACTTGGTTGAGGGGTTGGTTGGTTGTAACCTTGAATTTGATTTCTGTGAACATTGCATCTATGGAAAAAAAAATCATGTTCAATTTTATTCCAGTTCTCAAAAATCTTTTGGTTTGTTGGACTATATTCATTCTGATGTGTTTGGTCCTATGGATGTTCCTTCTCTATCTAATTCAAGAGATTACGTATTTTTTATTGATGATTATTCAAGAAGAACATTTGTTTATTTTTGAAAAACAAACTAGAAGTGTTCAATCGGTTTAAGGAATTTAAAAGCTTTGTTAAAAATCAGACTAGAAGAAAGATTAAATAACTAAGGATAGATAATGGTGGAGAATTTTGTAATGCAGATTTTAACAAATTTTGTGTCGATTATGGCATCAAGAGGCATAAGATGATGCCTTATACTCTACAACAAAATAGAGTAGCGGAAAGGATGAATTTTTCATTGATGAAGAGAGCAAGGAGCATGTTGGGAAGCATTCATCTAGAACAAAATTTTTGGGCCAAAGTAGTGGCAACAACATGTTACTTGTTGAACCATTCTCCTACAGTAGTGCTAATTGACAAGACGCCTATGGAAGCATGGTCTAGTAAGAAGCCCTCAATAAGACATTTGTGTGTTTTCAACTATGAGGCATATGCTCATGTACCTAAAGTGAGTAGGTCAAAGTTGGATAGCAAAGCTGTGAAGTGTATCTTAATCAGGTATGGTATTGGTGTGAAGGGATATAAATTGTGGAACCCTCTCACTAAAAAGGTCTTGTATAGTAGGAGTGTTATCTTTTGTGAAATGAAACATAACTCACTTGAGCAACTAGAGAAAACTAGGAAAAGAAAGGAAGTAGTTCAAATCCCTTTAGCTTCTAGGTAGGAGGTATTTCATACTCTAAATGAAGTTGAGAATGAGAATCCAGAAATACCTAAGAATGAGAAGGAGGAGAGCTCAAGCAATTATACAAGTGAAGAAGAACATGATCTTGAACATCATGATGAACCTCGGAAATTTTTACCACAAGAAGTGAGGAGATCTACTCAAGAGAGGCAAAAACTTGATAGGTATGATTATTCACCAGAGAGATTTAATTATTCCATGTTGAATGTTAATTGTGCCTATGCTTTACTTACGGATGTTGATGAGCCTAGGACTATCAAAAAAGAAATTAATATGCCATATTCAAATTCTTGGTTGTCAGCCATGAAGGATGAAATGAAATCTTTGGAAAAGAATGAAACCTGGGATCTAATACCTTTTCCTAATGGGAGGAAACCCACAAGATGTAAATGGGTCTTTAAGAAGAAGTATGGTTCAAACAGAAGGATTGAAAAGTACATGGCAAGATTGGTTGCAAAGGGCTATTCTTAGAAAGAAGGGATTGATTATGGAGAAATAATTTCTCTTGTGGCTAAGCTAACATCTATCAAATTTTTGTTGTCACTTGTAGTGGCACATGACTTTGAAATTGAGTAGATGGATGTGAGGATGACATTTCTTCATGGTGATCTTGAAGAAGAGATATACATGTCCCAGCTAGAGTACTTTATAGAAAAAGGTAAAGAACATTTGGTATGTGAACTAAAAAAAAATCTCGCTATGGTTCAAAATAGTCACCCAGAATGTGGTACCAAAAATATGATACATATGTTTTGTCTTTGGGTTTTATGAGATCTAAATTGGATCGTTGTGTATATTACAAAGCTGAAGGTGATCGGATACTTATTATTGCTCTATATGTAGATGGTATGTTGTTTATAGGCATTAGTAAGGAAATGATTTCAGAATTAAAATCTCAATTATCCCTAAAGTTTGAAATGAAATATTTAGGGTTGGCAAAATTTATTTTGGGGATATAAATCATAAGGGACTGGGTAGACAAAAAACTTTGGCTCAGCCAAAGAAAATATATTACCAATGTTCTGGAGCAGTTTAATATGACTGACTAAAAGCAACAGGTAGTTCCAGTATTACATGGAACGAAGCTATCAGTCAATGACAGTACAAAAACTCCTAATGAGATTGAATAGATGAAGTGGGTACCTTATTCAAGTGTTTTCAGAAGCCTTATTTATGCAATGCTTAGTATGAGACCAGACATTGCACAAGAAGTAGGAGTATTGAGTCAATTTATGGTGAATCTAGTCAAGTCACATTGGAATGTTGTAAAAAGAGTTCTATAATACTTGAAGGGTATGTCATAGTACGCATTATGTTATCAAGGTAATTCAGCGGGATCTAACAGGTCAGTTAGCATTCAAGGTTATGTTGACGTGGATTGGGTCAGGGACATTGACAGGAGAATATTTGACAGTGGATATGTATTCATGACGAATGGTGGTTCTATAAGTTGGATGAGAAAATGAAAAAGTGTAGCTGCATTGTTGACAATTGAGGCAGAGTACATGGCATCTACTCATGCATGTCAAGAGGTAGTTTGGCTTCAGTGTTTATGTTTGCATATTGGCTATGATGAAGGAAGAATTACAATTCTCTGTAATGATCAAAGTGAAATATGTTTGGTGAAAAATCCTACTTTCCATGCTAGAACAAAGCATATTGATGTACAATACCACTTTGTATGCCACATGGTTGAGGATTGAAAGGTAAATCTTGAAAAGGTTGATACTTAGGAAAATGTTGCAAATGCATTGACAAATCCGATGAACACAACTAAGTTTAAATGGTGCACAAAATCAATGGTGCTTAATAGTGGGAGATTGTTACAGTGACAAAGTGCACCATACGGTGTAGCCTTACTATACAATGAGTTCACCCTACGGTGACATATATTTTACTTTTAAATGTACGGTGGTGTCATGGTGTTGTACTGTATAGTGGTGCTAGACAATACAGTGGTCCCAAACATGGTGAATGATGTTGTGTGATAGTACTGTGTGTGATGAGTACGGTAAGTAGTGTTGAGATAATGGGTGTTGCACACATTGCATAATATTGCTTAAATTTTATTATTTTATTTTATTATGTAATGTTACACCTAGATGGGCGTGCAACATGGAAAGATTCCCATGGTATATACTTGATGAGTTGTATTGTAGCATTGTGATAATATTTCATGTAATTATTTAATATTGGAGAAATGAATTAAATGCGGCCAATATTAAATTTGGGGTCAATAGGTTAGGTAGCACATGGTTTATGTAATACCACTTAGTGGTTTTGTGGGACTTGCTACTATATAAGCAGCCACAAGGGTAGTTGTGAGAGTAAAAAGGGAAAAAGGTAAGAGTCAAGTGGGACAAAGCTTGACAGGTTAGCCAAGGGAGCATTTGTGAAGGCTAGAAGCATGGCATGAGATGTGTGGATTTGTGCTTGTTCACATGGATTGCTCGGTGGTGGCTATGGTTTTGAAGGCTTCCATGGTTGTATTGCAATGGTATTTTTGCTGAATAATACATGGTGATGGATACTTTTGGAGGCTGGGTTTTTTCCTCAATGAGGGTTTTCCAGGGTAAATCTTGTGTCACAATTTTGTGAGTATGTTGTCTATTCTCTTGTATATGGATTTTAAGTACAAATTTATTTCAGATATATTATGGGTTATGTGGAAATAGTTATATTCTTTGTGCAAGTTTCTGTACAAGTGCTATCAGAGCTATGGTTTTATTATTGTGACCCTAGATTGAATCCATGGGAATGCATAAGAGGATAAAAGAAAGGGCAAGATATATGAGTTGCTTATTGCAGATCTAATAGTTTTGGGTTTGTTGTTATGATGGGATGTTGGTAGATTTTGAGCATGTGAAATTATTGGACAAAAGGGTTTTTTGAATGTTTCATTTAAATAAGGGTTTTAGGGGGAGCTTCCAGAAATGACCTCCTATGTAAAAACAGACCTCACCATTGGATCCAAGTTGACATTTTCATAAATTTTGATATATAATATGCCCTAGTTTGGCCATGTTCAGAGGAAATGAAAGACTTTTATAGTTTCAGCCGATGATGGCCATCAAATTTAGTCCTGTCAAAATTTTCGTCAAAAAAAAAATTCATAGTGAAAATGGTAAAAAGACTATCCTAGTGAAATGGCCATAACTTTCTCTCAAGATATTGGATTTCAGACTTCTTATAAGCACTGGAAAGCTAATTCAAAGCACTACAACTTGGTGTAGGTTTGGTTCTGTGATTTTTACATTTTGTCAAATTTTAAGAGCCCTAGAGTCATATGTTGTTTATTTTGAGCACAGATTAAGGCATAATTTGGGCACACATAATCAAATTTTAGACTTCAAGTAGTCAATGGAAAGCTTTTCAAGAGTTCTACACATTGGTTTAGATTTTTTGCAGGTTTGGTATGGTTTATTTGGTGATATATTAATTTGAACAATTTATAGTATATATATTGACTATGGTAGCATTGTGAGTTTATGACATTGTATATTTTGGAGATTTAAGATTTGATGTCATTGTATACTTAGTTCATATTTTAGATTGGTCTCATGATGACATGATTATTAGTATTTGGTTTTGATATGTATGATAACTTGTTTGGTCTACAAGTTGTGCTATGTGGTAAGTAGTCTATACTTACAAGTTGTATTTATAGCTTGGATATGGGTTGTCTTTTCCTATTGATCTTTCATTATTGATGCATATTCAAATTAGTGTCTTCGATTTGGGTTGTTTATGCCCTAAGTCACATGGTTTTTTTATTTTTCTTCATGTAGAAGGGATGAGATGTTGTTACCAACTATAGTCATGACAAAGGATTGTGGTTAACTATTGTATGCTGACAGGTTGGACATATTGAGAGTTAGATGCTTGGTTCATGGATGTGATCATGGTGTCATGGATTTTGGCATGACATGATTGGATATATAGGTACATCCTTGGTGTTCATTGGTTTGGATTCCTAATTTGGTTATGGTGGTATATTTTTTTCATTGAGGATCATGGTTATTTGATTTCTTTTAAGGAGCTCATTATGTGCACTTTGAGTTCTTTGGTGGTTTGATGCCTTAGTTGATTCTCATGTTTAGAAGAAGGTTTTTTAATCATGATGTCATGGATATCTTGGATACATAGTTTAGTGGGAGCTTGTGACAGTGATAAGGTGATAGTGCAGGGTTATTTCCTAGTTTGGTTTGTATCTTCTTTGTTTAGAGATATTGGTTTCACTTAGTATTGACACTTTGGTTGTGTGAGTGTAAACCTAGAGGATCTTCATGTAGGAGATGGATTTTATGATGCCATGGGTGACTAGGTACCATGGTTGAGTGGGAGTTTTTGACATTGATATAATGGTTGAGTATTTGTAGATGTTGGAGGTTTGTCTTAGATCCTATTGTTGTAGAAGCATCTTTGACATTTTCATGGTGCACTTGGTTATCTTCATGGTGTGTGTAAATGGTTAGATCTTGAGGACTCATGAGTTCTTGGTTATCTTCATGGTATGTGGAGATTTTTTTCTTCATGGCATGTGGAGATGGTTGCATCTTGAGGACTCACATGGTTCTTGGTAAAGGTATGGTTTAAGCTTGCATTTGGCATGTTAACCTTGGTGTTACGATGGTTTCATTTTTTATGTCATGGTATACTCTTGATATACATTTAGAGTTGTGACATGTTATAGTATGTTCATATGAAGCATGTTATCTCTTTGGTTAAGATGGTAAGATCATGTTTTCATGTTTATGTTCCTGAGGCCATGGTTGAAACTTTGACATTGATCTTGGTTTAGTCTCTTCATATTGATTACATTGATCATAAGTTGGATAATTCATGATATTGCTATGTTGCATTTGGAGTCGGCATGGATTGATTGGTTATAGGTGCCCATGGATACTTAGAGGCATTGGTGATGCTGATTTCTCTTGGATTAGAGAAGTATTTTTTGGGACAGTTGATGGTTTTAGTAGGAATTCTAAGGGGTAGTCACCTGCTATGGACTTGAGAGGAGATTGTTCTTAGATGAGTCTTGGTTGGAGACTTGGATATCTTGACAAGCATTCTCATTCTCCACTCTTGGTCTACTTGGTAGTTTGCTACTTGAGAAGTATAGCCCATTGTTTCTCTTAGTTGCATTATATTTATGCTTGTCTTTCATGGATATGGATCTTAAGCTATGATACATGAGTTAGTTCTAGAGGGTTCATTTGAGAGATGGTTCAACATTGGTTATCTCCATGTGCATATGTTGTTATGCTAGTTTAGTTTGGGAGATGGGTTTATATTGGGCATATTCCTTGGCTTAGGAATGGTTTTATGAGTTTGATCTTCTTGTGAGAGGCTTATGTCCATGATTAGTTATATTGTATGGTTTGGGTGTTATTGAGGCTTCTTGTTGGAGTTTTATGGAGGAGATCATACTTGCATAGTTTACATCTAGAGGTGTGTGTATAAGGACATGATATGGGTTATGATTTGCATGGTTTCTCTTTGGTCTTGGTTATCTTCTTGGATGTTCGATTTCACTTACATTGGATTTGAGATTGCTTAGAGATTGTGATCACTGGTTTGTGCTCATGCATGTCATGTGAGAGATGACATGGTTATTTCTTTTCTCTTTCCTTTGTTGGTTGTGGAGAACTTGAGAGAGTGTTGGAGACTTGTTATGAGAGTTGTTCTTGTAGGATATATGTTTATGTATTGTGGATTTCCTTGAGACTACATGGACTCACTTCTTTGAGATATTGTGAGTGGATTGGTTATAGATTTGACATTATCTTTTGCAATGGGAGCTTCTAAGTATATATGTGGTAGGTATTGCTCTTGAGGCTTGTGATTTTAGGTTAAAAATTGGATATGATGATGATGTGAGATTTACTTGGTATATAACTTTGTAGGTATGGATAGTTGGATGGGTTTGGCACTTGTTGTGGGTGTTATTTCAGCTATGGATATTTTGACAATTATGGATATATGTGATTACCTTTGGATTAAGTTTTTTTGCTTGAGATTTCAATTAATACAAGATTTTATGTTCTTCTAATGTGATAGGTTGGGTGAATTTCTCGTTGGATGGCTTCTATGTATGTCCAGTGGCAGTGGCATAATAGGAGGTGGCATCATTCATGTTTGAGATGTTGGATACTTTGATTTTGTTGTAGGTACCAAGATGGAGCACTTGGTGTACTTTGATCCATGATGGTGGATGTGCTAGGAGGGATTGTTCCCTTGTTCATTTATGTGGCTATGGATTGACCCTATGCAATGTATACAACAAGTGGGAGATTGTTGAGATAATGGGTGTTGCACACATTGCATAATATTGCTTAAATTTTATTATTTTATTTTATTATGTAATGTTTTACCTAGATGGACATGCAACATGGAAAGATTCCCATGGTATATACTTGATTAGTTGTATTTTAATTATGATAAATTGACATGGACCTCATACTCTTATCCACTATGATGTGATTTAATTATTTTTTTGAAAGCCTTCAACCAATTGGAATCATCAGGCACACAACCTAATTCCCTGTGAAAATGGAAGCAAACACTACCAAAGAGATGTAGTCTTATGAAATCGCAATGTTTATGGAATGAAAAGAAATGATCTTGTAAGGATGCACCAAAATGTCTAAAATAAAAATGGGCATTGGGCTACATCATTCTTTTTTTTTTAATGATTTCAAGACCAATGAATACTTTCCAATTTTATGTTAAATCTATAATATTCATATTCATTTGAATGCATAAATAACTGAGTGCATTTCTCAATTGAGTATCTAAGTCATTGTCCATCCCATTTCCTTGATTGGTTTTTTGCATTTTTTGTCTTTCCATGATGTGCATATGCAAGGACTTCTACATTTGTTTGAGAATATCAATAGGAACCATTACAACTTCAAATCTGTCATATTATTATTTTCCAAAATAACAAAGATTTGATTGTCCATTTTTTATTGGAGAAAGTTCATTTTCTTGTAGCTAGTTAAGTCGAGAGGCTTTCTACAGTGGGAGCAAATATCAATACAAACATTCCACACTTTTTAAAAAAATTGATGGTTGTATGAATGTGACTCTATATTAATATCTTGAAATAGATGGATTTTGTAATGTTCAAATCTATTACTGCCATGTTGAATAATTTTTTTAACCAGCATGATAATGTAATATATTGTTATAACTACCACGTTCAATAATAATGAAAAGACTACATTCACATTCCAAGCTAAGGGAGAGGGATGCATACGCTAGGCTGGGCCAATTGTACCTACAGACAAATGGATTGACAAAACAATGGAAGAGGCCACTAGAACATTTGTTACTCCTCTATTAGAATTCCAATAGTCTTTGTTGTCCCATGAACCATTGCCATAGATACAGTGGCATTTGGTTTTAGGTAAATCTAACACATGACTTGTGTTACTACTACGCACATGACTATTACCAAGATTTAAAATTTGCATGTTGCATTACAAAGCTGGATGCCAATTCAACTAAGCCATCTTCAAATGAATTACTACAACTTCTATATAAAGGATTTTGGTCATTGATTTGGAAACAAGGATATCTCTTCTTTGTAGAAGATTTTTTCATGGTTTTTACAAATTTCCATTTTTTCATTTACTATTGCATTTTACTTTAGAAATTGTAGATTTTTATTATCCATGACTTTTTCATTTAAATATTTGTGTAGATGTGTAGTCAATCAACTTGTTATCTACAAGAAAGTCACATATTTTGTTTCAGCATAGTAAAAACCATCAGGTGTGTTGTGATCATGATAGTAATGATATTACCAGAGTTTTTACAATATTTGTTGCATGCCTTCTCAAATGTCATGGCTTCCTGATAGTCCCAATTATATAGTTTTTATACCATTTATTATGCAAGACCATTTGAAAGTACCCAAAAAACCCTTAATTGATATTGTGCCTAATGTTTTCAACTCTTTTGATTTTTTAAATACTACTTTAAAGAAATAAACAACGCTTTTAATAAGATGGAAAGGAAATTTGTAAATAACTTAGTAAATAAATAGGATCATTAATCAGATAAATTTAGTTAGGATGTTCTTTAGAGGGCATGGATGAGATCACACTGCATAATTTTTAGAGCATCCAAGATGGTCATTTCTCATAGTAGCTTGATCAATCTCCACATTTCATAATGAAGCTTTATGATATGTCAGACAATTTTCCAATAGCTCTTGCTCTTTTTGTTGTAGAGGTAAATACTAAATTGATACAAATGTAGGCCACCTTACAAATTTGTAGTCAACTTAACAAATTGGTGTATATTTCAATTCTATAGCATTGCTAGGGAGCATCTAAGTGGGAGGTGTGGAAACCTAGTCAGTTTAAACTCATTTTTTTTTATAGATGAGGTCTATTATTTTTAAATTGAAAAGTAATCTAAAAGAATTGTTTAGAGTGTTTGATAAATATGATATGAAAGTAATGTAGTTCTCCAGATGTTCAAATATGTACAGTCTAATTTCTTTCTTGTCTAAAAGGAAGAGAGGAGTTAAGTTCCTTAGGTCTGATGAATGCTAATTGCTTCATCATGAAAATAAAATAAAACAAAAATTTAACATAGATTCAATGAACATGATCATTTATCAAATAAATTCAGTTATAGTATTCTTGAGAGAGAGGTGTGGATGCTGGAATGTCTACAGTTTAAGCCCAATTTTATACACAAGGTACATTTTTTAGACTGCTTTCCTTGTCAAGCCATCACACAATGGTAGGGGTGCCAACTAATAAATTAGTGCAATTGTTTCCACAATCCAAAAGAGAAAAGCTTTCATAATGAAATAGTAAATTTCTAAAAATAGAGAAAGTTCATCTCCACTATTGATGTTAAGGGAATTAAAAGCATTTTCTTTTTCTTTTTTGTTTTGTGACATACATTTCTATCTATTTTTAGAAGCCAATCACAAGAGGTGAGTGGATATCTCTGTAATTATTTTAAAATCTTCTTCAAACTATTATAACTATTTATGTTTATGTTGCAGCTATTCGTCTTCTCTCACCCATAGACTTATGATTACAAGAATTTAAAAATCTACTTCAAACTATTATAGTTCTTTATGTTTATGTTGCGGCTGGCAAATTGTATTATTGTCTTCAGTAGGTGTGGTGGTGAGAAATAGATATTGAGGGTGAATGATGAGAAAGTCTTGGGCATTTATAGTCATGGTGATTGCTATGATAGAGATGTCATTATGACTTAGGTTAGTGTAACAAAAAATTCTTTTTATAATAGAATTATTTTAAGTGTTAAGAATAAAGTTTAAAAAATGATTTTTTTCTCTTTCACTTTATATTTCAAAAATTAAATAATTTTTTTTTAAAAATTATATATAAATATTAGTTTTAAGTATTTAATCTCTTCTCTATAGTTTTTTGTCCATTTTATAATTAAGCTAGGTTACTCTAAAAATTAATATATAATTATTGTTTTTTTCTTTTCTTTTTTATTACTAGAAATATTGTAAGACTTTCAATACGATAGTAATAATAAAAGTAAATATAAATGTATCGACAAATAGGATTAATTTAATTGTTCACAATTTTTTCAATCTATTGAATTATATTATATTTTTATATTTTTTGTTTACCATAATTATTATCTTATGCTTTCCTTCTTATCTCAACTTTCTTAAATTTTAATTTTATTAAAATGCATTATGTACACTAGATTCCAATAGAGAATAACTAATAACAGGTTCAATTGTTTTAGAAGAGGTCTTTTACACACACACACACACACACACACACACACACACACACATACACATATATAGTTCCTACATTGTTTTTTTTTAAATAAGCTATAAAAAAAATGTTACTTTTTTTTAACCTATACACTTATTTGTATGTTTTAATTTTTTTCCCTAACATAGATAATACAATGTGTTTACTATTAACATTTATATTTATCTTAAGATTTTAAAAAAATAAATGTTTCTATTTTTTTAATTGTGCAAAAGGTATAAGACATGGATGTGCATATAGGGATGAAGGTTGAAGTCTCTTCTGATGATAATGGTTTTAAGGGTGCTTGGTTTGAAGCAACTGTCATAAGACGTGTTAATAATACTACAAAAATAAGTATTATGTTAGATATGAGAATTTCATAATTGATGAAGTGGTTCCAGAGCCCCTTGTGGAAGAGGTCTTTCTTGAATATATGTGTCCAATTCCACCTCAACTACCATTGCCTTCAATTATAGTAGCTGACCTTCATGTGGAAGTACTAGAAAATGACTGTTGGTCAAGGGGATTGATTGTTGATACATTTGAGTCACCTCTTACCATGAAAGAGTTATATGAAATATATTTCCTTGATAGTCATACTCTACTACCACTTTTACACTCCTGTTAGGAATGCTTTACAACCTATTAGACTATTTATTCATCCAAGCATAAACTTTCCTACTTAGCAAGTTACTATAAATCAACATGCAAACATAAATCATGAAAAGATCAACACATAACATAGTGATTTATGTGGAAACCACCAATAACATGCTACTCAATTCTCACTCTTCTGAAGTGATGCCCTATAAAAGGTCTACCCTATTAAAGGCTACAACACACTATTAAATGTGACCTAGTTAAAGGATTTAACCACCTTGTTAGAAGTGGGCCTAGTTAGAGGACTTTAGAACATTCACTTAGAATGCCACCTTGTTAAAGGATTTACAAATGGTTGTTAAGCCAACCTAAGTCCATAGGATTTTTACCCTAACTAATACAATTGCTAAAGAGTAACAATAAGGGGTTTTGACCTAATTACAATTCACAACTTATTTTATAGATTTCATATCACAATTGAGCTCTTCACAATTTGCCTGGCTTTCAGTCTCTGGAGCTCTTGGCAACTTGTTCCCCTTTCAAGCTTTGTCTCCTTGAGTCTCCATGCTTGATGTGTTAGATTGTGGTGACTGATCAGGAAAGTACTGTACATACTTCATAAATAGTGGAGTTCGAGGCATCACCCCGAAAAATTTTTTTTTTGGGAAGTAGCCGACATATTATGGCCAACATATGGCCGACATGTTATAACCCTAAAGCGGTTTAATACTTGTATAAAAAGGGCTTAGGGTTGGGTATTTTTGTGTGTGGTGATACGAAATTGGTTCTTGCGGTGGTATTGAGCTGTAAGGGATTACGGATTGTAATCAGGTTGTAATCACTGGATTGTAATAAGATCGGACTTGCTGTTTGGTGGACGTAGCCCAAGGATTGGGTGAACCACATTAAATCTTGGTGCCTTGTGTTCATTTCTGTGTGTTCTATTATTTTTTGTTATTGGTTATATTTGCATGTAGTTTTTATTTCTGTCCATGGTTTATCCTAACAAGTGGTATCAGAGCAAGGTTGTCTTTCAGTTATCCTCTGTAGGAAAGTCTCACGGTTAAGTGGGAGTCTCATAGTTGAGTGGGAGCAATGGCAGATGAGGGTAAGTTGAGGGTTGACAAGTTTAATGGGCAGAACTTCCAGTTATGGAAGATGCAAATGGAAGACTATTTATATCAGAAGGATTTATGGAAGTCGTTGGAAGGAAAAGCCAAGAATCAGGGAACTATGTTAGAGGTTGAATGGGATCTTTTGGACAGAAAGGCACTCGAAAGCATTCGGTTATGCTTGGCACCATTGGTGGCATTTAATATTACAAAAGCAAAGATGACAGAAGATTTGATGAAAACCCTAGCGACACTGTATGAAAAGCCCTCCGCTTCAAATAAGGTATTTCTCATGAAGCGTTTATTTAATATGAAAATGGCAGAAGGTGGATCTGTTGCAGATCATTTAAATAAGTTTAATACTATTACTAGTCAATTATCTTTTGTGGGTATCAATTTTGATGAAGAAATTAGGGCCCTCTTGATTTTGTGTTCTTTGCCTGAAAGCTGGAATGGCTTGGTAATGGCGGTGAGTAATTCTGTTCCTGGATCTAGTACCCTAAAATATGATGATGTGATTGGTGTTATTTTAAGTGAGGAAACTCGTAGAAAATCCTCAGGTGGATCTACATCAGGAAGTTCTTTAAATGCACAAAGCAGGGGCAGAACAACTGAAAGAGGAAGTAACTCTGGAAATCATGGGAAATCAAGAGGAAAGTCAAAGGGGAGGAGGTCTCAATCGAGAGGACCAAATGATTGCTGGTACTGTGGGAAACGAGGGCACAAAAAGAAAGATTGTTGGACTCGAAAGAAAAATGAAGGAGATAAATCAGATGGAGACAAAGAGGCAAATGTGGTAAGTAACAAATCCGAAGAGGATGCTTTGCTTCTATCTTTAGAGAGTGTTGATGATTCATGGGTTTTAGATTCTGGTGCTTCTTTTCATGCTACACCTCATAGAGGTTATTTCATTGATTATGTCCAAGGGGATTTTAGGCTTGTTTATTTGGGGGATAATGAACCCTGTCAAATTGTTGGAAAGGGAAAAATTAAGATTAAGTTGCAGAATGGGAATCTTTGGCTACTACATGAGGTAAGACATGTTCCAAAGCTGAGTAGGAATTTAATTTCAGCAGGGCAACTCGGTGATGAGGGTTGTGTAGTTACTTTTAATGATAAAAATTGGAAGGTTTCAAAAGGTTCCCTTATAGTAGCAAAAGGTGTGAAAGTAGGCACCTTATATCTTTGTACAGGTCATATTGTTCCTTCTACTTTGATTGTTTCAGAGAAAAATGAATATTCAGGAACAATTACTGCAGTTGAGCAGGGAGAACAAATAGCTGTTGTAGATTCTGATACAGCGTTGTGGCACAATAGACTTGGGCACATGAGTGAGAAAGGTATGAAAGTACTTCATTCAAGGAAAGTTTTACCAGGTCTAAAATATGTGAATATGGATTTCTGTGAAAGTTGTGTGTATGGAAAACAAAAGAGAGTGAGTTTTGTAAAGACTGGGAAGGAAAACAAAAAGGAGAAATTAGAGCTTGTGCATACAGATGTATGGGGACCGGCTCAAGTATCTTCCCTTGGTGGCTCTCATTATTATGTTACATTTATTGATGATGCAACTAGAAAAGTATGGGTTTATTTCCTTAGACAAAAATCTGATGTATTTCAAACTTTTAAGAAATGGAAATGCTTGGTTGAAAATGAGACTGGTAAGAAATTAAAATGTCTCAGATCTGATAATGGTGGTGAGTATTGCAGTCATGAATTTGAAGATTATTGCTCCACTAATGGTATTCGTAGACAAAGAATTGTTCCAAGGACTCCACAGGAAAATGGAGTGGTTGAACGCATGAACAGGACTATAATGGAGCGCGCAAGGAGCATGAGGTTGCATGCTGGGTTGCCCTTACACATGTGGGCGGAGGCTATCAATACTGTAGTATATTTGATTAATAGAGGACCCTCTACTCCTTTGGGCTGTGGTATTCCAGAGGAAGCATGGACTGGTAAGAAGGTGAGTTATTCTTTTCTCAAGACCTTCGGTTGTGAAGCTTTTGCTCATATAGACTCTAAAAATAGAACCAAGCTAGAAGCTAAATCAAAGAAATGTGTCTTTGTTGGATATGGCATTAATGAATTTGGCTATAGGCTTTGGGATTTTGAAAATCATAAAATTATAAGAAGCCAGGATGTCATATTCAATGAAAAAGTGTTGTACAAAGATCTGTTGCAGCAACATGAGAAGAAAGAAGATGATTATGTAGTGCTGGATGATACTCCAAAAGATGATGTTCCAGCCATTCCTCATGATGTGCAACAACTACAACAACAAATACCACACACACCAGTGAATGTTAGATGGTCAACAAGGCCAATTAGACCTCCACAAAGGTTTTCTCCCTCTTTGTATTCTATTTTACTTACTGATGCTGGTGAACCTGAAAGTTATGATGAAGCTGTGCAGGTGGATACTAAGATTCAGTGGGAGTCTACAATGAAAGATGAAATGGACTCTTTGCTGAAAAATAAGACATGGGATTTGTGCAAGTTGCCTACAGGTAAAAAGGCTTTACAGAATAAATGGGTTTACAGGTTGAAAGAAGAGGAAGGAGGTAAGAAAAGATTTAAGGCCAGGTTAGTTCTAAAAGGATTTGCACAGAAAAAGGGAATTGATTTTGATGAGATATTTTCTCCTGTTGTTAAAATGACTTCTATTCATACTATTTTAAGTCTTGTGGCTACTGAAGATTTGCATTTAGAGCAGATGGATGTTAAAACAGCCTTTCTTCATGGTGATTTGGATGAAGAAATATATATGGCTCAGCCATAGGGTTTTGAGGTCAAAGGTAAGGAGAACTTAGTGTGCAAATTGAAGAAAAGTTTATATGGCTTGAAGCAAGCACCTCGGCAATGGTATCTTAAATTTGACAGTTTTATGCATGAGCATGGATATAATAGGTGTCATTCAGATTACTATGTTTATTTTAAGAGGTTGGATGATTATAGCTACATTATTTTATGTTTATATGTTGATGATATGCTTATAGCTGGGTCTAACATGGATCATATTAAGAGGCTGAAACACCAATTAGCACATGCATTTGCTATGAAGGATTTGGGGGCAGCAAAACAAATCCTTGGTATGAAGATTCGCAGAGATAGGAAGAACAGAACATTGACGCTATCTCAAGCTGATTATGTTGAGAAGGTGTTGCAACGTTTCTCTATGGAGAATGCTAAAGCTGTCAGCACACCTTTACCTGGTCATTTGAAATTGACTAAGGAGATGTGTCCCAAGACACAAGAAGAGGAGGATAAGATTTCCAAGGTACCCTATGCTTCAGCTGTAGGAAGTTTGATGTATTCTATGGTATGCACTAGGCCAGATATTGCACATGCAGTGGGAGTCGTTAGCAGGTATATGAGTCATCCAGGATTTGAGCATTGGAATGTTGTCAAGTGGATTCTCAGATATTTGAGAGGAATATCCAATAAGTGTTTACACTTTGGGGGCTCTACTACTGATTTACAGGGCTATGTTGACTCAGATTTGGCTGGGGATATTGATACCAAGTGGAGTACTACAGGTTATGTCTTTATTGTTGGTGGGGCAGCCGTGAGCTGGGTTTCTAGGCTACAGAAGATTAATGCTCTCTCCACTACAAAGGCAGAGTATGTTGCTGCTACAGAGGCAACCAAAGAGATGATATGGCTTCAGTTCTTCTTGGAAGAATTGGGACATCCTCAGAAGGATAATTATTTGTTCACAGATAGTCAGAGTGCCATTCATCTTGCTAAGAATTCAGCTCTGCATTCTAAGACCAAACACATATAGTTGCGGTACCATTTCATTCGGTCAGTTTTGGAGGATGGACAGTTAAAGCTGGAGAAGATACATACCAATGAAAATCCAGTAGATATGTTGACAAAGGTTGTAACAAGGGAGAATCTGAACTCCTCTTCAGCTTCAGTTGGTCTTTTAGACTAAATGTGAATAAAAGAATAGCAGAGTCCAGGGTGGTTTGATCCAGTGGGAGCCCCATGCGGTAGTTATATTGCTATAGGATCAGTCTCCAAGTGGGAGATTGTTGTTTTGTGTGGAGCCTGATCAGTCCCCAAGTGGGAGATTGTTAGATTGTGGTGACTGATTAGGAAAGTACTGTACATACTTCATAAATAGTGGGGTTCGGGGCATCGCCGCGAAAAAAATTTTTTTTGGGAAGTAGCCGACATGGTAGCCGACATATTATGGCCGACATATGGCCGACATGTTATAACCCTAAAGCGGTTTAATACTTGTATAAAAAGGGCTTAGGGTTGGGTATTTTTGTGCGTGGTGATATGAAATTGGTTCTTGCGGCGGTATTGAGCTGTAAGGGATTACGGATTGTAATCAGGTTGTAATCACTGGATTGTAATAAGATCGGACTTGTTGTTTGGTGGACATAGCCTAGGGATTGGGTGAACCACGTTAAATCTTGGTGCCTTGTGTTCATTTCTGTGTGTTCTATTATTTTTTGTTATTGGTTATATTTGCATGTAGTTTTTATTTCTGTCTGTGGTTTATCCTAACATGATGTACTAGTGCAATCTTCCTTCTAACCACTTATTGAAGTAGAGTCTCTATGCTCTATTCTTCCTTCCCCTCTTGATGTTTTCTCCTTGACACCCTTTAACCACTTTGCAATTTGGCACTCTAGCAACTCTTGCTTCTTGGCCTGTGACTCCTTAAATAGAAGTCTAGAATTGCTTTTCCTACTCGATTCTTTCCTCCTTTAATTTCAATTCGAATGGATCAGGTAGGCTTCATTGAATCTAACCCACATCTTGTTCCTTCTAGAAAAATCATAAAGAATCCTCTTGAATTCACTCAAAAATGTTTTACATAGAAATTTGTGCCACTAGCTCATCATCCTTATCCTCCACCTAGTTCACAAAATTCAAGGTAACAAACTTGTCAGCTCAAATTTGGTGAATCTTTGACTTTTCAAATAATGCAACACCTCGGCACTATTGAAATTTTGGTGCTCAGCACATACTATGTTACTCAGCATCAACTATGTTCTACTGATGCTCGACACCTACTATGGCTTCACTCGACATCCACTAAGTTTTTTTGATGCTTGGCACCTAAACACACTCGGCTCTTTCTATATCACTCGATACACACTAGATTTTTCATTTGCTTGACACTAATTGAAAATTTTCTTAGCTTGAACTAACTTGTTCGGCACTCACTACTGAACTTGGTTAAGCTTTGTAGTCAACCTTGTTGCAACTTATTCCTCCAATATTTCTAAGTGTGGCCAACCTCTATATCTTCAAGTATGTTATCAATACATCATTTAACCATTTTCTTAATTGATCCTTGCACTTCATTACAAAACCATAGCTCAACATTTCCCTTAGGTACTCTTGTTACATCTGGTTGATTAAATCCTCTTCATCAATAAACTAAGTGATAATACTTGGATCTTATAAGCAATTGTCATTCTAGCAAATAGCAAGGTTGACATCAATGACAAAACAATGATTGAAAACATTCTTTAATAGTAATCTCCCTCTTTGATAGTATTCTTTTTCAATCAATTTTCTAACAATCTCCCTCTTTGGCATTGATGGAAAACCAAACTAATCAACCAATTTAACAAAATGCTAACTAGGTTAAAATAGCAAATCAAATGCCAAAAAGAAAATTATATTCAAAACTATTCATTCTATCAGCAACATAGGTTAACTTATGACTCCCTTTGAATTCTTGTGCTGATAAACTATCTTCCTCTAATTGATTCTTGTCTATACTGATTTCTCCCTCTAAGTTTCTATTTTCCTGATGCATAGTTGAACATTGTTCACTAACTCCCTCTTACATTATTTCTCCCTCTATCTAATTGAATGCTACTTGATCAAATGTTGTTGATTAGTTTCTTCATTCTTCTCCCTCTTTGACAACAATGCCAAAGACATACTATTTCAGCATCTTAACATGCAACTGTAGCATTTATAGCTACTCCAATTTTTCCCTCTGTCACCTTGCTTGTGATTGATTTGGAACTTCAGTACTTTGATTACTTCAGGCGTGATCCTAAAGTAAATATCCTCTACATTAATTTGTAATATGCCAACAATCAACTCTTTTGATGTAGCACAGTCTTACTTTATCTCAAGTAGCCTTGGTTAGGGGTATCACCCCTAACTTACCTCTAAGATACTCAAAAAAATCTTTAGGTAGTGCTTTTGTAAAGATGTTAGCAATCTATTCCTTTGAACTAACATATTCCATCATTGCTTGTCTTCCACCAATACTCTTACCTAGTGATACTTGATTGCAATATGCTTTGTTTGGCATGCATTATAGGATTCTTTGATATGCTGATGGCACTTGTATTATCACAATAAAGTATCATAGGTTCATTTACCTCTTCCTTCATACCTTGCAACAAATTTTTGATCCATACAATATTAGTGCAATTGATAGTAGTTACAACATATTTAGCTTCTACTTTGGACTGTGAGGTACAACTTTGCTTTTTGCTGGTCCAAGTAATCAATCTTTTCCCTCAGAAAAATTCTCCTCCATTGGTACTTTGTCTATCATCAATATTACCTCCCCAATGTACATTAGTGTAGACTTTCAACTCAAAATTTTTAGTTCTCTTGTAGTACAAACCAAAGTCATCAGTTCCTTTTAGGCACCTTAGTATTCTCTTTACTACCATCAGATGATTTTCTCTTGGATTTACAAAAAATCTTGCCACTATTCCAACAGCTAATGCAATGTTTGGTCTACTATGTACAACATACTACAACTTTCCAATCATTGATCTATACAATGTTTGATTCAGTTTAGCTAACTCATCATTCTTTGATAACGTATGTCCTATTACCATTGGTGTACTCACTGGTTTTGAGTCTTCTAATTCAAATGTCTTGAGTATCTCCTTGATGTATCTTGATTGGTTCACAAATATGTGATGCTTCAGTTGATGTACTTGCAATCCAACAAAGAATTTGATTTCTCCAAACATTGACATCTCAAACTCATGTTTCATTTGATCAGCAATATCTTTGCATAGAACATCTTTTCCTCCAAATATTATATCATCAACAAAGATTTTAGATATCAAAATATCTTTACCTTTTTCTATCTTGATATATAGGTTTTTTTTGTCATCTATTTTCTCAAATCCTATCTTCACAAGATATTTATGCAGTCTCTCGTACCATGCTCTAGGTGCTTGCTTCAAACCATAGAGTGTTTTATGCAATTTGCAAACCATATCCTTGTTGTTGTCATCAAAAAATCCCTCTGGTTGTTCTATGTAGACTTCTTCTTCCAGTATACCAGTCAAAAAAGAAGACTTTACATCAATTTGGTAGACCTTGTAACCTTTGTAAGTAGCATATGCAAGTAGTGTTCTTACTCCTTACATTCTTGCAATAGGGGCAAATGTTTCCTCATAGTCTAGTCTTTCTTCTTGTGCATAACCTTTGCAAACTAGTCTAGCCTTGTTTCTTGTTATCTCACCATTCTCATCAAGTTTTCTCTTGAAGACCCATTTGGTACCAATTACATTTTTATCAGCTAGTCCAGGAACTAGGGTCCAGATTTTGTTCTTCTCAATCTAATCTATCTCCTCTGCCATAGCTTTATACCAATTATCATCTTGTAGTGCCTCTTTCACTATTTTGGGTTCAATCTTGCTCAAAAGACATGATTCATTCCTTAGTCTATTCCTTGTCATTAGTTTTGCATCCTTGTCACCAATGATTTGTTCTACAGTGCGATGCCTTGTCACATACTTGTCTAGTCTTTGTTTTGTCCTTTCCATATTTGATCCTCCAGCTTTAGAGTCACTTTGCACATCTCCTTCTGGTATTTCATCATCTCTTTCATATGTACTATTTTTAGAATTAAAATGTGCATTTTCTTTATTCTGCAACTTGGCTTCTGAATGTAGCTTGGCATTCACTAGTTGTGACTTAGCTGATACTAAAATTTGTTGTTGATTCTCGACTTGATTGGCAGCTTAATCTTTAGTTGGTATTCCTTCATAGAAGTATACAAAGGATCTATAATTTTCTATTTTCTTGGATTCATCAACTTGGACTTCTGCATGCTCATCAAAATTTACATTTGCACTCTCCACAATCATGCTAGTGTTAGTATTCAAACACTTATATGCTTTGCTTCTAGTGGAGTATCCAAAGAATATGCCTTCATCACTCTTTGCATCAAAATTTCTATTTCTAGCATTTTTAAGAATATAGCATTTATAACCAAATACTTTCAAATGTTTTACATTAGGTGAGTGACCATACCATAATTCAAAAGGTGTTACATTTGTTCCTTTCTTGACTTGGACTCAAATCAGGGTGTAAATAACAGTACTTATAGCTTCTCTCCAATAATTCAGAGCAATATTTTTCTCCATCATTAATGTTCTGGCATAGTCTATTACTGATCTATTCATTCTTTCTGCAATCCCATTCTGTGGTTGAGTTCTTGGTGTTGATGTTTGCCTTTTGATACCTTTATCATTGTAAAATATCTCAAATTCTTTTGATGTAAATTCTCCTCCTCTGTCTAATCTTAGGAACTTCATATTCTTACCTATTTCCTTCTCAACCCTGGCCAAATACCACTTAAACATTTGAAATGCATCAGATTTTTGCTTTAAGAACATGACAATCATCATCTTGAAACAGTCATCTATAAATAGCATTATATATATGTCTCCTAGGTAGCTTTGCACTTCTATTGGACCACATAAGTCGGTATGGACGAATTCTAGTACTTCATTGGAAGTGTAGGTCTTGCTTTTGAAGCTTGACTTGGTCATCTTTCCTAGTTGACATTGTTTGCACATTGTATTTTCATGCTTCTTTAGCTTAGGCAAACCTCTGACTTTCTTCTTTTTGTTAATGCTAATTAGATTGTCAAAGTTAACATGACACAACCTCTTATGCCATAACAACACATCATCAAGTCTAACAATAAGACATGTTGCATCTTCCATTTCTAAGTAAAATAGATTACTCCTAGTTTGTTCACCTTTTCCTATCATATCATAGATATTGGCAATTTTGCTTCCAAATTCTACTTTATAACCTACATTTCCTAACTATGACACACTTAGCAAATTGTAGTTTAGTCCTTCAACATAGTATGCATTTTCAAATAAAATTTTCTCTATAAGTTTAATAGAACCTTTTCCTTTGATTTGACATGGATTATCATTTCCAAATCTAACACTATTTCCATCATACTAGGTAAAGGTAATAAACTTACTTTTGTCTCTTATCATGTGATGTGAACATCCACTATCTATGATCGATTTGTCATTCTTGTTCACACAAGTCACCAGTGTCATTGCTTCATCTTCACTTGATTCATCCTCCATGGCTACATAGACTAATTCATCATCATTCTCATTAGAGTCATCTTCAACAATGTAGCATCTTTTGCCTTTGTCCTTGTAATCTCTAATATCATCTTTTTTTTTGTTCTTGTACTTGTTTCCTTCTTTGTATTTCTTCTTCTATCTACACCTTACAGCAATATGTCCTGCTTCATTGCAATTGAAATAAATGATAGGGAGCTTACCTTTGAATTTGCCTTTGCCTCTATGGAATCTTCTTGCCAGTAGTGCTTCCAACTGTTCCACATCTTCCTCGTTTGTTCTGTTGTCATTGGATGCATGTTTTCCTTTTCTACTCTTCTTCTTTGATTTCACCTCCTCAATATCTTTCAATGATAACTCAGCCTTGAAAGTAGATTCAATATTTTCAAGTCTATAGCTATCATAATTTGACAATTCAAAAGCAGTGAGTCTTCCCAATATACCTTCAAAGATTAGTGTGTTTCATGGTACACACCTTAGCTCTTGGATGGCTAAAACTCTAATAGCATAGATGGGGAGTAAAGTTCTTAAGTATTTGATATTAATAGTATCATATTTCAAATGACCACCTAGACTTCTTATTGCACTTACCACTTCTTTCATTTTAGATGCATATTGAGCAGCATTCTCACCTTCCTCCATTTTCATGTCATCAAACTTTCCTTTGAGGCTTTCCCTTTTTTCTCTTTGAACATTTTGACCTCCTCCATAGATATCTAACAGGGCTTTCCACATCTTAAATGCATTATCACATCCTTTGATGTCATCAAATTCAGCATAACTGAGTGCAGAGGCAATCTCTAACATTGCTTGATTATGCTATTTCTTTTTGTTCAAATCATCTACAGAAAGGGGTCCAACTAGATCTACATGTTCCACTCCAATTGAAGTTTTTGCATAATCACCTATTGATCTAAGGTGCAGTTTCATTAGACTTTTCCATACAAAAAAGTTATCTTTGTTGAGCTTGGAAACTTCTCTCTTGGAATTTTTTTATCTTCTTGCTTCTAGTACCTTTAAACTAAATCAGCAAATGGCTCTGATACCAATTGTTAGGAATGATTTAGAATAACTAAGAGGGGGTAGGGGTGAATCAGTTATTCAAGGTCCAAATGTACAATTAAAACTTTTTCACCAAGTAAAGTGAACCTATTAGACTATTCATTCATCCAAGCCTAAACTTTCCTACTTAGCAAGTTACTGTAAATCAACATGCAAACATAACTCATGAAAAGATCAACACATAACACAGTGATTTATGTGGAAACCCAATTTGGAAAAAACCACTAGTAACATTCTACTCAATTCTCACTCTTCTAAAGTGATGCCCTGTGAAAGGCTAGCCTTGTTAAAGGCTACAACACACTATTAAATGTGACCTAGTTAAAGGATTTATCCACCCTGTTAGAAGTAAGCCTAGTTAGAGGACTTTAGAACATTCACTTGGAATGCCACCCTGTTAAAGGATTTTAAAATGGCTATTAAACCAACCTAAGTCCATAGGATTTTTACCCTAACTGATACAATTGCTAGAGAGTAACAATAAGGGGTTTTGACCTAATTACAGTTCACAACTTATCTTGCAGATTTTAGATCACATTTCAGCTCTTCACAATTTGCCTAGCTTTCAGTCTCTGGAGCTCTTGACAACTTGTTCTCCTTTCAAGCTTTGTCTTCTTGAGTCTCCATGCTCAATGTATCAATGCAATCTTCTTTTTGACCACTTATTGAAGCAGAGTCTCTATGCTCTATTCTTCCTTCTCCTCTTGATGTCTTCTCCTTGACATCCTTCAGCCACTTTGTAATTTGGCACTCCAATAGTTCTTGCTTCTTGGCCTGTGACTCCTTATATAGAAGTCTAGAATTGCTTTTCCTGCTCAATTCTATCCTCCTTTAATTTCAGTTTGAATGGATTAGGTAGGATTTCATTGAATCTAACCCACATCTTGTTCCTTCTAGAAACATCATGAAGAATCCTCTTGAATTCACTCAAAAATGGTTTACATAAAATTCGGTGCCACGATCTCATCATCCTTATCCTCCAACTGGTTCACAAAATTCAAGGTAACAAACTTATCAGCTCATATTTGGTGAACCTTTGACTTTTCAAATAATGTAGCAACTTGGCACTATTGAAATTCTAGTGCTTGGCACATACCATATTACTCGGCATCAACTATGTTTTACTGATGCTCGACACCTACTATGGATTCACTCGAAATCCACTAAGTTTTTTTTATGCTCAGCACCTAAACACCCTCATCTCCTTCTGTATCACTTGGCACACACTAGATTTTTCATTTTCTCAACACTAACTAAAAATTTGCTCGGCTTGAACTAACTTGCTCGGTACTCACTAATGAACTTGGTTAAGCTTTGCAGTCAACCTTGTTGCAACTTATTCCTCCAATGTTTCTAAGTGTGGCCAACCTCTATATCTTCAAGTATGTTATCAATACATCATTTAACCATTGTCTTAACTGATCCTTGCACTTCATTACAAAACCATAACTCAATCTTTCCCTTAGGTACTATTGTTACATCTTGTTGATTAAATCCTCTTCATCAATCAATTAAGTGATAGTACTTGGATCTTATAATCAATTGACATTCCAGCAAATAGAAAGTTTGACATCAATGACAAAAAAATCATAGAAAACATTATTTAACAACAATCTCCCTCTTTGATAGTATTCTTGTTCAATCAGTTTTCCAACACTCCCAATTATGACTAGCACAAGAATGGGTTGGAGGTCAATGGATTCTAGCATAATCATATTGAACAACTCACCATAATTTTGTATCAAGATTAATGACTTGATAGATAATTTTGATTTCCTTTTGTCTTTGAATTGAATACTACTATTTGAAGTATTCCTGAATCACTCAGATCAAGTACGTTTGAAATCCACTCAACTACTTGTTAAATAATGTATTTAACTTCAATTTTTTTTTCTATATTTATTTAGTAAATAAAATTTTTATGTTGGATATTTAATTTAATTCTTCTATTGATTATTAAAATTATATTTTTACCTTTTTTATTTATATTTATATTCATTTCCATATGTATAAATTAAATAAATATATTAGAAAAAATAAAATGGATGTTGACCAAAGTGAATCTGAAATAACTATTGGTATCTCATTACTTCAAGATGATTCTATTGAATCAGATTGAAATAATGAAATCTATTTGGATAGATTTGGAAGAGTCCTTATAGAGTGTTGTAAAATAATGGTCAACAAAATGCATGGTGCAAGCCTAAATGTTTGAGATGTGCAAGATCTTCAAATCCTACAAATGGAAGACTATACAAAGGGGATTCATGAGGCATGGAGGAAAGGAGTCTAATTTTGTGAATATATGAAACACATGCATTATGATGAGGAATATAGGGAAGGAGAAAATTATAATTTCCTCACTAAAGAATTTCATGTGTTTCTACACCACTATAATGAAATCTTGTTGTAATGAAATAATGAACCACTCTAATATTTTAGCGTTAATAATTTTAAGGAATTTTTCTTTTTGTACAAATAATGTTTGATGGGTATGGATTCTTAGCAAAATTGAACATATCTATCTAGATAAAAGGTTTTTTAGTATATCATATATCTATGTATGTATTTCTCTTATGGGGAAAATTTTGATTTCATCATTGAAGAACTGTAAGTGTTTCTACACCACTGCAATAAATTCTTGCTCTTTTGAAAGAGTGAACCAGTCTTATATTTTGGAATTATAATGTTTAAGGAAATTTTCTTTCTATATAGTTCATCTTCAAAGGGTATGGATTCTTAGATAAATTAAATATATGTTTCTATATAAATGGGAGTTTAGTATTTCATATATTTATGTATGGATTTCTCCTATGGAGAAAATATCTTTATCCTTTATCTATTTCCAATTTGTTCAAATTTTTTAAGAAATATGTATCTTAAGTACAACATAATGGCCCCAACTATTTTCCAATTTTATAAACAATCTCTATGAAACTTTAATTTCTTCTTATATTACTTTTACAATTCCTTGATATTTGGTAATAAAATAAATATCACCATATTTATTATCCATGATGTTTGTTTTGAACATAAATTGCAAGATATTTCTCGTTAATTGAAGATTTTATTCACTTTATAGCTATGAATCTATCAGCACCAAATTTTCAATCTGATAAGGAAAGGAGACAATATCAAATAGAGCAATAGAGAGCGTATTAGAGAGAATATCAAAGGGAATATCAAAGACATTGGAGAGAACAAATGACAGAAGATCAAAGCCAAGATGAAAGGAGTAATAAACTCCAAAGACAAAATTATGTTATACGAAGAGCACAACTATTAGTACAAGAATTGGAATCTGAAAATAGAGATCAACATAATAGTAACAAAAGTTGTCATCAAAGAAAATCTGATGGAGTATCGCATTTTGAGATACAAGGAAGACATTGAGTGGATTTATAGTTCAATAAGAGGTATAATCAACCCTTGACTACAAATATGGAATTGGATCTTCAAAATGAAGTTGCAAGGAAAAATAAACATGTTCCTAAAACACTCCATCATACAACTCAAGTTGGGATAAATTTAGCTAGACAAGGCAATGTAGAAAATACACAAAACCCAAATAGAAATCTTCATGATAATTTCTATAGATTCCAAATGCAATTTTATCAAAAATTGGATAGCTTAAGAATGCCAAACATATGTTATATTTGTCAAGAATGTTATCTAGGAATGAAAGTGTCACGCACCTCAGAAGGTCCACTATGTAATAGATGCTGACAAGAGAGAGGAAATAACATATTCTCAACTTCAAATAATATGGATCCAAGACCTCAACTTGAAGAGCTTGCAAACTTGACACAATTTGAGGAAATGTTAATTGGACGTGTGAGTCCCATACTACAAGTTACACATGCAACTAGTGGCCAATTTAAGTACAAAGGAAACACAATAAGTTTCCCACAAAATATAGATCATGTCTCAAACATATTGCCACATACAATAGATAAGTTGCCAATTATTATTATATTAAGGAGAGATCAACATGAGACACACTATGATGTTACTATGAATACAGATCATGTATACAAAGCACTCAAATACAAAGTAGACCATGATAAATTTTACTCTAATGTTTGAATTAATGAAAATGCTCTCAATGATCTACCCACAAATAGAGATTAAAATGTTTTTCATAGATTGAAGATGGTGAATATGGAATTTGATACAGATGCAAATAATATTATTTTTTGGGGTCCAATTATGGAGACAGATGAAGGGAATATAGTTGAACACACAATATCAATGGCTTCAAGATTTCCTAATGCACAAAAGGAAATGGAACTTATCCGTGCATGGGTTAATAATCTTGATGAAAACCCAAAATCATTGATAGATTGGCCAAGTATTGGTTTGCCACCTATTGATGATTATGTCACATTGAGATTATTGGATATGGCATTCCTATTGGAGTTGATGAAATCCAACTCTGAAGATGCCCAAGATCACTTGCATGCAATAACTTGTAAAAGGGAAGCCAAGGAAAGAAGAGCGTGGAGCAAGGGAAAAAAACCTAAATGGGCATGAGAGAGAAGAAGTATGCAAACACAAGAAAATATGTATTTACAATAAGAATTTGATGAGATACAATGAGAGAGAGGCTATTTATAAAGGCCTCAAGAAAGCTTGTAGAACAAGTTGGAAGGTGGTAGAAGATAAGGTTGACAACCAAGCACTTTTTCACAAAAAGGTGGAACATGCTAGAAGGGAACAAACTCTCGTGTTGTCAACAACTAACCACAACAACTATTAAATAAATGCATTAACCTAAGTAAGCTTAAGTAAATAGAATAAATAATTAATAATTAATTAGTTATTTACTCTAACACCCCCCCTTAAGTGCAACTTAGGGAAATGCCTTAAGCTCACAAAAATAAAAAATGCAAAAATGGGTCTTGAAAATGAGGCCATGTTAGGTACCCATGTACAAATGCAAAAGATGCAACCTCTGAAAATCGAGAAAGAGAGAAAACCATGTGGGAAAAACCCTCCCCCAAAAAGATGTAAGAACCTAGTGAAGAACTGAAGAAGCCTCCAACTGGGGAAATGTCCCCTAAAACAAGAACAAAGAGTGATCATGAAGAGCATCACTGAAGCATGAAGAAGCCACAAAATCTGCCATCAAGAAGAAAATTTCTGATCTACAAAACCTCCATGGAAGAAGAAGGCACGAACTAAGCATGTCTATATGGTAGATGACCCATCTCACCAAAATGCATAGGCAGCCAGCCACTGCAATCGCCTCGTATATAGGATCAGCCACTGCATACATAATTCACACTATCGAACCATCGAACCACAGATGCATTAGAACAACAACATAACCCCCACTTAATGCAGGTGGAGTGAGATGATAGGCACCTGAGAAGGTGGACCAAAGTCTCCTGTAAACGAACCAAGAATGACAAGAGAGGAAGAGGTACAGACACCTATAAAGACACAGTCACACTGAAATTGCATGGGGATAATGTCATGAAAGGGACACTCACTTGACAAAGGGAGGATGCCTAAAATAACAAACAACTATCCCCCCATGGTGCTTTATAAAATAGTGCATATACAACTGACTCAAAAATAACATTCATGAACCTGAAATGCAAAAGTGACACTTTATCTCAGTGCGCATACAAAAGTGCTTACAAATGATGTCTACAATAATTAGAATAGAAAAAAACCTAACACAAAAGAAAGGATAGCCTAAAACAAAAGAAACCATGCCAGGAAAATGATCCTCGAACCTAAATGATGGGGACACAACCCAAGCACAGAATGGACACAACAGGAAAAGGGAAATTGTATTAACTATGAAAATAAGTTAGTACATTCAGTACAGAGATAATAGACTTCAAAACATGCCCTAAGGGCTTACAATAGCACAAAATTGGAGATAATTTCTCCTTTTGGTACCTCCTCTCAAACTCCACTCCGAACTACCTTTTACAATGCCAGTAATGTCCTTAAATAGACCCCAGAGGGTTAAGGACTAGGAGTACATTCTAGAAAGTGCTAGTAGGCATCCACTAACCAAGTAGAAGGCTCCAAAAGCCATGTTAGAAGTTGGTGCAAATCTAGAAGAATCCAAAAATGGTAACCAAACTTCTGGAAGGCATAACTTTTGAACCGTAGCTTCGATTGACGAACCGTTTACATTTCTGAAAAGCTCTTGAAGCGCTCTATAGCCCTATAGACAGCTTTTTCATCCCCCATTTTTTGGCCCTTTTCAAGGTCATTTAATGCCCCTAACCTGACTTTGAAGCATTCTTAGGAGGTCTCCAAAAACTGAAAAACTACAATAACTTTCAAACCGTGGGGCCTTTTGACTTGATTCTTTTTCTGGAATGCTCTAAATTACAATTACATTCATCCAGCCAATTTTCACCTTCTAGTTCACCAAAATGATGGCTCAATTACATACTCCTATTTTTTTAGCATTTACACATATCCCAAGGTGTTCAAATACTCTATCCTAGAACACTGATAGTGGAATTGTGAGAGTTGGAACCTTTATTTGACCCAAATGGGTATCCAAAAATGAAACAGATGAAATAGAAACTAAGTCTAAGTACATTTTTTTTTGGGTGACGCAAGATTGCCCTTATACCTCTGGATGCTCCTGCATCACTAAAACACCCAAGATATCCACCATAAAGCAAAAATGCCAAAAATATGATAGAAAGAGCATGAGCCAAAATCTAAGGAAAAGGACTACATTTTTGAAAATATGACAAAACCAGCTTTCCAAAAATATAACATTTTGAAAAAATTGACATGGGATGCAAAAGATATGCATACCAAAGTCAAAAACACAACTTCAAACTTCAACTAAAAAAATGGGCAACAAAAATGCATCAATACCTGAAAATACCTAAACCAATGTCTCTATCTTAGAACTAGCTTTTTGATGCTTCTTTTGGATCAAAAAAATACCTTCGTATGCTTAAGTTATGGCCAAAAAGTTGAAGGTAGATCCAAAACTGACCCTAGAGAGGTGCAAGGGCTATGATGCAGTGACATCATGTTGATGTTAGCAATCTACGACATTAAATTTGATGCCCAGTCAGCCATCACCATGAAAAAAGAGGCCACGTGACATGCCATATGGCAGGTCCACATGGCAGCCATGTGGCAAGGGTGATGTTGTGGGTCCATCTGGCAAGGTGCCACATGGCACCCAAGCCACGTGTCACCCCCACAGGCTGCCAACTATGCTACGAATGTTGATGCAGGCTATTGAATGTCCAGAGCCTAAAATAGATGGAGTGGAGTGGTGAGCGAGCTGAATACACTGATGGAGGTGGCCAGAAGATGTTATGTTGCCATTGGAGAGAAGCAGAGCATCACTGATGGAGCTGAGGCGGGGGTTTGGAGGTGGAAAGGAGGCATGCTGACGTCAAGCTGAGCACAGGTAGCTCTCAAGTGGCCCCATAGTGGCCACTGGGTGGTGCCGCGGCAGTGTGGCCCTAAAATGATTTTTTTTATTTTTTTAAACCCTGCAACTGTACGATCCCTACAAAGAAGCCCTGGAACCAAAAAATTTTTGCCTCCCAGAGCTTTGTCTCCAAAATTGACAAGTTTTATATGAATCTTGACTGCAAACGACCTTTTGAATCCAATGGCAGCATCCATTTGGGCCTAATGTACTCTGAAAAATTGTTGTCCCCCTAATTTGAAGAAAAAATGCACAAACAAACTAGGGTTTGTGACTTCAAATCACGGCTTCAAAAATATTTCAATGAAGTAGTAGCAAGGAGGCTCTGATACCATGTTGGAGTTGATGAAATCCAACTTCGAAGATGCCCAAGATCACCTACATGCAATAACCTGTCAAAGGGAAGCCAAGGAGAGAAGAGTGTGGAGCAAGGGAAAAAACCTAAATGGACATGAGAGAGAAGAAGTATGCAAACACAAGAAAATATGTATTTACAATAAGAATGTGATGAGATACAATGAGAGAGAGAGAGAGGTTGCTTATAAAGGCCTCAAGGAATCTTGTAGAACAAGCTAGAAGGTGGTAGAAGATAATGTTGATAACCAAGAACTTTTCCACAAAAAGGTGGAACATGCTAGAAGGGAACGAACTCCCATGTTGTCAACAACTAACCACAAAAACTATTAAATAAATGCATTAACCTAAGTAAGCTTAAGTAAATAGAATAATTAATTAATTAATTACTCTAACAATTCCCAACACTATTTCCTAATGGTACCTATGATTGGTTAGAACCACAGTTGTGACATGTATATCTTCATGAATTTGTATAGTATCTTGTGTGATATAGGGATCATCATTTTGGCAAACATCTTAGATTTAGATATTTCACGAATAACATGATCATGAGACATCATGCTCAGAATTCATCCTCTGTGTTTGTAAAGAGAACCTCTACATGCCAATCACCATCAATGAGTTGCGACAACATATGGAAATTACAACTCACTCCAATTTGGTAGATAAATTCATGTGGTTTGGTACAATGCTAAGGGGAACAAGGTCATATTGGGAAAAATCTCATGCAAAAATTGACAGATTTGCTTCATCAAATTGGTTGTCCTACAATATTTTTCACATTGAGTGCAGCAGATATGTATTGGCCTGATTTACATGCGCTAGTGCCAGGAACAATGCTAACTAATCCATGTGAAGCTCAAAATTGGCATAGGAAAAATATAATTGATTATCCTTACATTGTGGCACACTATATGCACTTGAGACACTCTATGTTTAGAAAAGAGATTCTAGAAAATGGAATGAATGTCAAGGATTTTTGGTGTAGATATGAATGGAAACATAGGGGGTCCCCACATGTGCATGGATTCATATGGATTGAAGGTGTACCTAATATGGACAACATTGACTGGTCAAACACTAGTACAAAAACAACAATATATTACTAAATAAACTACTAAAAAATTTATATATGTGACTAATTGTGATCACATGACCAATGGTAGTTTATTACCAGACATTTATCTCCCAACCAAATTTATGACTCAAATATTTTAATCATTGATTTAGTCATTCATTTTTGTTAGCTGGTAGTTTATTTGGTAGTTTATGTGGTAATTTTGGTAGTATATCAGGTAGTTTATTTGGTAGTTGATTTGATAGTTTACTTAGCAGTATATTTGGTAGTTTATTTGCTAGTATATTTGATAGTATATTTGGTAGTTTATTTTGTAGTATATTTGGTATTTTATTTGGTAGTTTATTTAATCATTAATTTAATCATATTAGGGTATGGTGGAATCGAACCACCATCTTCCTACTAGTAAAGCAGGGGCTCTTCCATTAAGCTAGTACCCTTTAAAGAATAGTGATGTTATTAAATGCATAATATAAAGATCAAGAGGTTTTTTTCATTATCAAATTCATTACACGTGACTTGTTCCCCTTATTATAATATTTAGTTGTGGAACAAAAAAAGAAAAACCTTAATAGTAGTAGTTAAGTGTAAAAACCCAACCAATTCATTTCATAACCAACAACAACACTACCCAGATTGTGAAATAGTTTATTTAGTAAATAATTAAGTGTTTATGTAGATGATCTTCATGGCATCACCTTCTTTCCTAAATACTAGTCACTCGTTTGTTAGCCTAGCCTTCTTTCTCGATCATTGTTATGGTGGTCATATTCTTCCAAATGACATCTTAGAGGTACAAATACAAATACAATGCTTCTTATTTTATAGATTCATGGCTTAAAAATGAATTACAAAAGCATTTTTAAATGCTTCCGCACAATCTTCAAGTAGTTCAATTCTTGGTGGAATAATAGAAAAACACTTAAATACCCAACATAAATTTGATCAATAGCAATTATGAGATTATATAAGGATGATGATATGAAAAGAAAAAATCTCTATTATTTTACAAACATAGATAACTAGATAAAGATTTATTGGAACACTCATTTGAGCAAAAAAAAATCATCCAAACTATGAATATAAGAAGTGAAAGAAATAAGAAATACATTATTGTGATACCGCTTCAGGAAATGTAACACATATATAACTTTAAAAGCATCAAATAATATTGATTAAATAAGTGACATAACTTTAAAAGCATCATATTTTCACAATCTATAAAACAAATGTATGCCATTTTTAGGAAAAAAATTTGACCACAACTATTTAATATATTAATTTAAAAAAGTATAAAAAGAGGTTATCAGATTTCCATAATTTAATGATTTTTCAAAAGCTCATCTATTAAGTACCTTATTGAATTTGTTGATTGTGTTATGCTTAAGGATAACTACCAAGGCTATTGTGCCATGTCGATGCAGCTCTTGATTGTACTTTCAATTCACTTGTACTTTCAATTCACCTACATATAGCCAAAGACCATTGTTGAATATGCTTCTCTATCAAGGGTTACCTATAATGAACGACTATAATATTTTGAAGACCAAAATAGATATAAATAAGTAAGGTCTTAGAAAATAAAAAAGGTATCCCCTATTTACAAATTACATGAAGTGGGTATTGGAAGAGGCTTTAATAATGAAGTGGATTTTGAATGTGGCTTTATTTAACTATTTGATTTTATCTTTCATTTTACTAGAGCATATTGATCAATGCCTAACCTATGCGTTGGATTATATTGTTCATTTATTTTATGGAGATTGAATATAAAGAGTTAACATTGTTTTAGTATTATACTACAATAATCTGTTATATTACTACAAGGGTTTGCACTTTCCTCTAATCCCAGCCGTAAAAGGTTAGAGCATGGAATTGAATGGACTAACTGATACACGTATACATTTGGTGTTTTTACCATCAATGTCTAGCCAGGAGACTTGTTATACCTTGGTTTCATAATTTCACTTGGAAGGACTGATAGTGATTTGTAAAATTTGCCTTATCTATTGAAACTACTTAAAAATCTATTAAATTGACAATAGAAATCCTGTAGCATTTCCTTAAAAACAAAATTCTACAGCACATTTTCTGCCATTAAAATCTATTTTCTCAAATCACCATACCTAACATCATTCCAAAATTATTACGCAAGACTCTTTAGTGACTAAATTTTTTCATAGATATTGTAGAGAATATTTTCATCATCTAGCAATATCGTTATATACAGATATAGTATTTAAAAAGCTAGCGGGAAAGATTCAGAAGTAGCCAAGTTTTAGGAAAAACCTCTGACAATTGAAATTCTTCTAGTCTTGGAGAAAGTCGAAACCTTTGCTATGTGATATTTCTCCAAATGCTAGTTTGAGGAGAAGCATACCTCTGCGTTATTGTCACTATCTCGACTTCAAAATAGAGTTTTCATATTCTGAATTTCAGCTGTGTTCCTTAATCCACCTTGTGTATGTATTTTTAAATTAACTCTTACAATTAGTTTAGTGAATATACAGTTATCCATATTCATACCTTAGTTTTAATGATCTTCATTTATTTCTATGATTCTTACATTTCTTCTGTGTTTTTCTGAATTGCTTCCAGTTCTTTCCCTACTTGGAACTTCACATCATTTGTTTAGATGATTAATGCAATAATTTGTCTAGAAATAAATAAGGTAAGAAATCAGAAATAAGAAAAAAATTATTGTGATATTACTTCAAGGAAATGTAACTCATATAACTGTAAAAGCATCAGATAACACTGATTAAATAAGTGACATAACTTTAAAAGCATAAGATTTTCACAATCTATAAAAATGATGCATGTCATTTTTTAGGAACAAAAATTGACCACAACTATTTAACATATTAATAAAAAAAGTAGAAAATGAGGTTATTAGATTTTGATAACTTAATGAATTTTTAAAAGCTCATCTGTTAAGTACCATATTGAATTTGTTGATTGTAATCTGCTTAAGGATAACTACCAAGATTGATGTGCCATGTTGATGTAGCTCTTGATTGTACTTTCAATTCACCTACACATAGCCAAAGGCCACTACTGAGTATGCTTCTCTATCAAGGGTTAGCTATAATGAACAACTATAATACTGAAGACCAAATTAGATGTAAATAAGCAAGGTCTCACCCAATAAAAAAAGTAGCCCCTGCTTCCAAATTACATGAAGTGGGTATTGGAAGAGGCTTTAAAAATGAAGTGGATTGTGAATGTGGCTTTATTTAATTGTTTGATTTTATCTATCATTTTACTAGAGCATATTGATAAATGCCCAATCTAAGAGTTGGATTATAGAATTCATTTCTTTTATAGAGATTGGGTATAAATAGTTAACATTTTTTTAATATTATACAACAATAATTTGGTATATTATACTACAATAATCTGTTGAAAGTTCTCAAATTTTAAAGACTAGAGGACCCACATGGGTTGTTGAGATAGGAAGAAGAAATAGGTTAAAGTCCAATGGTTTTGAGGTAGAAAGACATATTTTTTCTACCTGAATAAATGCCCAGACACTCATTAATAATTTCACCTTAAAAAAACATAGCACTAGAGACCTGTTCACTCTCTCAAATACACCATTACTTGTTCAGTATATCTACAAATTTCAATATGGTTCAATTAAAAAATTACATTCTAACATTCTGGGGACAAAGGTGCTCACATATTTGTGAAGACACACTGCAACATTTTTCGAAGGTGCCTAAATGATCAAATTTCTAATTATATTCCATGATTGAACTTGGAATGAACGAGAAATTATCTTTAAAAAAAATCATTGAAGTACCAATTCCAAACATCAATGATAAAAACTTACTAACCTAGAAATATATTTATTACATCTTGTAATTATGTCTTGATTTTCTTAAGTGAACACTTAAATTGATCTCTTGTGCAGGAAAGTTTTTAAACAAAATGGGAAAAGTTTTGGGTATCCTCAACAACTTCTTGTTGATGTTTTTGCAATCAGAAGAAGATTCAAATCTGTGACACTAAGGAAACGTTCTTTTGAGTGATTTTTTTTGTTATACCACTAAAATTCCTGGCTAGTAAGTATTTTAGAACTGAGGATCTGCATTCTACTTCGATTGGGCAATGGGTATGGTTCTATTAGGAGTACTCTTCCCAGTCTATGTTGGAGATTGGGCATTATAAAATGTTTACCCTTTGCAGTGTAGATTATATAAGAGCTACTTACTCAAAAAGAGAAATTTTAAAAACAAATGGAAAACTTTCTTCACTGTTTTTCCCAAAAAATTAATCTTCTTGATAATATATTGTAATGATTTTGTCATGCATCAAATAGCAGAAATTTATGAGATTGAGGTGTACTCTGTAATTGGAAAGGAACACAAAACTATGTTCAACTTGGAAAATACAAAGGCTACAACTACAAATTTTCATGATAATAACAAGCTAGGCAAAAGGGGATTTTGCTCTATGTACAAGATAACACAACCCTACCTGACAATACTAAGTTTGCTATTACATTGAGCTAGGTTACCAATTCTTTCTCCTTTAAAAATACTTTTGTAATAGTTCAATTATAAATTGTCAGATAGTCACAAGTACATGTTTTGACAATTCACTAATGATCATCTAGTCTGGTTGAAGGAAGCCAATATAATAAGTTTGGATTATTATTTTATTCAATTGCTGCAATAAAAATTTAAGAATTGTGTTTTATTTTGTGTTAGGAAACAATGGTAGATGTAAAGAAACTTTAGTAATGCCACCCACCTTGAATTCCAATCCTTCTCATGATCCAATTTCCCTTGTAAAATTGACTCATGGTACCCCTGCCAAACTGCTCTAGTTCATTTTTAGATTGTCGTACAAATCTAGAGTCATTTATAGACTAACTTAGGGCATTGCCAAATTCATCTCAAAACTCTAGTCATCGCTAAAATTTCTACAAATCAAGGGTCATTGCCAAATCTTCTTGCTTTGGGGTCTCTTCCTATAACATAGAGAATAAGGCTAGCTAGCATATAATTGACTCAAGGTGAGAAATGCTTCATTCTTGAAAAATAATTCAAATGCCTCTACGATGAAGTTAACGAAACACCCTCCACCAAGAGAGTAAAATGACTTTAAAATCTAATTTAAGATTAATCCTTTACACATATTTGTCTATGTCATTTCTTTCTTCACATGGAAAGCACAATAATAATCAAACCCTAGCTAAAAGTTAGGGTAAAAATTTACCGCAGCCTTCTTAATTAGGAAGGCGACTTCACCAGTCGTTAGACTGTCCTCTTTGTTCTTCATAAGGAATTCCCTTCTCGTGGAGCTCTCCACCATCACAACCTTTGTGAGGAAAGTTTCAGAGGGAACGTTTGGATTTTGTTATGTTTCTTCCTCCTCTTTTTCTTTATATTCATCTCATCCATGATGATATCTTCCATATTTTATAGATAACTTATTTACTAAAATCAAAATCACTCTCAGAGGATCAATATAATATTTAATGGATTACTCCGTCCATGAACGCAATGGTGCTATCAAGAGCTGAAAGTTGAGGCAATCTCAAATTTTTCCCCAATTTCAACAGCGAGGAAAACTTCAATAAAATGTTTAATTCTGGAAAAAAATCCTAGATTCAGAAATTTCCATCTATATAATAATGATGGCAAATTGCACCTTGGTGTGTAACCAGTAAAGTGGAAGAGGTGTGGAGGTTGTTTTTGATTTATTAGTTGCAATAGGTCATGTTACTAGTTGGTAGTTTTAAATCAATTATGTATTATTTGAAAAATGATCAAATATGAAATTTTTAATGCATGAAGGTAAATGTATGTTCTTCATTATGTAAGGGTGTTTATAAGATATAAATTCACATTTAAATTATATCTCTCCAAAGTCTTCTTAATAGCTAATCTCATTGTTATTGTTGCACAATGTGTAAATTATGTACAACTAGTATTTGGTAATAGTTCACCATCTAATTATTTCATCTCTAAATTGAGAAGAAATCTCTATATCTAGTAGAGAGTTATTTTATGTTAAAATATTAAGAATTTTGATGGGGATAAAATCACAATACGTTTATTCTCTATTGATAAATTATTAATATTTCATTTCTTCATTCTTATAAAATATTTGCCACTTTCTCCCATCACAACAAATAAACTCACTCTTGATAAGTTGCTAATATTATTTTTTGATTAAATTTGTAGAATTTTTTAGAACTTTTAGGGGGAAAAAAGTATTTAAAATATGAAGTTTTCACAATCCATAATATCATATTGGAAAGATTTCTAGATTTAACTATGCAAAGAAATAATGTTGCCAATAATGTACTTGGCTAGAACCAAGATGTCTACTATATTTTCTTTTATAAAAATTAATATAGAGTAAGTTTCCAATATGATATTATGTCATTCATCTTCAAATTCTTCACACAATAATTTATTGAAATATATACATTTTCCATAGTTATATTTTGGAATACAAATGCTCTTGCATAATAGTTCACATTGATTTATACTTAGCACATGCAATCCCAACATATATAATAGAAATCATGATATCCTAATAAGTGCATGGATAGTAAAATTTGATAGTCTTATTAACACATACAAAATCATTACCTTGCTAATCTCCTTCCATAATGATTACAAATAAAATCCACACTATAATGCATAAATAGTTTTGAAAAAAGTAAACTAAAACCATAATTTTGAATAAAAATACAATAAACTATATGCATAAAACAAAAAACATAAACAACTAAGTATTAATTAAAAATAATCTTATTAAAGTAATAATTAGTTAATTAAAATAAATTACAAATCATATATAAATAAAAAGTTAAAATGTAATAAGTTAAAAATATTTAAGAATTAATTTCTAAATACTATTCAAGTAATAATAAATAATAAACATATTAAATTAATAAAAAATTAAATAAAAATCATAAAATATAAATAGGACAAAAATACAAATAATATTTTAATATTAATAGTGAAGTGCATTCAAGCTAGAGAAGTATTCGGATGGGTGAACACTTAGGAAGTCTCGGCACCTCATCTTTGTGAAAATCACCTAGATCCAATGAGTGCTAAGTGTTTCATTCATTATCATGAGAGGTGGGTTCTTATGAATCATTACTTAGGAAACATGGGACAATGAGTTTGACTCAAAAAACTACACATAATCCTTATAGCAATAGCACTTTCTTTGGATTACGATCAAATTTTAAAGAAAAAAGAATAGAGGAGAAACATTTATTTACTTGGTCATTTATCTAGTTATTCATTTCGTAATTTTAGTTTATCTAATCAATTATTTTGTTGTAATTTTACCAATGACCAAATTAGTCATTTATTTAATCATTTATACTTTTGAATTACAAAAACCTAGTAGAATTTGATCAATTTTAGTCATGTGACTAAAAAAATTAATCTCGTGACTAAAATTTTTAGTCACGTAGTCATTTATTTTCCAAATTTCTACTAGTGAAATAAGGATGAATGCAAAAGTGATGAAAGATATTTTCATTCTATTGTTCATGCAGGAACCCTAGAGAAGATCCTCTCTAGCGAAATATACAAGTATGTTTATAAATATGTATTCTATTGTATAGTTTGATATGACTTGATTTACTCATTCAACTTATTTTGAATTATAGACTTCCATGAATTTTCAACAACCATGTCTCTAAAACATGACACAACTTGCAGAGGTCAATATAGATCATGACTATGAGGAGATCCTAAATTGTATAGAAAGACACAATTTGTAAGGAGGGTGCATTTTTGCAAAAAAAAGGGGGGATATGGTTTGCAGGTAATCATTTCATTACAGTGCAATAGTTAAACCAAAATTACAAATTGGTCACAAATGTCACATGACTAACTACATATCTCTCTTATATATATTATAGGTATAATGCACCTTGGCCATTAAACCTAGAGGGATCAAAATTATATGAAGATAGGGAAACAGGTGAAAAGAAATTTGAATTGGCCAAAAATGATGAAAGAGTCGATTCACATAATCACCACATACTAAAACTATGGAGAGTGATTATAGATTGGTAACCTGTTCTTTCCAAACATGCTATGGTGAAATACATTGCCAAATATGTAGCAAAAGCAGAGAAAATCTCAAAAACATACCACCAAATGTTGATGCACCTCTCCAACATGGAAAACCCAGAAGATTTAGCTACACATGCATATAGGAAACTTCTAACTAAGACAATTATAGAGAGAGACATTCATGCTGAAGAAACAGGTCATATGTTATTAGAGCTTCCATTAGTAGAGTGTAGTAGAAGACTTGTTAATCTAAATGTCTCGCGTGAGGTCTTCAAACCTGTAACTATAACTAATGAAAATGGAAATGAATGATCCCACAATAATGGGTTCCACTTTTTGACCAATTTTGACACTGAAATCAATATTTTTGAAACAAACCTCACGTTCAAGTGACTATATGTCTAAAACTATAAATAATTTCAAGATGACATAAACTAGTGATTTGAAGTACTTTTTTCCTACTTTGTAACCATATTTTTTAATCTAAAAAGAAAAATTATGTCAATTTTTTCTTCTCCTCCAAAAAGTGGTACATAATAAAATTCAATATTTTTAAAGAGTGACAGTCCACTTGACACACATAACTTTTTTCTACAAAAGATAATGAGCTAATTCTTTTGGTGTTGGATTTGTAACATCAATATCCAGAGGATGCATTTGATTTGATTAAATTTGGTTGAATATTGTATAGTTTATAAAGTTTTAAACTGACACCAATCATAATTCAGATATATGTTCATTTTGACACAGATAACTTGTAGTCAATTTATTAAAAATCTATTTTTTAAAATTTGAATAGAAAGTTATCTCAATAAGCAATTTCCTAGATATTTTTCAAATTTTTTGACCTAATTTACTAATTTTCCCGAAGTGTCAAAGTTAGTTGATGTTCAATCAGTAATGAACTTATGATGAGTTAATCTCATATTTGAAAGTCTTAGTGATAAAAATATGTATTGCAATTATAGTCATTGGAAATCTTGCTCCAAGAAACAAATTTTGGCATTTTTTGTTTTACAGTAGGAGATCATTCATCTGCAATTATGGGTGTCAAAAGAGCCAATAAAAATAAAAAGAAAATGGGCCAAAAAAGTTTAATTTTACATGTTCGTGCGAACATAGTATTCACTGTGAACATGTGTTCATAGCAAACATGCGGTCCAAAACTTTTTGGCTACCAAAAATTGAATAAGATATGTTTGGGTGAATATGTCAAATATTTAACATTCACGCAAATATGCAAAAAAAAAAAAAAAAATTGCTAATGTCAGCTTTAGATAGGTCAACTTAAAAATAGTGAAATCGTACTGCAAATTCATACAATAGTATTTTTATATAGTTATTGTGTGAAATTTATCTTGAGGCAACGAGTAAACTTTTTTTTTATGATTTTATAATTGGAAACAAGAAAGGAAGGCAAAACAAATATGCAAGGAAGAGATCTAATGTTCAGCAGAACAAAGAAATCTTTAGAAGACTGTAGCACGTTATCAATGAATTAAACAAGGTATGTAATTATATATATTAGTTTTTTTTAATGGTTTTGAATTTAATTATGTTTCAATCTTATTTTTTATCTAATTTGATTTATTTATAAATTTGTTGCAGCCAATGAACAAGGTGAAGGAAATGTTGAAGAAATCTTGATAGAAGTAGAAGAAGTGCATATGGAAGAGAGGTCAGGAACACTCCCTACGAAATCTCAAATAATGAATGTTGAAGAAGGTTCAAGATCACTCCCTAAAGAGGTTTGAATAATAGAAATTGGATACGGGTCATAATCTTTCCCTACAAAATCTCAAACAATGAATGTTGGAGAAGGCTCAAGATCGTTCCCTATAGAAATTCCAGTAACATAAGTCAAAGAAGGGTCGGGATCAGGTGCAGGAACTAGTATGGATGAACTCCTAAATATTATTCAATCTGTAAAGAATGTTATTTCTCCAAAAAAATAAGATTATTTACTTAAAATGGATGTGGATAAATTGAGAAAATTTGCAGCTATTGTTCAACCATTAAGTTTGTCTAAGAAAAGGTTAATGAATAAGAAGATAAGAGAAAATATGACTCAATTTGATAACACTGAAACACTTGAATAAGCTCAGTTACTTTCACTTTTTCTTACACAAAAGAAGTTGCAAGAGGCATTGAAATTGTTAGGTGTAGACACAACATCAAAGAAGAGAAGATTTTCTAGCATGCAATTTAATCTAATTGAAAATGTTAAACAAGGTTTGAGAAACATAGAAGAATACACTCGAACCAAAGATAAGTCCATGGAAAGAAAAGTGGTGTTGATGTCTATTGTAAATAAGAATATGACCCAAAATAGACAAATATCTTCAATTTCATCTAAAATGGGTTTTAGTAGGAAAACAATTAGAAAATATGTTAAGAGAAGATTAATTGTGGATGATAGTACTATGGAGGGAAATTGGGCAATCATGTCATAAAAAAATTTAGTCATATCATTTTGGATTGATAATACACATCCTTCATCAAATAGTAGAGATGTTATCAGGCATAAGATTGCATCTAGTCAATATGAATATCATACAAAACATTGGTTGGACACAACACAACATGAGTTATATATGCCATTTTGTAGTGAACTTCCTAATGTAAAAATTAGACAAATGTTGTTTGAAAAATTGAAGCCATACTTTGTGAGGTCAAACAAAGTGTTTGAAACATGTTTTTGTCGTCATCATGTATTGAGTTTGATCTCCACTATTAGTTATTCATAAGTTTGTAGAAGACACATATGGTTTTCATGTTGGTCCTCCTAGTAGGAGAAGTAAGTTTATATCATCCTTCTATGTGATAAAATAGATGATCTAGCTGGTCAAATAAATTGCATCAAAGGATTATGTGAAACATGTGGTGAATTGGTTCTATTTCCTTTGAAAATTGAAAATATTGATGCAACAAATAAATTGAATTGCAAAAGTTACAAGAATGTCAAGAATGAAACAAAGTTGGGGAAAGAGACAAAAAGGTTGGAATATGTTGAAGAGGAGATACCTATTCTAGCATTTATGGACAAATTTAAGAATTTGATTCAGCCTTATATTCATCATGCATTTTTTGCAAAGTGGCAAGCACAATAGTTTCAAACTTTGAGAGATAATTTCCCACTTGGAATGATTGTATCAGTTGTTGATTTTGTAGAGAACTATTCCTTTGTTCATCAGAAAGCAATTCAATAAGAATATTACTTTTCTAAGCAGGTCACTATTATGGAACATGTTTGTTATAGACATGCACAGTTAGATTTGGATGGTGTCCAGAGTATAGTTCAAGCATGAGTAATTAAAAAAGAATATCATTTTTATATAAGTGATGATAAAGAACATGACATTCACTATGTCAAACATTGCTTCAATATCTTCTTTTCTTATTTGAAAGAAAGAAACATAAATATTGATAAACATTATGTTTGGTCTGATAGATGTGCCGCATAGTTCAAATCATTTAGACCATTTTATGCTTTATGTAGATATCATCACAATGAGAATATAAAACACATATGGAATTTCTTCGAGAGTGGCCATGGAAAAGGTGAACATGATGGTGTTGGAGCTTGCATCAAACATTCTTTACAAAAGTATCAAATGAATTGTCAGGGAGTTCATGTAAATGATGCACATGATGTTGTTGAATGGTGTAAGACACATTTTGCATTAGATGTGGTCAGGACATCATCGACAATGAGTCAACAAGTACCATATAGAGTCTTTTGGGAGAAAATAGGCATGGATGTGTACATCTATTTAATTTTTATGTAATTAAGTTATAAAATTTTATTGTTAAGTTTTATTTTTCAAATCATTGAAGTTTAAATTTAATTTTTTCATAATTGCAATTTAATGAACTTTCAGGTGTTAATAGAAAAAACATGCATGGTTGCAAGAGGATAGAAAAGACACATTCCTTTCATTCAGTCATGAGTACAGATAATTGCAATTGGACATTGAAGACAAGAGAATATTTATGTTTTTGTGATGGTTGCATTGATGAAGATTATGAAGAATGCATCAATCAAGCACGTGGATATACAGGTGCATGGATTTCGGTACCACTTGATGTTACTGATACATTTGATAAAGATGATAAATTTTTTTATGATATTCCATTGATTTTTGATGATTATAATCATATCTTTGGATTGGTAAAAGTGGGTAAGTATCATAAAAATTAATCTCAACTTGTTATTTAATTATCAATTTGAACTGTCTTATATATGTACTATACACATACACATGTATATTTGTTATTCATAGGAGATGTCTTTGTAGTGATTGCTAAGCCTAGAAATCATGAAGGTGTCAATTATTATTTATTGTGATATACTACAGAGAGGACAAAGTTATATGACCCTGAAGAAAGTAATGGAATGTTGTTCCCCATAGGTAACTTTATATATATATATATATATATATATATATATATAGGTAACTTTATATTTATCAAATTTTAAAATACTTAAATTTGTGGTGCAGGTTTTGTTGTGATAGAGGGAACATATTTGAAGCAAGACAAAATAGTCCAACATGGAATACACTTTTTGTATTATCAACCTAACAACAAGGTTTTACAATACAACCGCCTGGTCATTGCTACCGAGCTTTGTCTACATCCAATCAAAGTTAATCATGTACATCACAAATGGAGACTAGACAGTGAAGATCATGAGAAGATATTACATGTTATAACTGTACATCATGGTTGAGGTGACCTTTAAGATTTATTTTATAATAATTTGAATATCAACTTCTTTTCAAACTATTGAATTTCATCTTGAATTAAATGTGTTTTTAATTGTACAATCATACTCTTAGTTATCATTAGTTTATTTTAAAACTATATAAATTAATAATATTAATTGTACCATGGATGAATTTAATATTAACAACTTGATATTTCAATAGGCCACTTGGATACAATTAGTTCAAACTTATACAATCATTAGATCTAGATATGTACCAAAGATAATTTAATATATTAGAATTCTTAAATATCAACTTCTTTTCAAACTATTGAATTTCATCTTGAATTACATGGGTTTTTAATTGTACTTGATCATACTCTTAATTATCATTAGTTTATTAAAAAATTATATAAATTAAAAATATTAATTGTACAATGGATGAATTTAATAATTTAACAACTTGATATAAATAGGCAATACTTGAAGTTGGTTGGAACTTACACTATTGAATTTCATAAGTGAATTAAATGTGTTTTTAAAATTGTAAGATTATAAGTACATAGTTATCATTAGTTTATTTAAAAACTATATCATATTAAATGTTAGTTTAATATTGTCTATGGTCATACTCTTAGTTTAAATTAGTTTAAATTAATATGTTTTTAAATTTATTATATTTTGTAAAAGTTTTCTAAAATAATGTATTGGCTTACCTAATTAACATATTTTTATCCACATCATTTAACTAATATTTATCTTTGGTGGGTTACTAATTAATAATTTAAGAAATATGTATATTTCTAACTTCCTACTAATTGATTTAAAAAATTTGTATCTTTGTTCCTACTAATTGAAATTTACCAAATTTATGTATCTTTAGTCCTAGTAATTGTTTATTTCATATATTGATTACAAATAAATATAATGTTTTAAATTTATAATGTAAATCATTTGGGTTAATTTAGTAGTTTTAAGAACCTATATTAATTCAATTAAATCACCCTATATAAATTATTATTATTTTTTAAAATTTTAAATTAGTTTCATAGATCAATTTGGAACTGAACTTTGAATATTGAACTAGATTGAAGTAGGTATTTAGAGAAGTTGGTTTGATTATTTTATATAATGATCATGTAATAAAATCTAAAGTTTAAAAGCTATAATCTTTAATTCATGAAGAATGTTCTACTATAATACCAAAAAAATGACACATGTATATACATGTGTACATGTCTCAAGAACATGTTCTAGCTATATTAATACAAAAAAAATACACGTACACATGTACACATCTCAAGAATAAACATCTACATCTAATATATGTCTAGAACTGAAAACTGTAAATCTCAAATAAATACATACATATATGTCCCTCAAAATATAAAAAGTCATATATACATGTGACCATGAAGTACTAAATAGTCAAATAAATAGTGAAACATACATGTATACATGTCATCAAGGTACTAAAATACACATATGTGTATGTAAGTCTGCAATATACAAATGCATCAAAAAATATATATATCAGTACTAGAGAGACCCCTCAAGATGCATACAAATAGAATGACCCTTTGATCAAGTCTCATGTACATCCTATGGCCACATGGGTGCATCAACCGAGCCTTGCAAATATGTGTGTGTGTGTGTGTGTGTGTACAATAGAGTTCTATTTATAAACATATATATACATGTGTGTAAATTCAAATTAAATACAAGTGCATATATATATCTAACTTTTGAAGTTCATAAATAACTTTAAACTTGAACTATTTAAAACTTCATACTTGAGCACTAGTGGGTGCCTTAATAGAATCATCCCTCTCACGTACATGCCCCTAACCAACACTAGATGTGATCACATGGTGCTCAATGACCTGTGCCAGCATGAGTTATTATCTAGTTAGACTAAATTTTAAATATTTATCTGAACTAAATTTTTAAATAAATTCATATTATAATTAATTTCATGTATATTTTAAATTTAAAAATAAATTATATATATGTACCTGGGTCTCCGGAGGTGGAGGATGATTAGTAGACTCCATTGTATTGTTTATCGATGCACCTCTTGAAACTTTGACACCTACTAAACCACCCTCAGCACCATGTCCAACTACTAGTAATGATGAGTGAAGTGGACTATGTAACTGGCTAGGTAATGGTTTAGAATCATAGCTGTCAGGTCAGAATAACATCTCCATGTATGATGAAATACCCATGCTTGAGCTAGTATCAATCTCAGACAGCCCTAACAACTACTCACCAAAATCATCAAGACCCTTAGTTGTGATCCTGACATCTCCAACTCATATGCCCAAGTCATCTATAGAGTGTTGTGAGCCTGGTGTCGAATGTTGTGAGCTACGCATAAGTGTATTGTATGTCATTGGTGTGGCAGCGTGTGTCTATGGAATTGCAGGGCTTTGATGGTGTCTAATGGCATCTATCACTAACTGTACTAGCATCCCCTATGTATCAAAAATATAACTAATACTCTACAATAGATCCTCCAAAAAATATAGTGCTACATCCATATGCGTGTGTTGTCCTGAAAGAGCACAAGCATCACTTGGTAGTGGTATTCCAACAGCTCTATATGCCTCATCAGGGGAGGTGCCTGAAGTGCTACCAGATGCCTCTAAAGTTGCTTGACCAGGTGGATGACTCAGTTGACTATGAATATAACAACCAAGATAATTTGATGTGATACTAGTAGCTATAGATGCAATGTGTCCAATAGTGTCAATTGCTCCCCTCTGGGAAGCAATGACAACTCTATTTGCAATATGTGCCAGTGTTGGAGTCATTGGAGGTAGTCTCTATCCAATGAACTATTTGAGATTTGGAGGTGGTAGACGTTGTGCACTATGATACTGGTCGTGATCTGTGATTTGACCATGCCCATGTTCGTAATAATCTAGAATGTTTAAGTAGTTGACGTTGAGCCCCACACAAAACTTAGCGTACAACTATTGTGCAAAATAAAGAGGTATCTGGTCATTATTAGGATAATGACCATGTGCTGCTAAAAAATGAGGATAGATCATGCTAGCAATAACAAGATCTCTACATCATGTAACTCGATAGCCTCTCACCCTACCCTCTGCTTCCTCATATGATGGGAAGATATCTCATTTTATTACATCTTTGGGGGCCACCCTCTTGACGTCATCAAAAGATGCATCTCCTAAAATCTTAGCCCTAAGCTCCCTAGATATGGAAGCTAATATGTTAGGAGTAAATGAATGGTGAGCTCTAAATCTAGCAGTCAAATCCTATAAACTCCTACATATAGTAGCACATATGTCTCTATATAGACCATCATCAGAGGACAATATAGACTATTGTAGTCTAGCAACCTCCTACTCTAAAAATGTAAATAATGCATCGATATCGATGCATGGAGTTGGTGCAGTAGGACCTCTAGCAAGAGTTACAAGTGTAGCCTGACCTCCAATAGGAACCGCACCAGGAGCCATGCCAAGACCTACACAACCTGGAGCCACACTAGGAGCTACATCAGGAGCCACAACATGAGCCACATGATGAGCCCTATGATGAGGTACAACACCTGGAACCCCACCACAAGCTACAACACGAGTCCCACCATGAGAAACATAATGAGCTACATGACCTAGAGCTAGAATAGGAACTACATCAGGTGCCACAATAGGAACCACATCAGGAGCTACAACAAGAGCCATAGTAGGAGTCCCAATAGGATGATGAGCAAGCTGATCATGTGAAGTCATATATTTACTAATTTCTCAAGAGCTAAGTCTATTGTACATGTAAAATCTTTTATTTAAATTAAAAATTTATGTGTAATTTTGAAAACGTACATCACATGTCTCTAAGATAATCTATAACATACATTACATATCATTGATAAAATTTAAATACATATGATCACATATACATGTACATGAGAGTTAGAGTTATTTAGCCTAGAGTTCTTGAGTTTTCAGAACTTTAGGAATTAAAGATTAATCCAATTAAATAAAATGAAAATTGTATTAATATGTTGAAGGTGTTTATATAGATAATGGTTATTAGTAAATGTGAACTTCATGCTCAAGATCACTATTATGGCAAGCTGACCTATTATTATATTAAATTTCATTTTATGTTGTTTGGGTTTGGGATAAATTATATTATGTATTACGATTGGTGTTTGGGTTAAGTGGATAAATTATATTATGTATTACAAATTTTTGTGTTTCTTAAATTTTAGGGATACCTAATTTTAGGTCAACTAAAGCCTTAAACATTGAGAGTTAGAAACAAGGAATCATCACAATAGTGGTCACAAATTTTTTATATTGTTCTTTATAATTTAAGGGTTTGAAGGCAAAAAGGTGAAAAGTGTATCGAACGTGTTTAGTAGACTTTCACAAATTTCCTAATATTTTTTTGTCAAAATTAAGGGGTTGAAGGCAAAAAGGTGAAAAGTGTATCATTGCTTAGTAGACTTTCACAAATCTCTTGCTATTTGTTTGTCAAAGAGCTTTGATTCTTTGTTATTTTTTAATATTAATTGTTATGGCATTCTACAAGTCTATTATGTGTAGTTTTGTCACATGTGTTAGTGAGAGAACATACTTCAAAATACCTTTAAGTTATGTTGTCTCCTACTATTTTGGAGCTATATATGTATGGATAAGCTCAAGGAACCTACTTTTCTTGTGTACTTGAACATGATTATTTTATTGTATAAAAGATAATTTATTAAATTCTTATATTCATTGATGACATGATTTTAATGTCCTACTTAGAGGAAGGTCTCTAAATGCAACCATATATGTTAACATGGGTCCATGGCATATGTGACTTCAAGTAAATCAAGTGAGAAAACTAAACGTCAAAAGCATACTCCCAAATAACTTACCTCTTGTATAAAGGTCAAAGGATTGAAATTGTGTCTTAGTTTGAATATCTAAGGGTCTTATTTCCAAGACATGCTTTATCTTAATACCAACTACCTAGTATGGATGAATGAAATGGGATTTCTCTTAAAACTCTATATCTATTCTTCGAAATGGAGTTGGAATATGGAGACATTACTTTGTGAAGTCTATCCAAAACTAAATTGAAAGTGTTTGTACTTCTATATTATGCAAATAACTTTGTGTTAAAATATCAATTAATTTCATTCTTATTGAATTTAATACTACCTCGCTCATTATGGTGTTGTAATTATGATACATATATTTAGATGGGTGACCAATACTTCAATTGGTTTCTTTAATTACTCTTATCTAGTATTCAAACCCTCTATGTAAACTGTATCACAATGTGGCCCAACATGCTATATATTATATAGTAATGATTATTCTCTACTAGGTCTTGTAAGACATGCATTAGATCTTTCAACTACTAGTAAGCCAAATCACTATAGCCTTTAAAAATCCTTTCCTCAAAGCTCCAACACTAGTATGTAATATATATCTTCTTTCTATAGATGGATTCATCTTTAATGTTTAATTTATATTAAGCTCTAATTATTAGATAATTTTACATTCAAATCTGGCATAGAGACTAGTTATTAAATCCCTCAAAAACATCTTTTTAAAAAAAAAATTATTTAGTAAAGCCTAGAATTTAGATTCTTTTTTTTTTTTTGGATTCTCTTCTTACTATGAGATTCAAGTTGATTATTTTACCTATGTAGCTCAACTTGTACAACTCTCTCCAAATTTTCATGGTTCGCTAGGATTAGAGATGTGTGGCTTTTTCATTATGAAAAATATTTGATATGAGAAGCTTTTAGATATGATATATGTGAGTCATCAAAGGGTGTGAATAGTGTACTCTATATATTCTTTTTCTATTATACTTTTCAATCTCATAAGTGTATTTAAACATTTGTAGTAATTATACCACTATCTTATCTAATATGTCAATTCAAATATATAAAATCACATGAAATGTGATTAAAATGCCTCTAATTTATGTAACTTACAATTTAGATTTAGTTAAGAATGTACCACCATTAAATTATAAGTTTCTAATATTTCTAAATAGAAAAAGATACAACAATGTTTTTAGATCAGTATCACAATTTTAGAGGTTATAATTTAGATATTATTAGAAATTACATGTCAATAAAGAGAAATATTTATTAAAATTATTTCTTTTTACATAACATAATTATTTTATACTAAAAGAGAAGAAACATGATAATACTCCATCTTCTTGTATGGTTGGGCATGAGGGGATACAAATATAATAGTTTAGGCCATTTGTCCTTATTGCATTCTCATTGAGTTTGGTATCAAATGAAGCATAAGGAGGCTCATACATGCAATATCTAGAAGCTTATTCATGTGGAAGAATGTTATTGATCTTTTATGAACTGCCCAAATTTTGAGTAGATTGTTGACATCTTCACCAAACTCTTTATAGAAAGCATGATTCTTCATCTATGAGCTTTATCTATGGTGTGAAGGTGTGTTCTTAAACGGGTTAAACATGTATATTCCTTTAATTTCTACTATGTGGGGATTTTATGACCCTATCTAGGAGGGAGAATTTTAGATCTTTTCTTAGAATGACTTATTTTCTAAAGGATTATATGTACATGGGTACCATTTCAAGCTTCATTTTTTGAGACCCATATTTTACCATCTAAGTTATGCTTAAGGTGACATATTGGATTGAGTAGATCATTTATAAGGGTAGATTTCATTTTCACTAAATATAGCTCTTTGTCAGAGTTACACATGTATTATTTCATTGGTCATGTATCTACCTCTACTTTTTATTTAAGCATTCACTTACCTTTTATTTTAATTGACACAATTATGAGATTTTGGCTTTAAAAAATTATTTAAAAGTCTTGCAAGATTATGTATCTCATTCTTAGAAATTATTATAAGTTTTGGATTCAATATTGTCAACACTAGAACATAAAGAATGGGAAGAAGATCCCTCACAAATTGGGCTCAAATATTACCTAAATGTAGACCTAGTCAACCAAGTCTTGGCATTGTTATAAAAAGAAGGGAGTGAAATTGAAATTTATATATTCAAGAAACACACATTAAAGACATCCATACCTTGAAATCACCAAAATGGGGTCTAATAGTTCTTAGAGCCTTTAATAAAGGGTGCTAACATTTTAGGAGAGCGTAGCCACATTTCCAATCTTGGACTTCTTCTTATCTAGGTATGCCCTAAGTTTTTATCAAGGTAAAGTGGAAAATTTTATTTCTTCTCTAGAGCCAACTATAGATAAGCCTAGAAATGGTCCATAATCCATAATTTCCATCATTTAATATATATAAAAAATAAGAATGATCTAAGGATATTAGATCTTATATTTTAACCCCTAGATCAAATATATTCAAGGAGTAGTTATTCGAAAATATATAGTTTTCCTATTTTGTAGTTTGATTAGGTCTAAGAAATATAAAGGGTTCATCTTATTCTATTTAAATAATATGTTTTTATAATTAAATTCTAAGAAGTGCAATTCAAAACATATCTATAGCTTGCTCATTTGGTATCATTTTTAAGCATGTTTATTGAATCTAGTTGAGGATTGAAGAAACTTACAACTTAAGGAATTATGGTCTTTGGTGAATGATCACCTGTATATCAAATACAACTCATGCATATCTTATTGTTAATTTTTTGTTATGTATTTATGTATATAATCTTTATGTTCTTAAATGATACAAATTATTTATGTTTGTATATAATCTTTATGTTCTTATATATATATTAACTTTTATGAATTAAATGTTGTAATGTTATGTATTCTTTAGGTCATACTCTTTATATTTTCTTATGTACATGTATGTTATATTCTTACCTATGCATTAATTTACATTCTTTTATATATGTATAATTTAGGATCTCCCCTTAAGACATGTCAATGAATATCTAGTTAATTATACTTAGATTAAGGCAAATTAAAAATAATAACATATACATAAACATGAATATCAATTGAAAACATACATGTGTCTACATTTAACATGAACATATTTATATACATTTACATGAAATAAAATATACATTAATCTACATTCTTATGTATAATTTAGGATCTCCCCTTAAGACATGTCATTAAATATAGTTAATTACACTTCTAAGTTAAAGACATTAAGATCAATAACATATACATATAATTTGAATGTGAATATTGAAAACATTAAGATTTTTAATATTTTTAAATATTTTTAAATATTTTCTAATTTTCAAGACTAATATTTTTAAAAATATTTTCTAATGTTTAAATCCTAATATTTTCTCATAGTTTTCTAATATTTTCTAAACTATTTAAAAAAAAAATAAAAAAATTTCTAATGTCTTTCTAATATTTAAATGTAATGTTTTTTCTAATGTTTTTCTAAATTTGTTTTCTAATGTTATATTATTATAAATTTTCTAATGTTTTTCTAAATTTATTTTCTAAATTTTATATTATTGTAAATTTTCTAATGTTTTCTATTTTTTTCTAAATTTGTTTTGTAAAGTTTTTCTAATGTTTTTTTATAAAGTTTTTTTAATGTTTTTATAATGTTTTTTCTAACGTTTTTCTAATGTTTTTTCTAATGTTTTTCTAATTTTCTTTCTAATGTTTTTTCTAATGTTTTCTAAATTAATATAATTAAGTTTAACATAAATAAACAATAAAAATATTAAATTAAAATTAAAATATGTTAAATGAAAACATTAAAAATGTAAAAAACATTAAAATATGCTTTGAAAACATTAAAAATGTAAAAAACATTAAAATAAAAAAAATTAAAAAAAAACATTTTTAAAATAAATAAATAAATAAAAGGTAAAAAATATTAAAATAATAATATATAGACATACCTAAAGATGAGAATCTGAAGGAAAATGATGGGGGGACACTAACGAAAAGCACACATTCGCTCCAACCTCTACCTGAATAGTGAACACTGTAAAAAATGAACAAAATAGGTAAAAATGGCATTTTAAAATGCTGGAATTCGACATTTCATATGTTTGTAGCTAACATATTTATTATAAATGTTTGCGCAAACATACATAATCATTATCAAATATGTTTGTTACGAACACTATTTAAAAATATGTTTGCAACAAACATATGGTAAACACAATTTTGTATTTTGCAATTTTTTTTCATTTTTGTTCATCCCACTAAAGTGGAGCCCATTATTGTGGGTTTTCCCAGATTATGAAGCTAATACTGAAGAACAAGCAAAATCTTTCATTGATGTGTACAAAAAAAGGCCACTATGTGTGAAAGTTGTCACATTAATTGATGCAACAAAATCATGGATATATAATCCTAAAAGAAGAAGAGAGAATAAATGAGAACCAAGGGACAAAGCAACAATAGTCAAAGTGTTTCCTATATTTGTATCTATGCCTTCACATGAATCAACTAAATGGATTGGCTTTTGTTTATTAGAATTATTGCTCTACAAGCCATTCCATGAGATATAATGAGATATTGGTCATAATGATGACATCATCATAAAAAATTGGGAGACATTTAATTACATTCCTTGGCATGTTGAACGTACTATGGTGATAGACAATGATGAAAACCCAAGTGATTCTGACACTGAAGACAATGAAAATGTTCAAAGAAATACAACAAAACATGAATAGGAGATTATATCTAGGTTGCATCGTGGTCAAAACATAGAGTGCTCAGAAATAGACATCTTGGGGAGAAGAGACATTGATAAACATACAAACTGGTCTATTGATTATAAGGGAGAAGAGTACACTACTATAGCAATCAATTTTATAGGTACTATGAAGAATCATGGTTGTTTAATATATGATGGCATTCCCCAATGCATCAACTACATGACCCTTGGTGACAAATAGAAAAAGGAAGTTGACATTATTATGATACACTATCACAAAAATTAGAAGGTGGAGCCATTGCTCATGATAATTCAAAGAACAATAGGCACTGGAAAGTCATATCTAATTGGCGCCATTAGTCAATCTCTTCAAAATGCATCAATGTCCTCTCTATCTCCCCTTCTATTATCTGCACCAATAGGAGTTGTAGCATTCATTATAGGAACTTCTACACTTCATTCAAAATTAAAAATACCGATACAAGGTTTTTCTCAATTGGAAGGAACAAGACTCATCAATTTTCAAGAAGAAATGGCACATATCAAGTATATTGTGATTGATGAAATGAGCTTCATTGGTCAAAAAAATGTTGGTGAACATAGACTCTTGACTTCGACAAGCATTCCCACAAAATGTAGATATAAGCTATGGAGGTAAAAGGCTTCACTTTTCCTAATTAAAAAGTACACCGTGTACAAAATATAGACTAATACGTTACTAAAATATAATTACAAATTATTCATTCTGACATAAATATTTTCATTCTTATATTTTAGATGTATCTATTATTTTCGTAGGAGATTTGGGCCAGCTTCCTCCAGTTAGTGATAGACCAACATATGACACTAATAGAAGGGCAAAGTTGTTATGGAAAGAATTCAAGACTGTTTTTACTTCAGATAAGATATTTAGATAAGATGGGGAAAATGATGATCAACAAAGATTTTGTCAACTTTTGATGAATGTAAGATATGCAAACCCACAAATTGATGATTGGAGGTTGCCAATGACAAGAACCCCTATCCACATAGATCTTGCAACAAATTTACAGTTTGAAAATTATGTCCATCTATCCTCAACAACTGAAAATATTCATAGTCATAATAAAAAATGTTGCATTCATTGAAGTATCATGTTGCACATAGTGTTGCAACAAAAGTAGGACATGGTAATGCATTCAAAGATTATTCAAATGACAAGCTTGATCTGGAGTTGCTAATTTTTAAGGATGCAAGGGTCATGCTAACTTCAAATCTATGGGTACAAGCAAGTCTTGTAAATGGATCTTTGGGGTACGTTCGAAATATAGTCTATAAACAAGGCAACACTCCTCCTGAACCTCCAACATATGTGATGGTTCATAACTATTATGGACTAACATTTGAAGACCATTATCCAAAAACAATTCCAATAACACCAATACAGAAGGGTAGAACACTTCAATTGTCTTTAAGATTGGCATAGCATTGACTATACATAAATCTCAAGGTTTGACTCTTCCAAAAGAGATAATTATAATACAACCAAGAGAAAGAATAGGATTGACATTTGTGGTGATTTCTCGTCTTAAATCTTTACAGTGTCTAAGAATAATGCCTCCATTCACATATGATCGCTATGAGAAAATGAAAAAGGGTAGACAAGTCATTGAGCACAAGGATGAAGAAAATAGACTTAAGTTGTTATAAGAAAATTGATGTAATATTTTTTATTCAATACTTTTTCCAATGCAAGTACAATTTTAATTTTCCACTTTAATATTTTGTAATTTTTATTATACAAGTACTATACTATTGTATGATTGTAGTATTTAAATAAATTTTCCATTTACTTTTATACTACTATGAATCACATTTCAAATGTTTTAAATACATGTTTTCACATCCATAATATATAAATAGACTTTTAATACACCCTTGTAAATTCTTTTTAGTATCCTTACATTATAGAAAATGACCACTTATTTTCTTATGCCCTTATAAGTTTGTATCACTCTATGTCAAATAATTGTTTTCCATATAACATATACTAACATTTAAAAAATGTATCAAGATATCAATTTGATCAAATATATTTTATGTTTCTTTCATATAACATACCTTAGTTTAATGATTATGGTTACTATCCTGGATGCAACGTTTCTTTCCTTTTTTAAAAGTCATATTCTTTATCATGTTTTAATGATATAATATATTTTCATCATTTTCATGCAGCTTACAAAGATGTCAAACAAATTACATTTAGAATGGGTTTACTGGTTGTGAGACTTTCATCATAGACTTCCAAAAAATTTCATCCTTTGTATAGAGGAGTTGAGTGTTCAGTATTGGATAAGGGATAGAATGACCAGTTGAATTATAAACGATGAACCAAGGAACAATCGATTAAAATTTTATAACTATGCTCTATACTTCAACTTCCACTATGCCACAAAAGTAAAGATGAACTTAGATGTCAAATTTCATCACCTTCAGATCGAAGTTGTAGACAATTGTGGATGGCTAGATGCTTTGAACTATGAGATTCATGATCTTTATCTTGCGGGATGCATTTTTTAAATTATCATTGCGGGATGCATTTTTTAAATTATCATTACCTCAATAGTAAATGTTAGGAACCAAACTCTCTCTGATGAGCTCAGTATAAAATTTATGAAATTTCTTAAAGGAGAATCTAAAATTAGCTATCACAAGGGTCCACACAACGAATGGTTGATAGCTACTCTTAAGTTTGGTTACACACTCACATTCACAATACAACAAGTCATTCCATCTTTCAAGTTGTTGCATGCAAATTATGATATACTTACATTATTTCACGTAAATTCTACTATGTTAATCAAAGTACAAAAAAAAATTCCTAGAAATGTAGACTTATTACCAATCCATCCATGGTTGAAAAAGTAAAAATATTCTACATATCATTTGTCAATGTATTGTCAACATATTGAACAATTGTATTTTTTATTATACCCAATTTTGGAATAACTATTAACTATTACACTATTAAGTGGATTATGTCAACATTTCTTTGAATGATTATTAAGTATTTCTTTATTACACATGTTTGCATAAAAATTTCTATATTGCTTCAATGTGCTCAAATTGTTTGGCAATAGAATGTATAACATTTCTTCAATTTCTATAACATTAACTAATTATCCATAGGATTTTAAAATATCTTTTTAATTACTATTAAATTTTTTTCTCTATGCAAATTTTAAAATGAATATATAAAATGTTTAATAAATCATCATAATATTAAATATTAATTAATTAATTTTTTTATAATACATTAACTAAAATGAATTATAACTTTAAAAATAATGTCTTTCATTTTGCATCGTGACTACTACTAGCTTATATACATATTATATATATATATATATATATATATATAACCTAGTTAATATTATTTCAAAAAAATTAGTTTTTCAAATTACTACGTTTAAATATATTGTTTTTATTCTACAATAGCACTAAAGGTGAAGTGAGATAATGTGAGTATGTTAATAACCATCTACTTTATCTTTCTGAGTGAGTATGTTTACTTTTATCTTTCTGCATTAAAATAACCATCTACATGTCAAATTTTATTGTTATTATAAATAAAATATACATATAAAAATAATTTAATAAACACCACATAAAATATTTGTTAAAATTATAATATTTAGAAATATATACCATTTTATTAAAAAATAAAAATAAGAAGCTTAAATTAGTTTTCAAAAAACTAGAGATAAAGGAAATATAGATAGCTTTGGGTGTAGCAAATTAAATTTTAACTAATTACTAGCCCACATTTGTGTTTTTGACCAATTTTTATTACAATCCCTCTTTAACTACGGGTTTTCCTATTTTTCATCTTATTATTTTGGTTTGGTTGCTTTACACTCATTGATTGTGAAAACATAATATGTTATTTAATTATTTTTAAATTAACTATGATTTTTCCTTTTTTTGTCTTCTTTTTTTTTTGTTATGAGTTACTTTAAAGTTATGAGAAGAAATAGTTTTTTAAAAGCTACACACTTAATTGTTATCTCTCATGTTTTTTCTCCTATTTATTTAACTTTTGATTTTTAAAATTAATTTAGGTTTTAGTTTTTGAATTATTTTAATTTATATTTAGATTAGATTAATTTTTAGTTTTTCAAATTAGTTTATTTTTAACTTTTTATAAATATTTTAATTTATCATTTCTATTATTATGCGTGCTTTTTTTTTCTATTAATATTTTATCAAAAAAAAATTATGTGAATATTTCTTAGATGATCATTTATTAATATATGATAAATTAAATAAAACTAATAATTGTGCGCTTTTGTGCTGATCAATAATAAAATTATTTTAAAAATATAATCTTATGTGAAAAAATTATATTATTAGTAATTTTTAATTTAAATAACATAATATTTACTAAAATGTTTTAAATAGATTAATAAATATTATTTATTTAAATTCAATTTATCAAATATGAAAAAAATATTTTTAAAAACCTCATCAAAAAATCTATTATGAAAAATTAATAAAAGAAATACAAAAATAATAATATGAAAAAATAATGTCTCTAACAAATATTCTATTGAGAAACTAAAAAACAATATTTAAATAAAAAAAAAAAAAAAATTTAAAAACTAAAACCTTAATCAATTTTAAAAATGAAAAGTTAAATAAATAGAGATAACATTGAGCTAATGCAGAGATCACAAGTAATTAGTTTTTAAATAAATAGGAAAATAAAAATAATAGTTAAAAGTGGAGATTTGAAATATAATCTTATGTGAAAAATTTTGATTATTAATAATTTTCAATTTAAATAACATAATATTTACTAAAATATTTTTAAAAGATTAATAAATATTATTTAGTTAAATTCAATTTATCAAATATGAAAAAAATCATTTAAAAAAACACATCAAAAAATCTATATGAAAAATTAATAAGAGAAATATAAAAAATAATAATATGAAAAAAAATAGAAATGTATCTAACAAATATTCTATTGATTAAATAAATAATAGTTCCTAAAATACAATATTTAAAGGAAAACTAAACTAATATTAAATAATTTAAATAATTTAAAAACTAAAATCTAAATCAATTTTAAAAATCAAAAGTTAAATAAACAAGAGCACAACATGAGCTAAGTAATTTTTTTAAAAAATAAATAGAAAAATAAAAACAATAGTTAAAAGTGGAGATAAAACTAATAAATATCAAAATAAGAGTTAAATGTGGAGTGAGATAAAAACTAGCTTGTAAATAATTAATGGGAAAGATGTTCAAATTTTTGGCCAAACTGACAAGTTTTCTCAAAAAATCAATTTCAGGAAAAAAGTTCCCACAAATAGCCTATCAGCTAAAAAAATACTTATTTAATCTATTTAAAAATTTATTTTACTTAAATAAAAAAATTAATTTTAATTTAATTTATGCACGTTAAATTAGAATTTTAAAAATATTAGTAAACACCTATTGGCTTATCGTTACAAGCACAAAAGCTTGCAACTGCTAGTATAATTTATTTACTATTACGAGTTCTTATGAATTAAAATAATCATCTTTTAGATTAAAATTTATTTATAAAAATGCATTCAAAATTCTTTGAGAATTAGTCATCCTAGTTTAATATATTATATATACATTGTTTTAACATTAATTGAAAAACATAAATATTATGCATTATATCTATCTCTATTATAAGACAAAATTCCTTTATCAACTAACATTGCCATCATTTTATGATAACTAAATATTCAAAAGGTTTTGAATGAAAATATTGCCAACCTTTTTTTACTAATATAAATTCAATGAACTATACATCAAAACATTACCATCATTTTACCATTAATAGGAATTCAATGTCTTGTGTATTTGAACATTGTCACCATTAAAATACTAACCAGTTTTGATTTAAGTAATATGCATAATAAACTTGACTAATATTAAAATGAGATTAAATCCTAATCATCTATTAAAGATCAAAATTTTCACTCTTTTAATGATTCCCATAGACTCCTTTTACACTATTGGCATTGGCTCACACCATATTCACCCACTGGTAACATGATCATGCAGGATGTGCTCATATTATTGAGGTGTTGATGCCACTAGCTCATGTTAGATTGTGAAAATTTCTAGTTGCTCCACTACGAATGAATTCTCTCAACTTTCTACAAGTATGTTTCATGCCCCCCAAGACACCCATGCCTTAATGGGGCCCACCAATGCATATTTAAACAATATTATTCCCTATTAGGAGTTACACAATCAACGACATTCTAGATAGTTATAAACATCATTCCTTTGTGATTAGAATGCATAATCATGGTGTATTAGATCACATCACCAAATTCTTTCTTTCAACACATATGCACCTATCTTGGGATTAACCAATAAGAATTAAATATTTTCCCACAATGTGAGAAATTAAGTCATTTATGCTATGTTGTTTGAAATGCAAGTTAGTTGGAACAAACTTGCAATCATTCTAATATTGTCTCAACCAAAGATTGTTCTATAAAACTCAGGAGACATGTAATGAAAGAGGTTACTTCAAATAGTGCACTCAAGATCCATAGGTGAAGGAAAAAAACTATAGAGTATCACCCTGTTAAAGGAATTACAACAAAGGACCTATTAGGGTCCACCTGGTTGAACAATATTAACTATTGTACTATCGGGGAACAATAAAAATAATCATAAATGGAATAGCACTACTTCTACATGATCAGATCCACTGAAGCTCAAGCATGCTTCACAACATACTCAACACTACCCTAGGTTGATCACAACTCACACCCTTCACTTCACTTGCTTGACCATAACCATCAACACCAAATTATTTATCCTTTACTAGTATATATTGGACTTAGAAGTCCATTACTGTAATCAAGCCTTAAAATTTAAAATGAGCATGTATTTCAAATATCCAACTTAGATCCAAAGACCATAAGACAAATATTAAACCTCAAAACATGTTTACAAGATTTTATCAAGTACTTCATAGAATGTGTACTTAGAGGTCAAACACATTTTGACAAAATACTTTCTTCCTCTAGAATATTTTCTATATGATGTAATCAAAAAATGTAATGCTAGATCATCACTTCTAGTTGTGCATCGACCTGAATTTATCAAGACTAACTCATCTAAATCTATCACAACTATAACATTGATCATTACTCATCAATTTACTAACTATTTTCAATAAATTTATTACTTCTTCACCAATCACACTAATGAGTTGTGGTTATACATGTATTATATCAATTGTCTTGTTTACGTCATCTTTAGATCTCTCTACTCAACTCATCATAGATTTTATAAACAAATCAAATCACCTATTTCATGTCACTAACTATATTAACAATTACTCTGTCAATCCAACAAATCATCCCTTTATTCAATTCAATTGTAGCTATCATATCATGAACTTTGAGAGATATCTCTAATACTCTCTCAATGAGATCGCGACCATTGAAACATATTGAACCTCATTTTCCATCAGATTTACTCTAGGAGTATACTAGGAAACTAGGTCAATAGTTGATGTCAATGACAACATAATAATTAATCATTATATGATCAAATATATATGTACCCTTTCATTACTAGAATTACCACCCATCACAATATTAGTAATGCAAACATATAGTCATGAAAAAATATTACTACATTTATTTTGGAAATTCATAACATGAATCATAGGATCAACCATACCATAATAATTCTAAAGATGAGGCATCTCAATATGTTATGAGATAATAGCATAAATTATGTCTAGAGAGAGGGGATTACTAATGTCAAAAGGAAGAATTTTATACTTAGATTGAGTGAATTTAAAAACTTGTTGTTGTGACTTAGTGGTGATGGTTTAAACCAAGCTACTAATGGTAGGATTGGAAGGTGAAATAGTAGGAATAGACACATTACATGTTGGAGTAATATTATTATAAGACGTGGATGGAATCTTTAAAGACATTGGAGGGATTTTGGAAGGTCCAGGAGGGGGATTGGAATATGTAAAAGGAACCACATTGAATGAAGGAAATCAAGAAGTTATAGAATTAGGAGGAATACTTGAGGAAAGTGCAAGGTTAATAATACCAACACTTAGAGTATTTGAGACTTGTGTAGAAGTTGTCATGAAAGATGGTGCATAAGTTGGAATTCTATGAATGGAGGTTGAAATTAGAATGAAAGGTTTAACAATTTTTCAAGGAGGAGTGTATCCTAACTCTTTACCACATTCCATCAAAATATTAGCATGAGTACTAATAAGATGAGATATACCACGTAAAATAGAAATTTTACAATCATAATGATAAATAAGTTTCGTAATAAGCTCAATAGTGGAAATACTATCAAGATTTTGGTTCTCTTATATAAGCCAATTTTCCAACTTATCAAATTCATGAGAAATATTTTCATCTTGGGAAGAAGGGACTCTTGAGGTTTCCTCTTCATCATAGGAAACCTTGAGAAATATTGAATCATCTCTTGCTCCCAGATGATTCTCTAGGATGGGAAGAATTACAATTTTGGCCAAAATCTCATGATAATGAAGAAAATGAATTTCAACCCAATATACCCTTTATTTCTATCCATAAATATTTCTCCACAAATATTATACCATTGTTTAAGAGAGCTAGATTCTCCAATCCCTTAGGCTTGAATTTCCTCCAGCTTGCAACTAGGCATATCAATAACATGACCAACCAGACACTAACAATACCCAATATTAAATCTATTCTAGGTGGAGATTTCTTCACACCAAATCATATCATGTATATTTGTACAAATGTTGAATTCACAATATTAAACATTGATACACAGTTAAATTGCAACAATCAAAATACTCTAATAATTAGTAGTAGTAGTAGGTTCAAGGCAATTGATATACATACTACTGGGAGTCAGGGGGTGGAATCAGTGATGGTGGAGAATAATTAGAAGGTGGTTGTGGAGGGGCAAGATTGAAAAATGTGTAGGTTTCAAAACAAACAAAGTAACTTTCGCACTCGGTGCCTCCCCCCTTGAAAGTTTCATTGCTCATAAAGGTGACACATAAGATATCATCAATTGCACTGATGAAGCATGTTTGGTAGTCATCAGCAGAAGTTAAATCCCTTCAACACTGAACCATGTTGTAGTTGGATATGACGTGGAGGTTAGTTGTTGATCCAGAAGAATACATGAGTAGTGGGGATTGTAGAGCTTCACTTGACAAATTTGTGAACATCCACCTAATTTCCATTTGAAACACAACATGCTCATCAGTGACCTCCAATCCACTATAAAAAATCCTTGGATTGGTGTCTAGTATTCTAAAGAAGGGGTAATTCTCGTAGCATACAAAATAGTTGCTCATCAAATACTGACATCCAATAGAAAATTTGGCAAACCATCTACCATTCTTTTCTTAGACGATAAATTTAAACCAGAAAAGCCAAGATGTCCATACCTGAGATGCCATAGCTTGGAGGGGTCTTCAATCATGCTCTTAAGAGCTGATTGTTGATGTACTATTGTAATGCATTCTTGGGAGGTGCAACACTGACTTGAGAAGAAAAACATGTCTCTATCTTCAATGGAAACATTTGGTTCTTTGTCATTTAGATTGCTACAAGTATCTTCTTACTCCCATCCTTTTCATGAATGACACGCTTGTCATTTTCCATCAACACCTTGTAACCATTTTGAATGAGTTGTCCAACACTCATCAAATTGTGCTTCATACCCAGGTAAAAATACACATTTTTTATCTCCTTCTTCTCACCTTGCTTGGTGCGAAACATGATAGATCCTTTACCCACAATGGACATGGTTCCACTATTTCCCATCTTAATTTCAAACTTGAAATTTCTATTAGTGAAATAAAATAAACTTTCATCACCACTCATGTGGTTTTTGCAACCATTTTCCAAGTACCATACCTCAGGGCTACCTTCTTCTCCAATGTTACACATGATGAAGGCTATGAGATTATTTGCATTTCTCATATTCACATCTTGACTGATCACCTTGCTTCTTCCAATACTTACTTGCATAATGCCCAAATTTATGATAGTAATAGCATTCTACATTACTCTTGTTGGAGTTATAATTCTTCTTACTTCCTCTAGAGTTTTTTTGAGAGATGCTTGCTCCCTCTTCATTACCTATTCTTCTTGAGCTTTCTCCTCTAGCATTTATTTAACCATTTCTTCCATGACCTATACTTCTTGAGCCTCTACCAAAGCCACTTCTTCCTCCCCCCCTGCATCTTGAATTTTCTTGAGTCTTAAAATCTTTCTCTTGGGGAGATGTAGTTGACCTGTTAATCTGATGCTTATGGGTTTGAAGAGTTCTCATCAACTCATCCATTGTCAATGTGGTGAGCTCCTTTTCTTCCTCAATGGTCATCACAAGATTGTCATATTTTTTAGGCAAACTCCTCAATATCTTCTCCACTATCCTTTTCTCTTCATACTCTTCTCCATTTGATTTGAGCTACTTTATCAAAGTAGAGATTCTTGAGCTGAGATCTACAATAGGTTCATTATCCTTCATTTGAAGGTTCTCAAACTCCCTTCTAATAATATGTAGCTTCACTTCTTAGACATTATCAGTTCCTTTGAAATTTGTCTCAAGAATGTCCCATGCTTCCTTTGGATAGTTAGTTTCTACTATCTTAGGAAAAATAGTCTTTTCCATTGTTGCCTCAATCAAGCTTAGGGCTTTTGCTTCCCTTCTTCTTGAGTCCTTTAGTTGAGCCTTTTGAGGGTTGGTGAGGGCAGTATAATGTGTTGGGTTATTTACATCATTAAATGCATTCATAACAAACTCCCATAAATCATGTACAACCATAATGGTTCTCATTTACTTTGCCTAAGTGTCATAATTATGTCCATTAAAGGACGGCGACTGCTACCATGTCTTTCCTGCATCTCCTACCATGTCAAATACCCAAAAAAAAAGTCCAAAATCATGTCTCAAAGCTCTAAAACCTTATGAAAAACTTCTCAAAAAAATTTTTTGGCAGTCAAATTACATAGTGAGTGCCAAGTTTCTTGACACCTTAAGTAGTCAAGTGATAGGCAATGTCGAGTTGCTTAGTAGCAATGGGACCCGAGTGACCCAGTCTCTAAAGGAAAGAGCTCAACAACAATAGGATTAGTCAACACTATACTAAGTGAACTCAATTAAAAAATGAACCAAGTAAGCATGGTCAACTTAGTCAAGAAAGGGACCAAGTGAGCTTGGATAATACAATGACTGAGTGAGCTCAGGCAACACTAAGACCAAATGGTTTGGTAAACACAAGAATAACTCAGTTAGCACTAGAACTGAGTTAGAGAAGAGAACTTATAAGAAGTATATTGAGTTACTTGGTGACCAACCTACAATATGGTTTCTTCCACCATTAAAACATAGAGATAAGAATAGAGACTTGTAACTCTATTTTTTACAAATACTAAACACAATGCAAAATAGATAGAAATGAGACAACTATAAGCCAAATAACTAGAGATCAACTAATATGCCAACTTGGTTTCTTTCTATTCAAAAAATTGATTCAACCATTACAAAATCTGGGTGTATATGGCTTCAACCATAATCAAAATACTTTAACCTAAAACTTTTGTTTGTAATATAAACTTATAGTACTAGAAAGCTGCACCTAATAAAGCCCAGAGCAATCACTCCTTCACAGGATAAACAAAATGAACATAAAAAGAACAAGGAGATCAAGACCTGTGTTGTTGCAACCTCTGATCTTCTTCCTAATTTCCCAAACCTTCCTTCTATTCTTTGAAAGCTCTACTCTCTTCAACCAATCTCTATCCTTCCTGCTTATCCAATGAATGAGCATTCTCCCCTTTTGTCTTGTCTCAAAAACTTTCCCTCTCATTTTGAATTTGAACTCACTAAGTTTAATGCATCTAATGGGTAGGTGGGTGTTTGGCTGAAGAGAAACTGACAGTTTTCAACAAAATCTAAGGAATCTAAAGACAAGAGAAAACTAAATGAACTTACTATATGCTGCCAGTTAGAATGTGTTGATTGTAAAATTCATAACTTAGAAATGAGAGAGATGTTTTATTTGAACATGGAGTGTTTAAATAAGCTAAGCAATAATATATTGTAATTGTGATTTCATAATAGATCAAAATATATTTAAAAAAATTAAATAATAGGGATTTTACTTTAAAATAAATTTTAATTGTTGATTAGAAACAATTGTTGCTACTACTATTGGAATAAAGTTTCTTTCAGACCAATAATTTTGTCTATAATGTTATAAACCACCTATAAAACTTGTTATTGTTGTACTCAATTATGAAACCTAATTCTAAAACAAGTGTTATTTCCATTGGAATAAAATTTCTTTCAGTCAAATAATGTTATCTATAATGTTATAAATTCAATGTGAAACTTATTATTGTTGTACCCAATTATGAAACAAATAAATTCTTAACATATATAACTACTAAATTACTTCAGAGCTACGATAATTTTTTTAGCATCTATTGGAGTGCCCATACACATATAAGAAATAGTTAAAATCGAGAGTAGCATCTTCTATAGGAAAAGTCTCAAGCTCTGATTGTCTGTCAACAACAATCAATTTGAGTGTTCCTCCATTCTCACGTAGATGTAGTTCCATCATAAATAAACCTTGCCAACTACATGCAAAGATTTTATTGCCAATCACTACACCAAAGTTAATGACACGACCCCATTCCTTCATTGGAAAAGTCCCTACAGTGCTAAGCTTATCTTGCCTATACTAATATTCAACCAATACCTTATCATGCAAGCAATAAATGCACTCACTACAATCCCACTGCAACATCTGTTCACCATAGTTTTTCATGCTTTTTCCTAGAAATCAAAAACCCAAGAAAAAAAAGTGTATCCTATTATATAAAACCTACCCCAGCAAAAGCATCGCCATGATGATGCTCCATATTATTGACACTTGGGTTCATGTCAAGAAGATGACCAGCCCACTTGTCCTCCTCAAAATTGTACTAAAGTACTACAGATATGGATTCTGATGGGCTTAGTAATCATGTAAAAGTAGGTTAATCCACGAGCCACATAAATCAGTCCTCCTTCCTCATCCATGCACTCACAAAGCTATTCAACCATATTAGCTTATCTTGCCTATGGTCATATTCAACCAATACCTTAGCTTTCTCTCTCCATACACTACTACGATGGTAGGACGTAGCAATTGCGATAGTCACCCATCACCCAAGCAACCCCAACAGGAATTGGTTCCCATCATATGGGCGTCAAACTTTTTCCATCAGAAGTTATGATAGCAAGGTCGTCCATTGCAATTACAACTCCTTGAGCTATCATAAATTGAAGCTAGATAGGCAATACATCATCGGAGACCCCATCATGCATGGGACATCCAGGTGACAAAAATGTTGTGGACCCAATGACTAGCCATCAAACCAATGTATCACAATAGAGAGGGATATGTGGTAGAAACTCTATGGAACCAACAACTAGTCACGATGTTGCAATGACAATGTAATAACAAAATAATGGACTATGTAACATTGGAGAGAGTTCTTTCCTAATAAATTTATTTCTAAAATTTAACTTTGGTTATGAACATTATTAGGAGACTGCAACACTCTTAGCCCTATAACTAGTTTTCCTATTATCTATCTTTTGGGAGAGACCAAATGATTCTACAGTCACAAGAATCACCCAGTCTTTCCCAAAAGAAAAAAAATAACAGGAAAACTAGTTATAGGGGTAAGAGCATCGTAGTCTCCTGATAACGTTCATAACCAAAGTTGAATTTTAGAAATAGACTTGTTATGAAATCACTCTGTCCAACACACATATTCCATATTTTTTCTATTATGATTGCAAAATAGTATAATATTGAGCTTCACTTAGTTTTGAAAATATTTTAATGTTCTCTACTAATCAGGGCTTCGGTACTTCATAACATTCTGGATCACATAAAATGAAGCCTAAATTAATAGTAGCAGTATATACTTGGGATGCAGAGATCACAAGGACACGACAAAAAATTCCTATAGAACTGTCATCATATTAGGTAAAATAAAACAAACGAGATGCAAAGATTAGAAGGACACGACAATGAGATGTAGAGATCACAAGGGCAAGCCAATGAAATCCTAGATCTCCACATGATACATACATATATACATATAGTTATATGTATGTATGTATATATCTATGTATGTATGTATGTACGTACACACACACACACACACACACACACACACACACATATACATACATACATATATGTGTATGAATGAATGTATGTATATAGAGAGATCTTTTTTAAGGTGCTTATTACATCTTAGCACAATAGAAAAATTGATCCAACTGCATACATATTCCAGAATCCAAATAATTAAAAAATAACACTCACTCAACCCATGCTAAGTGACTTAGCTCAAGATCCTCCACAAAAATAATGCAGAGTTAATGGGAAATGTGTGTGTGTGTGTGTGTGTGTGTGTGTGTGTGTGTGTGTGTGTGTTTATATATAATGTATGTAGGTGAAATATAATGCTCATTAACAATGACATTAACTCTACCAATACATGCATGGTTACATCCTTGGCTTCCATTATTGGGCCAGCGTATGATGCCTTTATATCCAACCATTCACTATAAATTGGGGAATGTGCTTCATGCTTGGCATTCAAGTAACGCATCTGCATATGCAATTTTATCACCTTGGAAATCTGTATTTTATCCTACTAGCTAGGAACAGTAGATTGTTAATTTTATTGTACCTAATATGATGATAGTTCTATAGGAATTTGTGATCAACCCAGCTAACTATAAACTAGACTAATTTAACTAGGTTATGACTCGAGCATGTGCTATTCCCATTTATCATATGGTTGCAATGTTGGAGGCAAATTTTTTTATTTGTGCAAGATATGGAGGAAGAGCAGTGGTGTTAGTAAACATGAAATTTTAATAATGACAAGTCACCTTGAGGAACTTGTGTATGATCTTGGAAAACATGTCATTGAAAATGGTCATCATGACCTTTTTGCTTCTACATGTTTTTGCATGGAGCCTTCACACACGTAGTACTCACAAATGTCTACTTAAGAATGTATTTGAACCTCTAATGCACTTCTATGTGCTAAAATATGTAACAAATCATATAATCCTTCATCACACAAGGTCTTTAGCTTGGTGTGCTCATTCATTAAGTGATAATAGATTTCATAGGGTCTTTTTTATCTTTAAATCAGTGAAATCAAAAAAAAAAACAATAGTATGAGAAAAATTAGACACACAAAACTAAATAAATCAAGAAACTACAATCACTGACAAAGACTATAAGCAAAATTAAATAGTAAATGCAGTTATAAAACTTGCAAGATCTAGTTTGAAGCCCCATGGTTTTTTAACAAAAATGCCATCATTTATTTCCACATTAATCACTTGTACATTAATAATGTTTTTTATTTAGAACGGATATAAAATATTTGGAAACCATATATACTCACAACCTATATTCATAAAGTTATATCAAGTATATTAGCTCATTCATTTTCAAATTGTAGGTTGTGCACTACTAAAATGTTTAAATTAAAAATAGAGCAAGAAAATATACAGAAAAACTTTACAACATGCTCCCAAATAATTGACAAGAAGAAAATGGTTGTTAAAACATTTCATCTTCCAAAGCATGGAGAAGTACAAAGTTTATTACTACACAAGCATAAATGTAAAATAATATCCACTGCTATTGGATTGCAGAAAGTTAAAGTTGCAGCAAATGTATTATGAGACCACATGAAATAGATGATGCCAAAGATGAAATAGAACTTAATGAATGTAGAGGCATTACCTACTACATGAGTACTCAAACTCATTCAAATTACATCCAAATTTTTTAGTTTTTTTAAAAAAAGTCATGTTAATCATTCTGATGAGCCTCTAGAGGTAAAATATGCAAATATAGCTTAAGGATTTGTCAATGAAAAGATCTTACATTCAAACAATTATGAGTAAGCTTGATTGCATTTCAAATTAATAAAATTTGATCTAGATTCAACAAGTAGAGAACAATGTAAGGGTCAGTGCAAGAAGTTGGGTCTCACTTTTGGCCAAAAAGTGGAAGTGTCTTTCCTGTTTTTAAAATATTTTGTCAATTGATGTCAAAATTTGAGGTATTTAGAGATTGACTATAAAAAAACTCTAGAAATAAAAATTTTAGTGTTCGGAATCTAGTTTTTGAATATGTAACTTATTTGTGTACCCATATGATAGATTAGTTTTTTGGTATGGATCTTTAAAAACCACTTTTTCAAAATGCCTATTTCAAGACCATACCGCGCTCGTGTACGGACACCATAATTTGACACAAATAAATGAATTTTCACAAATTATTTTAAAAGGAGTTACCTAATACACCTAAGATTGATGACAATATTTTTCCTTAATTTATTAATTATTAATTATTAATTAGCTGTAAAGGTAATTTTTAAAACCTCTTGTGTGCGTACCTCATAATTTGATCAAAATCTCACTTTTTAAATTTAAAAAAAAATAATATCAAAAGAATTGCATGTAGATTGACGACATATAAATTAATTTAAGAAAAATTATAAAATAAAAAAGTTATTAAAGTTTTAGTGAATGTCACTTTTTAACATTTAGGAGATAGTTTTGATTAATAAATAATGAAAAAATAGAAAATAAGCTAATAACACTATAAAATTTACATTTTTGGAATCAGAATAGTAAGACCTATAATGGGTTTTTGTCTTATCAAAAAATTCAATGGGGACGACTATAAAAGAATTATGACAATACCAGAAATTGTTGATTAAATGCCTTAGAAAAAAAATAGATTATAAAGGCATGGCTTGGTGGGACCAAGCCTATGCCATGTCTTTCCCCAATGCAAAACCCCATGCAAAATTCAAATACCATACCAAATTCCTACTCATGTCTCAAGAATCGAGCACCTGATTTGTAATTCAAAAATTGGGTGCCCAATTGCTTTCAACCAATGTACCTGATTGCTTAAAAATTGGGTACCCAATTCCTTTTGAAATTGGGTACCAGTTTCTAATGTACTCGTTGGTCCCCAAAAGCTACCCCATAGACCGAGTTTCAATGATTGAAATGATTGAATAATAGTTTCGATCTGCAGCAACAAATTTTGTCATAATTATTCTTTTTTCTTGTCCTCTTATACAATTTGCAAGCTATTAATTCAAATTCAAAATTGGTGCAAACATGGGATCAAAAAAACAAAGAAAGAAGAAAGCAAAAGTTATGACAGATGAGGAGATTATAGTAAATAAAGAGAATGAAGCACGACATCAACGAGAGAGAAGATAAAGAATTAGAGACTTGAACAATGTTTCAAAGGAGAAAGACATTGAGGATACCACGATAGATGAAGAGGTCAAAGAAGAGAACCCAATACAAGAAAATTCAGGTGTACATTCTAATCATGCATTCAATACAGGTGTGTCTCCAAACCCTCAAATTTTCTCTCGTGATGAAATTGGTGATTTTTTATAACCAGGTTACAATTTAAATGATTTAGATTTTCTTCATGAGAAGCAATTGTTAAATGATCATGCACAAAAAACTCCAATTGAAATGCATGCCTTGAAAGAAATACCAAGAAAATTTGAAAATGATATTCAAATCCCAAATAACAATGAAAATAGTAAAGTGTCTAAAAATAAAAATTGCATGAATGTAGACATAGAAACACCAACTACTGAACAAACATGTCAGAATTATAGTAAAGTGTTTGAACATAATTTTTATATTCCTAATGATGTGTTAGATAATCTTAAGGGATTGGTTTCATGGAGACAAATTAGGAGACATGTTAATAGATTGTATAGGAATTTTTTTTATAATAAGAAATTTGGGTTTCAATGTCAGCTAATGTTGCAACTAATTAAAATGTCTAAAATGTGAAAAGTAATGAGAAGGTTGAGAATGTATGCAAAACCCAAGAATAAAAAAGAGTCTTTAAAACAAGTTGTATCCACTATTGCTAGTGCCTTTGATGTTATAGAAAAGAGAAGTCGGTCTAAAGATAAGAATGCAACATGATGAGAAATAACAATAGCTTTAGTTAACAAATCAACATCTAACAAAAGATTGATTAGAAACATAAGTGGATATCTTAATGTGAATTGTAAGAATTTAAAAAGAGTTGTAAAGAGAAGGATTAACTTTGAATGTGATCCACCAAATATTTTATGGACTTCTAGTGGTAGACTCCTGAGATGTGATATGAAACTTACTAGTGAAGTCAAAAGTTTGATTGAAAATTTTTGGCATGATAATATAAGAGTATCACCTAATTCAAGAGATGTTCTTAAATTGAGAATTGGGTCAAAAATACGTGATCCACATCCTAAACACCTTTTGGACATGACTCAAACTAAATTGTTTAAAAATTTTGTAGATGGTAAGGTGTTAAATATTACCATTAGTCAAAGATCTTTTGAAAAGTGTAAACCATGGTATGTAAGGATTAACAAAGAAAGAATCACATGTTGTTGTAAAACTCATATTCAATTTTGTTAAAATTATGATGTATTTTGATCTATATGTGGTACCATGCATAGAAAAGAAATGTTGCAAGAATGTGGTATAAAAATACCACCTCAAACTATAAAAGATTTCATATCAAGTTTGTTTTATAAGCCACCTAATGATCAATAGTTTATCTTCAATGCATGTCTTTCTAGTACATGTGATATGTGCGGCAATCTTTCTTTGTTAGATGAATGTTTGCATGAAAATGCTTTGACTACTTTTGGACAACAATTAATTTAGGTAAAAAGATTCAAAACTATTGAATATCCATTGAAGGATGGGAAGATTGGAAGAAGGTGTGATCTAGTTACAGATAAAGTTAGTTGTCATGCATTTATGGATGAGTTTAAGAGTGTGATCATACCAAAATATGTTAAACACTCTCAATATTATAGATGGGTTGATGGATAATTTTGAATATGTAAGAATACATTTCCAATTGGTACTATACTTTTAGTTGTTGACTTTGCAGAGAACTACACGCTTGCACTGCAAGAAGAGGTACAACCACGATATTACAATTCAATGCAAGTAACAATTTATTTTCATATAGTTTATAAGCATGCGCCTGATAGTACAGAGGAGGATCAAAAAATATTGAGAGAGTACCATTTTTATATAAGTGATAATAAACTCCATTCATCTGAGTTTGTTCAATATTGTTTCAAGGTCTTTTATGATAAATTAAAAGAGAGGCAAATTCAAATGACACAACATCGGATATGGTCAGATAATTGTATAGGAAAATTCAAGAATGTTAGAATGTTCTATTGGTTGAGTAGGACACATAGGCAAACTAACATCCAACATGTGTGGAGTTTTTTTGAGGCTGGACAAGGTAAAGGAGAACATGATGGTGTTGGTGCATGTGTGAAGAGAGCCCTTAGTAGAGAGCAATTAAAATTTGAGGAAAAAGCTAAATTCAAAAATGCACATGAGATTGTCAAATGGTGTAACAAATATTTATACATGGGATCAAGTCAGAACTCTACAATCAAACATTTCTTCTACCTAGTTGAAGAAAATAATATCCCTTCAAGATATGACTGTGATACAATTAGTGGGTCAGCTAAATGGCATTCATTTAGGAGTTTAGATTCTAACACTTGGACTATATGGACTAGGGAGCTTGCTTGTTTTTGTCAATTTTGTCTTGCAGGTGAATGGGAAGAATGTGAGAATACATAATGGGTTGAAGATTGGCAACAAAGATCATTAGCACCTACTAACATGCATTTTGAAGATGATATAGTAAATGAAGGCTAGAATGTTACTTTTGCATCAGAAGAATGTTACTGAGTATTGGCTAGCTAGATGTGTGGAACCTAAGAAAAAATTGGCATGTCATCAAGTAGATGATGATGGTTTTGAGTATCCAATTGGGTCTATCATTGTAGCTGGGACTTGGCTACGTAGATACCTAACAAGAAGAAATGGTTTGCCAGCATTTGAAGACTACCAAACCAAAAAGAAGATTTTACACTATTCTCATTTGTTTGTGGCAACAAATATAAAATTAGAAAGATACAAAGGGAGACCTGCCAATAAGGTATTATGGACAATTTCAATGGACAAGCACAAGACAATCATAGATGCATTGCAAAAGAGAGAGGATGCAGATGGTACAGTGGGATGACTACATTTAAATCAAACACATGTAAGTTTTTTCATTATTGTATTATTTTTATATATGTGTAATTATATAATTTAATTACATGTATGTTTGTGTTGTCAATACCAATTTAGAGAACTTATATACCTCTTATTCAAGTCTCAATTACAATTTATGCAAATTTAAATGTTAAAGTGGATTGAACATAAACATCTTGTGCAATTTCACATAGTAAGTACATACAAATTACACATATATTTACATACTTCAGATACCTGGAATATTCATTTATGTGTTTATTAACATGTGTTTTTGTTTTACAATTTTATTTTACGGGACCTCATTTGAAGAGATGTGTTGAACCAATTTTATGTTTTGAGTTCACTGAACTATAAATATATCATTGACATTGTCTTACATATATTGTGAAATATGTTGTACAAACTAATTCAAAAATGAGAATTTACTTCTATTTGAAAGTTAAAGGTATGCACTTGATAAATTATAAATTAATTGTCAATTTAAGTAATGACCTCCTATTTTGTTCCATTACTTTTACAATCAAGCATGTTTAAATTAATGTTTGTTTGAAGTTTCAAATTACTATTGATTGTAATATTAAAAACAAGTCACTTGTACATGATAATTTAAAGAACATTACTCATTATATTGATTATATGTTAGATCATTACTCATTGTATTCATTGTATTGATTATCTCTTACATTACCAAACAACACATTAAGATCACTTATGATACATTGTTAGGTATGTTATCCATACATGTGTGTCTTAAGGGGACATGGGAGTCCTAATAGGTCATAATAATTTCTATACATTTTAATAAGTCTTAATATTTTTACTAGCACATAATAGGTATTATTAGGTGATAATGAGTTTTACATTACCAAACAACACATTAAGATCACGTATGATACATTGTTAGGTACGTTATCAATACATTTTTTAATCTAGTAGGTCAATTTTATTTTTATGAATCTCAATGCATAAATTTAATGTGATATTTATCCAATAATGCTCTATAGATAGTTAAAATTATTGTTCATCTTGCATATATACTTAAAAATGTGTCATACGTTCATGAATAAAATATGTTAGAATAAAGAAAATGGTTTGAATATACACAAAACATGATGAAACATAATAATATATACTACATACACAAGCAAGATAAGAAGTCATAAAAAATTAGTACATGGTCTAACATACATCATAACATGATCTGTGAAGTGAAAAAATACATGGCCTAACATATAATTTTAACTGTCCTAACACAAAGTGTATACATCATAAATAGTATACATCATAAAAACACAATCTATAGGTGCCAACAAGACCTAATCTATTTGATTGAATGTCCTATTTACTCCACATGAAGAGGACTTAGATGGATCATCATGTGTAATATGAGTCGTCTCGTCATGTCGAACACCCTATGAGGTAGACGGATCACCCTATGTAACATGAGGCACATCTCATCATGTACATGCTTAATTGAAATGGGTTTCAAAATCTAGCTTACAAATAAATCAAATATTCACTACATAATAAAATAAATACAACATGAGATGGGTGTCCCTAAATAATGAGAGGAGGTGCACTATCAAAACTACCAAAATGCAGCAGTGGTGAGGTCCTGTAATTTACAATACATACATTTTTAAAATTTGATTTTAGAGCATAATGAACTATACATTGTGTACATAAATCACAATACTGACCTCAAATGATGATGTAGGTACCTCCATCTGGCTAAGTCCTATGCTCTCAGCAACACTCATGGTGACATAGTCCTAAAATTATGGATACATAAACATTTAGTCAAAACTAAATATACATGAATAATTATAAAGTACATAATTTGTACACTACATTTTTTATACACTATAAATTTAACATGTGTATATATATATATATATATATCATACATGAGTGGTAGCCAATGTCAGAGATGTGTCTATAGGTATGCTAGCATGACAATCATAAGATGGAGTCAAAATTAGACTATACCAAGGCCTGTATGGATGAGTATGATATGGCTGTTGTTCGTAAAATCAAAACACATAAAATATATATACATGTGAGTCAAAATATTTCAAATTATAAGTTAATAATAATGTACATACCAAAAAATAATACAAATTATTTGTCTTCAGTCAAAAGTTCATACCACATGTATTTGAGGTTGTGCCTCAGTGGTAACTGGAGCAGGACCTGTACTAACATCAATCTGTGTAGATGCGAACAATTCCTACAAAATTAGATAAAAATAATATATGAGCACATGTTATTAAATTTAAGTTCAAATGTACATTTTTACAATGTACTTCAAAGTGCATACCGGATAAGGGATGCCAATGTCTGTAGGTCTCAAAAAAAGAGTATACGATCTCCTAGGAGGACCAGTATCATCCATCCTCTGTTATTTCAAAAGTACAAATTAATATGGTTAATAGAATTACACATGTATGTAAAAAGTAAATTAATTATGTGTACTTTATATTTATATTAAAATTAAAATTTTACCTACTGCTCTTGACTCTCTCCAGGTTCTCTCTGTTGCATGAGGTCAACAAATGATGACACATCTATCTCATCACTACCATCACCATGGGCAGCGTATACATCATCATCAAAATCTGCACCCTCAGCATAATGGCCATTGTGTTTTGTATCAAGATCACTCTAGGGGCCTGTGCATATGCCTCCATAGCTAGTACAAACATGTCCAAGTGGAGGAGCATGTACCACATGTGTCCATTGCTGTACTAAATTGCCCGAAAGGGCACTCAAATGGGTAAAAGCAGATGAAATTGCTTGATGATGGTGAGGAGCAGGCACAATAGGTACAAGGGGCTTAGCTCACCTATGGTTTCTTGTTCTATCACTCAGCTTTTCCCTAGGCCTATCTTGGGGCATCCCTCTACCAACCTCCTGAAATGCTTTCATATCAAAATAGTTGGGTTTCAAACCCAACTCAAACTTAGCCCATAAAGCCCTAAGGAAGTACATGGGTACCTCATGGTTAGCGTGTGGTGGATGGTCAAATACCATCCACCACTGCTTCCAAAAATGTGTTGCTATACATGGATGTGTACACCACCTAATGGAAATGTGTGGCTTCTTATCATTAATTTCTTCACCCATCTTAGGATTTACAAAATAATGTTTAAAATTCTCTTTACCTATATGTAGGTTATAAACCTGTCTGTATGATAAGCCGTCAGAGTAGAAGACACACATGCTTTCCCTCCACGATCTAAATGAATCAATGTCTAAATCAAAATGATGGATGGAGTCAATCATTTCGTGCATGTTATCTGCAAGACATAGTAGGTGAGGGGGGGTGCCTCTTACGTCAGATAGCCTCTATATCATCCATGAGGTCATTGAGGTTATGCCTCATGGTCTCACAAAGCTCATCTGCAGTGGGTGGTGGAGGTGTGGGTGGAGGTGGAGGTGGAGGTGGAGATGGAGGGGGCAGAGGCAGGGGTATGGGAGGGGGAAGGGGTGGCGGTGGGTCCATCAAATATAATCTGCATAGATGTTTAAACAACATAAAACATAAAACATGACAAAAATACATCACAACATAAAACATGACAAAATTACTATTTAATATAATTTAAATCTAAAATTTATCAACTAGATCTATATAAATGTGCATATCTTTATTAAAATCATATCAATTAAATAAATAAAGTTAAACACTTAAGTCAAATTAAACATTAAATATCAAAATTTTAAGTCTAATCATAAAATAATACTCCAAAAAAATATATCTAGGTTATTTCAGGGTTTCTTTTCTTAAAATAGGAGCCACCAAGCTAATTTTTCTTTCATGTACACTTATTTTGTGACACTAAGGAATTGCATGAACTCATTATGGATTATATGTTCATCTCAGAATGAAACAAAGTTAAGATTATGGCAAGGTTATGGTTTACAATTTTGTTATGTTAATGGTTTTCATGATGGCTAAGCTTAAGATTATTATAATGATTATGGTCCTTTAATGTTAGGGAACTTACCTAGGATTATGGTTTTAGTTAGAATTATATTTAGGTTTCGGATATTTATTATGGTCCTATTGTTTATAGGATATATAATAGATGGCATTAGCATGAGAGTTAAGGTTACAATTAGAATGAAAGCTTAGAGATAGAATTATGATTTGATTAAAAATTATTTATGATTGTAGTTTGAATCCTAAATATTATCTAATTTTTAATGCAAACTATATGTGTAGATCATGTTAGGTAATGAACTAATACATGTGAATCCTATCCTTAACCATATAATAATCCTTATTCTAATCATAATCCATAATTCATTACCTTATGAAGCTTTGGCTATCCATTTTATTGCCAGAGTAATCCCTTGAACTTTCTTAAAGTTTTCATTCCAACTTACTAATCTCCTTTCTTTATGTGAACTACTCCTAGTAGCATGATTCTACATATTTCCTTTTCCATGTGACCACAAAATGTTTCTAATAGATTTATATAGAAGACCAAACTGATTTAAATAAAATAAGCAGGAAGAAGAGAAGTACACCCAATATGAGGAGAGAATCTTTTAACATACTTGAATTCTACCAACCAAAGTGAGATAATTAGAGTTCCAGTTGAGTTTTCCAAATATTTTCTTGTTGATATAATGACACGTTTCATTTATATGTTAGGGTTTACTACAAATGGAATCCCTAGGTACCTAACCACTTAATTATGACATCTCCATCCAATACCGTATTTACTACACAAGGTAGGGGACTCAATATTTAGCCCCAATAAGATAGATGTAGAGACATAAATCTTACTACCTAATACAAAGAAAAAAGTTCCAATTTGATCATTAAATGATTCATCTTGCACTCTTCTAGCTTAAAAAGAATACAAATATTATCAGCAAATTATACATTAGATACTTATTAATTATTTGGAGAGTAGATCCTCTAACTTTTAGTGACAACTGGTTATCTCTAAGGAGATAATGTAATGAGTCAACAACAATAAAAAAATAAAGAGGATGCAAGAGGACACCCTTTCATAATTGATCTAGAAAGTCCTAAAAATTATGATCTAACCCCATTAATTTCTTTACTAAAACCCTAACACCAATCATAAGAGAGGATACCATTTGACATAATATTGGATGGAATCCTAGGCTTGCAACATCATCACAGTGAAACTCCATTCCACCCTTTTGTAGACATTTTCATAATCAATTACTTGAGCATGCCTACACTCTATCCTGGGAATGTTTCCCAATCCAAAGTCTTCCAATAGGTTATCAAGTTCTCCAATATGTATAAATATCCTTAACAAAACACTTTTGTGTTGGGTTAATGATGTTGGGTAGGATATCTTCTAGTCTAGAGGCTAAGACCTTGGCAAGAATTTTGTATGATATGTATTTAGGAGTGTCTTGTCTCTAATTTTTAATGAGATTCTTATCTCCCCTTGGGGATAAATTTTATGAGCCCCCCATTGATTACTTGACCTAGGGATTTCTCATTACTAATTTTTTGGATGGAGGAGCTGATTTATGATAGAAATGGGTTTATCAAGGATTAATGCATCTTCATTAGGAATGATGGTTCTCATTTTATCCCTATCTTCTAAATCATTTTGAACTATCATCATCTTCTAACAAAAAAAATTGATAGTAAAATTAGGAAAAAGATCTTACTATATATCACTAGGGGGTGGGTATTTCTTTTTATAGAATAAGACAATATTTTGTTATGTGGCCTTCCATTCTACAAAGGCAATAAACATTTAGGCTACCCATAGAGGAAAATAGGAAACAAATAGGGGAATCTCCAGTCTCCAAAAAAAAAACTTTTAGGTACTTCCAACCCAAGATAAATAGAAATTAGTCCACCCTAACATAATTATCTAGTTAGGGATTGGGGTGCTAGAGTGCTTCAATACCCTCCTAATTAGATATTACATGATGAATACTCACTTAGGATATAAAGGTTTAGGCATCCAGTGGAAAGACAAGTTACTCACTTCTTTAGATATATTCTTAGGCATCCAAGGGTGTAGTCTGGGCTCCTACTCGCACTGATGTTCCACCACCACCTCTTGATGGTGAGGGAGGGTTACTTAATTAGATGCCTAATTCATTCAAGTCTTCTAATTTTTTTATGGTGTATCATTTTGAGACCTTGATATCAATGTTTAATTAGTTTTAGGATTAGGGTTCAATTTGGTTTGTACTATTTGAATAGGTTTACATGCTTAGATTTCAATTAGGACAAGAGTTAATAAATTGAATTAACTTTTAATGTGCTAAATTTGGTTTTAGATATAGAATTATAGTTAGAGATTTTAGATTAAAAACCAACATTAATTCAAAAAAGGTAGGTTTGAATTTTGTTTTAAAGTGTTGAATATATTATTGAGTTCTAGTTTAGGGTGATTTGGTTTAGTCTTAAGGTCAACGTTTAACTTGGTTCAATCTTAGGGTAATGGTTCAATTTGGTAAATGGTTGGGGAAAGGATTCAAGGTTAACTTCAAGGTTTGTACTATTAAGTTGGGATATGTAATTAGGTTATGATCATGGTTTAATTCAATTTGGTTTATAAGTATAATATTAATTAGTTAAGGGCCAGGGTTACCTTTCAATCTAGTTTGATATATTCAATTTGGTTTAGGTTTACCTAGGGGTTAGTTTATTTTAGTGTTAAATATTAAGATATAATGCTTTGATATCACTCATTTTTTGATTTTTTGATTATATCACCCCTATATATTGATAACTTATATGCGATGAATCTTACAAATATTATTTGATCTCATTACATGTGTCATGGTAATTTTTTTTAGTTTATGTACATGAGATGCTCCTATAAATGGTGTTTTTCTTTTCTTATTATATATATATATATATATATATATATATATATATATATATATATATATATATATATATATATATATGTATGTATATATATATATATATATGTATGTATGTATATATATATATATATATGTATGTATATGTATATATATATGTATGTATATATATATATATATGTATGTATATGTATATATATATATATATGTATGTATATGTATATATATATATATATATATATATATATATATATATACATATATATATATATACATACATATATATATACATATACATACATATATATATATATATACATACATATATATATATATATACATACATATATATATATATATATATATATATATATATATACATACATATATATATATATGTATGTATATATATATATATCTATGATTATCTATGATGGACATGTCGTAAATGACATATCTTTATATGATTCTTTTGATATGATATGCATGGATAATATATATAATGAAAATTTTAAATCCTTCCTATGCAATAAATGATGTAATTATATATGTACAAATATTTTTAGATTCACATGTACATGACATGTAGATGTAGATATGATGCTCCTCTAGGATTGTTTAGTTTATCATAAATGGGTAAAAGCACAAACCTGTGTCACCTTTTATAAAGAAAAGTGATATCAGAATGTGACAGTTGAACATTAATGACAAAAAAAATGGTATTTGCATTTAAAATATGAAGATTATGTAAACTGATGAAATGTGTAGAATTGTATGAATTTTATGCCTATAATTTTTATTATTTTTTTGACTTAGAATTTATTCATTTTATTTTATTTTGAAGTCCCTTGTTTAACTGTAAAAAATATAGGATGTAGTTCCCGTCAAACAAATATGTACAAATCATCTTTTTTTGTTATTATTTGAAAATATTTTATAGATGACATGTATAGCTAGTGTACAAAAAAAGAAATAATTATTTTTGATGCATATTTTCTTTGTTATAAGTACTCAAGTTCGACCTTGTCAGAATCCAACAGTTTTTTCCTCCCGTCAAAACTTCCCTATCAAATCTATACCTTCTTGAAAAAAATTACATATTCATGAAGAGGACTCTCTCCTCTAGTGATAAATATTTTTATTTTTATTTTTTGATATGATTTAATATTTTTTTTCATTTTTTGAGACAGCATCTTCTGAAATGTTGAAATATTGACTTATAATATTTTTAGATTATAACATATTATAACTAATCAAAACACTCAAAAATTTATATAATGATGATATTGAATCTGAAATCTATAAAAGGGTATTTTTAGTTTTATTTAAAAATTGAGTTTTGATAGAGAAATGAGATTTGACCAAAACAGGTTTTTGTATCACAAATGGTGACACAGATCTATGCTTTTACCCAAATAAGGTTACAATTTTAGAGTTTAAGATTTATAAAATTAGTACTCAAGGTAAGATAGGAAAGTTATTTAATTATTTAAATATTACCTGGTGTAGATTTTAGCAAATTAAGATTAAGGTTAAGATGATAGTAAGGGTTATGATTAGAGTTAAATTCAATACAAATTGACATTATAGTTAATCCTAAATGACACCCAGCCAAGGGATCCAAAGAACTAATCAAAAGTTTTACTAAGAAAGCAATAACATACATACAATAATTTACATTTATAAAAAACATAAGAGATTGCATTTCTTAATGAGCACATTTACATTTCATTTTTAAATAATTACAATTACTAAAAGTAAAATAAATAACACATCCACATGAAAGAATGTTAACTACTTTAGTTCAATCCATTTAAATAATATATACATTTGTTATGAGTGCCACTTGGAAAATTAATTTAGAATGCACAATCAACCACTATACATGTCACAGGGTATGAAAGGCTGAAAGAATATACATTTATAAAATAGTTTACATCATCCATTTTTGATCGATGAAACGAAGTACAATACAATTTAAGTAAAATCATTTTAAATACTATTTTTTTTGTTTTGATCCCTTAGCGGACTATTATGTGATTAAGTACTAAGTTATATATGTTTAGTATTTTATTGTACATAACTATATGGTTAGGTTGAGATTATAGTTTAAACAATGAATTTAGGTCGAGGTTATAGTTTAAACAAGGTTGAGGTTATATGGTTCTAGGTCGAGGTTATATTTATTTGTAATTACATGTTTAAACAATGAATTTACATCTAATCTAATCCTTCAACATTGTAATAAATACATAAATTAAATACATTTCAAAACATCTAAAATAATAATTTTTTAAATAAACATTTATGAAACTATATTTTAATTAACAGATACAAAAATTTAAACATCTACTCTTTAACAATGTAAATTTACAATTTTACGTATATTAAAACTGAAAAAAAAAACAATAAATTAACATAAATATAAAATTGAAAATTGAAAAAAATAGAGTAAAATAGTACAAAACTAGTAGCAAGGGGGTGGTTGGTAGGGCTGAAAATCAGGCTCTCGTATGCATCTCCAATCGGGCTCTCATTTTTGAGGTCATGAAAATGACATCAAAAACACCAAAAAAGAGGGTTTAATAAAGTCTTTCAAATTGAGTTCCTGATTTTTAAGAAATTGGGCACCCGATTCTAAATGCAATCAGGCACCCGATATTTGAGCGGCTTGGGCACTCGATCCACTTTTAAATATCGGGTACCTAATTTTTGAATTTTGGCTCAAGTGCCCGAAGCTTGATTTTAGAAACGGGTACCCATTTCTGAGAAGTACAATTCTATAGATTTGACTTCCGCAAAATTGCAACCCAACTTCTTGGAGTCACCCTTAATTCACTCAAGATTCCAAAATATTATACAAGGAAGTCATTTCAGATCTTGTTACATGAGAAAAGAAATTTAGATAATACACAACCATTTCATATGTAATCAATAAGAAATAACCAAAATTTTAGGTGTGAAGTTAGGCTATTCACCCCTACATACAACTACAATGGTGATTGGAGGCAACCTTAATTATCTAGAGAACAAAATTAATGGAACTGAATCTTATCTAAGATTGTTTGTCAAACACTAAGCTTCTATTGACTATGGTTAATACAAATTCTAAAACTAATAAATTTCCTAACAGTTGAATGCAAATATTCTAAGTGCAAAAATCTTCATTGAACTAATATGACTTTCATATTCTAAAACTTCTCCTATTTTACATTATGAGACAATTAAATAAAAAGGACCTTGGTTGAAGAATGAAACTTTTTTTTTTTTCAGAAATCGATTAGCTTGAGTTTTGTTCTCACCAAAAATCATAAAATGTAAGAACATTATGCCAAAAATAACATAAAAAGATGATTATCATGCACCAATCATGTTTTTTACCTCTTTTGGTGCAATTATTCTTACAATTTTTTGGTTCAATCTCCAACTAGTTAGTATGTGTTTTGAAAAATTATTCTTGGACTTTGAGCTAGGAAAAAGAGAAATATGAAACTTGAAAAAGATGTACATAAGAAACTATTGTGGTTTGTACTATTTTAGAATTATAGTTACAAGTGATAAAGTTATATACCTTTGATTCAGAAAGTGCAAATAATGGAAATGAAGTATTGTAGAAAGTGCAAGCTCAACTATCTAACTATTTTCAAGGTATCTGCACACAAGAGGCATACTCTGCCTACCAAGTTTCCTACATACTTGTATTCATAGGATCAAGGCCCTTGAACTACTCACTCTAATGAATATGTAGTTCTAGTTTCTAATTGTTTTGATTTAGTTGTATTCCTATAACCATTGATGAGCTTTACACACCTAATACAGCTCTTCACAATCATACATCCACTTGGGTGAATCAAGCAATTTTCTATAATTACAATATTGTAATACCCTAGTGCAACCTTTGTGTTGTAGTTTATAATTAATGTAAGGTTAACTTATATACATCCTAACTTACTCCTTATATAGTTATGTTTAAAAGCTTGTGACAATACCCATGGTCATGCTACCTATTGAGTGAGTTTTATTTTATTTTTGTTGTGCCAAAATCTCTCTATTTATATACATAAATACATACATACATATATACATATACATATGTATATATGTATATGCATACATACATACATACATATACAGAGATCACAATGGCATGGCAATGAGATGCAAAGATCACAAGGGCACATGAATGAAATTCTAGATCTCCATTGATCTCCACAATCCAAAAGATCTCTCTATATATACATATAGACATATATACATTTATACATATATGCATATATTTATACATAGACACACACACACACACACACACACACACACACACACACACACACACATACATCTGCATATGCAATTTTATCACCTTTTAAAATTGTATTTGATCTTGCTAGTTAGGAACAACTAATTTTCTATTTTATAATACCTAAATGGATGATAGTTCTATAGGAATTTTTAATCAACCCAATTAATTGGCATCTAGACCAATTTAACTAGGTTATCTATTATTTCTTTCTAAAAATATCTACTATGATATGGTTTAATAAAATTTCTTGCGAACTCAACCCATTTTTCCTAGTCTACATTATTTTTGTACAAGATCTTGAACTAAGTCTCTTAGCATGGGTTGAGTGAGTTTTATTGTTTTATTATTTGGATCATGGAATATAGGCTTTTTTTTATCATTGGATTTGTTCAAGTCCTAATTTTAATGAAGTAGCAAAGTAGTTTTTAGGGTGGAAAGGACTATATAATGAAGAGGAAACTTAAAAACCTGAATGTTGGAATGTTGAAATGAAAGCTATCAAGGATCAAACACCTATGGCAAAGTTACAAAACAATGTGAAGTTGATTTTAGATATTTAAAAAAACAAAAAAAAAAACATGACATAAATCATTCCCCATTTGTTTTGATTGTGGAGAGTTGCATGCGAAAAAGGGTGGAGAGCTTTGAACATTGATAGAGATTTTATTTTTGTGCCCTTGTGATCACTGCATTTTTTTGTCATGCCCTTATGATCTCTACATTTTTTTTCATGCCCTTGGTTGAGATTAGTGGAGATCTAGTATTTCATTGTCATGCCCTTGTGATCTCTGCATTTCATTTTCATGCACTTGTGATCTCCTCACCCTTGCTTTGTGATTTCATTGTCATGTCATGACCCTATGATCTCTGTGCCCTTTACAACTCACTACAACATTTGGGGTCAAATTGTGATGGCGGTGTAATTTGTGTTCTTCGAATGTAATAGTGCTTTCTCTGTGATTTTCTTCTTCTTTTCTTTTCCTTCTAAACATGTATCTCTTTATATTTCCCCTTGCAGGTGATCACAAGGACATGGCAACAAGATGTAGAGATACATACATACATACATACACACACACACACACATACATACATATACACACACACACACATACATACATACACTCACCTTGGAAAACTATATTTGATCTTTACTCAATCACCAAGAGATAATATAATTTGTATGTACAAATTTATGCATACTTAGTTTGGTATGAATAGTTTCAATTGAATTCATCCAAGGAGAGTGAGTCTACTATGATGATAATGGCTCTATGTATTGGGTCTTTAGAGGAGAGAGACTTATGGAAGAGTAGATGGTGGGGTAGGAAGAAGATGGTTGTGTGAATGGTTGATCAGACAAGTTGAAAAAAATCAGGGTGTCAATTACAAGTAGTTTTATTAATTTGATAAGGGAATCAACTTTGAAAGCGAGATGATCAAAATTGGCATGTCCATCCTTATGATAGATGTCTCTACCTCATAATAGAAATTTATCTTAGACGATAAGAAACAAATTATTAAATATATGGAAAATCATAAGAGCATTCACCTATAATATTTTTGAAAGACAAAAATCTAATAAAAATATAATTTGGTGGAAAAATCCATGAGCTATGTGGCTCCACATTGTGGCTATTCCTCTATCTAGTAATGGAAACTCTTCACATTAAATATGAAGATATTGAAATTAAAAAAGATAACTATTAGAGATCTATATTTGTGTTTTAGTGATAACAAATATAGAGTCTAATTTTAAGAAAAATAATAGTCTTAAATGTATATGATTAAATAAAATAAACAAGAGTACTAATTGTAGTTCTATAATTCTAGTATACTGATTATGTTAAACAAAATATTTAATAAAACAAATATGAAGTAACATAAATGGATCATCTACTCAATTCTATTATTACTTAATGTGAATTCTCAATCATTACCTAGATGATATTATGCACGAGATCTTTACTCAATCACCAAGAGATAATATAATTTGTAAGTACAAATTTCTGCATACTTAATTTGGTATGAATAAATTTGATTGAATGCAAGGATAATTGCTTCTATAAATTGAAGACATGAATGATTAATTTAATTTAACACAAGTACTATGCAAGTGTGTATGTATGCATGTAAATTAGTTCACATAGTAAACTTATTTACATATGCATACAATCATCATAATCAATTATCCTTGAATCTAACCAAATCTATTATATATGAATAAGAGATACATGTTTAGAAGGAAAAGAAAAGAACTTTTACATAGGTACCTCTTCTCCCCTTGAAGAAATTCATAGAGCAAGGGTATAGAGATCACAAGGGAACTACAACAAAATCCTAGATCTCCACTAATCTCCACCAATTTTCAAAGCTCTCCACCCTCGTTCAGAGCTTTCTAGTCTCTTTTGCACACATCTCTCCACAATCAATCAAAACAAATGGAGAATGATTAATGACATGTTTTCTTTTCTTTTTGTTTATAATCGATAATCAACAAGATCTCTCTCTATATATACATAGATACATACATATATACACATATACATAGATACATACATATATATATCTATATATATATATATATATATATATATATATATACATATATACATACATACATACATACATATATACATACATACATGAAAACAACAATGCACTTTCTAAGAGTTCACAGTTGTTCAACAAAATTAATGTTCTACAAAAAAAGGCATCAGAAGGTTCTATGACATTAGAAACTGGTTATGGCTAGTTTCTTTCTAAAAATATCTATTATGATATGTTTTTTGTAAAATTTCTTGCAAACTTTGCCCATTTTTATGAGTTTGCATTATTTTTGTGGGGGATCTTGAGGTAAGTCACTTAGCACAAGTTGTGTGTGGTTTTTTTTTTTTTTTAAGATTCTAGACTATGTATATAGATGGATTTCTAATTATGGAGACTGGCAGATTGGATCCTAAAAATATCAGAGCATTTAAGGTCAATGGGTGCGTTTCAACTTTAGCATGTTTACCAAGAAGGTAACGAGGTGGCAAACCTACTGGAAAATTTGGGGATTGATTGTAATGAAGTGTTGGTATTTGAGTACAATGATCACATACTGATGGATTTGAAGGAGATCATCTGAAAGGACATTTGGTCATTCATGAGTAAAGGCATTGGATAATGATAGAAGGTGGCCCTTCACCTACTAGAAGTGGAGTTTTTTGTGAGTTCATGTCCTTTTTCTTCCACTTTTAGTTTGTGATAATCTTTTTTTAGGATTCATAGCAGAGATTTGTCAGATCGAATAGCTTGGAAAATGATTGTCATGTGGCCCTTGGACATCTTGTGTCAAATCATATGTAGAGACATTTTAGTCCTAAATCTATGATAGTATTCCTTTTTAAGGAGAAGCTTCTTCGTCCATTGGTCTCATACAAGATGGCAAATGTCTTGGGTATCAGATGTAGGTGTATGTAGGAAGAGGTTTTGGTGGAGTCACCAGAGGAATGAGTAGCCAGAATTTTCAAGCAAATCAATGATCAAGAAAAGTCAACCATGATCAATTTTTTGGGTGTGGACTATTGGGCAAGAGGCCATGTGCATGATGGGAAGATGGTGTTTGATCTTTTTCAGCCCATTATCCTAGTATCGAGACATCTCATGATTGTAAATGGCATGATACGAAGAATGATTGTAGAAGAGATTTATTTGAAGGTGACTACTACCTTAGATTTGATAAATAGTAGCCTTTTAGGTGGAGGTATGTTGAGCCTATTTTGTCTAGAAGTTGAAGGTAAGAAGAAACTGATAAAGAAGGCCTAGCAGCCATTTCAGACTTGCATCTTGAAGGAGTATGACATGAGTAAGTTTAAGGCCTTTTGTCAAGCTAATGATAAACTATTCCTAGTAGAAGTAATAGCAAGGCTTCTCTCTATTGGAAAAGGGATTGGGTATATCTTTCATTGAAATGGATAGCATAGCTTGTTTGTAACTGATTTCATAAATGAAGAGATAGCTTATGCATACTATGTAATCTTTTTTTCATTAATACAAAGGGTACTACCCACTAGGAAGAGCTTACCTTAAAAAAAATGTATTCAACTAGATCAATTTTTCTATAGTGTTAAGATGTAATAAGCACCTCTCTCTCTCTCTCTCTCTCTCTCTCTATATATATATATATATATATATATATATATATATATATATATATATATATATATGTTTACAAGGAGATTTAAAGAGATACATATTTAGAAGGAAAAAAAACCAACATTTACATAGCCCTTGAAGAAAATCACAGAGCTAGGACATGGCAATGAAATCACAAAGCAAGGGCACAATACGAAAACAAAATTGTAGAGCAAGGGCACAACATGGAAACAAAATTACAGAGCAAGGGCATGACACCAAAATCATAGAGGAAGGGCATGGCACCAAAATTGCAAAGAAAGGGCATGGCACTGAAATCATAGAGCAAGGGCATGGAAACGAAAAGCATAGATGACAAGGGCACGACAACCAATTCACAAAGAAAGGGCATGGAAACAAAATGAAAAGAAAAGACATAGTAATGAAATGCAAGGATATCACAGGAATGAATGCACCAAGAACAAGGGTATGACAACATTCAGAGCTCTCCACCTTCTTTCATGTACAACTCTCCACAATCAAAACAAATGGGGAATGATTTATGACATGTTTTCTTTATATATGTGTGTGTGTGTGTGTGTGTGTGTGTGTGCACATCACAATTATGACTTTGACGTTGGTATTGCAATAGAGTCGGGGAAAATTACAAAAAAAACTATGATGATCAACACAAATTAGACCGTCGTCATAATTTGACCCCAAATGTTGTAGTGATAAAATTAGGGATGCTCCAATGTGGCATTCTAGCATTTGCAAACACATTTGAGGTTGTAATGGGATTTCAACTCCACTCAAAGAAGACATTGTAGCCCAAGATCATCTGGAAGAGAAGGAAACAAAGATCCCATTGCAAATATAGAAAGTTGTATGTGATCAATTTAAAATCGCAATCTAAACATTTCAGATCCCATCGTACACATTAAAAAACATCAAATTAGATGAATTATCAATACAAAAAAGAAATATAGATATCTACACCATAATCTATGCTCTGATTACCAATTCACACTTTATTTATACATTTCCAAATAAAATTGAATTAAATAATGGATATCTAATCTATTTTAACTCTGTAGCAAAAAAAACTAATCAATAGTATTTATTATCTTTCAATGGAGAATGGTTCAATTTTGAATTGCACTTTTTTTGGGATTGGTAGTGGAGAATAGTCTAAAATTTGAATCTTAAATTGCTTATGTTTTTATGCCAATTTGACCCTCTCTATTTATAAACCTGTATTTGAATTTATTTATACTTTTTAATCTAACGCATATTGTTTATTATTTTTTTATAATATTTCATTTATTGTGAATGAAGTTTTTTTTAATTCATTCAAAAAATTTCCTTTCAAAAATATATTTTATATTCTTCCAAAAATAATTAGTTTTTCAAATTATTAGTTTTAAATATATTATTTATTAATGTTGATAGGCATTCTACAATGGCAGAATGGGGTGGAGTGTGATGTTGTGAGTGTGTTAATGTTAACAATAACCTTTTTAGTTTAAATTTGACAACCATTTGCATTGTGATGTGAATATCAGGATTTAACTGTGTGATTTTGAGTCAAACTCGATGACCCATGTTTCATGAGTAGTGATTCAACATGAATCCATCTCTCATGAGAATAAATGGAACACTTAGCACTCATTGCATGTCAAAATTTTAATATTATAATAAATATAATATACTTTTGAAAATAATTTAATAAATACCACGTAAAAAGATACATGATTTGCTAAAATTATAAGTTTTGAAGACATAAATAATCAATTTTTTTAGAAATAAAAATAGAAACCTGAACTCAGTCCCAAAACACAAATATAGATACAATGAAATATAAATATTTTTGTGTATAATAAATTAAATTTTATATATTTTATAATTGATATCTATCGGCATTTCTTTAGATAGATCTATTTAAGATATCTATACTAGTACACATTCTACGATGGCACTAAGGGTGAAGTGAAATAGTGTGAGTGTGTTAATGTTACCTTTTATCTTTTTAGATTAAATTTGACAACCATCTACATGTCTAAATATTAAATTTGAGAACATATTTTTAAAAATAATTTAATAAACACCACATAAAATATTTATTAAAATTATAATATTTAGAGATATATATCATTTTTTTAAAATTTAAAATTGGAAGCTTAAATTAGTTCAAAAAAAATAGAGGAAATATAAATAGTTTTGGGTGTAGCAAATTAAATTTTAATTAATTGTTAGCCCACATTTTAAATTTGACCAATTTTTATTACAATCTCCTTTTAATTATGTGGTTTCCTATTTTTCATCTTATTATTGGTTTCATTTCTTTAAACTCGTTGATTGTGAAAACATAATGTTGGAATGTCTTAATGGGAAGAGTGCTTCTAAGAGGGGGGGGCGAATTAGAAGTACTAGCTTTTTTTCTTGTTTTAAATCCTTAATAACATATAACTAAAATTAACATGCATGCATATAAACATTAAACAATCATTAGAAGCAAACATGCATCACCACATAATACTTGAGATTTTGATGACCCAGAAACCCTCCAGGAATAAGAAGGTAAAACTGGGGTGGAGATGATACCCACAAAATTACTGCAACAATTGATTTCAACCACTTCTGATGGTTTGCCATGTTAAAGGCCTACCCTGTTAAAGGCTACAACACACTGTTAAATGTTATCCTATTAAAGGATTTCTACACCCTGTTAGGAGTGTGCCTTGTTAGAGGACTTAAGAACATTCAACTTAGAATGCCACCCTATTAAAGGATTTACATGAGGCTATTAAATCGACCTAACTCTATAGGATTTCCAAATTCCTAATATAATTGTGAGAGAGTATTAGAATAATACACCTAATCTAATGCAATCTTTGATGTTGATCTCAAGCCCTTGATCTACTCTTCTATCTCTAATCTCTGCTAGATCTAATCTGTTGATTGTGTTCCTTGCTCTGTTCTGATCAACTAGATGTGTAAATGTTGTCCTTTCTACTAAATCATTGACACTAATGTTCTACAATGACCTTCTTCTTTCCATGCTTCTCACTATTGTTCAATGGCATCAAGACTCCCTTATAAAGATTAGTGGTTTGTTATGCACCCTTGATTCAAATGTTCCCACTCAAACCCTTGAAATCCACCCATTGGCTACATGTAGTCTCCAATTTTTTGATTAGCTGCATGAGGATCGCATAGGTGGTTATGAGGATTCGATCTTATCCTTTTATCTTGTCATGAATCATGCATAACTGTTTCACATCATGGTTTGTATTGACACAAACTCTTATGCTAATCCTGTGTTGCTCGACACATGAAGTAATACTGATGCTCGATACCATCTATTCTGGATTGCTCGGCATCCTCTGTAGTTCCTATGTTACTTGACACCTATTATTTTTTTGCATTGCTTAGCTTCTACTGATTCTTGAATCACTAAGCTCCTATAGGATTACTATGTCACTCGGAACCTACAGAATTTATGTGTTACTCGACACCTATTAACTTCCTGTGTTACTTGGCACCTATTAGTTTTATACATTTCTCGGCTTCTACTTATTCCTAAATCACTCGGCTCCTATTAACTTCGCAATGCTCGACTCCTATTGGATCTTGAGTTACTCAGAACATATTGGTCTCATCTGCTCGACATCTACTATGACTTGCTCGGCACATACTATCTTCTGGTCTACTCGGCATGTGTTAGAGTTTTGGTTTGGCTTCCATTGTATACTCTGCATGTATAGTGAAAATGGTTAAGTGTGTTGACACTCATTTGTCAATCTTACTTATTTGATCAACACATAATATTTTACTTATTTATTTTAAAATTAACTATAATTTTCCTTTTTTAAATCTTATTTTTTAGCTTTAGTAGTTGTTATGGGTTGCTCTAAAGTTATAAGAAGAAAAAGTTTTAAAAATAAACTACACACTTAATTGTTATCTTTTGATTATTTTAATTTATTTTAAAATTATTTTAGTTTTTAGTTTTTTAAATTAGATTTTTTTATTTTTTATAAATATTTTAATTTATCTATTATTATGGGTGCTTTTTTTAATCTTATTTTCCTATTAATTTTTTATAATGATTTTTTTAAGTGAAGTTTTCTTAGATGATCATTTATTAGTATAGAATAAATTAAAAATATGTGTACTTATTTAATCTATTTTAAAATTTATTTTACTTAAATTTAAATTTAATTTAAATTTCATTTAAGAGCATTAAATTAGAATTTTAATATATTATATATACATGGTTTCAACATTAATTTAAAATACATAAATATTATCAATTATGTATATCTCTATTACTAGACAAAATTCCTTTATCAGCTAACATTGCCACCATTTTACTATTACTAAAAATTCAACAAGTTTTGCATGAAAATATTATCAACATTTTGTTTATTAATAGAATTCATTGAACTATACATCAAAACATTGCCATCATTTTATCATTAATAGGAATTCAATATGTTGTGTATCTAAGCATTGTCACCATTAAAATACTTACCAATTTTGATTGAAGTAATCTTCACCATAAACTTGACAAATATCAAAATGAAATTAAATCCTAATCAGCTAGTAAAGATCAAATTTTTCATTCTTTAATGATTTCCGTAGCCTCCTTTTACACTATTGGCATTCGCTCACACCATATTCACCTACTAGTCACATGATCATGGAAGATTTGCTTATATTATTGAGGTGTCGATGTCACTAGCTCATGTTAGCTTTTGAAAATTTCTAGTTGCTCCACTTCGAATGAATTCTCTCCACTTTCTTCTAGTGTTTTGCATGCTCCCCAAGACACCCATGCCTTAATGGTCCCCACCAATGCATATTTAAGAAATATTAATCTCTATTAGGAATTACACAATCAATGACATTCTAGATAGTTATAAACTTCACATCTTTGTGATTAGCATGCATAATCATGGTGTATTAGATCACGTCATCAAATTCTTTCTTTCAACACATATGCACCCATGTTAGGATTAACAAATAAGAATTAAATATTTCCCCATAACATGAGAAATTAAGTCATTTATGCTATATTGTTTGACATGTGAGTCAATTGGAACACACTTGCAATCATTCTAAGATTGTATCAACCAAAGATTGTTCTATGAAATGTAAGAGGCATGTAATAGAAAGAGGTTAGTTCAAATAGTGGACTCATGATCAATAGGTGAAGGAAAAAACTGTAGAGTGCCACCTTGTTAAATGAATTACAGAAAAGGACCTATTAGGGTCAACTTGGTTAAACAATTTTAACTATTGTACTAACAACTTGGAAAAATAAAAATAATCATATATGGAATAACACTACTTCTACTTGATTAGATCCACTAAAGCTCAAACACACTCCACAACATACTCAACTCTACCCTAGGTTGATCACAACTTGCACCCTTCACTACACTTTCTTGACCACAATCATCAACACCAAATTTTTTATCCTTTACTCTAGTATATATTGGGCTTACAAGTCCATTACCTTAACCAAGCCCTAAAATTTAAATTGAGTATCTATTTCAAATATCCCACTTAGATCCGAAGGTCATAAGACAAATCTTAAATCTCAAAACATATTTACAAGATTTTACCAAGTACTTCATAAAATGTGTACCTAAAGGTCAAACATATTTTGACAAAACACTTGCTTCCTCTAGAATATTTTCTATATGATGTAATAAAATAATGTAATGCTAGATCATCACTTCTAGTTGTGCATCAATGTGAATGTGTCAAGACTAACTCATCTAAATCTATCACAACTATAACACTAATCATTACTCATCAATTTAGTGACTATCACTCACGAACTCATTACTCTTTAATGATTTCAACAACTTTATTATTGCTTCACCAATCACCTATTCATTCTATCACTACTTCACTGATCACACTAATGAGTTGTGGTTATACATGTATTATACTGATTGTCTTGTTTACATCATCTCCAAATCTCTCTACTCGACTCATCATAGATTTGATAAACTAATGAAATCACCTATTTCATGTCACTAACTATATTAGAAATTGCACAATCAATTCAAAAAATCATCCCTTCATTAAATTCAATTATAGAAATCATATCATGGACTTTAAGAGACATCTCTAATGCTCTCTCAATGAGATCACAACCATTGAAACATACTAAACCTCTATGTCCATCATGCTTACTTGAAGAATATACTAGGAAACAAAGTCAATAGTTGATGTCAATGACAACATAATAAATCATTATATGATCACATATGCATGTACCCTTTCATTACTAGAATTGCTACCCATCACAATATTAGTAATGCCAACATATAGTCATGAAAAAAATTATTACATGTAGTTTGGAAATTCATAACATGAATCATTGGATCAACCTTACCATAATAAGTCAAAAGATGAGGCATCTCAATATGTTACAAGATAATAGCATAAAGTATGTCTAGAGAGAGGGGATTACACATGTCAAATGTAGGAATTTTATACTTAGATTAAGTGAATTAAAAAACTTCTTGTTGCAACTTAGTAGTGATGGTTTAAACCAAGCTACTAAAGGTAGGATTGGAAGATGCAATAGTAGGCATAGACTCATTAGATGTTGTAGCAACATTATTATAAGAAGTGTAGGGAATATTTAAATACATTGGAGGGAGTTTGGAAGGTGTAGGAGGAGGATTGGAATATGTAAAAGGAACCCCATTGAATGAAGGAGATCAAGAGGGTATGGAAGTAGGAGGAATACTTGAGGAAAGTATAGTTGGTGTATTAGAAACTTGTGTAGAAGTCATCATGAGAGATGGTGCATAAGTGGGAATTCTATGAATGGAGGTTGAAATTGGAATGAAAGGATTAAAATTTGTTGAAGGAGTGTATCCTAAATCTTTACCACATTCCATCAAAACATTGGCATGAGTATTAATAATATGAGACATACCATGTAAAATGGAAATTTTATTATAATAATGATAAATAAGTTTTATAATAAGCTAAATAGTGGAAATACTATCAAGATTTTGATTCTCTTGCATAAGCCAATTTTCTGACTTATCAAATTCGTGAGAAATATTTTCACTTTGGGAAGGATGGACTCTTGATGTTTCTTCTTCATTATGGAAGAATGATAAGATTCATTCTCCATTATAGGATTAATATCATGAGAGAGTATATGAAGCCTAGGAAAGAAAGAGGATTCATGACCTAGAGAATCAATGAGTCGATGACATATCCAAATGAGAATGTTATAGGATGGTCTTAACATGATAAAGATCATAAAAGGGGAGATCACAAATAAAGACTCTAATGAGATCTTACCACAAAATATATTTAAAAAATAAATTAATATAATGTGGAGCATAATAAGATAGAAAAAAATATAGGAAAAGATAGATATTTATCTTTAAAAGCTAGAAAAAAATAACTCTAAAATGAAAGAAGTATTACAAATCAGGCTCTCCAAAAGAGTATGAACAGTCAATTAAAAGGAATAATATAATTGCAAGAAGAAAGCCACAAGTAGAGTCCACCAAAATGTTGATGTCAAAAATAGTGCTAATGAATTTGAAAATGCAATGTATGTCAGATGAATTTGTTTCTAACCATTTTCACAGTAAGTCATTCAATATAAGCCAAAGAATGGCTTCTAAAAATTATTCTTATTATAACTCCTATTATAATATAACAATCCAAATAGGATGAAGAGATGCCAATGCTAAACAAAAATTATACTATGTATACATGTAAGTCCTCTTTTATCCAATTTTAATTATCTTTAGACATGCAATGTGAATCTAATTGATTAAATGACAAGACTTAAATAGGTCTAGTTTCTAAATGTGTGCATTTATCCCAATAAAAGAATGAAAAAAGGTCTATGCTAATAGATAAAAGGAAGAGTATAAAAATAACCTCAAATTTTTGAAAAGGAAGATGCTTATTTTCTCTAGAAAATATTGTGAATCTGAAGTTATGAGTGGGTATCTAACAATGGATCTATAATAGGAAAAGGAAATGTAGAAAACTAGTAAAATCTTAGGCCTCTAAATACAAATCAATTTGGATAACAAATAAGGGTAGGTTTATGAGATGATAGATATGTTCCCAATGCACTATTGTAGATGTTGATTCTTCAATGAAGGATGTAGAAAATCTCCAAAAATGTAATAGATCTTTCTAATATACCATATCATGGATCAATGAATTTAAATGTGCACAACATAAGAAGAAGAATGTGAATTCCATAATGTAGATATCCTCCCTTGATGGCTAACAAAATGCTAGATCTTGAAGAGGAAATACTCCCAAAGGTTCCTTGAATTTTTGAAACACCTTGAATGCTTAATTAATACTTGAAAGCACCTTGAAATTTGTGAGCATGAGTTTTCTTATGTATTTAATATATGTCTTGTGATTGATAATGGATGTCCTTAGATATGAAAATTAAGCACCTAGGCTTCCTTTTATACCATATTTTGGGTGTGAAAACAAAGCAAGTTGATGTGGTTTTCCTATTTAAAATTTTGAATCTCTAGGGTAAAAGAAAGAAGTTGGGTCTCAAAATCGTGAAAAACCATGGATTGAGATCTTACTCTTTTAGAAGTAGGTGCTCATTTTTCAAAAACATGCACCTATTTTAGGCTCAAATACTCGATGCAAACTTCAAAATTGGGTGCCCATTTTTTTCAAAATCGGGAGCCCATTTTTTATTTTCAAAAAAAGAGTGCCCGTTTAAAATATATATAATTAAAAATTAATTTTTTGAAAATGGCCACCTGGTTTTTGAAAAAGTGGGTGACCATTTTCAAAAAAAAAAAATTCATGGAGGTGGGGGGATTTAAAATGAATTTTAAGATGCCAAGTTTACTTTTTTAAATAGGTGCCCTTTCTTGAATTTCAAAAATAAAGAGCGACCATTTTTTACAACATGGGACAGGATTGTTTTTTCTCCCACCTCATTTTTTTTCGGGATAGGCTTGGTGACACCAAACCTATGCTTTAACCTCTCAAGATTTGGCTAAGGAATTGAATTGACAAATTTTAGCCTTCATGCTTTTTTTTAGAGGATGTTCCTAATAAAAATTTTCAACAAAATAAAAAGCCAATTGAGTTCTCACTATCCTTATTTGGGAAATATAAATTTTATTGTGTTATGACCTTCTTTAGTAGTTTTGCATTTTTTTTTAATCAAAGGTGGTACCTAATAGTAAAATAGTGAGGTTCACTCAAACTTAAATAACTTTTTTAGTTTTTTTTTTTTCTTAAATTAATATATATGTCATCAATCTACATAGAATTCTTTTGAAGTTAAAAAAATTGTTGAAAAAAGTAAAATTTTGATCAAATTATGGTGTCTATACATGAGAGGGTTTAATAACTACCTTTATAGCCAATTTAAATCTAACAAAAATAAAATGATTTAATAAAAAATTATGAAAAACATAGACTCATCAATCTTTGGCATACTAGGTAAGTTCATTTAAAAGGATTTATGAAAATTCATTTATTTTTGTCAAATTATGGTATCCGTAGATGAATGTGGTATGGTCCTAAAACATGGATTTTTAAAAAGTAGTTTTTAAAGATCCATACCCAAAAAAAATTATGTCATATGGGTATAAAAATAAATTACATATTCAAAAAGTAAACTTTGAGATCTACAATTTTTATTACTAAAGTTCTCTGATATTCAGTCTCTAAATGCCTCAAATTTTAACATCAATTGATAAGAAATTATGAATACAGGAAAAAGAAACTTTCACTTTTTCCCCAAAAGTGAGACCCAACTTCTTTCACTTAGCCCCCAAGATAAAGATATCCCCAGAATCAAAATTTCTTAGGATACAAGGTGACCTGGTTGACCTATATAGGGTTACCCTAAGAAGAGGTAACCGTGAGGTCTCAAAAACTGCATAAATAGAAGTGGAAAAGAAGGAACTAGGTAGGAGAAAGAGTTGATTGAGAAAAAATGCATCCATGGTCCATAAAATCACTAGAGATAGGGAGCTAAAAGTTCTTATATGATGGATTATTCTATTTGAAGATGGTAGAATAAACACATAAGCTTACTTAGTACTTTCAACCATAACCAAACTAATGGGGTCTTGAATATATGTTGTCAATCAATTGATGTATTCTAAAACCATTTTAACCTCATGGTAAATATGTATAGATATGATATCTTACCTCTAGAACACTTTAGTAGACTACTATATAATATATTCCATATGATTTAGGTTTTACATTTTTTGCAACATCCAAACTTGATAATAACCAGGCAAGGATTTACCTTTTTATTTATTCACTATCTTGTCACATGATTTAGTTAGTTGTATAGATGTATAAACAAGACAAAGAAGTAACATGATGGAGAAATAAAGAAAAACACAAGAAGTCTAAGCACTTTTGTCAAAATAACAAGAAGCAATTTTATATTTCCAAGAAAGAGGGAAAATAATACAACTCAAGAGGTGATGATAATCATAAGAAAATAGAGTTTTTTGTTGTGAAATAAGATCCCTCTATCAACAACTTGGGTATCAGTAAAGACAAAACATTAATTTCAAGTGTGAACTATAATAATGATTAGATCATTAACAATAAATGTACAAACCATATGACTAGAGATAAGGACAAATTTTTTACTATGGAACATTGTGATGGAGGTTCAGTTAGGTTTGGTAATGACTCTCCCTCCATAATCAGAGGAAAATGTATGATTTCTTTAACAAATGATATTACTTGTGAAGATGTGTATTGGATAGATGGATCGAAGTATAATTTTCTAAGTGTATCCCAGTTCAATCGAAAGGGTTTCATATTTGAATTTAGTATTGGTGGATGCAAGATATCTACAAAGAATACAAAATTGACTACTATTATTGAACATACCAAAGTTGATCCTTTCAAGCTAAATACTACTATTAGTCATTTCTTAGCTGCTAAGTTTGAAGATAGCTAGCTATGGCATAAGATGAGGTTGTTGTTGACTAATGGAGGTATGAATAGGATAAATTTAAACTTTTCACCAATTCATTCATAGCTATTAGTAAACTTGTGCATGTCAAAATTGTAATGTAGATCTGTTGTAAAATGTAAATCTGATCTATTAAGTGCATGAAAATAAACACATAACATAGCAGTTGTTACCAACCCTCCAAGGTGAAGGTAAAACTAGGGTGGGGATGACACTCACAAATCTTCACTATTGCAATAGTAAAGTTAACCTGTTATGGTTACAATGTTTGACCATAATATACAACCTACCTTGTGAAGGGTTTTCCCTATTAAAAGCTTAAAAGACTACTAGGTCTCACCTTGTTAGAGGATTTAACACTTAAAACTACATAAGGACTTTGTTAGGAGATTTATAAAGATATGTTAAGACCACTTTGTTAAGAGATTTACCTTCATTCAAGTTGACTAGGACTAATTCAATACCTGACTCTAGGTTTGCTTTGTAAGCTAATCTTGAGTCTTCTACTTGCTAACTAATCCTCTCCTTTGATCTAATAAACTTTTCTTCCCTTTTCACTTCACTTCTTTGAATGGGTCACTTGCTCTGATAATTTATAACAAAACTCTTGCATTGACTTCTTATTTGATCTTGATCCTTCACTTGCATATTACTCCTTGTTTTCATGCATGCACTTCTCTACTCTTGCTCTTTCTCACTCACTCTCGCACATATATTGATCTAGTTTAAGATCTTCACTATTTAAAGATTTTTGTAAAGAGTTTTCTAGATACTTCCTTAATATCCTTTCCATTTGAATCGTTGATTGTACAACATAGGGATATGTAATCCATGTCATTAGTGTGTAAAACTCTTTGTTCAACTTGCTTTGTTTTCATGTTGGCTTGAAAAATGTTTTACCTCATAATTTGTTCCATTTCTGAATTTTATGTAAACTCACATTGCTCAATCTTTACTATTTTTTGATGCTCTTCATTGCTCTTGTTCGGTCTATATTGTGCTCAACACACACTATGTAACTCAACACTTGTGTGCTTGAAACTTTCTTGGTCATTTTTTATCTTAGCCCATATAGAAAAATACTCAATGACCATAAATTTACTTGACTCCTATAGAACTTGGTACATACTTTCTTATGTACATGTCTCGACCTATATAAAGTAGCTTGGCCATAAGGACGACCATTGACTCTACATTGTAAATGATTAAGTAATTGACAGTAATAGACAACAATGGAGAGATACCAAAAATCTCCCCCTTTGACATTAATGGAAAAAATGCGTTGTCATATTTACATATTTACAATACAATCTAATAATGAGCTCTCCCCCTAAGTCTTATGACTTATGCCAAATAATTAATAAACAATGTAAAAATGAATAACACATTCATTTTCCCCTTATTCAAATGAGGTCAAAACCTATTTCCCCCTTTGTTCAAATCATCTAATCTATTTTCCTTTTATTTTTGAACACTTATGTCATTGTTGTTAGGGTTGAATAGGTGGAAGTAATCCATATTTTTTAATGAATGTCTTGTGAACTTTGGTGATCATGGACAATGCATGATACCATGTGGTTCTAGTTGCTTCCAAAATGTGATTCTGCAACTGTAGTCTTGTAGCTAGATCAAGTAAACTATCATCCATTGAAAGATTATGATCTTCTTGGATAAGATCTTGGGCTGATTTTATCTCTCTACATGACCTCCAAATGAGGTATTATCATTGCTTTAATAGAGATAGTTTGGATATTATATTTTTTTTAGCCATTTGAAGCTTAGCCAATGTGTCTTGAGTATTCAGTAAATTATTGTAATGATCAATACTTGATCCAACTATGAAATAATACTTTGGGAACTCTTCATCATAGCTTGAATTTGGTTTATGTGTTTCATCTATATTAGTTCTAACATAACCTTTATTTCCTACTATAATTGTATATTTTTCTCAACAATGGTTATGAAAACTTTGTCCACAACCTTATTTTTGAATCTTCTTGTAGACTAATTCATCAATTTCTCATTTGACTCCATATTTCTAGCATCGACTTGATCAACTATATTTACAAGTTGGTTGATGATTAAAGTTTATTCATCAAAATTTAGAATGTCAAAAGCATTGAAAAAAATATGATTTACATCATATAGTACTTTCTTTTTCTTCAACTCTCTCTTTAGCTATTCTTGCCTTTTCTTCTTTGCCAAAACTTCTTGTAGCAATTTTTTCCTCTCCACGGTGAGATTTTCTAGGTCTAATTATGGCATGTCAAATATTTCATCCAAACTAAATTTAATAACTAGTGAAACATCTTTTATTGATCTCCTTTTTCTTGGTTAAGGGGTGTTGTTGCTTGGCACTACTTTGAGAGTTGGTGATGGAGTTTTAGCACTTGGTCATGCTTGTGCATATGTGCTTGAGGAAAAAAAAGTCACACTATGTTCATCTTTACTTGACTATTTAGTTTCCTCAATATGAGGTGTTGAAACAATCTTACTATCTACACTTGCTTCTTTCTCTTCACCTTCTACCTTTGTACCTATGAACCTTGATTACTCTGCCTCTAGAGTGTTAGGGGTGTCAGCTTGTATAGGTGACATGCTACCTTGTGGACTCAGCACACCTAAAATTTCTCCACTACTATAATCATCTTCAATGGTTACAATGCCTTTATTTTTCTCTACTCCCTTGGTTGATAACCAAAAAAATATTTTACAAAGTAAATCATCTTGCTATTGTACAACTCCCATTTTGTTTTGTAATTTCAAAAACATTCTATACTTAGGAATAAATCTACTCCTATACTATTTAAAAAATGTGTCATGTTGATCTTATGACATATCGGGTATAACTTTAACTAATGTGTCAATTCTTATAGTTTTCTCTACTTCTACCTACTACCATCTTATCTTAAATCTATTATATAGATCTTGAGGTATCTTTTTCTCAGTTTCACTAGGAGCTAACTTGTAATTTGCAATCATGTCTATCATAGCCTCATGAATCTTAGTTTTATTAGAATTATCTAATGTATCATACTTTACAAATCTAAAGCAAGATAATCCTAGAGATCTTCATACATATGTGCATACCTCTTCAATAGACTTAGATTACCTTACAAGTGGTCCTGTGACCAATCTTCTTCTTTTGGTCTTAGGGACATTGGGATCTATAACTTTAGCTACTCCTTGCTTTGTAGTCTACTCAGCACTAACATCTTCCTTGGTCCTTGGCTTGTTTGGTGGTGGAGGAGAGGGGGTATCACTACTGGTTTCTTCTTGGTCCATTGAGCCTTCTTTCTTAATGGAGTGAAAAACTAGGGATTTTCCCTTGTCACCTTCTTCTTTTTCCTCTTCCTCATCAGCACTATCTTTTTCCTCATCTTCTCCAAGACCTTGTGTCAATTGTAATGGTTCCTTTCCCTTGCCTAGGGTGCCCAGTTTTGCTTCTAGATCTTCAATCATTCTCTTCCTTTTCTTTTCCATAGAATATATCTTAATATTTATAGTTATTCTTACTTTAGATTCCTCATATCTCCCATAAGGTTTGGCCTCGGTATTTATTTCTTCATTTAATGGTGCTTCATTGTTTGCACCTACTACATCACTATTTATTTCATAGTCAAGACTTTGTAACCAAGCCTTACGTGGCTTTACTGCTTGCACAAACGTGTTTTTTGTATCCAAAATAAAACATATATCATTGTAGTACCTTTTGACTAGTTCTTTAGGTATCCTCATCCTCATTTTCATCTTTTTCTTAAATTCATCAAAACAAGCATCCATTACATTCTCAAAAATTTCTCCCAATTGAGTAATGTACTCATTAATTTGTCTTGTAATGTACTCATTAATCTATCTTGTCAATGGTTTGTCTTTCTCTCAAACAACATTACCAACACCAGGAAAATATTTTTGGATATAAAAGAAAATACATATAATGAGGTATCCTATCATGTCCCCTTTTCAAATAATTAAAAATAATAATAAACTTTGCTAAGGCAGGCAAGCTCCCAAAAAGGTGAAGTTTCAGCAAAAGGGGCTAATCTTGGGAAACCAATGGACTAATAAATAAAAATTATTATTAAATTATATTTTATTAACCCCTCTTGGACGTGAGTTAGGGTTATGCCCTCTTTTAAAGGGGTTTGGAGGCATTTTGGGCTCATTCCAGAACTTGATTTTTGCTCATTTTCTTTGTTGTTCTTCAGAGGCTGCCAAACTTATGGAGAAGGAGACCCAAGAATGGGAGTTTGTAGGTTTCCAAGAAGGCTAAGAATGGGAGTTTGAAGCCATTCCATTTGCATGCTCATACAGAGTTTGCCTTGTGCTAAACAGTGCAGATTTGTGGGTTTTTGGGTGTGTTTTTTGTATGAGTTTGAAGTTTTCAGTTGAGTATTTCATATCAGTTTGGGTTGCTGCTGTATATCAGACTTTTAAATGTTAAAATAGAGCTGAATATATTTATTGGGAATCATTAAACTTTTGAGATAGATTATTAGTGTTTTTGTGGTGTTTTCGGGCATATTTTGTGCTATTTTGGGAGCTTGATGAGCATAGTTTTTGTCCTACATTTTTGAGCTGTTGTGTAAAGGCTATACGGATCTGGAAATGTCATTTTGTAGGCTATTATGCTGCTGAAATTTCTGTAAAAATTTCCATTTTTAGATTTATTAATAATTTGTGAAGTTGTGAAGCTTTTAGCACTATTTTCAGCACACCCGATTTGGGGTTTCTTGAGGAATTTGGTGGATCTTTGGGATATTAGTTGTTTGATTTTAAAGATCTGATTTGAGTCTTGAAATATCATGAAAAGTCAAGAAAGGGACATTTCAGTGGTATCAGAGCCATGATCTTGCCAGCCTGAGGGTTTGTAGAAGTTTGCATGCCAGTTTTAACAAATACCCAGATCTTGCATGTCAGTTTTGACAACTACCGAGATCTTGCATGTCAGTTTAGACAACTACCCAGATCTTGCACGTCATATTCTATGGTTGCATGTTGCTTCTAATTAGTTGCATGTCAAAATTTATGGTTGCATGCAACTAAGTGAAAGAGAAAAAAGATATTTGCAGCGAGAAAAGAATAAAGAAATTTTGATCAAACCTCCAGTTGGAAGTAAAAGTACAAAATCCAAGGAAGGGAAAAGTATAGCTGATCCAGATGATATGGCAAGAAATTTTTCCAAGAGATCCAAAATACTCAGAAACAAACAGTGGATAGTTTGGCAGAAACTAGAGAGGCCTTGCGAATATTGACAGAAAAACTACAAGGAGTTGCATCTATTAATGAGAAAGGGAGCACTTCAGAGGAACCAAGAAATCTGAAATCCACACCATCTAAATCAACTAAAACTATTTTCTTGCCTACAGATGAGCCACTAGTACAAAATCCAACCATTAATCCCGTGGAAGAGGTTACAGGTAACTTTATTACATTAAGAGCTACTTATAATGGCTTAGATGATGACTTTCGTAGTTCGGTTCCTTTTAGAGAATATGTGGATATGATGAACACTTTGATGCCCAAGAAAGAGAATAGGAGGGAGCATGACATAAGTGGAAGAGAGCTCAAAAATAAAATAAGCAAGTTTACAGCACCTACTTTTGATGGAACAAACAAAATTTCAGCTAGAGCATGGCTACAAAAATTACAGACTTTCTTCACACTTAACCCCATGAAGGAGAGTGATGCTATTCAATTTGCAAGTCTACACTTGGAAGATGTAGCCTATGATTGGTGGTATCATGGAATGACTACTCAAGGTCATGATCAGGTAACTACATTTGATGATTTCAGTCAAAGAGTGATAGACAGATTTGACCTCAAGGATGATGAAGAGTACTTTAAAGAATTGTCAAAGTTGAAGCAAACCAAATCAGTTAATGAGTATATAGAGGAGTTTCAAAAAGTGTCTATTATGGTACCTGATATGAGTGAAAAGAGGATTTTTCATATTTTTCTTGATGGTTTAGAAGATTTTGTTAAGGGTTTGGTTAAGGCTTTCTCACCCTCAACCTTACAGGAAGCTATCAAAAGAAGCTTGCAACTTGAAACTTGCGTGCCTATGAAATCAATCACTAATCAAAAACCCCCAAATCTTTGGCAACATAAGGGAAATTTTTAGAAAAAGACTTTCCCAACACTACCACCAAAAGATGTGATAAATGTGGCAAAAAAGAAGGTAGATGAAGAGACTAGGAGTGAATTACGAAGGAAAAAGCTTTGTTTTACTTGTAGAGAACCATGGGCTCCAGGACACAGATGTTTGGGGAAAGGTCAAGTGCACTATATTGAAGTTGCTTCAGATGAGCATGAGGAATTTCATGATACTAAGGAGGAGGTAGAAGAAGAGAAAGAAAAAGAAACCAGCAAGGGTGGCACTTTAGCAGCATTATCGGGAGTCCCAAGATACCGTCCCTTTCGAATTCGAGGGGTACTATCAGGGCAAAGGTTGACAGTTCTTCTTGATAGTGGGTCAACTCACAATTTTATTAATGAGGGATTTGTCATGAAAAGAGGGCTTAAAGCAGAATATTTTGAGGGATTCAATGTTACGGTAGCTGATGGATTCACTATGCCTTGCACACGGGTGGTGAAACAACTCAAGATGACCTTAGGAGATTATGAGTTATGTAATGACTTCTATGTGGTTGGTATTGGGGAGACAGATCTTGTATTGGGTATTCAATGGTTGCACTCTATCGGAGGCTATTACATGAACCACCAAACTATGGAGTTTAAATTTCATTCCAATGGGAAAGAACTCATATTGAGAGGTTTATCGAATGGAGCACCTAAGGTGGTCTCTGCAAAGAGGATGGAGAGGACTTTTCGAAGAGGACAAGTAACATGGGTAGCAAGAGTCATAATCCAACCAACAAGCTCTCCAAAGAATCAAGGTAATTTCCATTTTGAAATTCAAAATATTCTTGATAAGCATAGTATAGTTTTCAATGATTTGCCTCCAAGTTTACCACCAGATAGAGGTTTTGAGCATGTTATAGAGTTAGAACAGGGTGCTAAACTAGTTATAACAACCCCATACTGCCATCCAAGAGGTTATAAGGAAGAAATTGAAAAAACTATTAAAGAACTCCTGGAAATGGGATTCATAAGGCCTAGCTCTAGTCCATTTGCATCATCTATGGTACTTGTCAAGAAAAAGGATGGTACAATGAGAATGTGTATAGACTACAAAGCTCTAAACAAGAAGACCATAAAAAATAGGTATCCTATACCACACATAGATGAACTCATTGATGAGTTACATGGTGCTGTATACTTCTCAAAAATTGACTTAAGATTAGGGTACCATCAAATCCAAATGAGGAGTGAAGATGTGGAAAAGACTGCTTTCAGATGTCACTATGGGCACTTTGAATTTCTTGTTATGCCATTTGGACTCACTAATGCACCTACAACATTCCAATCTTGTATGAATAAGGTATTCAGCTAGCATCTTCGAAAATTGTTTTGGTATTTTTTGATGATATCTTGATATACAGTAAAACATGGGAAGAGCATCTAAAGCACATAGACACTGTTTCGGGAATCTTAGAGCAGCAATCCTTCTATGCTAAGCTATCTAAATGTGAGTTTGGTTTGACAGAGATCCTATATTTGGGACATATTATAAGTTCTAAAGGAGTATAGGTTGATCAACAAAAAATCCAGGCAATTTTGGATTGGCCTCCACCCACTAATCTTACACAGTTGAGAGGTTTCTTTGGATTGTGTAGCTACTATAGGAGATTTGCCAAGGGATTTTGTCAGCTTGCTGCCCCCTTGACTGATTTGACAAAGAAAGGAGCTTTTTTTTGGATAGAAGAGGCACAAAAAACATTTGATAAGCTTAAGGAGGTAATGAGTTCATGCCCTGTGCTTGCAATTCCAGATTTCTCTTTACCTTTTGTTGTTGAATGTGATGCTTCTGGAGAAGGTATAGAGGCTATCCTAACTCAAAGGGGACATCCAATAGCATTTGAGAGAAGAAAATTAAATCAATGAGAGAAAGGTTACGCCATCTATGATAAGGAAATGTTGGCAATCATGCATGCACTTCATAAGTTTAGACAATATTTGGTATGTGGGAGATTCATTGTAAAGACAGACCATAATAGCCTCAGGTTCTTCTTGAACCAAAGGGATTTGAATGATCGTCAACAAAAATGGGTAAGCAAATTGCAAGCTTATGATTTTGATATTGAATACATGAAAGGAAAGAATAATGTGGTTGATGATGCTCTCTCAAGAAAGCCCACTTTTTGTTCCTTATCATCTATCTCTGCTGATTGGAAAGTCTCCATAATTTTAGAGTATGCTAAAGATTCCTTTGCCACAAAGATTTTGGATAAGTTAGTGGATGATAACAGGTACAAGGTTGTTGATGAATTGATTTATTACAAGAACAGGATCTTCCTAGTGCCAGGATCAAAAACTAAGGAGAGGATATTGAGGGCCTTTCATGACATACCTTTGGCTGGTCATCAGGGATAATTCAAGACATACAAGCAAATTAGAGTGTGGTTTTCATGGAAGGGTATGAAGGAGGACGTCCTTAAACACATTAAGGAATGTATGGTATGCCAACAAAGCAAGAGTGAGAAAATTTTCCTGCAGGGTTGTTGCAGCCACTTCCTATTCCTGAACAAAAATGGGAAAGTATTTCCATGGACTTCATCACTGGGTTGCCCAAGGTTCAAGGTAAGGATTGCATATATGTGGTGGTAGATAGACTAACTAAGTATGCACATTTCTTTCCTATCACATCTGATTTCAAGGCATCACAAGTGGCCGAATTGTTCTTCAAGGAAATTTTTAGATTACATGGTTTGCCTAGAAACATTGTTAGTGACCGGGACAGTAGATTCCTCAGCTCTTTTTGGAAGGAGCTCTTTCATTTGGCAGGAACTAAACTCACTCCTAGTACTAGCTATCACCCTCAAATAGATGGAAAAATAGAGATAGTTAATAAATGGATAGAGGGATATTTGAGAAACTATGTTTCAAATCAACAACATGCTTGGGTGAAATGGTTACACCTAGGGGAGTATTGTTACAATACATCTCATCACATGTCTATTGGTATGCCTCTTTTTCATTCTCTTTATGGTTATGATGCACTTTCCTTTGTTGATCTAATACTTTCTGATAGTAGAGTACCCGCAGAAAGTGATTTCATCAAGCAAAGCCAAGACATAATAAGGTCCCTCAAGGATAACCTACAACATGCACAGAACCAACAAAAGATATATGCTGATAGGAAAAGGATTGAAAGATCTTTTGAGGTGGGAGATTTGGTATTTGTTAGTGTGCAATCATATAAGCAAAGCACCTTGAAGAGGAGTGGGGTAGAGAAACTCAAGCCAAGGTTCTATGGGCCTTATAAAATCATCAAGAAGGTAGGAGAGGTAGCTTATGAATTGGAGCTCCCACCAAACAGCAAAATACATAATATTTTCTATGTATCTTTCCTAAAGAAGGTTCTAGGCCAGAAAACTGTAGTATCTATAGAATTACCACCTCTTGATGATGAAGGGAAATTAGTTTTGATACCAGAAGAGATTTTGGATACAAGAGAGAAAAGATTGAGAAACAGGAGCGTCATAGAGCATTTGGTCAAATGGAAAGGATTACCACTAGAGGATGCAACTTGGGAAGGAGCACATATTCTTGAGAATTCAAACCTTCATTGCTTGATGAAAAGCAATATTTGGGAGGGGAGGACTTGTCATGTCCCCTTTTCAAATAATTAAAAAAAAAAAAAAACTTTGCTAAGGCAGGCAGGCTCCCAAAAAGGTGAAGTTTCAGCAAAAGGGGCTAATCTTGGGAAACAAATGGACTAATAAATAAAAATTATTATTAAATTATATTTTATTAACCCCTCTTGGATGTGAGTTATGGTTATGCCCTCTTTTAAGGGGGTTTGGAGGTATTTTGGGCTCATTCTAGAACTTGATTTTTGCTCATTTTCTTTGTTGTTTTTCAGAGGCTGCCAAACCTGTGAAGAAAGAGACCCAAGAATGGGAGTTTGTAGGTTTCCAAGAAGGCTAAGAATGGGAGTTTGAATCCATTCCATGTGCATGCTCATACAGAGTTTGCCTTGTGCTAAACAGTGTAGATTTGTGGGTTTTTGGGTGTGTTTTTTGTATGAGTTTGGTGTTTTCAGTTGAGTATTTCATATCAGTTTGGGTTGCTACTATATATCAGACTTTTAAATGTTAAAATAGAGCTGAATATATGTATTGTGATGTGATTAAACTTATGAGATAGATTATTAGTGTTTTTGTGGTGTTTTTAGGCATATTTTGTGCTATTTCGGGAGCCTGATGAGCATAGTTTTTGTCCTACATTTTTGAGTTGTTGTGTAAAGGCTATACGGATCTAGAAATGTCAATTTGTAGGCTGTTATGCTGCTGAAATTTCTGTAAAAATTTCCATTTTTAGATTTATTAATAATTTGTGAAGTTGTGAAGCTTTTAGCACTATTTTCAGCACACCCGATTTGGGGTTTCTTGAGGAATTTGGTGGATCTTTGGGATATTAGTTGTTTGATTTTAAAGATCTGATTTGAGGCTTGAAATATCATGAAAAATCAGAAAAGGGACATTTCATATCCAAACTTACACATTGGATTCTTTTCTTTCCTTATAGATGATAGATTCTCTGCAAGTTGTAGTCTTTGTAGCTTAGGAAGATCATATTCATTTCCTATAGTCATCATATAAATTGCATGGATAAATCTAACATGTACAAAGTTTACTCTATAAGTGCAGTCTATCTTGTATCCAAGTATCTTGCTAATTAATCTTACATCAATTTTTTTAATCTTGTCTAACTTCATATTTCTCCCATCAAATACTAACTCAATGTTTGTCTCAACCACCTTCTTAACATTCTTCTCATTGATAGGGTTACTAGCTTCATTACTCAAACTAGTAAGTTTATGAATCATGTCATTATTAATCATCACAAGAATACCACCTACCTAAAACATATCCTCATGAATTTGGCTTAGTACATATACTAGTGCACTTATGTTGATCAAATTCCTCAAAGAACATATGTTTAGGTATTTTTAGTTTCTTCAAGTGCTCAAACCCTTGTTTGAAGGTCAAATCATTCTTGTGAATGAGGCTTATATCCTTATGAATGTCATTATCCCTAATTAACTCAAATTTTCAATGGATGTACACTTAGATGTTTTCTACATGTAAAGCACTACTAGGAACTTATGAAAAAACTCTAGATGGATCATTGTCAAGTGAAAAATAGAGGTATTTCTAAAATTTGTACCTAGGCATCTCATTCATATCACGTATAATTGGAGTAGTCATACTTTCAAACTTAAAACCTTTATTTCTCTTAAAAATAAGATTGCACAAGCAATAAATACCTTTAAAATTATGAAACTATGGATTGGATGAATTTTCTTTCAATTTGCTTCAAGGCACTTCATATATACTCTCAAATTTTCTTCTAAGGGCTACTTAACTCTTTGCACAATCAAATAGTTTTCATTCAATCGATTTCAACCATTATATGAGATTGAATTCAGTTATGTATTAATTACACAAGTACACATTGATTAGAAATTTATTTCCTTTAACTAGAGAACTAATTTATGTTCATACTCTCACATATGAACATAGAAATGAATGTGCTCTTAATTGTAGCTTTCTTGTATCCATCTAAACCTTCTCCTAACTCTACAATTCTTAATTCAATCTTTCATAGACTAAACAATATCCTGGTGTTATTTCCCCTTTTCTCATTAATGAATAAAATTCTTAAATTGATTAAGGCTTTTCAACAAATATTATTGATTTCATCTTGTTTTCATGTTTTTCAATTGTCTTCTTTCCTACCCAAATTTGTGTGCTTGTTGGTGTCTTATATTTAAGAGATGTTTCATTTAAGTTCTCAACATGTTCTTTCACATTCTCCTTTTGTCTATCATTTCTATTCTCATTTCTTCTGATGTTGTTTTCATTCCTTCTATAGTAAGGTGTCCTTGCACTTTGTAATCTCATGTTATTCCTAATGTTTTTCATCCTACAAAATCTTGTTGTATATTGTTGGAAATATAAGATAGGCTAAGTTATTGAGAGGGGAGTGGTGAATTAGTAACCAATAAAACTTAATCTTAATTCATCAATTAATTCTTCATGTATATTCCGATCTAATTACATGCATGAAAAACTAAAAGCATTAAAACATTCATAACACTTTGACACAAAACATGGTGACCCAAAAATCTTCCAAATAGAAACTAAAACTAGGGTGGGGATAGTACCCACAAGCTTTAGTACTATAGTATAAAGTTGGCATGTTAAGGCTTATAATGACCACTTTTGACAATCTGCCCTATTAGGATTAATAAGGACTACTAGGTCAACCTTGCAAAAGGATTTACAAACATACAGTGAAGTATGCACTCAGTAAAGAGATTTATGAAAGACTATTATGTATACCTTGTGAAAGTATTTAACTATTCCACCTATCAAGATGAATCAATGGCTGATCTCTGATCTGCAACCTTGACTTACTGAATGAAAGTCCTTTGAGTGTAATGATCACCTTGTTGTGATAGATAAATCTTTGTTGCTCCTTATACTGCTTTATACCTTTTACTTCACACTTCTATACTTTTATACTTTGATGATTCCTCTTTTGATGTGATTAAATACATTACATATATATCAATCCAATTTACAATTCAACAAAGTCAACTACAATACAAGTTTCACCAAAATACACAAATTTTTTCCAGTTGCAGGTACTCAAAATCTGAAGACAAACTCAATGAGGTTCTGACACTCAACAACCATTATCAACACTTTGCATCATCATACACTCGGTAGAAATAGAAGCTTGTTTCATACTGACCACTTCCAAGTAGTCTGAACTTCATCTACACTGGTGACTTGGTGAACACTACAAAAATTGACATATAAACTAAATCACTTGGTTGACACTATATAGCTTAGTCAACATTGAATTCACATTTTTGAAGCTACAAACTCAACAAGTGCTGGAGAACTTGGTTTGCACTGAGAAATTGGGTAAACACAATGAAGCTTGGTTTATACTGATAATCACCAACTTGGTAGATACTACTTGATGTGAACTGAATGTTGTTCCTGGAACATGGTAGCAACTGTAGAACTCGGTAGAGCCTAAATTACTTAGTTAATACTGTTAACTATACAATATACTTGGTAGCTACTATTTATCTGAATAAGTGTGTGTGTCACTAATAAACAAACTTGACTGAAATGTCAACAATCTCCCCCTTTGGTATTAGTAACAAAAACACTTATTATTCAAAACTAAATTCTCAAAAAGTTCCAAACAACCTTTAGTCTCCATTATGTGTGTTCAACTTGGTAATGTAATTTGGTTTTAAAATTTTCAAAATTGCCTTCATAAGAGATTATTATCATAATATTTGTACATGTTATGATGCTCCCCTATACATATATATTCAATATACTTTACGTGTTATATATATTTTCTCATTTTCTCCCCTTTATTGCATCTTTTCATATTTTCCCCTTTTATATCACATCTTCTACCCTTTATGATATACTTTTCATGTTATATACATCATCTCCCCATTGTTGATGTAAATGCTTAAGGTGTATTTTATATGGTAATACCAAAATGTGACAAGAAATCAGAATGTGCCTTTAGAATTAGTGACATTTTCTTGTCCCAATTTTCTTGCAACGCCTTGCTTGCATGTAATGCAATCTAAACTTCTGCTAATAATTCCATAATGTGATCAGCTATGGAGAAGTTGTTATCATGGATGAGAGTTTTAGCATGTACAATATGTTTCTACAATGCATCTATGTTTGGAAGAATCATGCCTTGTAGATCTACAAGTGTATCCCTTATCTTAGCTTCTTTCCTTAGTAATTTTTCTTGCATATCAGTCAAAAATCTAATCTTCGTATAATGAATAAAACAATAGCTTTGGTCAAGCGACAAGTTTTGTGCACTTGCCTTCATATTTTTTTCTGTCTTGGAGAGTTTACCTTTGATTTCCTACATACATAGAGATGTATCACATAATTTACTAAATAGAGAAGTGACATTGTTGTCAAAGGTTTCCAATGAGCTTAGAATAGTAGACAAATCTACTTGATATATTGCAATCTTCTATGCAACTAGCTCCAATACTTTATTTTTAAATTTCTTCTCTGCTCTTTGCAACAATTTCTCTTGTCCATTCAAATATTCATTGAATTTCTTGACCACTTCTGCTAATTGAGCCAAAATAGGTTGAGAAGTGTCAACCTCAATGCTAAGTTCATCTGCAAGAATGTTCTTTACATCTTGAAGCACTTGAAATTCTATGTTTCTCTCTTCTCTAAGCCTCTTTTTCTTAGCTTTCTTTTGTAGTAGCTCACCTACTATATGCATTTGATCAAGATGTAGATTAGACATATCCCAATCCAAGATAACCATATCCTCATCAAGATCAATGTCTTCTTCCTTATCTTTGCCTTTGCTAGAAAATTTTGTACTCAATCGAGGCTTGCTCTCAATTGTCTTCATACTTATTATTTGCATGCTAGGAATAGTAACAATAGTGGAAGTGGAAGGACTAGCAACAAAAGTAGATACAACACTGATTGAAGGAATACCTCATTGCTTAGTAACCACAACTGATGAAGGAGGAAGCACTAACTACTTAGTAGATGAAGTGTTGGTCACTTCAATCAATGAAGTATTGAGTTGAATAGATGCAAAGATTGGTTGATTGCTTGGATTAGTAGTGTTTCTCACAACCACTTAGCAATAGCTCTCTCTAATTTTGATTGCTTTGAAGCTTTTCTTGGAGAGTGAGGAAGTGAGGCTATAACTACTACTACAAAATTTTCAGGATCTATTCATTAATGCTCTAAATCTTAGGGAGATTCTCCTTAGTGGCTTCCTATTCTTGTTCCTCATCATCTATATTATTATAATTTGTTACTTCTTCATCATCATTTTCCTCTTCTTCCTTCTCATGTTCACTATCATCATCCTTATCACTAACATAAATAACAAAATCACTTTGCTTATGAAGATTGCAAATATTCTTCCATGTATCGGTGTCATTCCTTACCACATGTTCAATGTCATTGATCAGTATCAAGCAAGTGTTAAATTTCAAAGTAAGCTTTACTTCATTTTTCTTGATGGACTCATTTACTTCTTTATTACTTAGACTTGACATGAGTTGCCTAAGAGTTTTCTCATATATATCTTTAGTAGTTTTCTTGGCATGTTCCCATCTTGGCTTGGTTTTCTCCATCAGTTCATTGGGAATCTATTGTGCAAGTTGGTCTGGTGAGTATTTCCATTTACCTAGCTTAGACATAACCATGTCTTCAACTTGTTGCTTCTCCTCTACATTTCTAGTTTCATACTTTAATGATCTAAAAAATTTCATGCCGGATCTAGAATCAATTTCTTTTAGTTTCTCTTGAAAGGTGGGTGGAGGCCTTTTCAAAATCACATCCTCTTCTTCTTCACCTTATTCCAATTTCTTTCTAGAAGTTCTTCTTGTAAACACTATAGTATATGGCTTGGTATATTTGGTTATAATAACCTTACCTTTCTTCTTGATTGGCTCTTCTTATTCTAATTTTGCCTCATCTTTTGCATCATCTTCTATTATATGATCTCCTTTACCTTATATTAATAGGAGAGTAGAACTAGTTTGTTTCAATTTTGCTATTCTTTTCTTCCCTTTGCTGACCGCCTAAGGGAGTTTTATCTCTAGTTCTATTCTAGCCTTAGCTTCATCATATGTTCCAAAATATGTGGCCTTTGGATCCACAAGTTCATTCAATAATGCTTTAATGATGTCCTTGGTTTCATCAATATTAACCTCATATCCTAGTGGCTTGACCCATACTACTCTAGGTCTGACTGCTTGTATATACACATTATCACAATCTACCATGAAAAAAACATCATCTTTGTAGACTTCTACAAGTTTCTTAGGTATTCTATATCTATTATTCATCTTCTCCTTAAATTCATCAAAATAGTTGTCCATGATACTAACATAATTTTTACCCATTTCTGCTATATACTCATTGATTTGATAAAGAATAGGTACATCTTTTCTCCATACAACTATACCTTTTGAAGGGAAAAAAATTAGCACAAATAAAAAGAAATAGGTTAAAAGTTAACTGAGCTTACACAGATTATTCTTTGATGACCTTATGCTTTCTATGTTTTTGTTAAATTTGTTCAACATCAACTTAGTGAGGTCGAAGGACATGTTGTTCTTCACCACCTTGTGAGAAATATCCACTACTTCACATGGTAGAATATCGAGTCAACTGGAGCTATATATCTTGTGTGTAATTACATGAATTCCAAGCTTCAGCTCCATATCAGTAAGACAACTGACCTTTATACCCCTTCCATCCCATTTAGCAAGGGTTTTCTTCTCCAGTTCTACCCAACTTAGGGTTTTGGTGGTTTTTTACCTTGACCAACATTGGAAGCCTTGTGATCCAATAAATCATTTTTTTTGTTATCAAAATAGGTTACTCCAATGATAATTTCCTTTTGTGTACATGGCTAAGGATAAACCTTATCCATTTATCTAAAAGTCTTGGGGCAAGTGAGGAATGTGGATTAAACCCTTGGCTTCCAGGTGTTGATGCTTGGGTTTTAACACACTATTCACACACAAATTTTCCAATGCTTCATCCATTTCTAGGGTTTCTATATCTTGAATCAAACAACAAAAATGTAAGCAAATTCCATTTACCAAAAGTACCTTAGATGGAATTTTTGATTGAGCTTTAGTAGGATGAAGTGTTTTTGCAATAGCCAGACTCAACTTGAAATCTGGTGCCTTCCATTCAACTCCATGAACTAACATCTCGAACCCCTTCTTGGTTCTACTGCTAGAGGATTTCATCACTCAGTAGGGTTTATGAAAACATAGAAAACTTCAATAACAATTCATACAGATCACTTGGATGCATAGAAATCATTCTGTGCACAAGCGCTTGAAAATTCATGGTGACAAATAAATTTAGTTTTTCCCTTTTTAACAAATTTCATCTTTCAATTATCATAAATGCTTGGTATGTTCACTTTGTTGATGAAAGAATATCTTCTACTTGGCTTGAATTAATTACTCAATAGAGTCATTCATGACTCAGTGTCCACACAATAACTTATTTACACCCAACCTTGCTCAGTAGGGTCTTGCAACCTGACCTTGCTTAGTAAGGTCCAAAATTCCTTGGGCACTCAATGATCCTTTTACATCTTAAATGTTGATATGGATCTTTCCTATTGGCTAACTAGAACTAATGTAGGATGTCTACTTCAAATTCTTAGTTCCAATAATCCTTGTGGGAGATCAAGTAGAAATTCTTGAGTCACCCAATTCTTGAGTAACATTTGCTTCATTGCTTAGACTTGTATTCTCAGAAGATTTTAGAAACCAATGTTGTCTCATTTGTTTTCTTATGTTATCAGCCTTGGATTTCTTTTCATCTTCAATTCTTCTAGTGTTCATATAGTTCTTGGCAAGATGTCCAAGTTTTGTACAAGTAAAAAATCTTCTAGTGGTGTCTCCTGTCCTCATGTGATGTTTTACACAATTTATTCCAATGTGTCCAAATTCTCCACAGTAGTGACATCTGTACCAAGTGTTTTAGTCCCAACCAAATATAGCTTTAACAATCTATTCTACTAGATTCAATATTTTGGTTTTGTATTCAAAAGACTTGTGCCCATGCTTCTTGCATTGTGACATTTGCCTTCGAATTTAGGTTTCTCTTTGCATTCATTAGCTCTATGACCATGCTTATTGTAGTTGTAGCATTTTCCATTGAATTTAGCTTTACCATTCTCCAACATTCATTTGATGTGTGACCTATTTTACCATAGTGATTTCAAGTAGGTCTTTGATTCTTTTGAGCTCCTTACTTCGATGATTCTCCTTCTTCTATATATCCAATTCCTACTTTTCCTTTCTATCTATATTGGCTTTGCTCATTCAATTGATTCATGTCTGCTTGAGATTTCATCATACTTTCATGGATTTATTTTTCAATGTTTAGATCATTCTACAATATTTCATTCTCTGATCTTAGATTCATGATTTCTTCATTTGCATTAGTAAGCTAATCAATGAAGTCTACCTATTGAAGGGATAGATTCTGAATTTCATTGTTCTTTCCTTCTATCTTTTCTTTTATCTTGTTTTTCTCTTCCATGACTTCACACAATCTTATTGACTAAATTTCTTATTCTCTTTTCATTTTTTTGACTTCTTCTTGAAGGTTACCATTCTTTTCTAATAGTTCTCTGATTGCTTCATTGGCTTCATTTAAATTACTTTCTAAATGAACATCTTCAATTCTTTCTTCAATGTAAAGTTTGTCATTCATTTGTACTGCAAGATCTTTTCTTCTTTTTAGGGATTGAGAGAGTTGCTCCTTTGCTTTCTTAAGTTTTCCAATAGCCAATTCCAAATCTAGCTTTTCATTTTTAATAGCTTTAGTAAGTCTAAATACCTCCATTGCCTCTGATCTTTGCTCAAGTTGTTAAATTTTTTCTTTGAGAACCACAAAGCTCTGATACCAATTGTTGAAAATATAAGATGGGCTAAGTTATTGAGTTGCAAGGGGTGAATTAGCAACCAATAGAACATAATCTTAATTCATCAATTAATCCTTCGTGTGTATTCTAATCTAATTGCATGCATGAAAAATCGAAAGCATTAAAATATTTGTAACACTTTGACACACAATATGGTGACCTAAAAACCTTCCAAATAGAAAGTAAAACTAGGGTGGGGATGATACCCACAAGCTTTAGTATTGTAGCATAAAGTTGGCCTATTAAGGCTTACAATGATCACTTTTGATGATCTACTCTATTAGGAGCAATAAGGACTATTAGGTCCACCTTGCAAAAGGATTTACAAACATACAGTGAAGTATGCACTTGGTAAAGAGATTTATAAAAGACTATTAAGTCTACCTTGTAAAAAGATTTACCTGTTCCACCTATTAGGATGAACCAGTGGCTAATATCTGATCAACAACCTTGATTTTCTGAATGAGATTCCTTTGAGTGTAATGATCACCTTGCTATGATACATAAATCTTTATTGCTTCTTATATTGATGTAGCCCTTTTTCTTTGCACTTCTATACTTTTATACTTCAATGATTCCTCTTTTTATGTGATTCAATACATTATGTATATACCAATCCAATTTACAATTCAACATAGTTAGCTACAATACAAGTCTCACCAAAATACACAAAGTTGGCCCAATTGTAGGTACACATGTTATGAAGACAAACTTAGTGAGGTTCTAACACTTAGCAACCATTATCAATGCTTGACATCATCATGCACTCCATAGATGTAGAAGCTCAGCTCATACTAATCACTTCTAGGTAGTCTGAACTTGGTTTGCACTGGTCACTCAGTGAACACTGCAAAACTCAGCATATAAATTGAATCACTTGGCTCACACTGTATAGCTTGGTCAACACTAAATTCACATTGTTGAAGCTAAAAACTTAGTAAGCATTGGAGAACTTGGTTTACACTAAGAAACTTGGTAAACACTATGAAGCTAGGTTTACACTAATAATCACCAACTTGGTAGATACTACTTGATGTGAATTGAATGTTGTTCCTAGAAATTGATAGAGCCTGAATTACTTGGTTAATACTATTAACTATACAATAAGCTCGGTAGCTACTATTTATCTAAATAAGTGTGTGTGTGTCACTAATAAACAAAATTAACTAAAATGTCAATAGGTATGTCCCATGTTGTTACAAATTTGACATTCTATCACAGTGTTTCCATATCTAGGTCCTGAATGACTGATCTATAATCTGTAGTCTCTAGTAATATGTCCAAAGTTGTTGCACTTATAACACATTGTTCCATTTTTTATGACATTAGTTACACCAATAGGTCTACTAGCTATAAGATTAGTACCTTGATACATGTTATTGTTAAATCTAGGTCTCCTACATTTACTAGATCTATATCTATGAGCATAACAATTATATCAATAACCAGTAAAATGTTTAGAATACTTACCTATATAGTCCTTCTTCATGTGACTAATTTCATTACATGCATTATATTTTCCAATAAATTATCTTCTCACTTCTTTAGGTTTTTTATATTTTTTAGGTACTTCCTTATTTAGATCCTCTTTTTAATGTTTAGGTTATTGGATCACAAGATCTAGTTCCTCGATAACTTTAGATCTCTTAGATGATTCACCTTCATAGTATCCAAAACTAGTCTTATCATAAGTAGGTCTTTGCATCATGATCTTCTCATCAAGTTGTTCAGTGTTGGAATATAAATTCTCAAGATGTTACTTTATTTGTGTAAGCTTTCCTCTCACAATAGTGTTATACTTGTCAAAGTTTTCCATATTCCAACTCTTTAGTCTCAAGTTCAAATGTCACCTTAGTATGTTTGGATTTTTTTTCCACATTCTCGTATCTCAAATCTGATTGACTTTTCTTCTCATCTTCTATCAAACTCAAAAATCACACAGTTAAATCCTGATAGCAATATCACAATTTGACTCGCTGTGGAAATTATCTTCCACTTATCAATTGATGAGCTTAAGGGGCTCTCTAATGAATGGTTGATAAGGCACATCACTTGGTGAAGGTTTTACAAATGTGGTTTCAAGCTTTGGGTTTAACCATGGATGAAACTCCGTAGTTAAGTGTGCTCAGGCTAGAGTAGTGCTGGGATGGGCGACCTCCTAGGAAGTCCCGATGCTTCACCCCTATGAGCATCACCTAGATCCAATGAGTGCTAAGTGTTCCATTTATTCTCATGAGAGATGGATTCATGTTGAATCACTACTCATGAAATATGGGTCAATGAGTTTGACTCAAAAATCACACAGTTAAATCCTATTTCACTCGGCATCTATAGTGACTCAGCATCAATAGTTTGCTCGGCACTTGAACTTTACTCGGCACCTAAAGATTGCTCGGCACCTAAAGTTCACTCGGCACCTATTAAATTTTTTGGCTCAGCACTCACTATAGTTTGACTTCTGTATTATACTCGACATTAACTTGAGAATTTGTTAAGTGTGTTGACACTCAAATGTCAAAACCATTCTGAGATCAACAATCTCCCCCTTTGACATGAGTGGCAAAAACACTTAACTAGACATTGTAAATCTAATCTTTATGAGTATACTACAAATTCTATTTGGCATATGTACAAGACTTCAAAAACTTATTCAAAATTTTGTATACCTCAAGATCTTGTTGTAGACACCTAAATTTGATTACATTGCTTTGGTAATCTCATTTAGCCATCTCTAAAGGCATCATTAAATAAATTCTTATTTAATTAATCCTTTGCCATCCCTAGTTGATTAATTTAATTAATTATCTATAGTCCTAATTGATAAATCAAATAATCTATTATTTATCAATTAAATCCTTTTCTCCTATCTAATTCCAAAAATCCCCATTTATTAAATAAATCTATTTGATAAATGAAATCCTCAAATTCAAAAACCCCTAACCTATCTCTAATCCTCCATTTAGCCTAATCCACCCCATCCACCCATACTAACCAAGCTTAGCCACTAACTCACCCACCCTCATTAATGCCATCCACTTGCACATCTCTAACATCCCTAATCTAATCCTAAACCGAAGCCTAATCCATCCCCTAATGTTGTCACATTCCTTAAACAAGTTTAAAACTTTCCTAATCCAAACCAAAGTCTCCCCTCAAAAAAGCCCAACCACTAAGTCATGAGTGCTCTTACAAAACATTAAAGACTCTTACAAGTCTACTCAAGACTCTTACACCCATCTTCCACACTCTTCCCTCTTCCACACTCATTCCTCTTACATCCCTCTTACATACTCAACCCCACTCATCATGCCTTTAACTAACCCTTTACCCTACCCTCTCACACTCATCCTCCTTGTGACAAGTGTCACCTTCCCATTGGTGCTAAACAAGCACAATCCATGTGCTCCCCTTTGAGTGCATCTTAGCCCTCCTTAAGCCTTCATCCATCCTTGCATCTAAGCCCTCCATCCCTCTACCCCTTAGCCTATAAATTGAATCCCATCCCAAGCCATTTCATCAAAAATCTTTGAGCTAAAGTTACCATGCTATTTTGAGAACCAAAGCCATCAATCTTACCCTTATAATGCCAAATTGAGAGCTCATAAAGCTACCAATTTTCCATTACCCATCTCCATTGAAGCAGCTTTTGAGCATCTTGAGCATACATCCACAGCAAAAGGACACATCTACAGAATCTAGAAAGCATGGAGTGTTTTCTCTTGTGAGGTTTGCACTTCTTGTTTGCGTTCTTTGTCTAAAAATATATGTGAATTTAGTTTTTGGTTTGTGAATGTTTACTTTATTTGTTAATGTTCTTTGCATACAAAATCTTGTTCTACATTTTGGCACGCCCGATGGGACCCCACTATGGGTCATTTAATCATCTATTTTTATCTATATGTCATTTTTCTAACCATCTAATGTTTGTTGTTTTTTGAGTGTGTTGTGAGGGTGTTTTGCTTGTTTTTGCAAGTTAAAGAACGCACTTAGGAAGAAGAAATACCATCTAAAAAAAATTCACGTTTTTCAACTTTTTTCGCGCAGTTTTGGCGTCTGCAACCTGTTCTGTCTGCGAAAATCCGCGTCTGTGCAAATCAACGTCTGTGAAAATCCGCATCTGTGCAAATCGACGTCTCTGCCACCGCCAATCCAAATAATCGTCTGTGAAAATCCGCATCTGCACAAATCGGCGTCTCTGCTTGTCACCTGTTTTCTGTTCAGCAAATCTATTCTGTCGTCTTCGAATACTAGTGTCTCTGTATTTTAGCGTCTTCGTATTTTGGCATCTCCACTTGATAGACTGTCGTCTCTGCCTGCTTATGTTGCATTTCTGTTTTAAAATCTTTATTTTTGCACTTTGTAGCTATAAAAAAAAAAAAAAAAAAGAGTATAAATCAAAATTTGACTTTTAGTGGTTCCGTAGGATTTAGACCATTTTAAGCATTTTTACGTGTAGAAAAAACAGCAAAAAAAGTTTTAAAATTTTTTTTCTCATAGTTAAGCTCTCATTTTTGAAGATTTTGGCTAACTAACTAAATTTCTTTTTTTTGTCTCATTGCAGGTTGGAGCACATATGGAACCACTAACCATGTTTCTTGCGGGTTTTCATGTTGCTAAAAAATGAACTTGAATGCTTAACCATTTGTCTTTGAATGCATGTTGCTAAAAAATGAACTTGAATGGTTAAACACATTTTCCATTGAATAAATGTTGCTCAAAACACACTCTTGAATGCCATGGATTAAAATCAACTTTCCTTGGAATGCATGCTTAAAACAACAAATCCAATCTTGAATTCCAAGGATCAATTAACCATTGCAATATCAAACACTTCATTTGGAGCTTCTAAAATTGAACAAAACAAATCTCTTTTCCACATGCAATCTAGGTAAAGTTTGATTTTTGGACATTTAAGAAACTTTGTTAAGTTAAAATACAAATTTACAAAAATCAATTTGAGTAGTTCCTTGGACTCACCTCTTTTCTAATCACCCATCAAATATTAACCATTGGTTGCAATCTCAGCGCCATTTATGGGGATGGGTCTACTTGAAAAAGGTATTAAATGTTCCACAATCTAACTCACTCACTTGGTCTTTGAACGTTTTTTTTAACTTTATCAAAATTCTTAAATGGCCAAAACTCTAGATTAAATCGATCACACTTCAAGTTTGGGCACTAAAATTGAACAACAACTGACATGGAGAGCCTCCGGGTGCGCGCTTGAAATCGAATCTCACACACTTTTGTTTTGGGCTTAAAACAAACTCACACTCAATTTTGAATGCCTTAAAGAAAATTAATCGATACTTGACGTGGAGGGCCTCTGGGCATGCGAGTTTTCTTTTGTTGACCATAACTCTTCTTATTGTTTGCATTCTTTGATCGATTTACTTTTGTTGGCGCTTCAAGTTGGAATTGAATATTGTCTCTTAAACATGAGTGCTTGCAAAGTCTAGATTAGCACACATAAGAGTCAGTTGGTAAAATAACAAGCATGTTTTTTAGCCCAAGGTCATCCAAGTCTTCTCTCCCCTTGTCATCTTTTGAGGCCATCTTGGGTGCATAAGATTAGGATCCAAAACCTTGTTTCTTTTTAGGAGGCCTGCTTGGGGATTTCATCACCCCTTGGATGAACTCAACTCTAGCGTTTCGGCGGAGTATAAGAATCGAAAGGTGAATCGAAAGACACCTCTCTTGGGATCAAGATTTTTTCATTCAGACTAAGCCTCAAGGAACTTTATACCCTTGAGAAGTGAAAGAGGAGAAGTGGGTTACCGCTCCATTCGACTGTGTGACATCCTTTTGGTTTCATCTATGGAATTGGGCCTCACGTACCTTGCGTATATCAAGGACTCCCTAGCTAAACTAATTGTCAGCCTTGCAGAAAACCATCTAGGATGTTAATGTGTTTGGAGTGACTGATCGAAACATTTGTAGAACATACACACTCCTTGGCGCAAGTATCACATTCTGAGAACCACAAACTTCTATCTGGGTGTTCCTATCTATTGCTTGTTTTTATTTTACTTGTTGAATGAATGTTTGCCAAACTTGGTCAATCCTAGCTTAGGGCACACTTAGCGTAGTCACTGCCTATTTTGGAAGTTGAACAAGTTGAAGCAAAACAACTGAGATTTTTCCCAAAGCCAAGAAAATTTAGGAATTTATGTCGGAACAACCCAAACCCAAACAGAAGTTTCACAAGGTCAAACTCAAGCCATCTCTAGCATACCAAGAACTTTCAGCCAAGAGAAAAGAAATAACACCAAGCCCACGAATTGCCAAACTCCACAAAGCAGAGGAAAAAGCTACCGATGAAGCACTTCAAGAGGCCTAGTTAGAGCGTACCATCAAATTTAGCCAGCATCCAGGAGTTAATCCTGTTTATGCCTTACCAACTAGGCATGATTTCTACGATTAGACACCCTTGTTTCTCCACATCTTCTTGGATAAGCTTCGCTTTAGAGTCATCTTTGTAGAAAAGCAAGCCATCTTAGGTTATCCCCTTAAGCATTATTAGCTCATCCATCTCATTTAGAATCAAACCATCTAGCCAACAATCCCAAAATCTGCACATCTAAGCTTTCAAAATTGTTGTCACCTTGCTAAAAGTTTGCCATTCCTAAAATCTTCCAAATCCACCAATCTCACCAAGGTTATCCCTTTGAAAAAGTTTTGTCTAGGGTAATCTAGCTTTGTCACTTGTTATCCCTCATCACCTTGAGCTAAAGGTTGGGATCCACAAGTGGTCAATCTCATGTTCTTCCTAAAGGATCATCAGTCTATCCTTAAGTTGACACAATCACCACCAAGCTTACACATAGGAAAGCAGACCTTTTGTGCTTTGACAACATATCTTTGAAGTTAGAATCCCCAACCCAATCCTCCTTAGGTTTTTTCATATAGCTTTTCCTCAACCTAGGAAATCATTTGCATAGAAAAGCCTTCCCCCTTTTGCATCCATCAACATTATTGCATCTCATCCCTAGGAGCATTTTTCATGCCACCCGTCACTCGCTTAGCCAAGAAGAAAGAAACAATGGAGCCCTATCATTTGGATCGAACAGCCTCACCCCCCTTGAGCACTCAGCCATCCTTCAGCCTAGAGCAAGCTATGCCATCACCTATTGACATTGAAGCTTTCATGAACCAACCAGGAAATGCAGTATTGGTAAATGCCATTATAGACAAAAAAAAAGAGACAATCATGGCTAATTTTTGAAGGGACAATGTAGGAACCTTTGACTTTGGAAGACCCCCTCCATTATCAGATCCATCTCACCCATTGTTTGGGTAGCTACTACCACCCATAGTCTCTTATGATCCAAATTATCCTCAATATATTCCAAAAGAAGAGCCTCCAGCCAATCCATATGACCCAACAAACCCAAACATACCATCATCCACCCAAGTTGAAATCTCCATGCCCCAAGCCAACCCAGCCACCACCACTCCATCCTTGGTTCATACCTCTCCGCTCCAAACCTCCTTTACTCAAAACACCTCACCGTTCACCCCCTTCACTATTGCTGCTGCTCCCCAACCCAGCCTTCCAAATCCACCCATCTCCCAAATCAGTGGTAGCATCTTTGGCCAACCTCAGCAGTATACAATAGGGATGCCACCCATGGGGCCAAGTAATCAACCTTTCATCGCCCCCAGCTTGTTCACCATAGCCCAAAGGACAATCCCATCATTTCCATTAAGTCTTGGGAGCTCAATACCACTAGCCACAAATCCACAAGCTACTACCTTCACTCCACAAAGCTATCAAAACCCACAAGCTATTGCCAATCTTCTACCAAGCTCCCAAGTGACCCCAGCTCCCACCACCACTCTACGAAGCTTCCAAATCCAGCCACAAAGCTATCAAACCCCATCAGTTCCATTCCCAAGCTTTCAATTCCCACCACCTCCACCACCAACTAATCCATTACCTCCAATTACCAACTACTTTTCAATGCCACTTCTAGGAGGTAATCCACCACCCCAGCCAACCACCAATTATTTGCAGATACCATCCCAAATGGGGGCACAACCCACATATATAGGTCAAACCCCACAAGCCCTCCGATCCTTTCCCCAAGCCTCACAACCATCTTATACCTTACCTCCACAAAGCAATCCATTTATCCCACAGCCAGCTTATGTTCCTCAATCCCAACCTCAAATCCCATATCAATAGCAAGCCTCGCAACACATGCAACAATATGCACCACCTCCCCCTCAACAACCCATCATCCACCATGCAGCTGCCCAAACAATGTACAATCCCTATCAGCAAATCCCTCACAGCCATCCATATTCAGTGGCCCCATCTAGCACATACCTACCTCAAGGCACTCCTACATTGGGGGCACCCCAACCATCACCTATCAATTCAGAGTGGGAGCAAATGAAGACAGCTCTGAAAGCCATCCAAGAAGGGAATGATCCAAAGACATTCAAGTTTGAGAATGTGTGTCCTTACCCATTTGACAGAGCCATTACCACGACACCATTTCCCAAACACTTTGAGGTACCTAAATTTGACAAATTCAGAGGAAAAGGAGACCTTGTCACACATATCAAAGAATTTTACATGCACTGCCAGGACGTGGCATACAATGATGTCTTCCTCTTGTGCCTTTTTCCCAAAAGCTTGGCTGGACCAGCTCTTGAATGGTTTTATAGAATCCCCTATGGCACAATTAAAAACTTTGCTGAATTATCTAAGGCATTTGTAGCCCAATATGCCCATCTCGTTGAAACAGAGCTATCAATAGTTGATCTTGTCCACACCAAGCAAAAAGGTGGAGAAAGCCTTGCCGAATACTTGCAAAGATGGCAAACCCTTACCACCCACATATCCTGCACCTTGCCAGAATGCCATGTGGTGAAAATGTTTATTGATAATGCACATCCCAGCTTGGCTCACCACATGACCATGAACTGTTTGCAGACCTATAAGGATATCAAAGAGAAAGGAATGATCCTTGAGCAAGGACTCATCAAAGATGGTGTGGTAAAAATTTACAAAGAGGCCAACCAAAATTAATCACATTCCAATAACAGGTCTAGGTATTGGAACAAAAACAAGCATGTTGCAACAGATGGGGTTACTGACACCAGACATGTGAATATTGTTGGTCCTTCTCAAAACCAGTCTAACCCACCATATCAAACAAACAACCAACAAGCTATCAATTACCAACAACGAAATAACCAAAGCTATCAAAACCACAATACAAGACCCAACTTTCAAGGGTCTAACAATCAAACTAATGCCATCAATGTAGCTGTAGGGCAAAAGCCCAGATTCCAACCTACACCTAGAAACTATACACCCCTTGGTGAGCCATTAGATGTTATTTTTGAGAAATTGGCTAAGGAAAACCTCATCAAATTTCCTCCTACCCAGCAAATTGATCCAAGCCAATCCAAAGCTGCATGGTACAAGGACAATGAGTATTGCAAGTTCCATAGGGTAAATGGTCACACCACCCTCAGATGCATGAAACTGAAAGACTATGTGCAGGACCTCATTGATCAGAAGGAAATCACTGTTGGTGCCCAAACCTCTCCCAATGCAGGCTTACAGATTTATCAAAATGCTTTTCCTCCACACAACAACCAAAATCTTGGAAAGGAACCTATCCAAAACAACACCAACAACCGCCAGCCAAACCAACAGCATGGGAAGAACAATGACCACACTTCATCCTATATAGACTATGGTAGCCTTATAGGTTGTATAACTGAGAAAGAGCCTTCTGTCATTGTTATCAATATCTGAGGACCAAACAATGAGTGTGCGGTCACCACTCGAAGAGCGCAATTTAACATCGCAGGCCCACCAGTTTCATCAGCATCATCAGCTCCATCAAAAAGCCGGTACAATATCTTGGAACACCTTGGGAACATGCCAGCCCAAATATCCATTTTAGACCTTCTCCGCACTAGTCCTGTGTACAAAGACATCCTTGACAGTGCTCTCATAGAATCCCATGTCCCTTCTGATATCAATGCTGCTGATTTTGGTAATCTTGTTGGACACCTTTCATCCTCATGTGCCCTATCTTTCAAACCCACCGACATACCCACGGTTGAGCCAGATCACACCCTTCTGCTTCGCATAGCCATCATGGTATCCAATTTTGCCATGAAAAGAGTAATGATAGATAATGGATCAGCCTTGAACATTTGCACCCTAAAATTCATAAAACAAGCTGGGTATACTGAGGCAGATATGATCAATGCGGTTATCACCATCAAAGCTTATGACAACTTGGAAAGGACCACAGAAGGGACTATTTTGCTACCAATCAAGGTTGGGCCAGTCATCCAAGAGACAGTTTGCCATGTTTTTGATCTAAACCTACCATTTAACATCCTCCTCGATCGCCCATGGATTCATGCTATGAAGGCCGTTCCATCCACCTACCATCAGTGCATCAAATTTCCGCATTAGGGCACTGAGGTAACCATCCACGCTGATCCAAAACCCTTTGCTTACAGCAATGCGGTTGAAGCTTCATATACAAACCATTGCCTTGGAATAGACATCGGCACAGCCATCGCTAGCTCATCCCACACTTGTAATGATGCAGAAACCATCCTCTTCTCCACCCTATCTACTGTAAAGATCAACAACAAAGGCTGTGGAGAATATAGTCTGTCAGATGCATTTGTTGTCAGAGCGATCCCACTTGATCCACATACGCATAGACGACCGACATATCTCAAAGCTAGGGAGATTCCACCTCCCCGATACAAACAGTTTGGCCCAACCACCTTTGTGTCCTCAAAAACCCCTCTTCATGAGGAGCTCACTCCAAATATCAACAATTGGTTACATAAGGATGCACCTCCAAGAAATCAAGCACGCCTTGATCACTTTAGCCAAAAGTATCCCCAACAACATAAGCTCATCACTGAAAAGTGGAACTATCAAGGAGGTGGACTAAGACCAGAAGAAAGGGGCATGCAATGTCCCATCGAAGCACATAATTGGGAAATGAAATCAGGTCTTGGCTTTGGCATACCCACAACTGGGGGCACCAACGAGAACGATCACGCTTTTTCAAACATCCACCGCGACCTTGTCAAAATTGAAGACATTCCTGAGGAAGTTGAAAAGAGAGCCTACGACGATATCCCAGACCAAATCTTCCTAGGAGACTCTATTCTCTGAGAACTATCCATCCATCTCATTGACCTACCACTCGCTCATCCACAACTCATAGATTGGGACCAACCAAGTGTCATACATATTGATGAGTTTGCATCAGAGGAAGCGCTTCTAAGATTCATGGGAGCTGAAACTCCTCATAAGAAGACAAAGCCAGATTCTGCCTACATCTACAAGCTAGATCCCAAGGGGTATTTTGGAGAAAATCCGCAACCTAGTTTCGATACATCCAAAACTGAAACTAAGGTAAATCTGGGACTAGCTAAGGCAGCGAAGAGAACCCCTTAGCAAGAAAATCCAGAGCCACAAGCAGAACATGAGGATTTAGTATTGCCTCCTCAAGATGATCAACCAGAGGTGTCTTCTATTCTAATAGAGGATACTAGAGAAGTCAACATTGGTTCTTCAGAGATCCCTAGAATTGTTCACATTGCTGCATCCCTATCACAAGACCAAGCTGACCTCCTCTTTGACATTTTATGAGAGAACATTGGCCGATTTGCATGGTCATATCAGGACATGCCAGGACTTGATCCAAAGTTTGTAGTTCATCATCTTGCAGTCGATCCAAAGATCAAGCCCATCAGACAAAAGCTTAGAAAAATGTACCCCAAGGTGGCATTACTAGTCAAAGCTGAACTAGAAAGAATGTTAGCTGCTAAGGTTATCCGACCTATCGACTACTTAGAATGGATCTCCAACATGGTCCTTGTCACTAAGCCTTCTGGTGACATCAAAATCTACACTGATTTTAGAGATCTTAACAAAGCTTGTCCAAAGGATGATTTTCCCTTGCCCAACATAGATATGATTGTAGATCTTACAGCTGGACATGAAATTCTGTCCCTTATGGATGATTTTTCGGGTATAATCAGATCAAGATTGCAGAAGAGGACCAGCATAAGATAGCATTCACTACCCCTTGGGGAACCTTTTGCTACACCATGATGCCTTTTGGCCTAAAGAATGCTGGGGCTACCTATCAAAGAGCTATGACAGCCATTTTCCATGATCTTATCCATAGCATTTTGGAAGATTATGTGGACGATATCCTAGTCAAATCTCACACCTTCATGGATCATCTTGTTGACCTGGAAAAAGTCTTTGATAGGTTGGCCCAATATCATCTCATGCTAAATCCCAAGAAGTGTGTCTTTGGGGTCACATCTGGAAAGCTTCTAGGCTTCATAGTTTCTAAACGGGGTATAGAGATTGACCCCAAAAAGGTGAAGGCTATCTTAGACATGCCTCCTCCCCAGACACTGCGACAACTTCACTCTCTCTAGGGAAAACTTCAATCTGTCCGGTGCTTCATCTCCCAACTTGCATATAAGTGTACACCGTTTTCACACTTGCTAAAGAAAAATGAGAACTTCAAGTGGAATCTTTTATGTCAGCGCAGCTTCGATCAGCTCAAACAGTATCTCACCAATCCCCCTATCTTGGTTCCACCAGTTCCTGGTCATCCCTTGATCTTGTATATATCAGCAACACCTACTGCCCTAGGGGCACTTCTAGCACAAAATGATGATTATAGCAGAGAGAGAGCCATCTACTATATCAGTAGAACCCTAGTTGGTTATGAACTCAATTACACTCCTATGGAAAAAGCTTGTTTGGTAGTTTTTTTCTCAACTCAAAAGCTTCGCCACTACATGCTAAGTCATACCATCCAACTAGTCTCCAAGATTGACCCTCTCAAGTATATGCTCTCCAGAACAGCACTTACAGGCCGTTTGGCCAAATGGGTTATGCTACTAAGTGAGTTTGACATCCAGTACATGGACAGAAAGGCAATCAAAGGGCAAGCTATAGCAGATCACCTAGCTAATGCACCTCTAGTAGATGCATATCCTTTGCTCACAGAATTCCCAGATGAGCATATCTGCCTAATTGAAGAACAACCCTCATGGAAGCTTTATTTTGATGGCTCATACACATCTCATGGATCAGGGGCAAGAATATTATTAGTTACACCTCAAGGAGATTATATTCCAAAAGCCTTCAAGCTACAATTCCCTAGCACCAACAATATAGCAGAATATGAAGCTCTTGTAGCAGGGTTAAAGATAGCTACTGAATGGAATATCACTGAGTTAGAAATCTTTGGCGATTCCTAGCTCATCATCAAACAAGTCTTAAATGAATATCAAACCAAAGATGAAAAGCTATTACCCTACAAAGAGCTAGTTGATCAGCTGACCCAGCATTTTACAAAGCTTTAGTTTACACAAGTACCTCGAATGTAGAACAAGGCAGCAGATGCCATGGCCACTATCGGCTCGCTCTTGGAAATTCCCCAAGAAGCTACATAGTATGAGTTTTTAGTTGAGTAGCTCCTCACACCTGCCTATGCGAATGAGGATTCAAATCGTGTTTGTATCTTGGTTGGTCCCCAATCCCCTTGGTACCATGAAATTCACGCTTACCTTAACGATGGTATCATATCCCCTCACCTCACACGTACCCAATGCCAGAACCTCATCCAAAAATCATCCCGCTATGTTATCATAGCCAATACCCTATATCATCAGGGTTATCACGATACTCTCTCTCGATGTTTAGATGAAAATGAGGCCACGATGGCATTAAAAAAAGTACATTCTGGACTTTGCGGTGCCCACACAAGTGGTATTGTCCTAGCACGACAAATCCTTAGAGCAGGCTACGATTGGCCTACCATTGAAGAAGACTCTTATGACTTTGTCAGAAAGTGTCTCCCATGTTAGCAGCATGTATCTTGTGCACGCTCCAACACAGGATCTACAGCCTATTGCACCACCTTGGCCTTTTGCTTGTTGGGGCCTTGATCTAGTTGGAACTATCACACCTCTCTCATCTGATGGACATAAATGGATAATAACAGCTACAGACTATTTCACTAAGTGGGTGGAAGTAGTCCTCCTAGTCTCAGCTACAGGAGTTCAAGTCTCCAAGTTCATCTTGTACCACATTGTTTCCACTTTGGCATCCCATCCACCATCTTCACTGACCACGGAGGTAATTTTGAAAATCTCAACATGGAAGAATTATGCACTTCCCTCTGCATCCATCACCTCTTTTCTAGCCCATATTTCCCACAAGGTAATGGCCAGGCAGAGGCAACTAATAAAACCCTCCTCAAAATCGTAAAGAAAGTTGTCAATGATTCTGGCCGTGATTGGCACCTTCAAATAAATCCGGCTCTATGGGCCTATCGAACTTCCTTCCGTACATCCACAGGCACAACTCCATACTCCCTAGTCTATGGTGCCGAAGCGGTATTACCTATAGAAGTTGAACTTCCCTCACTACGCATATCTTTGCGAGGGCAAATCTCAGATGAAGAATACAGAGTAGCTCGACTCACCCAGCTAGATCTCTTAGACGAGAAGAGATAACAAGCCTGTGACCATCTCACAGTCTATCAAACTAGTCTCAAAAGGAATTTCAACAAGAAGGTGCTCCCACGACAATTTCAGCTAGGTGACATGGTCCTCAAAGAATATATGAAAGTCCAAGCAGATTGAGAAAAGAAAGGCAAGTTTGAACCTACATGGCTTGGTCCCTATGTGGTTACTGCCTCCTTTGGCTCCGGAGCCTATCAATTATCTACACCAGAAGGAGAACTCTTGAATGATCCCAATAACATCATTCATCTCAAGAAGTTCTATGCTTGAAGATCCTTGATAACCCAGCTTTTGAAAAATACAAAAAAAAAATAGTAAAGAGAAATAAGCGTCCAATGGTGAAAACTTGGCAATTCAAGTGCCTTGGATAGGTACCTTGGTGAAAACCTGGTAATTCAGGTGCCTTGTGCACCAAAGACTAATCCATTATCTATCACTATCCTATCCCTCATCCATCCACCCACCATCCCATAAAACACCTGCTTGTTCCCTTGGTGTTCCAATCAAATATCCAAAATCTGATGGAGCTTGTCAATACCTCCTGTAAATCTTGTAAATCTTGTACCAAAGCTTGTATTATACCTTGTAAATCTTGTACCATACCTTGTATATATCTGAATCTTGTCCAAAGCTTGTACCATATTCCAGCTTGTAAATAATCTTGTATCCTAGCTTGTATCCTATCACATGCACACACAGAATCCCATTTTCCTTAAGCTTTTCACAAACCATCTACCTATCCACCTATCAACTATTATAGACATCCCATCCTTCACAAACATTTCCATCTCACAAAAAACCAAAACATAAACAAACTTATACATTTGTAACATATCTTGGTCTGTCAGCTTGTACATCCTCTTTAGCTTAGTACCATTGTATCTATCCAGCGTTCGTATCAGTTTGTCCTTGATCAACATCTTGCACACATCGCACACCTTGGTTAGCTATTCCAATGCATCCTTTAGCTAGATCTCATGTCACCAAAGTGTTATCCTTCTTAGTTCAGCTTGCCAGATGCATTACTCATCTCGATCCATCAGCTTAGGTGCTCTGCAATAGGTCCTTGCAGGATATAGCTTTCCTCATGTCTGATCTTGGTCCGTTAGTACCTCGTCCTACCCATCTCGTTGGCAAATAGTTCTCTTTTGGATTTTTGCTTTCTTTTGATTTGGGATCTTCCCTTTTGGGTCTTGAAATATCTTTTCCAAGCAATCTCCTTGTTCCCTCCTCAAGGTTGCCACAATCTTCCATATCATGGTATGCTACGAATGGGGCAATTAGAGCGTAAGGTCTTGATCAGGTCTTTTTGCTCATTTTTTTTTTCTGCTTGTGGGTTACCTAGTGTTGTTTCCACACTGCTTCCTCTGGGATTCATGTGTGATACTGGGGCAATCCTTGCATGTTTGTTTCGAGTCAGTTCGTCAGTCCTCTAGACGGTTGGTAAAAAGGCCTTGATGTTCTTGGTAACCCTGGCAATTAACCAATAGTCCTATAGCAAATCTAGTGCTCAACTACATGGTGGTACTTCTCTTTGAAGTATCCCCCTGCTCAAAAAGCTTCAATGGATTCCCTTCATCTCCATTATCCCCCATCCATATCCAACACCTATCCCAGCTTATGCATCAGTATCTCTTTGAATCACTCCTCATGCTTAGCTTTACGGATCCACAATCCTAGTCTTAGGGATCCACCAATCAAATCAATCCACCAAGCCTCATCTTTCGAGATCCACAATCCTAGTCCTAGGGATCTCCGAAACCCATCTTCCGCCAATCTGACTCTTTGAAATCCTATTGCATCAGCTTTATCATTCTATCATCCATCTCCCTACCATGGATTCCTTTTATAGCGCTCCGCTCCTCCATCTCCCCCCCCCCCCCCCCCACCAATCCTGGAAAGTCTTAAGCTTGCTTTACTATTGTGCCTCTGATTTCCCTTTATCATTCTCCCATAGTGAGAGTTTGACCTAATTCAGCCCCTTCTCTTAGCCAACCTGTGTCTCAGCTCATCTCAATTTCTTGTACTTTTCAAGAAGTCGTCGAGCCTCATTTCTCTCCCCACCGCCTTCTTGAGGGGGCATCATCTAAGTCTAGTCTCTCCTCTTCTTATCCGAGACTGGGGCAACCTTGTTGCTAAAACATCTTCCTCGTGTCATCTTCATTCGAACTTCTTTGAAATAGTGTTGTCTCAACACTAGTTCAAAGAGGGGCAAAATGTAGACACCTAAATTTGATTACACTGCTTTGGTAATCTCATTTAGCCATCTCTAAAGGCATCATTAATCAAATTCTTATTTAATTAATCCTTTGCCATCCCTAGTTCATTAATTTAATTAATCATCTATAGTCCTAATTGATAAATCAAATAATCTATTATTTATCAATTAAATCCTTTTCTCCTATCTAATTCCAAAAATCCCCATTTATTAAATAAATCTATTTGATAAATGAAATTCTCAAATTCAAAAACCCCTAACCTATCTCTAATCCTCCATTTAGCCTAATCCACCCCATCCACCCATACTAACCAAGCTTAGCCACTAACTCACCCACCCTCATTAATGCCATCCACTTGCACATCTCTAACATCCCTAATCTAATCCTAAACCGAAGCCTAATCCATCCCCTAATGTTGTCACATTCCTTAAACAAGTTTAAGACTTTCCTAATCCAAACCAAAGTCTCCCCTCAAAAAAGCCCAACCACTAAGTCATGAGTGCTCTTACAAAACATAAAAGACTCTTACACCCATCTTCCACACTCTTCCCTCTTCCACACTCATTCCTCTTACATCCCTCTTACATACTCAACCCCACTCATCATGCCTTTAACCAACCCTTTACCCTACCCTCTCACACTCATCCTCCTTGTGACAAGTGTCACCTTCCCATTGTTGCTAAACAAGCACAATCCATGTGCTCCCCTTTGAGTGCATCTTAGCCCTCCTTAAGCCTTCATCCATCCTTGCATCTAAGCCCTCCATCCCTCTACCCCTTAGCCTATAAATTGAATCCCATCCCAAGCCATTTCATCAACAATATTTGAGCTAAAGTTACCATGCTATTTTGAGAACCAAAGCCATCAATCTTACCCTTATAATGCCAAATTGAGAGCTCATAAAGCTACCATTACCCATCTCCATTGAAGCAGCTTTTGAGCATCTTTAGCATACATCCACAGCAAAAGGACACATCTACAGAATCCAGAAAGCATGGAGTGTTTTCTCTTGTGAGGTTTGCACTTCTTGTTTGCTTTCTTTGTCTAAGCATATATGTGAATTTAGTTTTTGGTTTGTGAATGTTTACTTTATTTTTTAATGTTCTTTGCATACAAAATCTTATTCTACACTTGTAACTCCTCCTAAGCTGATGTGCCATTACCATTCCCGTAACCAAAATTCTTGTGTTGAATGTGTCTCATGTTGATATATCTGATACTCTTTTCCTTATCTGCCTTTATACATATCTATGTACCCTATTTCTAATTTGTTCCCTATCACATCTTCTTGTAGTTTTGCATCTTTTTGGCTTTATTGCTTCCTCAAATGTGAATCTGAATATCTCCCCCTTTGGATATTCTTTATTTCTTCCATCAAAGAATGTATTATATAACCATTCTTATTGACATCTTCCTCAAAACATTATATCCCCCATTCTTATTAGATATAATAAATAATGAATTATACTCCCCCATAAGTATAGTCTCCCCCTTTTTGATAGTTATTTCAAAGGGTCCTAAGGATAAATAGAATATTTTGCCAAAAATGTTTTATTTACCTCCATAATCATCTTGAGAGAAGCATCCCAATTATCTAAAGCTATCTCTAATGACTTGTGTTCAAATGGTTGTCTCTATTGCAAGATGAACAAGGCCTTCTAAAGTAGAAAGATTAGGATATTTCTTTAGAACATTTTTTGCATAGGCCTACTCCTTATGGAGTACTTCCAAATGTGGGTTTATGGAAGATTGAATCTACATCAATTTGGCCTTAATATTGGCTGCTTCTACTATCAATACAACTAATTTCTTCTATGTGTGAAGCATAGCTACAAAATTTTGCTTACTCTGAGTTGGATCTTTCAGTAGCTAAGTGCTAGAAATCTTTAAATTTTGCTCCAAGCTCAGTATCCTTTGGCTTGTTTCCTTTGTGAAATATGACAAATCACACAACTTGGTGTACAATGAGAATACATTCTCAAGTACTTTCTTCACTTTTGCAATCTTCTTTACCAGTTCAACTTGTGAAAGTGTTATTTCACTTGATATTTTCTCATTTACTTTCATCTGAAACTTCTTTTCTGACCATTCTAATAATTTAGCATTAGTTTCTAGGTCCTCATTTTGTACCTAATCCAAAATGTTAGACAATTGATCCATGATGGGTTGGGTTTCATCAGGTACTTGCAAGCTGAATGCATCAAGAAATATTTCTTTGATTTCCACTAGTGCTTGCTTTTTCCTATACTCATTTTTGAGTATTTCTTGTTTCTTTCTCCTCTCTAGTGCCTATTGCACTTCATTTATCTATTGAAGGTTCATGGTTATTGAGTCATAATAGGGTATGACTATTTCTTCATCAAGTGTAGGGTCTCCATAATGAAGTGCAACCTTGGTAGTGCTCGAGCCTAGTGCTAAAATCTGCAATGGTACTACATCGGTGTTTGGCTTCTTATTAGGAGTACCCAAGGTAGGCAAGTTCACCAATGTTTGTATTGTCTCCTACTCCTTAGGGGTTTTCTCTACTTCTTTCTCCTCTTGTCCACTACCTTGATCAATAATGATAATTTGTGGAGGTGCACCTTGACTTTGTGCAATAGGAACATCTTGCCCTATTTGTTCCTTTGCTAGCTCCATGGTAGTTGTTGTCATTTTTATTGTAGAATCATCCTTAGTAATTTTGTCTTGTTCTTCTTGCTCTTTGGGTTAATCTATTATAGCTGTGGGACATTGTGATGAGTGTTCTTGTGTGCTTTCTTTCACCCTTGTTATTTCTACTACACCTTTTTGCAACTCATCAACACTCACCAAAACTATATTTGTACAAAGTTGTGCTTGCAATGTAGATTGGTGAAGGATCCTCTTGAGATCCTTTGCAGTCAAAGGATTGATGTTCTAACCTGAGGTGTCAGGAACATCCTTTACAATTACTATTTCTAAAGGTTTTGTGTGTGGAGGACTTGGTGATGGTAGTTGAGTGTCTTGGACACTCTATTTAGTTTGTTGTTCCTTAGTTGTTGCCTCTTCACCATGTGTCTTCTCCACTACCTCTTTTTCTGTCTCTTTCTCTCCTTCATTTTTTCCTTTCTCTTTTTCTTCCTCTTTATCATTCTCTTCTTATTCATCATCATTTCTACCCTCAAATGGGTCTTCTGGCCCTTCTTTCATAGTTGTCAAACCATATATTAGTTTCCACATTTGTGTGGACTTTTGTACAACATCTTCTATTTGATTCTGCAAAATTTTGAAGGATCTGTATTTGGGTGCAAATTTTTTCCCATGCTTCTTACTAGCCTTTTTTATTTGACCTTTGGTAAGGTCTGGCATTACACGATCCAATGTGGACTCCCTTATTTCTTTCTCTATTTTAAGGCAGTAATGCCACTTATTCTCAACTAATGAGCTTAGCTCCTTAGGTATTGAATTATCTAGTTCAAGTGGGGTGGCCTTGAACTTAGCCATCATAGTGTAGATGGATTCTTCCACTATGTTTTGTTGTTCCTTTGAAAACTTATTAAAATCTATGGTCTTTAGACTAGATAAATCTGCATTAACTCTAATATTATTGCAATTTTTTCTAATTTAGACATGGTGGAATGGCTTACCAATCTAAATTGATCTTCAGCAGACTATGTCCTCTCCTCATCTGATTCTAGAGGTGCAACATACTTTCTTCTCTTTTTTTGCTCCATAGGTCCTCCTTGTTCTATTGCCTTTTGTTTTTCTTGCTCCTTTGCCCCTTGAGTTGTAGCCCTGGTATTAGCCCTTGTAGTTGGTTTGGCTAGGCTTGGCTTTGTTGGTTTCTTCTTCTTTCCTTTGGGCTATGCAGTAGGCTATGTTTGAGCTTTTCTCATCTTTGGCTCAGTCTTTGGTGCTTCTTGCTCAGCACCTTCCTCTTCATCTGCATCCTCCCCCATACCTTGGGTAGGGCAAGTGGCCCCTGATCTTGCTCTTCTTCATCACCCTTAGCATCTTCACCTTATTCCTCTACTTCTTCTGTAGTTCCTTCCCCAAATTTAGCTTTCAACTTCTTAACTAGCTTATCTTTCTTTTTCAAAATGGAGGCAATCTTCAACTCCATATCCACTTTTAATCTCACCATGTCATAGGTTCCAAAACATGGTGCATCCTTGTCAACTTCCTCTACTAGTAATGCAGTTATTGTTGTTGATGCTTCATCTATGTTTATTTCATACCCAAGAGGTCTTAACTATCTCACTCTTGGTATGGCAACTTGTATTTATGTATAGTCTATATCTACAAGAAAACATACATCATTTACATGTTTTTCTACTAAAAAATTCAAATTCTAAGCCTATGCTTCATTGATTTCGTAAAATCCTCAAAACAACTAGTCATCAAGGTCTCAAAATTAGCTCACATCTACTCTATGTATTCATTGACTTGAGCTATGATAGACCTATCAGCTTTCTATGCAACTTTTCCAAATGAAGGAAATTCATTCTGAACATAAAAGAAAATACATATCAAAATGGCACCAAATTTGCATTGGGCTCCCTTTTTTCTCTTGATTGCTACTAGATTTTCATTTATCTATTGCAGTTGCATCTCTACAAGATCATAGGTATGATCTTTCTTCACCAATTTGTATCCTACATCTACTACAATACAAGCAACACTATTGAGTCTACTAGAATTGCGTGCAATGACCCTAATAGCAAAGTCAACTAGAGGGTCTTGGATAGTGTTAATTGTCATCCCTCTCTTATTCCATTTTGCACCTGTGTTCTTCTTAATTACCTCCTTAGAATCACTCCTAAGGGTCTTTGACCAATCTAGGGTTGGGTATCCTTTCACTCTATGTACAATTCTCTTTATGATCTTTATAGGACCATCCTCCCACCATAAGCTTCCATCATGCATTCTACTCAACACTAGTCTAATCCATTTTGTCTTGAACACTGTAGGAAATTCTAGGGCACACATTAAACCCTTCCTCTCAACAATTTTGTATTCTTCTTTCAACATTCCATTTTCACACAATTTATCATATGCCTCCCTCATTTCCATGTCACCTATAGCTCCAATTTTTTAGTTATAACATTTCCTTATGTCTTGAACCATTACAACCTTTGGGGGTATGATGGAAAGGGCTCTAGCAGGGTCATTTTTTAATGCAACTTCAGTTATTGGACCAAAATCTAGTTGTCTAACCTCTTTTGATACTAATTGGACTTCAAATGATTCATTCTCCTAATTTTTTCTAGAGCTAGAAGCCATTTTATACAATCTAGGGTTTTAACATGAAGAAAACACGAAACTGTGTAACTTGGCACAATCATAAATACCTTAAAATCAATGGAATCATGCTAGAATGTTGTTGAAATGTTCTTATATGCTAGATTCTTTGCTTTGGATTCATTCTACACTCTTTCTCATCTTAGCTCTTTGTTTGCAATGAAGAAAAATGAATGAAAATGTGGTAATATTCCCTATTTTCGTCACATTTAAAGCTCAATACATTTACAACTGTCCACTCAACTTTTGAAGGATTCTATATTACTTAGCTTCCATTGGAGTATTACTCACTTAGCTTCAACTAAATTTTCTTCTCCACTTGGCTTCCTCTACCAACTTGGCTTCTACCAATCATTCAGCTCCTATGGTCTTGACAATCAACTCAGCTTGTGCTGAGTTTTTTTTACTCAACATCTGAGGGCAACTTGGCAACACTTGTAAAATCTTGAATTTTTAACTTTGCATCTTTGTTCATGCTAATCTATTCTTTTTCAGTACTTTCTTTTCTAGGAACTAATGCATGATGAAACTTTGTAAATTAGTCCTTTATTCCTTTTCTTTCTTAGTTTGATGAAGTGTGACCACTTGACTTGTTAGGTTGAGTGATCCCTTCATTTGATGTGCTACTCCCATCTTTCTTCTTCCATGTCTTGTTCATTTCTCCTTTGATGTGTTCAACATCTACCTTCTCTTTACCTTTGTCATTCTTTGAGTTAGGTGCCTTTGACTTTGTTGGGCAATTCTTGCTGATATGACCAATCTTCAAGCAACTGAAACATGTGGTTTGGCTCAACCATCTATTGTAGTTCCCTCTAAAATGTGTGCAATTTTTAGGAGTATTTCCATATTCCTAATAGTAATGATAGCTATACCTAGTGTTGTAGTCCCAATTATAGTGATGACCATGGTTACCTTCTCGTGTTGCTTGAATTGATGCCCACATATACTTTGTTCTATACTCAAAAGCTCTATGTCCATACTTCTTGCAATTGTAATAGTGACCTTTAAATTTTGGTGTTCTGATAGTCCTAGTCCTGCAGTTATGTGCTTGATGTCCTTGATTTTTGCACTTATGACAATAACTTGCATTCTTAGGCTTGTCAAGTTGATGGCCATTCTTACTCCTACATACATTAGAAGTATGTCCTTTTTTACCACAAAAATGACAAGTAGGTTTAGTGTTCTTACTTTTTTTACTCCTTTCTTTTGTAGTCTTGGAGGATTCTCCTTGTTCAGTGCTAGTGTAACCAATCTTGAAGTATCATTACTAGCCCTTGGTGATTTCAGTAGCTACTCAAAGTACTTGATGGCTTCATTGAGCTTCTTGAAGTTTTTTGCAATCTTCTTTTCTCTTTTTAGGTCATTTTGTAATTGTTCATTTTGCATCTTTAGTGTAGAGATCTCAATGTCCTTGACATTTAGTTCATGGTGTGCATTCATCATCTGACTTAGTGTGTCTAGCTACATGTTTGAGATTCTTGCAAGCTCAATTGACTTTTCTTCTAGTCTGTTGGCAAGGTTTCTCTTGTCTTCTTCTAGCATAGCCTTGTCTTGAATAGCTCCTTTCTTATATCAATTATCTCACAAAGCATCATGGCTTGTGATTCTTGTTCAAGCTTGAGTATTTGATTTCTTCTTCTTGTGCTCTATTCTTCTCCATCAGGTCTTCTATTGCTACATCAAACTCTTTGGAATCTCCATTTGAAAACAAATTTGAGGTGTCAATCTCCTTGTACTGTGTGTCATTTTTAGCCATGGCAATCTCTTTTCTTCTTTTTAAGGATTTCTTCAATTCTCCTCTAGCTTCTTCCAAAGCATACAAAGCAAGTTGTATGTGAATTGCCTAATTCTCTATGATCTTCCCAATTTTGTAGACTTCCATTTCTAGATCTTTTCTCAAAGTTGTAAGGCTCCTCCTTGTGAGTACCTTGCTTTGATACCAATTGTTGGAACTAACAAGTGGGAAGATTTACTTTTGAGAGGGGGGGGAGGGTGAATCAGAAGTAACTAACTTTAGCCTTTTCAAATCCTTTTAACCATAACCATTCACATCCATCTAATTTATCTAATCAACTTGAAGGTAAAGACATGCATGAAAATAGATAACACACAAATTTGGTAACCTAGAAACCCTCCAAAATGAGAAGGTAAAACTAGGTTGGGGATTACACCCACAAAATATTACTGCAACAATGTGTAACTGTTCAAGGTTACAATGTTTGACCACTTCTAATGGTCTACCCTATAAAAGCCCTATCCTATTAAAGACTTTACACTCTGTTAAAAGTGATCTGGTTAAAGGATTTTGTTAGAGTAAATAATTATCTATTTATTCTATTACTTAAGCTTACTTAAGTTAATGCATGTAGTTAATAGTTGTAGTTATGAGTTGTTGACAACACAGAATTTTGTTCCCTTCTAGCATGTTCCACCTTTTTGTGGAAGTGTGCTTAGTTGTCAACCTTATCTTCTACCACCTTCTAGCTTGTTCTACAAGCTTCCTTGAGGCCTTTATATTTGGTCTCTCTTGCATATGAGCAATGTTAGTATGCTAATAGAAACTAAATTTAAATAAAGCTTCTACAAACTAAACAAAATTCATAAACTTCAAGATAGACTAAGATGAGCTCTCAATTGAGAATATGAGCCATTGATGGGGTCTCTCAATGAGAAGCTCTCTTGTTGAGTGGCTTTGTCTAAATAGATAGGATGTATGCTCAAGCTTATGCTTCAAAAAGGGCTTCAAATGGAGTTGAAATTTGGGTGTGAGTGTATGGTTTTCATGTAAAATGGCTTCTTAAAATGGCATTATGACTTTACTTCATGGATTGTGTTAAAATGGCTTGGGAGAGGATTCCTTAAATAGGCAAAAGGCTTGAGGGATGGAGGGGTAAGATGCAAGGATGGGGAAAAGCTCATGGAGGGCTCAGATTGCATGAGAGGAGAGCACATGGATTGTGCTTTCTTACAGCCAATTAAAGAGTGACACATGTCACAGGGTGAGAGGATGTAGGAAAGGGGAAGGATGAGTCAACAAAGGAGGCTCAAAGGATAAAATCTTCATAAAGACCCTGATAATGGCTTGTAAGAGCAATGAAAGGGCTTGGAAGAGTCATTTATGGCCTAGTGGGCTTCATAAAGTTTTATGGTTGGGATATTTTGAGGGAGATGAGAGGAATTTTGACTTGGACTTGATTAGGAAGGTTTTAAGCTTTCTTAGGATTGTGCAAATGATTAGAGGATGGATTAGGATGGTTTAGGATTAGCTTAGGGATAGGCAAGTGGATGGCATTTAATGAGGGTGGGTGAAGGAGGAGATATTTGTTAACTTTGGCTTGGGTTAGTAAGTCTTAACCCTTTTTTAGGGAATGTGAAAAGGTTAGGAGGGGATTAGGATTAGGTTTAAAGACATCTTCTAGAAGAGTCTAGACTTTGGATGACGATAAAGACTTTCTAGAATAGTCTAGAACTTCCTAGGATGAGGATGAAGACTTTCTAGAAGAGTCTAGAACTTCTTAGGATGAGGATAAATTAGATTTTAGGAAATAAATAAAGTTTTATTTATTTCAAAGGTTTGGGTTGAGGAGATATTTATTAAAACTTTTTTAATAAACATGAGGATTAATATTTAATCTTAATTAAATATTTTGAGTTGGGATTAGGGGTAGGAAATGATGGGATTAGCCTTTAATCAAAATTAATGAAGGATTAGAAGATTTTGGAAGAGGTTAGTGGTCTTAAGGAAATTGGCCAAGTTTTGGGCAAAATATAAATTTTTTATTTATTTTGAGTTTTTTGGTCAATTTATTGATTAAATAATTAATAAATAAGGAAATAATGTTTAAATAAGATTTAAACATTTTTGGGAGGGATTCCTTAATTAAATTTTTAAATTAAGATAAAGGGATTTAATGCCATAAAAATAAATAAATAAATTAAATAAATAATTAATTAATAAATGATGATGTCATCAGGGATTTTTTTCAGAAAATAAAAATAGTTTATTTTCTAAAAGATTTTTAGGTGTCTACATCTCTGTCATTGTAAAATCATCCATTTACATAGCAATTTCATTTCATATTGTGAAATATTTTCTCTTGTGTTGTTTGCTTCAAGCTGTTGCTCCTTTGGTTTCTCTTCAGAAAGCTATTTGCATGTAGGTGATCTTGGTGCATTGCAGAGTCAAATTTTATCAACTCCTACATGGTATTAGAGCCTCCCTGCTACTTCCCTACTAAAGGATTTTTGAAGCCACGATTCAGAGACACAAACACTAGTTTGTTTGTTATATTTTCTTCAATCGGGAGGAAATGCATTTTTTTGAGAATTTTTTTTTCAAAAAAAGAAGTTTTGTATTTACAATTTTTTTGGGAAAATCTTGTAAAAATATATATTTTTTCAGATATATGTTTTTAGCAAAAAAAAATTCCAAAAAAGTGTAAATTTACCTGCCTATTTTCCAAGGTGGCACAGATTTTGGCCTCCAATTTTTTTTTGATTTTTCATAGGTACCACCATATCGCCGCCCAAAGCCATTCACAACCTCTCCAACAACAACCTTCACTACCGCAGTAGCCTCTGGCCACATATTGTGCCTGTGTGATGTATTTTTTCTCAATGACACCAACAGTGTTGCCCTGTTCAGCCACCACCGTCATGGAGCAAAACCCACTTGGCCACCACTACCAGGTGGTGTCATTTTTCCAGCTGCTAGCGTTAGCAAACTAGCAATTGGATTTTTTCTTCTACGATAGATAAGTGATGGTCGTATGGCCATCAAATTTAATCCAATGACTATATTTTTTAGCGAGGTGGTTTTTTGGAGTAGCAGTCAATTTTTTGGCCATAACTTGAGCATACGGAGGTATTTTTCTGATCCAAAAGTAGTGTCAAAAATCTAACTCAGAGATGGAGGTAATGGTGTTGGTTGCATTAGATTCCAAGTACATTTGAGCTCTCATTTTTGGCATCAAAGTAGAGGCTTTTGTTTCCTCCTTCTCTACATCTGGTATCTAGGTTGGCTTTTGTGGTATTTGAGGGATATCATTATCTATTGTCGTGGGGGGAAGGGGTTATTTAATTTTTTATAATTTAATTTAGAATAAGACCCTTCTACTTCCCTCTTCTTCTCTCTCTCAATGGCGGATCCATCTGTGACCCATCTCACACCACACAACTATCACACCTGAAATGCACAAATGACTAGGCTTCTCATGTCAAGGGGCTTATGGTCATGTCTGGATGAGAATCAACCTATTCTCACACAAGCTTTTGAGGTTCTTCAGCATAGGAAAAAAATAGATGAGGCCATGGGATTGATTGCATTGAACATTTCAGACAGTCTATTGTTTCACTTGGATGGTTTGACCAGTCCACGGGCTTATTGGCTCAAATTTTTAACTTTGTTTGGTACAGTGAATGAGTTCTAGGCACTTTAGTTTGATGTAGAATTAACATCTTTAACACCTATAAACTTCCCCACCATTGAGGACTTCTTGATGAAGTTCAAATCTCTACATGCACTTTTACAGGGATGTGGGAAAAATAAGATAGATGATGAGTGTATCTTTTTTATACTCTCAACGTTGAGAGGCCAATATCAGATCTTCTCTTCCACTTTCAACTCTGCTATGGATGCCTTGGGTGATAGGCTTAGGATGCCTTCATTTGAGATATTTTGTGATTGCTTAACTCATGAATAGTCCAAGATCAATCAGATGGATCCACTTTTAGGTTCATAGTCCCAAGCATTGCTTGTCAAGGATACATAGGAGTAGAAGTTGAAGTAGATATCAGATCCCTCTTCTACTGGTTAATCATCTTCTAAGAAGAAGGAGAAAAAGAAGACTAAGACTCCTACCTATTTCTATTGTCGGAAAGGATCTCATGATGAGACACATTGTTTTCAGAAGAGATTTGATGGCTATGAGAATCAAATTATAGATTTGCAAGCTCTTCTTCAGAAGAACATTATTTCTTCTCCATCCTCTTCTACCTCACAGGGGTCTTCCTTTTAGTCTTCTTCCACATCTTCATCATCTACAATGGATCTTGGAATGGGTCATGCATTATATGATTCTATTGCATCTCCTTCATAGGTTCCTTGGATATTGGATTCAGGTGCTTTTCACCATATGACATCTTCTCAAGGTGTCTTCTCTACTCTTGAGGCTTCTCTTATTCCTCATATTCTCATGGGGAATAACACTACCCTACCAGTCTATGGGAAAGGTTTAGTTCACATCCAAGATGGCATATTCAATGATGTATTGTATGTTTCATCTTTGTCTGCCAACCTTCTCTCAATTTATCAAATTACACGTACTGGATTAGGGAAGAAAGTTGAGCTCAATGTTGATTCAATCTTCATTCGAGGTTGTGCCACAAGAGGCCTTATTTCTACAAGGATAGTTGATTTTTCCACCCATCTCTATACCTTCTTACACTATTTCCCTCCATCTCCATTTTTGGAACATGACTCTTCTCTTTTGCTAGAGCATCATGTGGTGTAATCTAGATACTTCAACCTTTGTATTGTTCCTAAGATCCCTATTTTGACTGCCACAGCACATCTAGTTGAGTTCTTTTCTCCTCCACTAGATTCTTCTTCCACTCTACCTGATCCTCCAGCTTCATTCATTGAGCCTCTAGGTGCACTTGTTGTAGGTACTATAGTGGACATTCATAACAGTGTCATCACACCTACCTTGGGGATTCCATTTAAGGATCCTCATACTTGTTCCTTTGGGCATTAGCTAGGCCTTCCATTTTTCCCTTGTTTACTCCACATTGGAGTTTCATTGGTTAGATTCTAGCTCCATTATTCTAGGTGGGCTTTGGCATCTTTTCTATATCTCATGGGGGGGCTGGTTGTACTTATGGTTTTGAGAGAGTCTCTTGAAACATTTCTGGTGGAAGTTGTCCTTGGGGGATTTTGTTGAGGCCTTCCTTCCTTCCTTCATTTTTTCAGCATGTTTGTACTTACCTCTTTTTGGGGATGGTTTTTCCCATGAGGTTTTCCCTCTTTCCCCATTTTTAGAGTTTGTATTTCTTTGCATTATACATGGGTACCTAACATGGCCTTGTTGTCAGGACCCATTCTACATTTTCTCTTAGTTTTGTGAGCTTAAGGCATTCCCCTAAGTTGCACTTAAGGGGGGCTGTTAGAGTAAATAATTAATTAATAATTAATTAATTATTCTATTACTTAAGCTTACTTAGGTTAATGCATGTAGTTAATAGTTATAGTGATGAGTTGTCGACAACATGAGAGTTTGTTCCTTTCTAGCATGTTCCACCTTTTTTTGGAAGTGTGCTTAGTTGTCAACCTTATCTTTTACCACCTTCTAGCTTGTTCTACAAGCTTCCTTGAGGCCTTTATATTTAGTCTCTCTCTCATTGTAAAATCGTCCATTCACATAGCAATTTCATTTCCTATTGTGAAATATTTTCTCTTGCATTGTTTGCTTCAAGCTCTTGCTCCTTTGGTTTCTCTTCAAAAAGTTATTTGCATGCAGGTGATCTTGGCGCATTGCAGAGTTGAATTTTATCAACTCCTACAGATTTCACTACCCTACTAAAAGTAGGCCTGGCTAAAGGACTTTTGTACATTCACTTGGAATGCCACCCTGTTAAAGGATTTACAAATGGTTGCTAGACCAACCTAATTCCATAGGATTTTCATATCTAATACAATTGGTAGAGAGTATTATAAAGCCTTTGACCTGATAGCTATGCAATCTTTAATTGTTGATTCTAAATCCTTGTTTTTCTCTTATCGATCTGATCCTTTCTTGATCTATTATGTCACTCTGCAAGGTTTTGATACTCTATCCCTCAACAACTAGATTCTACTATGTTGCTCTATTCTTCACTAAGTCTTTTTACCCTCCTACACTTCACTATATTTCACCTATATATATCCTCTCCTTGCACATCCTCTCTTACATAATAGGGCTTTGTCCTCATTTTAAAGATTTCAAAGACTTAGGGTTAGGTATGAATTTATGGTCAACATTAAATCTTCATTTCCCACTTATTTCTTGCACTTTTCTCATTGGTTCCATGCCTTCTACTTTTTCTTATTGGTTGCATGTGGATTGCATAGGTAATGTGAAAGATTCAATCTTATCTTTGAGATCCTTCGAGATTCATTCCATGTTGGCTGCAAAAATAGTTTACATCTGAGTTTGTGAAGGCACAAACTCATATGATGATTCTATGTTACTCTGCATATACTAGTTGTTGATGCTCGGCACACATAGGAAAACTGGCTCACTTGGCTCCTATAGAAATTCTATTTCACTTGGCATCTATAGTTTTCTTGGCACTTGTGCTTTACTCGGCACCTGAAGTTCACTCGACACCTATTGAATTTTCTAGCTCGACACTCACTGTAGTTCAGCTTCTGTGTTATACTTGGCATTAACTTGAGAATCTGTTAAGTGTGTTGACACTCAAATGTTAAAACCATTCTGAGACCAACATGATCATCATACCCTATCCTATCTTCTCTTAAGTGTGCATGTGCCAATTCATTGTCTATGAACTTTGAAAACCAAAAAGGTGTCTCTACTGACAATTATCCTTTACAATACTTATATATTTTTCAAGTCCTCAAACCAAATCTTAGTCTTTACAACTTGTTGACTTAATGTATAGATGACATAATGTCATAAACGACAACCTTAATTTATTTTTGTACTCACCTTTTAGCCAAATTGCCAACAATCTCAAGACTCTATACTTATACCTAGCTAGCCATAAGTCAACCTAGCAGATTACACTAAATAAACACTTAGGACATGCCCCAAGTTTATAAACATAAATAACTCATAAGATAAAATAATATTATGTGACCTTATACATGGGCCCACATGTAAATCAATGATCTAGATCTAAGATTGCACAAGCTAACTTCTACGGATCAAAGCTCATAGAAATAATCTCCAAAGTCTACCCAAGAAATGAAGAACAAGCTACCAGCAGCCACCAAAAGAGGTCTAACTCCAACACAATCATTCCAATCATTATGAGAACATAGGACAAGGGCCACATATATGCCTCAAACATAACCTTGATCTCACATAACACAGAGTCCATAAAATCCAAGCAGAATGCTCTTGCATCAATATGTATATATTGGATATATGTATGCATATATGCATAGATACATGTGCATACACATGTATATGTGAATATATATGTGTATATATGTGTGTGTATATATGTATATATGTATATATGTATATATATGTGTGTTTGTGTATTTATATATATGTATGTATATATCTATATATATGTATATATATATATATATACATACATATATATACATATATATGTATGTGTGTGTACACATATACATGCATATACTTATGTATATATATGCATATGTGTATATGTATATGCATATGTATATATGTATATATGTGTTTATATATATGTTTATATATGTATGTATATATCTATATGTATATGTATGTATATTTATATATACATATACATATGCACACATGCACATATACATGTGCAACATGTATGTATATATGCAAATATGTAGGCATATATACATGTGTGTACACACATGTATGCACAGAGACATGCACACACACACACACGTATACATAAAATATAAATATATGTATATTAGAAAAGATTAAATATGTATATATATACACATAATAAATGTTTATATACATACAATATGTAGATATAATTAATGTGTATATATATACAATATACACATAATTAATGTATATATACATACATATATGTATATCTATGTATGTATATATATATATGCATGTATATATATGTATATGTATATGTATATGTATATGTATATGTATGTATGTATGTATGTATGTATGTATTGTAGTACCTCTCGTGTTTGCATTTTGTACCTTGTTATATTTTGGATTCAAGAGATACTTTGATACTCATATTGGATGACATTCGAGATGACCTGGTGGTCAAATACTATATTTTGATTGCCAATATCATAGATGTTAGATACTATATTTTCTAGATTGATCATATCTACATGATGATGCTTTACGATGATATGTGGTTATTTTGTATTCAGGCATATACTTTCTTTATGATTATATAATGGACTTATTGGATTCTGGATACTATGATTTGATGCTACGTATATTTGCTCCATTCTTGCTTTGAGATGTTTTATACTATAGTGAGTGATGTAAATAGATTATTTTGATGTACTTAAATGAATGGTTAATTACATGATTTAATTCATGTATCTTTTTGGTTATATTATTATATGCAATTGCACTTGATCATGTTGTTTAGTGTATAGGATTTATATCCCCGGCAGTGGCATATGGAGTTGGTGATTTAGTTGTTTTTACCTAGAAAATTCCATCTCTATATGGGTGATGTATCTTGTTTAATTGTTAATTAAACTATCCAGTGATTTAATAAATCTATATTCATTTGCATTTGTGATGAGACTTGTATTATGTTTGTGCATCTAGATATTTGCATTTGGTCATGGAAATTATTAAGGAAAATGATGATTTAATGTTTAAGGGTATCCAAGTTTTGATTTTATTATTTTTATTACCAATAGCTTTGCCATAGTTTAATTCCATTTAATTGGAATTAGTCAATTTTTTTTGGGCTAAAGAGGGATTTATTTTAGTGAGCCTGTTATTTCCCTATATATATCCCAAAAAGGGGTTTATTTCTCACTTCTCACTTTTTGAATTAGAAATTTGAGAGCAAAATCCCAAATCCTCTTTAGAAGGAATTTTTGTTTTATTAGTTGTAGGAGCTATGGGTGTAAGATCATGGCAAGGTTGATCTCATTGGATCTGGCTTGGGGAGACCTTGGTTTTCTATGAGTTTTGGCAGATTTTGCGAAGTGATTATTTTATTGTGAATGTTCTTGATTTTTCCCTTTTAGCTGCCAGGTAGGGCTCTCCCGTTTTCTTATTTTGACTTTGTTTCTGTGTCAATTTCTAGTATTGTTATGTTAGGAGGCAAAGAACTAGTGTTTCCCCTTATTTCTGTATGTTGAATCTACCTAGTTGGGCGGGTATGAGCATTTATGTCTTTTTGGTCTGGGGATTTTGGGGTTTTGGACTGTTATGCTGGTCATTTTTTCATATAGACTCCGAACCCAAATTTTATTGGATATTTTAGGTTTTTATAGCCACTTATGGAAAGGGTTTTAATTTTGTTGATTTTCATCAACATTGGTTTTTGGGCATTTTTTACTTCACCTTGATTTGTGTATCACCCACTCTTCTTGGGTGTTTCTTGGCACTAATATTGGTCATGGGCTCAAACTATCTATTAGAAATCCAATCTGACCATAAATTTTCTTTTGCATTGGGATTCATTTCAAATCTGTACTCTTGATTATGTGCTTAGTTGATTGATTTGATATTTGGTATTTTATTTGTTTCACATCATGCCCTTGTTGTTTATGAGCATTGTGTAGTCACTGTGCCCACACAGGAGCATGTGAGTGTGCACTTGTTAGGTTCTTGCGAGACCCAAACTCCTAGTTACTTTCAGTTGAGTTATATTCATTGGAGTTTATTTGGAAAACTACATTACCTACAGGAACTCAACATGTGATGAGCATGGGTATGTAAGGTAGACAAGTGGAGGGACTTCTCTCATATACCCCAACTATCCTGATAATGTATACATGAGGAATTTTCTAATATGTAATAAATAAATGAATTCATGGGTAATTAACTAAGAAAAGAAAATATCATGTACATATATGATTATTCCAAAGGTATGTGTTTGTTTGGTTATCTAAGGGCCAATTATCTTCACAGCTCATCCAAGGACACAACATGATGACCTCCTAAGGGAGTCTCGAGGGAAGGTTCCATATGATTTTTAGCTTGGGAGTTCCAAGCGATCAACTCTCCACTAGAGTCCATACATAGTATACCCATAGAGTGTTTGACCAGGACCTATTGTACTCTATTATCTCATGATCTTGGTTTCAGTCCTCTATATTGTTTGGTGTGATTGTTAGACATGGATGACTATTTTTTTTTGTGTTTGAGGTTAGATCACTATCTCCATCAACACAACAAGAGTGGGCCTATAGGTTCCACATAGTTGGGAGTTGTAGCTACCTTTACCACTACTAGGGACCAACATATAGAGTTGGCCTTTCTCCATGTTTAGTTTTGGAGTTGGATATTCACATAGTTCTCTGTATTGTTATACAATGGAAATAGATCAGGGAAGTATTGTACATACTCCATAATTCCTCAATGGGGTTTAGGTCCAGGCTGAGCCCTGACCTAGGGTTTGGGGGCAGAGCCCAGAGAAACTTTTTTTGGGAGACTATTTTATTGGCATTTTATGGTTGGCATGTTGTAACTAATTTTAACCCTAAAGTGGAAAAAATACTTTTATAAAAGGGCTTAGGGTTAGGGATTATTTCATTGTGGGTAATGCAAAAATTGCTTCTTGCAGTGGTTTTGAGCTGTAAGGGATTATAGATTGTAATCAAGTTGTAATCACTAGATCATAATAATATTGGCCTTGTTGTTTGGTTGACGTAGCCCAAGGATTGGGTGAACCACATTAAATCTTGGTGTCTTGCATTCTCTTCTTTGTGATCTTTTTTTTTTTAATTGTTTATATTTGCATGTAATTGTTATTTCTATCTAAGGCTTAATCCTAACAAGTGGTATCAAAGACAAGTTATCTTTTCCGTTATCCTCTATAGGAAATTGTCACGGTTGAGTGGGAGTTTCATGGTTGAGTGGGAGTGATGGAAGAAAAGGGTAAACTGAGGGTTGAAAAGTTTAATGGGAAGAACTTTCAGTTATGGAAAATGCAAATGGAGGACTATCTCTATTAGAAGGATTTATGGAAGCCATTGGAAGGAAAAACTAAAAACCAGGGAACTATGACAAATGAAGAATGGGAGATTTTAGATAGAAAGGCACTTGGAAGCATTCAATTATGTCTGGCACCATCAGTGAAATTCAACATTACAAAAGTGAAGATGATGGAAGAGTTGATGGAAACCCTAGCAAAAAGCAATCTGCTTCAAATAAGGTATTTCTCATGAAGCATTTATTCAATATGAAAATGGTAGAAGGTGGGTCTATTGTAGATCATTTAAATGAGTTTAATACTATTACTAATCAATTATCTTTTGCTGGTATTCATTTTGATACAGAAATTAGGACTTTCTTGATTTTGTGTTCTTTGCTTCAAACCTAGAATGGCTTGGTAATGGTTGTGAGTAATTTTGTTTCTAGATATAATACCCTAAAATATGATGATGTGATTAGTGCTATTTTGAGTGAGGAAACTCATAGGAAATCCTTAGGTGGATCTACATTAGGAAGTGCTTTGAATGCACAAAGCAGAGGCAAAATGATCAAAAGAGGAAAAAAATCTCAAAATCATGGGAAATCAAAAGGAAAATCAAAGGGGAAGACATCTCAATCAAGAGTGTAACGCCCCACTAAGGGATTCAAAAAAATTAACCTAAAGTTTTACTAAGTTTGCCAACATTTTTATTTTTTGAAAAAACAACAAAGATAAATCATACACATCAAACACATAGTAGTGGAAGCAATAACATACATCAACTATAAGCATACATTACAGGTTACATTCCTTAAGGATCCTATGACGTTAAATCACATTTAAATTTAATTTAATACTAAGTCTAATAGTTTGGTTGAATTATAAAACACATTGTTGAGTTAATAGTGAGGTTTCAGTTTTTTGTTCAATTTAAGTTTCAAGTAAATAAGTCTCACAGTTCACCCTTATAGTTAACCCATTCTTATCTTTAAATAATCTGTGCAATTACCCCTATTCGGTTTTAAGTCAACTATTTCAAATGACTTATAGGTAATTATTTATTTAGAATAATAAAATAATACTCATTGATTTAAAATAAAATACAAATTTTATTTAAAATTGGTATTATTGTATTAATTAAATAAATTTAGATCTTTATTAAATAACTTCTAGTATTAATTTAACTTAATTAACTTACATTTAATTAAATTAAATAATAGTTATACAAAACTAATTTATATTACCTTTCATTAATAATTTATCAAAATTATTGATTATTAATAAATAATAATTAATAATTAAAATTACTTATATTTAATAATTATTAATTACAATTCTTTAATAATTAATATTTGATAATCCTTAATTTAATAAATAAATCTTAAAATATTAATAATTTATTAATAATTAATAATTAAAATTTAAATATAAAATAATTTTAGTAATATTTAAAAAAAATTAAAATTTCATTTTATACTTAACATGCGTTTATTTTAACAAGGCTCGTTAGCCTTGGTCTGCAGTGGCAGGCATTACTATTGTCGCAAGCAGTAGTACAAAGTACTGCCACTGCGCAATAGTAATACTTGTCACATGCAGCCCTTGAGACCACAACCAAGGGTGTTGGGAGGTGGGGGTTTGGTAGCCCCACCTCACTCCCAATAAATTAATTTTTTTTTTAATTTATTAAAATTTATAAATCAATTTCAAATAAATTTTTTTTAATATATTTTTTATTAATTTTGTACAAAAATAACCCCTCCCCCTTAATAATATTATTTTTAAATATATATTTTTTAAAACATTTGCAACCATAGCCTGATAGGAAAAATTCGATTAACCATTTGAATTTCTAAATAAAAATTTTCTTTTTAAATCTCAAACCCTTCCCAAATAAAAATACTAAATTCTTTAATCTACAAAACGGGGGTTTTTGATTGTTTTTCTAATCTCCACATATGTAGAAGATATTGATAGGCATTCAGTAATTTACAACATTGAAATGTTCAAGAATTCATCACAAAGAAATTTGAATTCACAATCCACAGGCACAAAGAAGATAGGAAAGAAAATTACGTAATTAAGTTGTGTGAATAATCACAAATGTCTACCTTGACACTGATACTAATTGCTACGCCCCAAGAAGATTGAAGAGAAATCCCTCCTCATAGAACCTTCCCTTTTCCAAAAATTTCTTTCTTCTCTAGAATTCACAATCAAAGTTAGCGTCCCCCAAAATGAACCCTCCATTTGTGATAAAGAATTCTCTCCTTAAATCGGGGCACCAATTGTGCATTCACCTAGGAGAACTCCATGCTCACCAAACTTTAACTCTTTATTATATTTTCTTTATCTTTCTTAATCTTTTCCATGCACGTTTATTAAATTATTAAATAATTTTATTTACTTTTCACTTGACTTCTCTTTTAATTAATTTATTGATTTTCAATCTCATGCGCACCTTATGCAATTAAAAATATCTTTATTAAATTCACTTGTTTTATCTTTTTAATTAATTTCTTATATTTTCATCTCATGAACGCATCATGCGAACTTAAAACTTATAATATATTTTCACTTTTAAATTTATTTTTGAAACTTAATCAATAAAATATTTATTAACTTAAATAATAATAATATTCAGCATTTATTTAAAAATGAACTCTAATTGTATTATTATTAAATTAAATTAATATTATCACGTTCTAAAATTATTCTTATAAATTTTATCTTCAAATTCAATTCTTTTTATTTAATTAATTTCTATATTAATTAAATATAATTAAATATTAACTATCATGATAATTTTCCATTAAATTAAATCATTAATTTAATCTTTTAATTAGACTTAATTAATAGAAAAATCACCAAAGACTCATAAAACAACATACAAAAACCCATCAAAGAAAAACACACACAAATCAAACTAAAGGGTTATAATCACAAATTAACATTATTCGATGCATTCAAAGGGTATTCAAGTCGGTTACTGGTCCTAATTATTTAGGACAAATAGCTTAAAGGTTTAGAATTTGGATTTAAGAATTTATCTCCCCTCTCTTACCATTAAGATAATGCGATAGGGTACGCTCATCCTGGCAATTCAGGAAAGTTAACACCTAGTACTTGCAACCTGCATAAAATTCACGCATGTACAAACACAATATTCTAAGCTAAATAGGCAATGGCAGGAAGTGGTGCATCGTGTAGATCTCGACTAGCAAGTGACTACGACTCCTTTCCTTAACCACATCAAAAATGCCATACATAAAGAAAACAAGCACGCACACAATACACATGCAGCATGGGGTAAGTATCCATAGAAAGCACATATGATAATTCATCTAGCTAAACATCATCCATAACTAGAAAACACTATAATAATCATCATGCATACATCAAGTAAGGAGTATCAAGTAATCTCATCATAAATCAATTAAATGTAAAACAATATCTGATAATCTCAAAACAATACTACTAAACATCAAGCATAAAATTGGCCTAAAAGCGTTCGGCAATGATAGCAAAAATGTAACTTAGGGGCAAGCACTACAAAGAGGACCAAATAACTACTGGTACTGTAGAAAACTAAGGCATAAAAATAAAGATTGCTAGACTTGAAAGAAAAATGAAGGAGAAAAGCAAGATGGAGACTAGGAGGAAAATGTGGTAAGTAACAAATCCGAGGAGGATGCTTTGCTTCTTTCTTTAGAAAGTGTTGATGATTCATGGGTTTTAGATTTCAGTGCTTCATTTTATACTACACTTCATAGAGGTTATTTCATTGATTATGCCCAATAGGATTTTGGACATTTTTATTTGGGGGATAATGAACCCTATCAAATTATTGGAAAAGAAAAATTTAAGATTAAGTTGCAGAATGAGAATCATTGGCTACTACATTAGGTTAGACATGTTCCAAGGCTGAGTAGGATTTTGATTTTAGTAGGACAACTTGATGATGAGGGTTGTGTAGTTACTTTTAATGATAAAAAATGGAAGGTTTCAAAAGGTTCCCTTGTAGTAGAAAAATGTGTGAAAATAGGTACTTTATATCTTTGTACAGGTCATATTGTTCCTTCTACTTTGATTATTTCAGAGAAAAATGAATGTTTAAGAACAATTGTTGTAGTTGAGTAGGGAGAACAAATAGTTGTTGTAGATTCTGATACAACATTATGGCACAATAGACTTGGGCACATGAGTGAGAAAGGTGTGAAAGTACTTCATTCAAAGAAATTTTTACCAGGTCTAAAAGGTGTTTATATGGATTTTTGTGAAAGCTGTGTGTGTGGAAAACAAAAGATAGTGAGTTTTGTGAAGATTGGGAAGGAAAATAAAAGTGAGAAATTAAAGCTTGTGCATACAGATGTATGGGGACCAGCTCAAGTATATTCCCTTGGTGGCTCTCATTATTATGTTATATTTATTGATGATGCAACTAGAAAAGTATGAGGTTATTTCATTAGATATAACTATAATGTATTTCAAACTTTTAAGAAATAAAAATGCTTGGTTCAAAATGAGACTGGTAAAAAATTGAAATGTCTCAAATCTAATAATGGTGGTGAGTGTTGCAGTCATGAATTTGAAGATTATTGCTCCACTAATGGCATTCATAGACAAAAAATTGTTCCAAGTACTTCACAAAAAAATGGAGTGGTTGAATGCATGAACTAAACTATAATGGAGCATGCAAGGAGCATGGGGTTGCATGTTGGGTTTCCCTTAAACATGTGGGTGGAGGTTACCAATACTATTGCATATTTGATTTATAGAGGTCCATCTACTCCTTTGGGTCATGGTATTCTAGAGGAAGTATGGACTAGTAAGAGGGTGAGTTATTCTTTTCTCAAAATCGTTCATTGTGAAGCATTTTCTCATATAGATCTTAAAAATAGAACCAAGTTGGAAGTTAAGTCAAAGAAATATGTATTTTTTGAATATTGCATTGATGAATTTGGTTATAGGCTTTCAGATTTTCAAAATTGTAAAATAGTAGGAAGCAGTGTTGTCATATTCAATGAGAAAGTGTTGTAAAAAGATCTATTGTAGCAACAAGAGAAGAAAGAAGGTGATTATACAGTGTTGTATGATACTCCAAAAGATGATGTTCTAGCAATTCATCATGATGTGCAACAATTGCAACAACCAATACCACACACCCCAGTGAATATTATATAGTCAACAAGGATAATTAGACCTCCAGAAAGATTTTCTCCTTCCTTGTATTCTATTTTACTTATTGATGCTAGTGAACCTAAATGTTATGATGAGGTTGTATTGGTGGATACAATGATTTAGTGGGAGTCTACAATGAAAGAAGAAATGGACTCTATTGAAAAATAAGACATGAGATTTATGCAAGTTGCCTATAGGTAAAAGGGCTTTACAAAATAAATGGGTTTATAGGTTGAAATAAGAGGATGGAGGTAAGAAAATATTTAAAGCCAGGCTAGTTGTAAAAGGATTTGCACAGGAAAAAAAAAGAGCATTGATTTTGATGAGATATTCTCTCTTGTTGTTAAAATGACTTATATTCACATTGTTTTAAGTATTGTAGCTACTGAAGATTTGTATTTGAAGTAGCTTGATGTTAAAATAGCCTTCCTTCATGGTGATTTGGATGAATAGATATATATGGCGTAGCCATAGGGATTTGAGGTCAAGTGTATGAAGAACTTAGTTTACAAATTGAAGAAAAATTTATATGGCTTGAAGCAAGCACCTTGGCACTGGTATCTAAAATTTGACAATTTTATACATGAGCACGGATATAGTAGGTGTCATCTAGATCATTGTGTTTACTTTAAGGGGTTGGATGATGATAGCTACATTATTTTATTTTTATATGTTGATGATATGCTTGTAGTTAGGTCTAACATGGATCACATTAAGGGGTTGAAATGCTAGTCAGCACATGCATTTTATATGAAGGATTTGGGGGTAGAAAAACAAATCCTTGGTATGAAGATTTGTAAAGATAGGAAGAACAAGAAATTGGAATTATATTAGATTGATTATATCGCAAAGGTGTTGCAATGTTTCTCTATGGAGAATGCTAAAATTGTCAACACACCTTTACCTGGTCATTTGAAGTTGACTAAAGAGATGTGTCCTAAGACATGAGAAGAGGAGGATAAGATATCCAAGGTACCTTATGCTTCAGTTGCAGGAAGCTTGATGCATTTTATGGTATGTACGAGGCCAAATATTGCACATGCAGTGGGATTCATTAGTAGGTATAGGAGTCATCTAGGAATTGAGCATTGAAATGCAATCAAATGGATTCTCAAATATTTGAGAGGAACATTCAGTAAGTGTTTACACTTTGGGGGATCTACTACTAATTTATAGGGATATGTTGACTTAGATTTGGTAGGAGATATTAATACCAGGTGGAGTACTACAAGTTTATGTATTTATTGTTGGTGGGGAAATCATGAGTTGGGTTTCCAGGTTACAAAAGGATAATTCTTTATCCACTACAAAGGTGGAGTATGTTGCTGCTATAGAGGTAGCCAAAGAGATGATATGGGTTTAGTTCTTCTTGGAAGAATTGAGACTCCCTAAGAGGAATAATTTTTTTTTTATAGATAGTCATAGTTCCATTCATCTTGCAAAGAATTCAGCTCTACATTCAAAGACAAAATACATTTAGTTGTGGTACCATTTCATTTGGTCAGTTTTGGATGATGGATAGTTAAAGTTGGAGAAGATACATACATATGACAATCTAGTAGATATGTTTACAAAGGTAGTAGCAAAGGATAATTTGAACTCCTATTTAGCTTTCGTTGGTCTTCTAGATTGAATAGTAATAAAAGAATAGCAAAGTCTAGGGTAGTCTGATCCAATGGGAGCCTCATGGAGTAGCAACATAGCTACAGGATTAGTCTCCAAGTGGAAGATTGTTGTTAAGTGCGGAGCTTGATCAATCCCCAAGTGGGAGATTGTTAGATTGCGGTGACTGATCAGGGAAGTACTATACATACTCCATAATTCCTTGGTGGAGTTCGGGGCCATTAGACCACAGTTGTTGGAGGTTTGGGGGCATAGCCCTTGAGAAATTTTTTTTGGGGGCTATTTTATCAGCATTTTATGGCTGACATGTTCTAACTAATTTTAACCCTAAAGTGGCAAAGATACTTGTATAAAAGGGCTTAGGGTTAGGGATTATTTCATTGTGGGTGATGCAAATATTACTTCTTGCAGCGGTATTGAGTTGTAAGGGATTATGGATTGTAGTCAAGTTGTAATCATTGGATTATAATAATATTGAACATGATGTTTGGTGGACGTAGTCGAGGGATTGGGTAAACCACATTAAATCTTGGTGTCTTGCATTCTCTTTTGTGCGATCTATTATTTTTTGATATTGTTTATATTTTCATGTAATTGTTATTTTTGTCTAATGTTTAATCATAACACATATCTTTTGGAGTATGTTTCCATGTGATTTATGTTATTTCAATTTATTGAAAGAGTTGATTTATGCACATGTATGTTTACTGTGATGTTACTTTCATGCATGATTAAACTTAATGTTATGTAGTAGATGATTAGATGTTTAATTCTCCTCTATTTATATGTCATTTTCATTTCCATGTTTTCAAATGTTTGATCCTTGATTTATGTGTTTTTGGTACTCCTCGATGTGGAGGAATTATTCTTACCATACTTCTAGTTATTCTTTTTATGTTTTCTATCATTCTTTTTTGTACTAGAGATGTGTTTCCTCACATGAGGAAATCATTATCTCACACAAGCTCTATTAGATGCTCATGTGAGAGTACACACTCTCACACACAATGTAAAGTACTAGCTCAAGTGTCTAGGTACTCTCTTACATCACCGTATGTTGTCTCATGTGAAGGAAAGTCTCCTCGCGCAAAGGAGACTTTCCTCCCACGATGGTGAGGTTGCTTGCACGGGGCATGGTAGTTGCTCGCACAAGTATGGCTTTTTTTACTTCCTCACGCAAAAGATGGGGAGCTTTTTGTGCATCTTCAAGAAGCGTGCTTAGGTGTCTTGGATACCCTCACTTGTACATTTGGGTGTCATTTTCAATCAAAATTTTTGATGGTAGGCCAATTTGTCTTGTCAAATTCAATTTTTTTAAAATATGATCTCGAAAACATTAAAGTTTTGATGAAAGTTAAGTTTAGTGTTGAAATTTTGACGTTGTCAAGGATATAAATAAAAAGAAAAAGAAAATTGAAACTTCATATTCACATGGCAAAGTGCAAGCATAGAGGAGGGAGGCTTCTTGAAGATTTTTATAGTGCCATTGAAGGTAATGGTTTTCATAAAATAATTTTCTTTAGTGCATTCATCACATTCATCACATTATTTTATTGCATAAGCGACCAAAAATCCTAAATATAATAGCATTTCAAGTGTGATGGGATAATCTTTTTTAGCTAATAATTCGAAATCGAATGCTGGTCCATGAGATCCATAGAGACCCATACTTAAAGCTCCCATTAAAATAAAAATGGAACCACCCGCGGTATACAAAAGAAATTTTGTGGCTAAATAGAGATGTCTTTTTCCCCCCCACATGGATAAAAGTAAGTACACAGGAATTAGTTCCAACTCCCACATGAGAAAGAAAAGAAGAATATCTCGAGAAGCAAATAATCCCAATTGTCCATTGTACATTGCCAACATCAAGAAATATAATAATTGCGAATTTCAAGTAACTAGCCAAGTAGCTAAAGTAGCTAAAGTAGTTATAAATCCCGTTAATAAAATAAGTCCAATGGAAAATCCATCAATTCCCAGTTTCCAATGAAAATGAATAAGGCTTATCCAGTTATAATCCTCTTCCAATTGGATTAATGAATTATCAAAATGATAATGATCACGGAATATATAGGTCATTAAAAGAAGATCTAATAAGCAAATACCTAGAGTATACCATCGAATCATTTTATTTCCTTTATGGGGAAATAAAGGGACTAATAACCCCGCAGATATGGGCAAAATCACAATTATTGTTAACCAAGGTAAATTACTCATAATGAAGAGAAAAGAGACTTTCTATATCAAAACCCATGCTTTCATTTTTGGGTCGAGTATGGGTTTTGATCAGTGAAAGAGGAAAAGGAGAATGAAAAATATGTATGGGATGAATCTAACTATTTTTCTTTTTTTATCCATAAAATGGAACTAAACTATAAACAATGAATTGAATTTAAAGATATATAAGAAGTGTACAAAATTAAAACAAATATAGAGTATAATAAAAAAAATATAATATATTCAAAAATTTTCTATTTTTTCTAAATAAAATCGAACTATAAAAATATTATGGCTGTACCAAAAAAATGCACTTCTAAATCCAAAAAATAGCATCGTAACAAGGTTTGGAGGAAAGAAGCAAATTCAGACGCAAGAAAAGAGTATTGGTTGAGATTTAATTAACTTTGTATACTATTATGTACATATACATACATAGGATTACCTACCAATGGAAATTGCAACCTTAGTCGCTATCTCCATATCTTGTTTACTTGTTAGCTTTACCGGTTATGCCCTATACACCGCCTTTGGACAACCTTCTGAACAACTTCGAGATCCTTTTGAAGAGCATGAGGACTAGTTGAAAAAGAAAAAAAGACCTTCCCGATCAGGAAGATCTTTTTTTTTTCTTTAAGTAAGAAAAAGGATTAGAAAAATAGTCAATTATTTTCCCCCTTTATCGGGAACTTTGGGGGCTTCCCGGACCCGAAACTTTAGAAGAATCTTTTCCATTTTTTGGTTATGTATGGAAAGATAGGAACAAAATGACCACAATTTTAGGTATTCACCTAATCTTGCTAGGTGTTGGTGCTTTTCTCCTAGTGTTTAAGGCTTTGTGTTTTGGTGGCATATATGATACCTGGGCTCCCGGCGGTGGAGATATAAGAAAAATTACGAACCTTACGCTTAATCCAAGTACTATATTTGGTTATTTACTAAAATCCCCTTTTGGAGGGGAGGGATGGATTGTTAGTGTGGACAATCTAGAAGATCTAATTGGAGGACATGTGTGGTTAGGTTCCATTTGTATCTTCGGAAATGAAAAGAAAAGAAAAGCATCCAGTTTATTTGCTATTTAAAGGAACTGACGACTTATACAGAAGATCAATAAAGAAAAAGTAAAGAGGAAATACGAAAATAAAAAAAATTGGAATTATTCATAATAGAATAAATAGTCTTTCGACTACGATCCAGAGCAGACTCTTATTCTTCAATATCTCTGTTATAAAGAAGAACAGATTGGACATCGTGTCGAACTAAATATGGGCACATCCACTTTTATTTTTTTTATGAAAGATTTTATATATTCCACGGGTGGATCGGTACCTATCGATTAGAATCAATATTCTAATCAAACTCGGTTGTCTTTTTAATTTGTTAGCAAATCTCACATCGTTAGAAACAACGACCTTGAAAGCTCCCTTATTTCAATAGATAAAATTCCCTTACATCAAACCATATTAACACGTTACAACACGAACCAACGTGAAGTCTGTCGAATTGCACGAGTTCGAACCATTTCCTAATTTTTTTGTATTAAATAAAAAATATTATTTTATTCATTTCCATGTTAAGTCACAGATGAAACATTTAATTAATATACAAAAATGATAATGAATCATTCGGGAGGGGAGAGAAGCGATTAATAAATGGACAATACAACAAATAAAAGAATTTGATTTATTTAAACAAAACAGGAATCATCTATTTATGTTTTTATTTTCTGAATATGATACTTTTTGGATATATTTATCCATATCCAGTCTTATTCTGATTCTGGCATTCTCAATTTCAAGAAGTTTGGCTCCAATAAATAAAGGGCCGGAGAAATCCATTAGTTACGAATCAGGTATAGAACCAATGGGGGATACTTGGATCCAATTTAGAATTCGCTATTATATGTTTGCTTTAGTTTTCATTGTTTTTATAATAAAGTAAGTTGGAAAGAGGCTGTTAGTAAAAAATTACCCAAAGCAATAGGTAAAAGAAATTTCCACCCAAGATCCAATAATTGGTCCATTCTTATCTTTGACAAAATCCATTCACATCACGATAATGTCATCAAAACATTTCTTGTAGGAATAAGGAGAAAAATTAGAAAAATGTTGGAGACCCTAATTATTGTTGATCTTCCATTTTGAGAAGGTCGCTTCCTTAATCACTGTTGATTTTTCATCTTTGCAAGAAAAGTTACATGACAACTTTTTTGCAATCTTTGCAATTTTCCAATATTTCAAAATAATTGACTTTAAATGCCTATCAAACCTTAACAAATCATGTAAGAATACTAAAAAATAGGAAAATGAAAGTTTTTGGTCAACTCACATTGTTGACCAATGTTAACCAACCTTTGACTTGCTTATATGCCTTATTACAACATGCAAGAAAATTGTCTAAAAGCATTCTAGGGATATTTTCAGAATGCCTAAATGTCTTGTGTCATCTTAGAAACTTATTAACCTCCTACTATATCCAAAATTAATGTTTGACCACCTTATTTAGGACCTTAGGTCCCTACACCAACTTTGGACATTTTGCAAAATATGGGCCCACTTTTACACTATAGGGGTTCCAATATTACATGTTTTCATTTCATGTTTTGAGACTTTTGTGTAATATTTGAGAAGATTTTAGAGACTTTTACTATTTACCATGCAAAGAAACCTTGCGTGCATATTCAATTTTTCTCATTCCCAACAAGAGGAAACATTGTTTAACATTCTTGATTTTCATCATTCTTTGTTGAACATCCAACATTGATTTATTTGATTATACATTCTGGGCCTACATACCTTCTTTTGTTCTCTCCAATGGGTGGGAATAATGACTGTACATTGGTGATGGAAGTTCCTTGCGGGTTCCTCCTTCCTTTTTCACTTGTACATTTTTTCTTCATCTTCTTTCTCTTTTGGAGGGGCTTTTTCCCTATGGTTTTTTCTCCTTTATGATTTTTGTGAAAGATTCCTTTATACATAGGTACCTCACATGGTCTTGTAGCAATGACCTATCTTTGCATATTCTTTCATTCTCCCTTAAGTTGCACTTAAAGTGATCATAGGCTGAAGTTACTCTAGGAAGAACCTTATAATCTCTAACCCCATTCTCAATAACAATCTTAATGGATGCCAAGTTTTATTATACGCATTAATGAATGGAAGTTAATTAAAATGACATGGTTAAAGGAGGGAGAATCTTACCTCATAAAAACTCATGGCTTGCACGAAAGGGCCATGGTAGTAATCAAGATGCTCAAGTTTCTCAAACTCCATTGGTTGTTCAAAAATGTAATCCAAAATTTAGAGGCATATGAGTTCCTTAAATGGTTTATGACATATGTCATCGAATGTTATTTGTGATCCATATTTATATTGTACAATTTACTTGATTTGTTTAGATGCCATCTTTGTTGAAGAGATAGTAATATTTTATTATTTTATTAGTATCAATTATATGCAAGATACTACTAATGCTTGTATGTTTATGTTTGATATAATTTTATAGCCCAAATGTTTTCTTGTGAAAAAAGCCCATGTAGACAATATGAACCCAGAACAAAATAAGGTGACAATTGCTAGATTGTGGTCTCAGGTGATGAAAAATGTTATTGTCCTTGAAAAAAATGCAAGAGCTTAACAAATTGAAGAATTCTGATCACAACAACTTAGAGACATTGTAGAAAACATGATCACATTGAAGAGGGAAAGGATTTTTGTCCTTTGGTAAATGTCAATTTTGAACTATTGGAACATGGAGGTGTGAATATCGAAGTAGAAGGTAATGCTCCCATGGAAGAAGATGATCCTGAGGTAGAGAACACAATTGAAGATGTTGGTATTTGTGCAACTGATAATGTGCCAAAGAACAAGATTGAACAAGATGTTACTGGCGTAGCTAATGAAGATACATTCATGCATCTAATGATGATGATGAAGAGAACCTTGATATACCTATAATTGAAAAGGAATATGAGCCCCTCTACCAAGGCTCCCAAACAACACTTCTCTTAGATGTATTATTGCTAGTAAACTTCAAGGTTATGAATGGTGTATCGAATGTAGCAATCTCACATATGTTATGGTATAGTGTCATTTTTATCATCTTCTATGTTAGCATACCATTAATATTCTTTATATTAACAATGTTTTTGCATAGGTTGATAGGTGACTGTTTTTTACCACCATCAAACATTCTACCTCACTCTTACCAAGAATTATCGATCATTATGAAATATATTGGAATGGAGTATCAAATAATACATGCATGTCCCAATGATCATATTATATATCATAAATAACATGAATTTCCAATAGAATTCCCTAATTTTCACATTAGTAGATATCAATGAAATAAAATAACAAAAAAGGTGACTCATAAGGTTCTTTAGTGCACTCTCATTGTTTCACATCTATAGCTATTATGTAGGTGTACTAGCTTGGCACAATTTATAGATTACCATGCATGCAATAGAAGTCAAGATGGCATTATGCAAATGCATATAGATGGTTCTACATTTGAGGACATAAAAGATAGATGGTAAATATTTAAAAAATAACCTCATTATCAAAAGCTTTCATTGGCAGAAGACGGTGTCAATCCATTTGGAGAAATGCGATTTGTTTACTCAATCTAGCCTATTTTTGTTATTAACAATAACATTCCTCCTTGGATGTCTATAAAGAGGGAGCACATAATGTTGAAAATGATTGTACTAGGTATTGCTCCATTTAATAGTTATCTAAATTAATTTATAAACACAATATCAAAATGGTCGTAATAATTATGTTTTGTTTGTATTCATTCAACTAGATAAATATCAAGTGAAAGATATCAATATATATATTGAGCCCTTGATTGATGAGTTGTTGGAATTATGGAATGGGGTCACTATGTATGACATCTCTAGACCAATTGGTGCAAGGAAATTTCAATTATGTCCAATGCTTGGATGGACAATACATGATGCCCCTAGACTAGCACAGTTTTGTGGTATGTAAAACTACTAATGCATATTTTTGGTATGTAATAGTGCTAACACATTTTTGTTGTATGTTTAAGTTGCATGTGATAATTATAAATATGAATCTTATAGTAGACATGACATCCAATTATACATGATCTTGTAGGTCTTCAAGCAAAGGGAAAATTTGCATATCCAATTTGTGGTCCAAAGATGAAATCTCAACATTCAAAAAGTTTAGGAAAGCAGTTGTCTAATGAGAATAGACACTTTCTCCAAAAAAATTAGAAGAGACAACATCAAAGCCATGAAGAATGACACTGTTGGTCTGACTTTTTGTGTAGTAGAAGTTTTCTGTTCAATCATAGAAAAGTCAAATGTTCTATTCCTAAGTGAAGCATAAGGTTTTGGATAATTCATCCATAAGAAATAATCATCATGTAAACCCTATATCATCTCTATTCATAAATTTTTGGGCGTGAAATTTTAAATTTTCAAAAGAGACAAATATGCTGACATATTCCTTTTCCTTTCCGCCCGGGTTACCTTTACTTCCTATTTGTCCCAACTGTCAGATCCGACTAGATCTACCATTTTCATTACCTAGCTATGACAAGTTGCACGATTATTAAGTATGGCGAGGTAACGAGTGTTGAGTATTTTAAGAGGCGGGACCGTAAAGTGAAGATACGGTGATCGGAGATTTGCTTATTAAATGATTTATTGTGCAGGTACACTTTGCAAGTTACCGTCCAAAAAGGATAGGGACCCACTAGAATATCTGACATTAGAGCTGGAATGATGGCTTTTTCGGATGTTCTGCCACCTCACTATCGGAAAAATTAGGCACTTCGCCGTTAGCGAGTTAGCGAGGCCACGTGAAAATCTGAAGATGATGACATTGCATCTTGCTTATATCATAATTACACCAAGTGGCATGACCAGTCATAAATACCGTTGTCAGCATCAGTTTTAATTAACAGAAGTGATTACTGGGTAACCCTTGCATTTTTCGGCACAAAATCCTTTTAAATGCCGGAGCTCACTACCTCGCTATCGAAAAATTCAGATGCTTCACCGTTAGCGAGTTAGCGAGGCCCCGTAAAATGGTAAAAGATCGGCAAGATCTTTGGTGACGTGGAATGATAAATGACTATGGTAAATTTTGACATGTGTCAACTATGCAGAGATCCGATTCTCATTAATACCTATCTGACTGAATGTACCAAAAATCTTGAAAGTCAGCTTGAAGTGGATCAATGGAGCTCGCTGCCTCACTATGACTAGTTGCATGCTTGTTAAGCCATGCGACATAGCAAATATAAATCAGGAGATCCTATGCTTTTTCCTCACCTTTGATTTGGTAAGTGATCAACGGCTGTCGTCTCCTCGCTATGAAGAGTTGCAAGGGAGATAATTATAGCGACATAGATAGTTGGGCCCACCGCCTTCCTTCTTAAGAAGTCCTGTAGCATATCTTTCGATCATTTCTGGATCAGATCAATGATTGTCGCCGCTTCGCTATGGCAAGGTGCTCGTTCTTTATGCATAACGAAGTAGCGACATGCTGACACGTGTTCTCAGTCATCAGTGGGTCCAAATATAAGCGCCATCAAAGAAAGAATTCTGTACATGGCAAGTTCTCATTGGGTAAAATAACTGACATGGCAAATATAACTCCTTGTTGTTCTCTCTGTACCACATGATCGTAGGATCTTTGAAGATCGACGACGCAGTTTTAAATAAAAAATGTAGTGCCACTCTCTGCATTAATTAGACAAGAAAGCTTCGTCCGTGAGGAAAAACAGAGTATAATACAGAGAGATTTCATCAATTTCATTTCACACGAGAAAAGATTTGGAGCCATTCTTGTGCAGAAGCCATTACTGAAAGAAAAGCATGCCAAGGTTTGATAAAAATTGTCAAGTTGTCTGTTCGCGGAAAATTTGCAGGAATACAGAGGAAAACAGAGACAGAATTCAAGTAAGTAATACTACCATAATCTTTGTGAGCTTTTAAGTTCTAAAAAGATAGCCCAAGATGCCTTTGAAGAAGGGATTTACAGGTGCAATAAACTACTTGGATAGAAATGTGCATGATGATTTGCTTGAGTTGCTTCCTGAGTCTACTGTAGAAATGGTGCAAGTTAAGAGGTTAACCTCACTGAACCCTAGGCTAAGGATAGTTGATGAATTGTATGATAAGGGTAATTGGGTTTAGGATGCTCAAACTTCTCAAACTAGTTTGAGTTTATTCAAAAAATGGTTTGTGAAAAGGAAGTTATATGCCCCTCATGCCAATATATGGAATTTTGATCTTGGAAAGCTTGTTGTCCCCAGTGTGTTTATGGATTTTGACCTGCTTGAAGCTATAGAAAAAAATTATGACCAAGCCACTAAGGTAGTGAGAAGAATGGATGGTGAGGCTTTAGTTACCATCAGTCTCGAGGAGATTAGGAAGGTTTTCAGTCTGGGACCTCTCACTATGTATCATGTGCCCATTAATTTGATAGAGTTAGAAAAAGAATATATATCCAAAAGGGATGTAGTTAGACAAGGTGCACTGAAAGCCCACATAGGCCGGATTGGAGGCCTCCCAACCATAACATCATCTTCTAAAGAACCATTCAAGAAATTATGCTTTAATGCCAGGGTAGTAGAGATATATAGGACCCTATGTAGAGTCTTCGGAGAGGGCGAAGAAGATTTTATTCCAGTGAGCTTCATGTATATGATCACCCAAATCTCCTCTTTTGGTGTGGAAATAATTTTTGATTTTGCATCTTACTTGGCTAATGAGATTCACCAGGGATTGGTGGGGATTGCAAAGGGCAAGGTGGAAAAGGTTTGGGGTCAGTACTCCCTATTGATGCATATGTTTCTTTTTAAAGGGGCCACTTATTTTAGTAAAGAAATGGTTTTAAATAGGGAACAAGAGGGGGAGGCACTACCAGTCCAATTATGGAGTGCAGACATGACTTGGGAAGCAAAAAATGCTAGCTTTGTTAGATTTGATAGGCACTTTGCCTCCAAACTAAGATGCCTCATATTGAGTGATAATCCCAGAATTCCTAAGGCACTAAGGCATCTTGTTATGCCTATGGACAAACCCCATAATCTAAAAGTTTCACATAATTGGGGAGATATTATCCCATATTTAGTCTCAACTGTCATTAGGGTCTATGGAGTCAAAGGAACACCCCATGTACTACCCTATTAGGTACCTTTAAAGGTAGGGATAGCTGAATTTTTATGGCAGTTGGGAGGAGTGGAGGAGGCCTTTTTGCACAAAAGGGGGACATGATCAATTTTTCCTACTTGCACTATAGCCCACCAGTTTGTGATAACTAAAGAAGGGTGGATCTTTCTCCACAAAATTTTGAATCAATATAAGATGTCAGTGTCTCATGCTCATTTTTGTGATACAGAAGGTTTCTTTAACTCTGCTCTTAGACTTAGAATCAAGCTTCGTCCAGTTCAGCATGAATTCTATTTTCCTGAAGATATAATAAGAAATGAATATTCTCTCCATGAGCATGAAATAAAGAAAGAAAAATGGAGAGTCTATTCAAAAGTTTTGGAATTCATTAATTGTTTTGACAAATATTACAGTCCTCTTAGTAATGCTGCAACCAATGCAGATAAGATAAATAAGCTCATGAGTACTTTCTCTGAGATAATGGAAGTAATGAATGAGAAGAAACAACATTTTATTGATTCTTTTCTAGATAAAGCCAAAGAGGTTATTAGAAAATTGGGTTTCACCCCCAACATTGGAATGGGTCCACTGGTGGTACGAAAGAAGACAGGATATACTATTGTTCGGCAGCAGATGCCCATTGTGCACAAAGAAAAACAGGTAGTTGAATCTACCAGTACTGTCCTGGAAGAAAGACCCCTTGAACCTTCTCCCAAGAGAAGAAAAATAATAAGGGAAGAAGAATCCCCTGATGAAGGTTACTCACCTTCTCAAACTCCAATGAGAATTGAGGAAGAGCAGCTCACCAATGAGCAATTTGAACAAATGGGGTCACAAGGAGAAATTTTTGTTACACAAGCAGAAATTGATGAAGGGAACCCCCAGGAACCTCCTGTGCCAAGTTTTGAATTAACTGTAGCAGATTTCAGAGGAAGGGAATTGGACCCTGTTTTGGAACAAGCCAGTCAGCAATTTTTGTCTGATAACAGTTTTGTAAGGTTTAGGGCTTTCCATCAGTTTGCATGGAGGGTAAACATGCACATTTTTGAGCAAAGGTGTAAGAATATGAAAATAGAGCATCCAGAAATGGATGAGGCCTCCATTCAAAATCAAATAACGGAACAAATGATGCAAGAGTTCCAGAATATAACCCCTGATGAGGGTAGATAGATGGTAAAAAGTGCAAATATTTTATTATTGCCCAATTGGGATATTGCTGATGCATTAATTTTTAATTTTGTATCAAATAATTTAGGACTACAGGACCCAAATAAAGAGGAATTCTTGGGTACAACATTCAGTAATGATCAAGCTGCCCTTGTTATGTGGTCCCTGAGAAGAGGATAGGACTACTGCATCACAGCCTGATGATTCGGGACTAACAGGGAGTATCATTGTAAGGAGAGTTGCTGATACTTCAAATGTACAGGCAGCCCACATGAATGTAGATTATTCTAAATTTTCCTTGGCCACTGCAGAAAGAGAAGAGAAGGAAATGATTGATTTGCACAGTAAATATGAAATAGTGGTGGATGCTTACAATCAAGAGGTAAAAAAGAGAATTGATCTGGAAAACAAGGTATCTCAATTGGAGAAGATACTTGAAAAAAGGAAAGTGGGAGAATCCAGTACACTGAGAATTGCATATCCTCCACAGTCATCTGTTGGATTAACCCCTATCATTGAAATACCAAACACCCCTGAAAGACCCCAATTCTATACTGCAAAGGAATTTGAAGCAGAAAAAACCAAATTACATGAGTGGCAGATAGAATTTAGAAATCAGCAGGAAGAAAAATGGAAGCAGGGTGTGACATATTTGAGGGATAAAATACAATGTTCAACTTTTTATGATCAGTTGACAAGGATTGTAACCCTCATGGACGAGTTGAATAAAGAAAAGGATGGACTAGATTCTCTTGCACAGAAATGGAGACAGAGAAATAATGATGTTACAATTATATGTATATCTGCAGTCCAAATGCCTTATCATCAAGTTGAAAAGATTTTTGATTTATTGAATAAGTTAGAAAATTTTGAAAATGAAAGAGATTCTTTACAGAGAAGATTGATACTCTGTTTTTCAAAATATCTTACTAAAAAATTCACCCTATTTCCTTGTGCTTTAGAATCTGTTGATACAGTAAAGGAAAAAGAAAAATGGAAAAAGGAAATGGATGAATTATTCAATAACAGAACAATAAACATCATCAGTGAGACTGGCCATTGGTTTTGGGTAAAGACAAACGAGGAGCTGGTAAAACTACAATTGTATTATACTGCTATGATAAAAGAATTTGATGATTTAGAGGAAAATGCAAATTCTTTAATAAAGATACAAAGAGAAACTCTAAGTTTTGATTGGCCAGATGATGATACTTTTAATAAGTGGAAAAATTAGTTTAGTGAATAGATGTCAGGAGACAATGAGGAAGAAGATGCAAAAGTAATAGTTACCCTTGTAATCAGCAATGATGACATGGAAAATCCCCAAGTTAAAGTGAGTTTGCAGGTAACAGAAGATGATACATCACTTACAGACCTCATGGGTATGTACTCCAAAAGTGAAGAATGACTGCAAGGTCAGATCGTGCTCTTGTCTCAACAATTTAGAAGCATAACAGAAAGGGACCCACCAAGAAATGTTGTTAATCTTTCTGTTATTTTGTTTTTTGTCTTTCTTTTGAAAGGACACCTGTCACCTTTTTTAGCCTAAAGCTTGTTGCATCTCACACTATTTAAGTGAGATCCCAAGGCTAAAGAATGGTCCGAATTCTGTTTTTACTAAGTATTGAGCTTAGTCCTATTTTTGGTCCAAATTTTTGGAAAGCAAGTTTGTAGCATACTTTTCTGTCAAAATTTCTGAGAATACATGAATGTAGAAAGAACTGTGCTTCTTTTCTGAAGGTCTTTCTGGGTCTATTGTAAAGGATATACCATTTTCAAAGGAAATGAATACAAATTATGAACTGTCCCCATATCAGTTCTTTCTGGATTCTGTCTCCTTTTAAATACTTAGCTACCTTGATGTTGTGTGAGTAAAAGCTTATGCAATTGATTGCAATCTAGTAGGGTTGTACATACATTTTTTATTGCTGTTAATTCAATGGATTAAATAAAGGCTCTGATGAATGTGATGAGATTGCTTAGGTATTGAAAAGGATTTTTGAATGATAAATTCTGATAAGAATTGCTGATAAGAATTTGTTGCAAAGCAACAAATTAGATCTAAGAATTTACTATAGACTCTGAACCCCAATGGATTAGGCACTGATCGAAAGTTATTTCAGCCAAAAGAGAAGTATATTATGACTGGTTTTTTCAAAATACATCATAAAATCAAATTTTACTTTTATTTCTTGTAAGATATTCAAAGTTGGCCAGCACTTGCCTGCATGGAATGTTTTAGCCTCATTTAGCCATTGCTGTTGAAAACATACGCAGATCTATAGAAGATTTCTTGGCCATATCTGTTCAAGGGATGTGTTTACCAATTTGGTAAGAGTTATGTACATGTTTGAGGATTTAGAAATGAGAATCAAAATGAAACTAAGAATAATTCTCATATAATTGTTCCATTTTTGAACCATCCCCGGGTACACCCGCCCTAGTCTTTACAAAGCCAAAAGAGTAGAAAACCGTCATAGGTTTTGTTGAAGTTGGGTCCTAGTACTTTGCATAGGCAAGTGACAATGAGAATTGGATATTCTTTAGGTTGTGTATGTACTGATATCTAGGTATTAAGCCTTTTGTTGCTTAGTAGTTTTAGCACTGTTTTAACATTTAGAAACACCAACAAAATGGCGACTCTGCTGGGGAATGTCTAACACATCTATAAAAAGTACTACAGTTGTCTTTAGTCTTACTGTGTACGTGTGTGTCGTGTGTTCTTTATTTTTCCTGTGGCTATAAGGGAATCTTTAGTGTCAAACCTTGAAGATTTAAAGAAGATATAACCCAAATACCATTGCTACACACTGACGCATCCAGCTTATCCAAGTGTCTTATCTAACAAGAAAGAGTTGCAGTCTTACAACATCAGTGATTGGTCTGTCGGTGCCGTATTTTTGTTCCTACTTGTGTATTATTTTCTTCCTGTCAATAAAAGTGTTATTATATTTTTTCCCAAAAGAGGGTGGCGACTCAGTCAAGGTTTTGAAGCTAGTGCTTATTGTAACAAAAGAAGAATATGGCTGACAAGAGAAAAAACACAAGGGCTTGCATGAGAGCCAATCCTGATGTATCAATGTATACTGATCTACCCCAAGGTGGTAGGAAGAACCAAAATAAGAAAAGAATAGATCCAAATCCTACTTGGAAGTCTAGAGGTAATGCCTCTGTAAATTCCCATTATCAACCAGTAATAGGAAGAGAGTCATCTTCGCTTAGCTCTGAATTCGAAACTACAAGACTCTTAGGAGGTATTTTCAGTACCCCATTACCAGATGAGAGAGTTTTTCAAGACAAGGACATATCTACTATGGGAATTGCTTCATTAAGACCAGAGCCTGTAGCAGATATAAATTGTAGGCTAGGATTTAGGAGTTCATCTGATAATCCTTTTAATCCCAGAGTAGCCCCTTATATGGAACCAAACCTTATAGATCTGGATGACCCTGCTGATTCCGAGGCAACCTCTGCAGACTCTAAAGAAGTGCAATCTGAAATAGGATTTTTGAAGAAATGGATTGCTGAGGAAGAAGCTAAATGCATTCGTCTTGAAAAGGAAATGGAGCAAGCCACTTTGGATGCAATAATAGAAAGAGATACTCTGCTAAGAAGGATGACTTCTTTGAAAGAGAAAAACAAAAAATTAGAAGAGAATACCACAACTCTCCATAAGGATGTCTTTGGAGATGTTGATAATCTGAGAGCTAAAGTTCAACAATAGGAGAAATGCCTAAATCAAAGGCAAGAACCAATTATTTTTCAAGTTCAATCTTATAAACCCATTCAAGTTGAGCCGGTAGAGCCCACTGGAACAGTTCCAGATAAAGGGAAAGGCAAGGCTATAGGAATCCAAATAAATGAGCCTCAAGCATTACTGAGAAAACCTGTACAACTCTCCATATCTAAATTAGATCTAGATCTAGAGAAGGCTTGAAAAGAGAGGGAAGACCTTGCAAAAGAGCTTGAGAAGGTTGAGAATGAAGGTCAGGCTACAGAAACCAGAAGGAAAATCCAATTCATAAAGTCTAATTCTGCATTGAATTCATGGCCTAGTTTGTCTATCCCACCTACAAATCTTGCACCAGTTAGTGATCCCATAATCCTAACTCAGAAAGTACCCCAATCTGCTCCTACCTCATCTTCCAATATTGGCACTCAAGTCCCATTTGTCCCACCACAGCTGTCCCAAGCTGCTCCCCTGAGTCAAGCTAATACAGCTAGTACTTCTAATGTTCCTAGTTTCCAGAAGAAACCTATATACCTTGAAAAATATAGACAAATATCATTTGCCGGTATTCCTGGTGCCCCCCATCCCATATCTTTTGATTTAAGGGATAAAGTGGTTAAGTTTTTTGGAAATAATGCTGTTACTGGTGAAGAACATTTGAGGATTTTCATTGACATGCTGAATGATTATGAAGTTGAACATGAAGACATGGTGATGAAATTATTTGTGCATTCACTAATAGAGGATGCAAGGGATTGGTTCAGGAGGTTGCCTGATGATAGTATTACTTCATGGAGTGATTTGGAGAAATTGTTCAAAGAGCAATATGGGGACAATACTAATGCAAGATTCATGTTGAATGAGTTCAACAATATCAAGAAGAATCCAAATGAATCCACATTTGATTTCAATGTGAGATTTCAAAAGGGGATGTACAAACTTTTTCAGTTTATGAGGTTAAATGAAGACGTCTATCTCACAACCTATTTCAATGCTTTTGATAGCAAAATGTCCTAACAACTAAGAGATAAGGATCCTAAAACTTTAAGAGATGCATATAGAGTTGCAGTGAATATAGAAAATAATAGAAAGGCATCTGGAAAACTAGGGAGGAGGGATGATCCTAAGCTTTTTAATCCTAAGAATAATAATAAAAGGGAGGGTGACAAAACTCCCATAGGAAAAAAGCCTGAAGAACCTACTACAAGCCAAGTTTTAGAAATGCTCAAGAAGATGAATCCCACTAGTTTCAATAAGCCAAATGTTGCTGAGAGAACCCCTGTGAATAAAAACAATTTTAATAGACAGCATAGGATGCAGAATTACCCTTACACCACTCAGTGGAAAGATGGTAAACCAGTTCCCAAACAGACCCAAAATATGAAAGATAAGGGTACTCCAGACCCCCTGCAAAGGAACACTGTAAACATGAATGATGATGTACCATGGTGCATTATATGCCAATCACCTCATTCTGTTGATTATTGTGTTGTTGCCCAGTCATTTGCCCAAGCTCAAGGAGTGCAAGTAGAAGAAGAAACTGAAGAGAAAAACCATGATGATATAAGCTGCAATATGGTGAACACATGTGATGATTTGATAAATTCAGATTAAAAAGAACCTGAGAATGATGTTGCTAGCCAGAGAATTGCTTACCAGTTACATCATCAACAAATATTTTCAGATGATGAAGAGAATGATACAGATAAGGTATGCAATACATTTTCTGACATAGGTCTCACAAATTTAAGAATCCCCTCCAAGGAGGAAATTGATAGAATTACAGCCGAAATGATTTCACAAGTCCATAGTAATTATAATTTGAGAAATAGAGCAATAAATAATGATGCAGGAAGGCCATCTAGTGTGTTCATCAAAGACACCACTCATAAGATAAATGATCAACACAAGAAAGTCAGTATAGATGTGCCTAAGATCAAGGAAAACAAGGGTCAAAAATGGGAACCAAAGAAGAAGGTTCAATTTCAGATAGGTGAAGCAACAAAAATAGTAGTGCAACCAGAGAAATCAGAACCGGATGTTGTCAAGCAAAAAGTGGTGCTTACTACTCAAAAGACTTCGATTCCAGGTACTATTGTAAAACCTACTATGGTTGAACCTGTTGATATGATTTCCATGTTATCTCAAATTACTGTAAAAGTGCCCTTGTCTGAGCTTTTTAGAATTGAAGAGCATAAGAATAAGGCTTTGTCATGGTTGGGTGGAATAGCAAACAACAATATTATTGATGATCAAGCTGTAGCCCAACAGACCCCATTAATAATGGAGGACAATGGTATTATATCCCAGATTCCTCAAATGTTTTTAGATGATTCATCAGTTGCATTCATAGAAGATATTGATCCTTTTTTCCTTAGTCTAATCATAAAAGGGAAAACCTTAAAAAATTGTATGATAGACTCTAGAGCTTCCAACACTATAATGCCTTTCAAAGTTATGGAAGCCCTAGGATTGAAGGTGGATACTAAGCAAGGCAGATGCTGAGGGATGGATGCTAGAGAGGTTTCAGTAATAGGTACTATAAATGCCTTACCATTCAAACTGGCTGCATTTCCTGAGGTAGAACTAACCATGTTTGTCCTTGTGGTAGATATACCTCCACACTACGGGATGCTACTTTCCAGAAAATGGAGTGCTGCCATGGGGGGGAGCCTACAATGTGACCTTACTTATGCCACCTTCCATATAGGGGACAAAGCTGTCAGGGTAAATAGGGAACCAAGGGTTAACCACATCTTAGGTGAAGAAATTGACAAAGATACCACTTGTTTCCTAGACACTGGGATTAATGCTTTCAGGGCTGAATTAATTATTTAGGAAGTGGAAAACTTGCCTAATATCATTGAAAATGAGGTTGAATGTTGCATGAATTCACCAAAATTATGGACAATGTTCTTTGATGGCGCTAGTTCTAAAGAGGGTGTAGGGGTAGGTGTAGTCTTTGTGTCCCCTGAAAATAACACCTTCAGGCATTCATTCACCTTGAAGTTTGCCTACACTAATAACATCGCTGAATATGAAGCATTTCTACTAGGACTCAAAGTGGCCACACACCACAAAATTAAGAAATTGTGTGTCATAGGGGATTCTAAACTGATCATCTCTCAGATCAAAGGAACCTACTCCTCAAAAAATAGGAGATTAAAACAATATAGAAATACAGTCTGGGATCAAATAGAATTCTTTGATGCATTTGGGATCTCATGGAGAGATAGGACCCAGAATAAAATGGCTGATCTTCTGGAAAATGTAGCCATCAAACCAAAAGAAATATCATTTGCAGGAATCTCCCAGATTGAGGTCCAAAACAGACCTTCTATACCTGACAACATTGAAAATTGGCAGGTGTTTGAAGATGACAAAGATATTACAAATTTTTTGCTAAATGAAGACAAATACCATGGTCAAGAGATGGACTGCAATGGACTGATTGAAACCATAAATGGGAAACAAACCATTTTTGGTCAAGAAATAATGCAATTAAAAAAAAAAAAGATGCCGAAGGGATTGGTAGTCTTGGAGAATATTTTTGATAACCAAGATAGAGTAAAATTGGGAGTAAATGACCCCAAACCCCAGGAGCTAGAAGAAATGAATTTGGGTACGGATGAAGTTCCTAAAAGGGTTTACATTGGCCAAGATCTACCTGTTCAAATCAGAAAAGCATTGATTGACCTACTTAGAAAGTACAGGCATGTTTTTGCTTGGTCATATGATGACCTTAAAGCTTACAGGGAGGATCTTTTCCAGCATGTCATACCGTTGAAGGAAAATATAAGACCTTTTAGGCAAAACCAGAAGCCAATCAATCCTACCCTTGCCCCAAAAATGGAGGAAGAACTGACAAAACTGAGAGATGGTGGAATAATCAAACCAATTAGGCATTCCACTTGGGTTTCAAACCTTGTTCCTGTGAGAAAAAAGAATGGAGATATTAGGCTTTGTGTTGATTTTAGAAATCTAAACATTGCATCTCTAAAAGATAACTATGACTTACCTAATATGGAAGCCATGTTACAACAAGTGACCGGCTCTGAATTGATGTCAATGATGGGTGGCTTTTCTGGATATAATCAAGTTCTGGTAAAAGAAAGTGAACAGTTCAAAACAGCCTTCACAACCCCTTGGGGAACATATGTGTATGTGAGGATGCCTTTTGGCTTGATTAATGCAGGAGCTACTTTCCAAAGAGCCATGGATGTAGCATTTCATGAGTATATTGACAAATTTATGGTTGTGTACCAGGATGATCTTACAGCGTATTCTAACAAGGCTGAAGATCACTGCAAACACTTGGAATTTTTTTTTATAAAAGCCCTGGAATATGGGTATCTTTAAACCCAAAGAAATGCTCATTTGGGGTCACAGAAGGAAAGTTATTAGGACATATAGTGTCTAAGGATGGGGTAAAAATAAACCCAGAAAGGGTAATAGCTATTGATAAAATCCCCAAACCTAAAAATGTGAAAGGTATACAGTCCTTTTTTGGCCAGGTAAATTTTTTGAGGAGGTTTGTTACCAATTTCGCTGAAATTAGTAGACCCATTTAAAAAATGCTCAAGAAAGAAGCTGTCATAGATTGGAATGGTGAACCTTCACAGGCATTCCAGGATATAAAAACTACAATAAAGAATGCTCTAGTGTTGAGGACCCCAGATTATGCAAAACCCATGCATATTTTTTCTTTTGCATCATTCCATACTATAGCTGCAGTTTTATTACAGAAAAATCAAGAAGGATATGAGCAGCCTATTGCCTTTTTTAGCAAATCCCTGCAGCATGCTGAACTGAAGTATGAAATAAATGAAAAACAAGCATATGCTTTGGTAAAGGCTGTAAAAGCATTCAAAAGTTATTTGGTAGGTGCTACTATTATTGCCTTTGTACCTAGTGTTGCAGTTAAGGATATATTCTCTCAGCAGGAAGTGTCAGGAAGGAGATGTAGATGGATCAATAGAATCCAAGAATTTAACATTGATATGCAGATAACTAAGTTAGTAAGAGGTCAAAGTTTGGCCAAACTCATGGCCGAAACTAACCTAGAAGCTAATCAGATAAACCTGGTAAATGATGATTTTAGAGCTGATTTTTGCGACATGGACCAGTGTGACTGGTACACCAATGTTATACATTACTTGCAACATATGGAAGTTCCCCCCCATCTTCCTGATAATGAAAAAAGGAATACTAAATTGCAAGCCATTAGGTATGTAATGGTTCAAAATAATTTATGGTGGAGAAACTTTGAGGGAGTTCTGTTGAGATGTGTTGACAAAGAAAGGGCAAAAGAGATTTTGAAAGAAATGCATGCTGGAGTATGTGGAGGACATTACATGGCCAAAACAACTGTGCATAAGATAATGAGGGCTGCATTCTGGTGGCCTTCTTTGTTCAAGGATGCTCAAGTTATGGTTAAGAAATGTGATCCTTGTCAAAGGTTTGCTGGAAAGCTAAAATTCTCAGGAAATACTCCACTGAAGCCAGTTGAAACTCAAGCACCTTTTCAACAATGGGGTCTGGACTTCATAGGAGAAATTTTCCCCAAGTCTAGCACTGGCTATTCTTGGATTCTGGTTGCTACTGACTACTTTACAAAATGGGTAGAGGCTATCCCTACCAGAAATGCAACAAGTAAAGTGGTAAATAATTTCCTATTGAATAATATTATTTCTAGATTTGGATGTCCACAGAGAATTGTCACAGATAATGCTATGTGTTTTAGGTCTGAGGAGTTCATCAAGTTTTGTGATAAATATGGAATGACAAGATCATCATCTGCTCCCTATCATCCACAAGGGAATGGACAAGCTGAGTCCACAAATAAAAGCCTATTGAAAATCATTAAGAGAACCTTGGATGATAATAAAAAGGCATGGGATTCCAAGTTACAGTTGGCAATATGGGCTGACAGAGTAACTGTAAAAAGGGCAATTGGGGTAGCTCCATTTGATTTAGTGTATGGAATTCAAGCTAGAATGCCCCAGAAAAACTTGATGGGACTATACAATTACATCCGGTCATATGATGAAGATACTACTGATGAAATGAAAGAAAGAATGGATGAATTGGTAGGATTGACTGAAGCCAGAAGAGAAGCATCTCTGAGGAACCAAAAGTTGCAGTTGCAAGTCAAAACACTCTATGATAAAAAAACCGTAAACAAGAAATTTGAAAATGGAGACCTAGTCTTAATGTGGAATGCCAGAATTGAAGATAAAGGAAAACATGGCAAATTTGATCCTATTTGGTTAGGCCCATATCTCATTGAGAACGCTTGGGGTGAAGATTCTTACATAATCAAAGATATATTTGATAATATTCTTAAATTTCCAGTTCATGGATAGTTCTTGAAGAGGTATTTTTCTTGAAAAAATACTTATTTTCTTCCATGAATAGTAGCTTTAGGGTTTCCTGTTGTCTTGTTTTCTGTAAATCCTTGTACAGTCTAGGTCTTTGTTTTTGTGTGTTGCCTTGTGCTCTCTGAAGAAGTTGTCACCTAACCGGATGTGTGGTCTACTCTCCCATAGATTATGAATTCTTGCATAGACTCAAGTAGTCTATCATCCCCAGACAGAGCCACTATTGGTCTGACTTTTTGTGTAGTAGAAGTTTTCTGTTAAATCATAGAAAAGTCAAATGTTCTATTCCTAAGTGAAGCATAAGGTTTTGGATAATTCATCCATAAGAAATAATCATCATGTAAACCCTATATCATCTCTATTCATAAATTGTCAGGCGCAAAATTTTGAATTTTCAAAAGAGACGAATATGCTGACATATTCCTTTTCCTTTCCGCCCAGGTTACCTTTTCTTCCTATTTGTCCCAACCGTCAGATCCGACTAGATCTACCGTTGTCGTTACCTCGCTATGAAAAGTTGCATACTTATTAAGTATGGCGAGGTAACGAGTGTTGAGTATTTTAAGAGGCAGGACCGTAAAGTGAAGATACAGCGATCGGAGATTTGCTTATTAAATGATTTATTGTGTAGGTACACTTTGCAAGTTACAGCCCAAAAAGGATAGGGACCCACTAGAATATCTGACATCAGAGCTAGAATGATGGCTTTTCTGGATGTTCTGCCACCTTGCTATAAAAAAAATTAGGCACTTCACCGTTAGCGAGTTAGCAAGGCCACGTGAAAATCTGACGATGATGACATTGCATCTTGCTTATAGCATAATTACACCAGGTGGCATGACCAGTCATAAATACCGTTGTCAGCATCAGTTTTAATTAATAGAAGTGATTACTGGGTAACCCTTGCATTTTCTGACACAGAATCCTTTTAAGTGCCAGAGCTCACTACCTCACTATCGGAAAATTCAGGTACTTCACCGTTAGAGAGTTAGCGAGGCCTCATAAAATGGTAAAAGATCAGCAAGATCTTTGGTGACATGGAATGATAAATGACTATGGTAAATTTTGACATGTGCCAACTATGCAGAGATCTGATTCTTATTAATACCTATCTAACTGAATGTACAAAAAATCCTGAATGTTAGCTTGAAGTGGATCAACAGAGCTCGCTACCTTGCTATGAAAAGTTGCATGCTTGTTAAGTCATGTGACATAGCAAATATAAATCAGGAGATCCTATGCTTTTTCCTCACCTTTGATTTGGTAAGTGATCAACGGCTATTGTCTCCTCGCTATGAAGAGTTGCAAGGGAGATAATTATAGCGACATAGCGAGCTGGGCCTGTCGCCTTCCTTCTTAAGAAGCCCTGTAGCATATCTTTCGATCATTTCTGGATCAGATCAATGATTATCGCCGCTTCGCTATGGCAAGGTCCTCATTCTTTATGCATAACGAAGTAGCGACATGCTAACACATGTTCTCAATCATCAGTGGGTCCAAATATAAGCGCCATCAAAGAAAGAATTCTGTACATGGCAAGTTCTCATTGGGTAAAATAACTGACATGGCAAATATAACTCCTAGTTGTTCTCTCTATACCACATGATCGTAGGATCTTTGAAGATCGACGACGCAGTTTTAAATGAAAAATGTAGTGCCACTCTCTGCATTAATTAGACAAGAAAGCTTCGTCCGTGAGGAAAAATAGAGTATAATACAGAGAGATTTCATCAGTTTCATTTCACGCGAGAAAAGATTTGGAGCCATTCTTGTGCAGAAGCCATTACTGAAAGAAAAGCGTGCCAAGGTTTGATAAAAATTGTCAAGTTGTCTGTTCGCGGAAAATTTGCAAGAATACAGAGGAAAATAGAGACAGAATTCAAGTAAGTAATACTACCATAATCTTTGTGAGCTTTTAAGTTCTAAAAAGATAGCCCAAGATGCCTTCGAAGAAGGGATTTACAGGTGCAATAAACTACTTGGATAGAACTGTGCATGATGATTTGCTTGAGTTGCTTCCTGAGTCTACTATAGAAATGGTGCAAGTTAAGAGGTTAACCTCACTGAACCCTAGGCTAAGGATAGCTGATGGATTGTATGATAAGGGTAATTGGGTTCAGGATGCTCAAAATTCTAAAACTGGTTTGATTTTATTCAAAAAATGGTTTGCGGAAAGGAAGTTATATGCCCCTCATGCCAATATATGGAATTTTGATCTTGGAAAGCTTTTTGTCCCTAGTGTGTTTATGGATTTTGACCTGCTTGAAGCTATAGTGAAATATTATGACCAAGCCACTAAGGTAGTGAGAAGAATGGATGGTGAGGCTTTAGTTACCATCAGTCCCGAGGAGATTAGGAAGGTTTTCAGTCTGGGACCTCTCACTATGTATCATGTGCCCATTAATTTGATAGAGTTAGAAAAAGAATATATATCCAAAAGGGATGTAGTTAGACAAGGTGCACTGAAAGCCCACATAGGCCGGATTGGAGGCCTCCCAACCATAACATCATCCTCTAAAGAACCATTCAAGAAATCATGCTTTAATGTAAGGGCAGTAGAGATATATAGGACCCTGTGCAGAGTCTTCGGAGAGGGCGAAGAAGATTTTATTCCGGTGAGCTTCATGTATATGATCACCCAAATCTCCTCTTTTGGTGTGGAAATAATTTTTGATTTTGCATCTTACTTGGCTAATGAGATTCACCAGGGATTGGTGGGGATTGCAAAGGGCAAGGTGGAAAAGGTTTGGGGTCAGTACTCCCTATTGATGCATATGTTTCTTTTTAAAGGGGCCACTTATTTTAGTAAAGAAATGGTTTTAAATAGGGAACAAGAGGGGGAGGCACTACCAGTCCAATTATGGAGTGCAGACATGACTTGGGAAGCAAAAAATGCTAGCTTTGTTAGATTTGATAGGCACTTTGCCTCCAAACTAAGATGCCTCATATTGAGTGATAATCCCAGAATTCCTAAGGCACTAAGGCATCTTGTTATGCCTATGGACAAACCCCATAATCTAAAAGTTTCACATAATTGGGGAGATATTATCCCATATTCAGTCTCAACTGTCATTAGGGTCTATGGATTCAAAGCAACACTCCATGTACTACCCTATCAGGTACCTTTAAAGGTAGGGATAGCTGAATTTTTGTGGTAGTTGGGAGGAGTGGAGGAGGCCTTTTTGCACAATAGGGGGACAGGATCAATTTTTCCTACTTGCATTATAACCCACCAGTTTGTGATAACTAAAGAAGGGTGGATCTTTCTCCACAAAATTTTGGATCAATATAAGATGGCAGTGTCTCATGCTCATTTTTGTGATACAGAAGGTTTCTTTAGCTCTGCTCTTAGACTTAGAATCAAGCTTCGTCCAGTTCAGCATGAATTCTATTTTCCTAAAGATATAAAAAGAAATGAATATTCTCTCCATGAGCAAGAAATAAAGAAAGAAAAATGGAGAGTCTATTCAAAAGTTTTGGAATTCATTAATTGTTTTGACAAAGATTACAGTCCTCTTAGTAATGCTGCAACCAATGCAGATAAGATAAATAAGCTCATGAGTACTTTCTCTGAGATAATGGAAGTAATGAATGAGAAGAAACAACATTTTATTAATTCTTTTCCAGATAAAGCCAGAGAGGTTATGAGAAAATTGGGTTTCACCCCCAACATTGGAATGGGTCCACTGGTGGTACGAAAGAAGACAGGATATACTATTGTTCGACAGCAGATGCCCATTGTACACAAAGAAAAATAGGTAGTTGAATCTACCAGTACTGTCCTAGAAGAAAGACCCCCTGAACCTTCTCCCAAGAGAATAAAAATAATAAGGGAAGAAGAATCCCCTAATGAAGGTTACTCACCTTCTCAAACTCCAATGAGAATTGAGGAAGAGCAGCTAACCAATGAGCAATTTGAACAAATGGGGTCACAAGGAGAAATTTTTGTTACACAAGCAGAAATTGATGAAGGGAACCTCCTGTGCCAAGTTTTGAATTAACTGTAGCAGATTTCAGAGGAAGGGAATTGGACCCTATTTTGGAACAAGCCAGTCAGCAATTTTTGTCTGATAACAGTTTTGTAAGACCTAGGGCTTTCCATCAGTTTGCATGGAGGGTAAACATGCACATTTTTGAGCAAAGGTGTAAGAATATGAAAACAGAGCATCCAGAAATGGATGAGGCCTCCATTCAAAATCAAATAAAGGAACAAATGATGCAAGAGTTCCAGAATATAACCCCTGATGAGGGTAGACAGATGGTAAAAAGTGCAAATATTTTATTATTGCCCAATTGGGATATTGCTGATGCATTAATTTTGAATTCTGTATCAAATAATTTAAGACTACAGGACCCAAATAAAGAGGAATTCTTGGGTACAACATTTAGTAATGATCAAGCTGCCCTTGTTATGTGGTCCCTGAGAAGAGGATCCAGGACTACTGCATCACAGCCTGATGATTCGGGACTAACAGGGAGTATCATTGTAAGGAGAGTTGTTGATACTTCAAATGTACAGGCAGCCCACATGAATGTAGATTATTCTAAATTTTCCTTGGCCACTACAGAAAGAGAAGAGAAGGAAATGATTGATTTGCATAGTAAATATGAAATAGTGGTGGATGCTTACAATCAAGAGGTAAAAAAGAAAATTGAGCTGGAAAACAAGGTATCTCAATTGGAGAAGATACTTGGAAAAAGGAAAGTGGGAGAATCTAGTACACTGAGAATTGCATATCCTCCACAGTCATCTGTTGGATTAACCCCTATCATTGAAATACCAAACACCCCTGAAAGACCCCAATTCTATACTGCAGAAGAATTTGAAGCAGAAAAAACCAAATTACATGAGTGACAGATAGAATTTAGAAATCAGCAGGAAGAAAAATGGAAGCAGGGTGTGACATATTTGAGGGATAAAATACAATGTTCGACTTTTTATGATCAGTTGACAAGGATTGTAACCCTCATGGACAAGTTGAATAAAGAAAAGGATGGACTAGATTCTCTTGCATAGAAATGGAGACAGAGAAATAATGATGTTACAATTATATGTATATCTGCAGTCCAAATGCCTTATCATCAAGTTGAAAAGATTTTTGATTTATTGAATAAGTTAGAAAATTTTGAAAATGAAAGAGATTCTTTACAGAGAAGATTGATACTCTGTTTTTCAAAATATCTTACTAAAAAATTCACCCTATTTCCTTGTGCTTTAGAATCTGTTGATACAGTAAAGGAAAAAGAAAAATGGAAAAAGGAAATGGATGAATTATTCAATAACAGAATAATAAACATCATCAGTGAGACTGGCCATTGGTTTTGGGTAAAGACAAACGAGGAGCTGGTAAAAGTACAATTGTATTATACTGCTATGATAAAAGAATTTGATGATTTAGAGGAAAATGCAAATTCTTTAATAAAGATACAAAGAGAAACTCTAAGTTTTGATTGGCCAGATGATGATACTTTTAATAAGTGGAAAAATTAGTTTAGTGAACAGATGTCAGGAGACAATGAGGAAGAAGATGCAAAAGTAATAGTTACCCTTGTAATCAGCAATGATGACATGGAAAATCCCCAAGTTAAAGTGAGTTTGCAGGTAACAGAAGATGATACATTACTTACAAACCTCATGGGTATGTACTCCGAAAGTGAAGAATGATTGCAAGGTCAGATCGTGCTCTTGTCTCAACAATTCAGAAGCATAACAGAAAGGGACCCACCAAGAAATGTTGTTAATCTTTCTATTATTTTGTTTTTGGTCTTTCTTTTGAAAGGACACCTGTCACCTTTTTTAGCCTAAAGCTTGTTGCATCTCACACTATTTAAGTGAGATCCCAAGGCTAAAGAATGGTCCGAATTCTATTTTTACTAAGTATTGAGCTTAGTCCTATTTTTGGTCCAAATTTTTGGAAAGCAAGTTTGTAGCATACTTGTCTGTCAAATTTTTTGAGAATACATGAATGTAGAAAGAATTGTGCTTCTTTTCTGAAGGTCTTTCTGGGTTTATTGTAAAGGATATACCATTTTCAAAGGAAATGAATACAAATTATGAACTGTCCCCATATTAGTTCTTTCTGAATTCTATCTCCTTTTAAATACTTAGCTACCTTGATGTTGTGTGAGTAAAAGCTTATGCAATTGATTGGAATCTAGTAGGGTTGTACATCCATTTGTTATTGCTGTTAATTCAATGGATTAAATAAAGGCTCTGATGAATGTGATGAGATTGCTTAGGTATTGAAAAGGATTTTTGAATGATAAATTCTGATAAGAATTGCTGATAAGAATTTGTTGCAAAGCAACAAATTAGATCTAAGAATTTACTATAGACTCTGAACCCCAATGGATTAGGCACTGATCGAAAGTTATTTCAGCCAAAAGAGAAGTATATTATGACTGGTTTTTTCAAAATACATCATAAAATCAAATTTTACTTTTATTTCCTGTAAGATATTCAAAGTTGGCCAGCACTTGCCTGCATGGAATGTTTTAGCCTCATTTAGCCATTGCTGTTAAAAACATATGCAGATCTATAGAAGATTTTTTGGCCATATCTGTTCAAGGGATGTGTTTACCAATTTGGGAAGAGTTATGTACATGTTTGAGGATTTAGAAATGAGAATCAAAATGAAACTAAGAATAATTCTCATATAATTGTTCCATTTTTGAACCATCCCCGATATCACCTGCCCTGGTCTTTACAAAGCCAAAAGAGTAGAAAATCGTCTTAGGTTTTGTTGAAGTTGGGTCCTAGTACTTTGCATAGGCAAGTGACAATGAGAATTGGCTATTCTTTAGGTTGTGTATGTACTGATATCTAAGTATTAAGCCTTTTGTCGCTTAGTAGTTTTAGCACTGTTTTAACATTTAGAAACACCAACAGACATCTCACATATGGAAGTTGGAATACTAGAATGAATCATCGAGGTAAATTCACTCCATCTAATGTAGTTTTTCATATGAAACTTAAATTTGGCTATTGTCTTTTGTTTACTAATGATATATAAAATGCTCATGAAGTTTGTCAAGGCATTGATGAGAGACTTTGATAAAGACTTAAAATCTATCCTAGACAATTCAATAGGTTGTACTACGAGAACCTCCCAATTGTGCATTTTTTTGATGTTATGCATATTAGAAAGAATGTAACAAAGACACTATGGAAAATATTGGATAGAAGATGTGACAAAGAAAATTTGGTCAAAATTTGCAATCATGTTGATGAATCCAATCATGCATTGAAGTTTTTCCTTGAGTCAAATAGCAATGAAAACTAGATTAATACGAGCGTCATTCCTTGGTTATTAATATAGCAAAAAAATGATGCCATATATGAAGCCATAAAAAAAAAAACTAAATTTCTCACAGGATTTGCTACAAACATAAGCAGTCTCATATCAAAGAAAAGTGATTGTTGGTCAGGGCTGAAAATGTATCAAGGTAAGTCACGTTCTTCTCTATTTACAATAAATTTGTAAAAAATCATGTACTTTTGATTGTTTTATTTTATAATATATTGAAAAGATCATTTTATTAGTACTGCAGTATGTTCTACCTTTATCTCTCCCATACAACTTTGACAACATGAGTATCAAACACATTATATATGATCTTGAGAAATACATGAGATTAGAACTGTTATTTGTTAGATTTGTTGTATAGAAGTGTTATTAGTCTTGTTAATATATTTTTGCATGATGAATATCTTCTAGGTGGTCGTCATCTAAAGAAGTTGATAAAAAAAGACATAAAGCAATGGAAGAGAAAAATTCCTCATCTTTTGTGTGAGATGCAAAAGTGTCTACCTTCAACTTTTTACAATGCACAAGAACACTACCTCATACATTTAGTTTAGGAGATCAAATTGTGTGGACCTATACCAACTAGGTCTGTGGATGGTTGAAAGGCACTTGAAAGTTTTGAAAGGCTTGTTCAACATAAAGCACATCCTAACAATTCCATGGTTGAGGGACATATAATCTACCAGACCATGGTGTACATTAGTGAATATCTTCACAAATTTGTATCAAAGATCCATGTAGATTGCACTTGAGATCCCAACTCCATGAATAGATTCAAAGTGGAGTACTTAATGGGGAAAGGTAAGAGGTAATTATAATATCTTATTGTAGTTAATTAATTCTTGTCCATCATCAATATAAGTTATTTCTAACTAGTCTATTTATTGTATATAGTTGCTTGTGAGTGGGATGCACTTCACTTGTATATTTCAAACAAACTTGATTAGATGATGGTATGGATTGAACAATCTCAACAAAATGGTCACTCATTAACATAGCAAAGTTTTGCTTCATTGGTTAAAGAAGCTTTTAGTGCCCAACTATAGTTTGTTTTTCCATTATATTTACCAAACTCTTTAATGCCTATTTCATAGATGTGTTAGTTTCAAGGATATTATTTCATAACTTGGACTAGAGATATATCAATGGTGATTACTTAGTTGACTATATTTCATGTGTTGTTTAATGATTATGGTTGATCGTGCATTAATGATAATTTAATGATTCATAGTTAATAAATGTGATTCCTTTCATAACAATGTCAAATGATACTTTAATGATGATTACTTCATATTCATAACAATGCATTATTTTACATGAGCATTTGATGTTCAACTTATAATTATTATGGTACTTACCCCATACTTGAATGTGTATGGTGTGTGTGTTTGTTTTCTCTTTCTATTTTTCATGGTTGATGTGCTTAAGGGAGAGAGGCGTAGTCACCTACTAGTCAGGATCTACACAATGTATCACTCCCTTCCATTGCTTGTTTAGTTTAGATATATTTATATGCATGTACATGCTCATCTTTTACATAGAATGTAGGTACTGGGCATTGACTTCCCTGAATTGTCAGGATGAGCATGCCCTATCTCAATAACTCAATGGCAAAAATGGAGAGATAATGTTCAGGTCCAATCCCAACCATAGCCTAAATACTTGTCTTGCAAGGAGGACTCATAACTGACTTTCCACCCTTTTTAAGACCTATGAGTTTATATTTGTCAATGTTGTTTGATTTTGGGATTTTGTCTACTCTATGTCTTCCTAGGTGTTTGCATATTGCTTATTAATTTACTTTAGTGATTGTTGAATAAGGAATTATTTTGTAGATTTTGAAAAGAAAAACTTATTAATCAAGATAACTTGACTGGGCATAAATTGTAGAAAATTAGTATGACTGTATTCTTTTAAACCCCTTTTTAATATAGGAAAATTTTGATTTTAGAAAATTGGAAGAAAATAATAAATTGAACAGTTAAGTTTTCAACTTTAAATTTTCCATTAAGATCTTGTGATTACCATGAATTTTTTAAATATAGATAAATATTATTCTTATATTTAAAATAATTTAATTATAAAATTTATTGAAAAAAGAAAAAAGATTAATTGAGAGGAAAGCATGATTTAACTAAACTTATGCATGCATGTGAAAACAAATATGCTAAAATATAAAAAGTTAAGTATAGTGTGATTACATGCATGTGAAAGCAAATATGCTAAAAAAATAGAAAGCTAAGTATAGTGTGGTTACGTACATGTGAAAACAAATATGCTAAAAATAGAAAGCTAAGTATAGTGTGGTTACATGCATGTGAAAACAAATATGCTAAAAATAGAAAGCATAAGTATAATAAGGTTACATGTATGTGAAAACAAATATGCCAAAAAATAGAAAGTTAAGTACAGTAGGGTTGCATGTGAAAACAAATATGCTAAACATAGAAAACTAAGTATAGTAGGGTTGCATGATTTGAGAGATCAAAGATGTGTGAAAATACTAATTGCATGTGTATTTTTATTTTATATAATTTAATTTTTAGATTTTTTTAAAATTTATTTATTAATTTCAAAAATTAAATAATTATTATTCATTTAGTTTAAGTGGATGTTATCATTATTGATTCTTTAAGTCTAATTAAACTTTTAGTTGCATATAAATGATTTTATATTTATTAATGCAAGAGGGAAGTTAATAAATAAATATTTATAGTTTTATTATATTTTAAGAAAAGTTGTGGTGGAGTTTACTTTGTAATCATTTAATTAATAACTATTTGATTTTATGAAAGAAATTATAAATAATTAAATTAAATTTATAATTTTATCTCTAGTTGCATTATGAATTAAAAGAAAAGTAAATATTAATATTAGACTTAAATAAAAGTCATATTGATATTTTAGAAATTAAAATTAATATCAATATTTAAATATAATAATATACATTTATGTTATTAATTAAATCATTTATGATTTAACATTATTTAAATTAATAACATGATACCATGTATGATATTTTATATGCACAAAAAGATTGGATATTTAAATACTTATTATTTTAAATAAGTATATCAGCATAACAATTTATATTAACATATATATTCTTACTTTATTTCTAAACACATCCTTATGATCCAAATTAAACAAGAGAAATTGGTATAATTAAATCATGTGGTTGAAAACTATGTGTTTTCTAATATTCTATTCATAGTCTTGTGGTGTTTATTTTCATGATTGTTTTTCATTGTGAATTGTTTAGTTGGCCAAGTTAGAATATGAACTAGAGGCAATTTTTGAGATTTCTTTTATAATTATTTGACTAGATGTTGTGATGAACTTTATTATTTGAATTGAGATTTATGTTTTATGAAGTTTATGCTATTGAGCAATTATGAGAACTTGGGTTTTGAGAACCAATGTTATTTTTTGGGTTGCCTGTTAGGAACCAAATTCGATCAATATTACTTTTTGTGGTATAGGACACTATTGTGGTTTATAATTTTTGGGAAGGTGGTTTAAGTGTATGTCTATGGGAGTGGCTTGCAATGGGGGTCGAGGCCCAAAGTGGCTACCAGGGCAACTCATTGTAAGTTGTGTAACAAGTGATAACATAGTAATTAGAATATCTTGCCTAGCCCTTTTCTTTGAAATACATTAAAAATATAAGCTAGAGATTTTTCATCATCCATGTCTTGTGTGCTTGTATAGTCTAAGGATGAGATGGAGATGATACCTTGAGAGGTATGAATAGTTTCCTCATCATCACGAGAGGGTATTCTGGTTCTGCATAGAATCACTAGGGGGGTAGGGTCCTCAAAGACTGCCAAGGTAACCCTAGAGTTGGCTCATGTGATGACACTCTATAGTATGTAGCCAGAGTCTCCTTCATGTTTTTCTTATATTTTCCTCTAGTGGTGTACTTGTTGGATAGTACTTTTGATGGTGTATTTATTATGAGTTGTTACTCATTGATTGAATGTCATTTATTGTTGACAATTGGATTTTATTAATGAATGATCAATTATTCATTAGTAGTGTTTTTTATTGTTGAAGTTATTGATTGGTGGTTTACTTTTATTGAGGACAGTTGTTATCTGTTAGTTATTGTGCTTGTGACACTTGACATTGTTTTGGAGGTGGTTGTGTCTTTTTGAGTTTTGATACTTGATTTATATTTGGTATCTGGATGTTGACTTAGTAAGTGGTGTTGGTATTGGATGAGTGTTATTTCAACTTTGGTTATCTTTTCTTCTTGAGTAGTTTGTGTTACTCTTGAGGTCGTTTTGGCTATCAGGATTCCTTGCCTAAGATTATTTTATGATTTGGTTATCTATGTGTGGATCGTACATTATCTCTTATGTATGGTGGGAGTGAGAGCTTGATTAGGTGACCATGCAGTGGGAGGTAGTGTATTCTTACCATTTGGGTCTCCCTCAGATTGACAGATGTTGGATGCTCCTTGATACAGTGGTACCATTATCATTTTTCTCTTATCTTGAAGATTTATATTCATTTGACGTATCTATGTATCATGTGTTTTGAGATCCTATGGGATATTATATTGTATATATATGTACTTGTATCTATTTTCACATACCTTGTGACATGTGTAGTGGATGTTATTCATTAGATATGCTTTCATATTATTAGTTGTAGTGATGCATTTTCTTATATGGCTATATATGTGTTTATTCATTTTATGATTATGGACATTGTAATTGAGACTTAAAATTATTAACAGAACTTTCTCAAATGTGACTCAATGTGAAGGAACCCTTGTGGAATTGAAACTCTATTTGTAATTGATTACATGTTCTTGATGTGTATGTATATATTGCTCTCATGTTATTATTACTTTGATATTTTTCAAACCATTAAAAAAAATAGTTCAATAAACTTTGTAACATATTAGGTTTAATTCTTTTGGGTTCCCGAGTGGCATGTTACAAAGCTCATCGTAATGGAGATTCTAATGTTATGTCAATGGTAATTGATCTAGCAAATGGTTTAAGAGGTGGAAAGGTACATATAAGTTAATCCATCATAACGCATTTGCTTAATATCAACTCAAGGATGGATGCATATTTTTGACATGTTTGAAAAATAATAGGTTAAGTACAACAGAGCTATGTACTACAATCGTCATAAATTTTGCATAAAAAAGGTGGATGAGACTAAGAGAACTTGTGATTATGGGATAACTATAGTCTTCAAGGTCACTAATATTTTGTCTACAAATGACATGCATCCTCAACAATTTGAAAATAGATACTATGGCATTTTGGATGATATAATTGAGTGTGACTTTCATTCCTTCAAACAAGTTATATTTGGTGTCAAATGCTATAGGCTACAATTGAATCAAAATGATCCTAATAGAACTATTATTGAACATGATAATAGGTTTACAATTATTAATACAATGTTATTTGAGCCAATCAGAAATGATCCCTACATTATTCCAAGCTAATGTGAGCAAGTTTTTTACTTTGGCATTCCACATAAACTGGGTTGGTCATTTCTTATTAGACCCAATCCAAGAGGAAGACCAAGAAAGTATAATGTGATTGAAGAAGAAGATATCGATGAAATGGAAGATGAAGTAGATGATGATGATGATGGAAAAGATGAAGGAGGAGATGATGATGATGATAAAGGTGAAGATGAAGAAGGAGGTGATGATGATAATGAAGATGTTCATGATGATGGTGATGGCATTGATGTGGTGGTGGTGGTGGTGGAAAAGATGATGATGGTGGTGATGGTGATGGTGATGGTGATGGTGATGGTGATGGTGATGGTGATGACAATAATGATGATGATGGTCATAATGATGATCATGATGTTGACAATGATCATTCTGACGATTTGGATGATGATGGTGATAATAATGATGTTCATGATGATGAAATAGATGAAGAAGATGATCGATGATATGATCAATGGAAATGTATTAGATGTTGATTACTTATAATATGTTTTTTGTAGAGGTAACCAATTAAAAATATACAATGTTATGTTTTCTGTGATGTATGCATATTGTTCATGTTATGTTCTATGTAATTTGTAGCATAAGTATCATCCAATTTGTCACTAATTTAAGAAAAATGATTTACATATGTAGGAAACTATAGATCTTTAATGGGGATAATACAAAGTGACATGGATCGAGAGGTATAAGTTTATTGCATGCTTTCTTTCTCTTTACCTTCAACATTAACTTTAGGCAAATTTCATCAATGTTAGCCTCATTTCATAGAAAAATATTTCACTCCTTCAACTATATCTCTCATTTAATGGGTTCCAAGTACCACCAAATAGGTATCTATCAAATTTGTCTTCCTCAAGTGAGGGAGATTCGGGAATAGAAGAGGATAGTGAGACATGTAGTAGGTCTACAAAAGAGAGACAAACTAGAGGGTAAAAGATTAGAAGAAATTTCAATAAATGAATGCAATTTTTTCTTGCTCAATGGGGGTCATGTTCTTATGATGATGAGACAAAGGGTGACATCAAGGTTCCCTTGAGGTACACACGTCTTGAGAAAGAATGGGTACCCCAAGAAATTACCTCCAATTAACACTAATTTTTGTGTTAATAAGAGGATATATCACATAGCTCCATCATCATTACATGGTTTGGGCCTATTTTCCATGGATGGCATAAAGGTCAATTATAACAAAGTTGTTGAATTGATGGAGTATGTAGGACCTTGTTACAATTACAAAAACTAGATGTAGATAGTTCAATATAAAAAAAGTATGTGTAGGTATGCACTATCAGCAAATTATTTACAATGGAAATAAAATGATTAAAGTAAAAGACTTGTTGTGTACATTGATGGAAGGCCAAAAGAAATAGGGAAAATTGCAAGTTTTATAAATAGTACATGTCATGGGTCAACTAATAAGTGACCCAATTGCATTTTTGAGGCACATGAGGGAAATCATGTTTTTGTATGTGTGATAAGATCATTAAGTTCAGGGTAAGAGTTTCTAATAGATTACAATTTGAATTACATAGATACAAAGAAAGTTATTATCATGGGACTTGTAAGTACTATATATGTAATATTTAAACTAATTATTTCCAATTAGAACTCTAATATACAATATACCATTTTAAAATATAAAAAAATTTCTAAGCCGACTATTCTTTTCACTGTGCTGATGTTTTATATATATTCTTTGTCACAAGGTGACATGGTCGATCCATCAAATGACAAAGGTAGGGATGTTGCTCCCACCCCTTTTGTAGCATAGGTAAATCTCCTATATAAAAATTTATGCAATTGTAATTTTACAAAATGTCATATTATTATGTTACTTTTGTTAAGGTTTTGCACTTGTTTTGATTATTTTACTGATTTTTTTGTCACAATTTGATTCATAGGGAAAGGGAAAAGAACATATTACACAAGAGCAATTACTTGCTCATATGGCGCCCACTGTATTATGGGATGATGACATCACATAATATAGTGACCTTGTAACCCTATGTAAAAAGACACTCAAGACCATCAACCTACAAATTTTTGGGCTTGTGATGGATCGAAATCCAAGAGAAGAGAAATAAGCCATAAGAAAGGAATTGTGTCATAAAGAACACTATATGGAAGTAAGTAGAAATGAGTCTTTTGATAGTATAATAGTTCAATAAAGCTTTATGTTTTATACTAATTTATGGATCATTAACCACAATATGTATTATTTGTTACATGATTTTTTTAGACCACATCGAGTTGTTCCACCTGACAAGGGTACCAATGTAGGTCCTACAAGCATGTGATTTCAATTCTCAATCATAAAAAGGGACATTATTTTCTTCATGATTATTATTGATAGTTTTATATTACTCTTATCATGTTTTTGAAATATATATTTTAAAAAGGCAATACATTGTATATATATATATATATATATATATATATATATATATATGAGATTTTTTTCAGGTGCTTATGATTTCCATATGCTTACTTCCACAAGGTTGGCTAGCACTTCGAGATTTCCAAATGCAAGATTGACAATAAGGAGCATGAAAATATCCACACTTTTTGCAACTAGAGGTGATAAATCCTTGTTTTGCTACACTTTTTTGTGTTAAATATGATTTGATTTTTACTTTCTTGTTCATTTGAGTATAGTATGACATTGATTAACTTTGTGCAGGGATAGGTACACCTTCTCATGGTGATAAAATTGATACCAATGCTGGTGATAATTTACCAACCTTTCCTAGAGCAGCCCATGTTACTTGTACTGGATTGTTGGAGGCATCATTGTTGATGACCAAGAAAGATATGATTCCCTTATAATTGCCTAAGCTTCTAGGTACTTTAAATTTGTAATTATTTAGAGTGTAATTGTAGTTTACTTATTAATAACTCATTTTTTACTAATGATCTCATGATGATTTTGTAGGAAACAATATTTTCTTATGAAACTTTTTATGATTTAACATTGAAGATATTTGGACCCAAATTATGTAAAAAGTACATAAATTGATGTAATTGGTTGCTACATTTTTCTGTTCATCCATTTGTTGTAATATATTCAAAATACATAGCTTGAACTAATTTTTTTATCTAGCAATTTTGTTTTTTGTTAAAAGGTGGAATAAGCAAGCCCTTGTGTTAAAAGATTAGCACATAAAAACTATGGAAGAGTTCTTTGGTCAAAATATTTTGAACAGAGCCCAAATTCTAAAAATAACTTGCAAACATCTAAAGATTGTGAGAGACTAGTACAAAAGGGCTCTAATGCTCAACCCAAAGTATGAGCATCCTCTTATGGTGCCACAGTCGGAGTGGAATGAAAAAATTGAAGCTGCAAAAGAGATGAGACTAAGAGATAAAGGAATTAATCCATCACTCAACAAAAATAGGTATGTGGTAGTGTTGTGGTTTCACAATGCATGTCTCATTTCTCCTAGAAATGGGGACCCCCTAGTAAAAAAATTTGTTTCCCAGACCCCTAGTTCAGGGCCTGGGTCTTTTTTTGGAACTCCACCTAGACTCTGGGTCAAGCCCTAGTCCTCTAACTAAGAAACCTAGATGTCATAATAGAGAATTTTTTTGAAAAAAAGGGTGATTTTTAGTGCTAAAGGGAATACTAGCACACCTAGCGTACATGTGCACCCATCCAAGGTGTATAGGCGCACTATATGTGCAATTTCACACTTTACTCCTTTGGAGATGTTGACGCAAGGAGGGAAAAGAATAACTAGGCCAAAGGCACACCCAACAATCCAAACCAACCTTGCAAAGTTAACACAATTTAAGAAAACACACAAAGAGGATAGCACCACAGAGAGAGAACAATATTCTTTTATTGATTCACGAAATAATTAGTATACATGCCCAACTGTAAGGCCTTCTAGGTTATAGCCAGATACAAATATACATTCAAGATCAAAGATCAAGCATCAAATTTACAGCTCCAAACTCATATGCAACAAACTTTCTAAACTTTCATGTTCTGCTCTTAACTCCCTCTAATCTGCCTAACTCTAAGCCTAAATACTCTATTTATACTTGTCAAAATGGCTTACAGATCATTCTAGAACATTACATAATAACAAGGCCAACCTAATAATGGTCTGGACAAATCCCAAGACAAGGTCTTAACATAAATTTTAAGAATGAAATAAATCTTGCAAGTTGGCTCGCACAGAAAATTTAGAAATCACGTACAAAATGCTAACACTCAGCATAAATAGGATAACTTGGCACATGAATAGTTACTCAACACATGAAGAGTCACTCAACAAACACTAGGGAGTAAAAGCACAGATCTGTGTCACCATTTAGGATACCAAAACTTGTTTTGGTCAAATCTCATTTCTCTATCAAAACTTTTTTTTTTCAAAAACTAAAAATACCCTTTTATAGATTTCAGATTCAATATCATCATTATATAATTTTTTGAGTGTTTTGATTAGCTATAATATGTTATAATTTCAAAATATTATAAGCTGATATTTTAACATTTCAGAAGACGATCCCTTAAAGAAGGGGGAAAAAATAGTAAATTATATCGAAAAATAAAATTAAAAATTTTTATTTCTAGAGGAGAGAGTCTTCTTCACGATTATGTCATTTTTTAAAAAAAGGTGTAGATTTGATAGGGAAGTTTTGATGGGAGGAAAAAAATTTTGGTTTCTAATAAGGTTGAGCTTGAGTACTTATAGCAAAAAATATATACATCAAAAATACTTATTTCTTTTTTTGTTCCCTGACTATATATGTAATCTTTAAGATATTTTCAACTAAACAAAAAAAGATGATTTTCATATACTTGTTTGACAAGAAATACACCCTATAACTTTTATTGTTAAAAAAGGGACTTCAAATTTTTTTTTAAAAAAATAAATTCTTACTCAAAAAAATATAAAAACTGTAGCCATAAAGTTCATCCAATTCTACACATTTCATCAATTTACATTATCTTCAAATTCTAAACACAAATACCATTTTTTTTGTTAGTAATGTTGAACTATCGCATTTTGATATCCCATTTCTTTATAAAAGGTGACATAGCTTTGTGCTTTTACCCTAGGTAACTTGACACATAAAGACCAACTCAGCACACACACTGTGGAACTCAACACACACTATAGAAATGGGATAACATGCAAACCTGAGTGTTAACATGATGTGGGATAACCTCAACTCAACTTAAATTGCAAAATTACTGGCACTCGACAATTGTTGCAACTTGGCAACAATTTGTAGAATGAGCAAAAATGAGCAGGATAACATGTCAACCTAGGATGCTCCTGCATCAGACAACTAGGGTAGAAAGAAATGATTCTCCTAAATCAATGAGATGTTGCAACCTAAGTTGAATCCAACTTAGATTGAGAAATCCATGTAGCATCTTCAACTGGTCTATTTTTCCACTTCACCAACTATTTATAGTAGTCATTTCCTCTTGTGCTTTTACAATTCTCTGATCAATATCTGTTCAACCTCTTCAATCTAATTCTTTGGATAATCATCAAATACAACAACTTCATCATCTGACTCATGATACTTATACAGATCAGCAACATTGAATATAGGAGATATATCCATGTCATCAAGTAACTCAACTTCATAAGCATTTCCACTATCAAACTTTTTCAAGATCTTACCAGGTCCAAACTTCTTCATCTTCAGCTTACTGTATGTTCCAATTAGAATTCTTTCTTTCTTCAAATGAACCATCACCTCATTACCAACTTCAAAAACATGATGTCTTCTAGACTTATCAACATTCTCCTTGTACTTCTGACTACTTTGTTCCAACTTTAGCTTCACTTCCTTATGCAAAGACTCCATGAAATTAGAAAATTCTTCTCTTGTAGAACTTCTCTTCTCTTCACTAGCAACATCTCTTAAATCTGATACTCCTCTAAGCTTCATTCCAGTAACAATCTCAAAAGGTGTCTTTCCTGTACTTCTATTCACATAATTATTAAATGAAAACTAAGCTTGTGTCAATACCATCTCCTAATCATGTGTTTCATCTCCAACTAAGCTCCCAGAAAATTACCCAACCTCTATTTGTCCATCAGTCTATGAATGGAATGTAGAACTAAACTTCAACTCAGTACCCATCTTCTTCCACAAAGTCCTCCAAAAATAATCAACAAAATTATTATCTTTGTCAGAAATAATACTTCTCGGTAATCCATGCAATCTAACAACCTCTTTGAAGAAAAGTTTAGCAACATGCTTAGCATCTAATGTCTTCTTATATGGTATAAAATTATCCATTTTAGAAAATCTATCCACAACAAGTATAGAATCATACCCCCTTATTGTTTTAGGTAATCCAAGAACAAAATCCATACTAATGTCACTCCCAGGTTTCTCAGGAATAGAAATAGGTGTATACAATCCAGTATTCTAACTTACTCCTTTTGCAACTTGGCAAACTCCACAACTCTTAACAAATTTCTAAACATCCTTATACATTTTTGGCCAATAATACTTCTCTTTTAGCAAACTCAATGCCTTATCAATTCTAAAATGTCCAGCCAATCCACCACTATGTTTTTCTTTTATCAAATTCAGCCTCATAGAACTTCTAGGGATACACAACTGAATACCTTTGAACAACATACCTTCTTGAATGAAATATTCATCATACTTGTTGATATGATCTATCAGATTTGGTGCTCTACACTCTCTCCATGCCTCAGAAAAATCAAGATCAGCATCATACAACTCTTTCATTTCATTAAAACCAAGAAATTCAACCTTCATTTCAATCAACAAAGAATGTCTTCTACTCAATGCATCAACAACTCTATTAGTAACTCCACTCTTATGCTTAATCAGAAATGTAAAACTTTGCAAATACTCAACCCACTTCATATGTCTCTGATTTAATTTATGTTGACTTTCCAAGTACTATAAAGATTTATGATCAATATACAACACAAACTCCTTAGGAATCAAACAATGTCTTCACTTCTTCAAAGCTTGAACAATAGCATAAAATTATTGATCATACATAGAATACTTGCTTTTAGCATCATTCAACTTCTCACTAAAGAAAGCAACAGGTTTACCTTCTTGACTTAATATGGCTCCGATTGCACTACCACTGATATCACACTCAACTTGAAATACCTTATTGAAATCAAGTAAAGCCAATATAGGTAATTTAGAAACCTTTTGTTTCAAAGTCTCAAAACTCTTATTAGCTCCATGTGTCCACTTGAATTCCTTTTCTCTCCTCTCATTGTCTCAGTCGTAGCATTGCAAATAAAACTGAACTTTTTTATAAACTTTATGTAAAAACTAGCCAACCCATGAAATGATCTCACCTCACCCACATTCTCAAGTGTAGGCCATTCTAATATTGCTTTAACCTTCTCTGGATCCATTCTCAAACCATTAGCTGAAATAACAAATCCCAAATACACAATCTCCTCTTGCATAAAAGAACATTTTTTCAAATTAATTAGCAACTTTTCCTCTTTCAATCTCTGTAATACTTTCCTAGCATGCTCAAGATGTTCTTGCTTAGTCTTGTTGAATATTAGAATATCATCCAAATAAACAATCACAAACTTGCCCAAGAATCTTTTCAGAACTTCATTCATCAACCTCATGAAAGTACAAGGTGCATTAGTCAAACCAAAGGGCATAACCAACCATTCATACAAACTATCTTTTGTCTTGAAAGTAGTCTTCCATTCATCACCTTCTCTAATTCTAATATGATGATAGCCACTCTTCAAATCAATTTTGATAAAATACTTTTCTCCACTCAAACAATCCATTATGTCATCCATCCTCAGCATAGGAAACCTATATTTCACTATGATCTTGTTAATAGCTCTGGAACTAGTACACATCCTCCATTCTCCATTCTTCTTAGGTGCTAATGTAGTAGGTATAGCATGTGGACTCAAACTTTCTCTGATTAAACCCTTCTGTAGCAACGTGTGCACTTTCCTATTAAGTTTTTCATTCTCTATAGGTGTCAATCTATATGGTGCTTTTTTCGGTAAACTTACTGCAGGAATTAGATCCATACAATGACTTATACTTCTTATTGGTCGTAAGCCATCAAAAATATCCTTAGCAACAATATACTTATACTCATTTAGCAATTTTGTAATTTATTTTGGTACTTGGCTACCACTAGCTATTGTTTGACCATTACTACCAACACTTGGTCCTCTAGGAACTATAGCAAAATAGACTTGATTCATCTTCACTTCTTTTTCAAACTATTTCCCATGAACCATGCAAACTTTTATTGGAGTAAAACTAACCTCATCTAGATTTTTAATCAAAAGCAACAATATTTTCTTCTTCCCATTTACCTAAAGAGTATATTGATTCAATCTTCCATCATGTACAACATATCTATCATATTGCAAAGGTCTATCGAACAAAATATGATAATAATCCATAGGCATAATATCACACAACACTTCATCAAAGTAATGTCCAATCTTGAACTTCACAACACATTGCTCACTTACCAATATCTTATGCTCATCTTTGATGAATGAAAAATGATAGGGTTTGGGATGTTTCAGCCTCTGCAAGTACAGCTTTGTAACCAACTCTTCTAATGCCAAATTTGTAGAACTTCCACTATCAATGATCACCTTGCAACATTTTCCAACCATCTTACATCTGGTCTTGAAAAGACTTCTTCTAAGGACAAGTTCCTCATCGCTTCCCTTATTACATAAGGTTCTTCTAAGCATCAAATTTTGTCAAGCCTTAGGTTCACTTGGTGAACTCTCAATGTCCTCTTGAATCACAATATTTCTATTAGTTTGCCCACTTTTAGAAGATTTACTTTCAAAAGATATATACCCTTCTTTACCACATCTAAAACAATTACCATGGAACCCACCTCTGGAATAAGAATTACCTCTTGCTCAATAAGAACTAGTACCTCCTTGGTAAGAACTACCACCTTTCCACTTGGTCTTGTCTTTATCATCATTCTTCCATTTAGATTTTCCTTTATCTTGTATAAACTATCAGATCTATCACCTTCACCACAAGATCTTCCTCTACCTCTCTAGAATCTACCACCTCTACCTCTTTGTCTTTGTTCATGCTTCTTTGTCAAGATCTCCTTAGCTTTCAATGCATATTAATATGCATCTTCCACACTTTCCAACTTCTCAAAACTTATTTCATCTTGAATTTTAGATCTCAATCCATTTACTTACCTTGCAATTTTCTCAACATCATTATCCACATGTCCAAATCTAATATCCAATCTATAGAATTCCTTAGTATACTCTTTTATAGTCATGTCTTTTTGCTTCAAATTTTGCATCTTTCTCAACAAGATAACTTGGTAATCAGTAGGAAAGAATTTATTCTTTACCTTGTTCACCATTTTCATCCAAGTCTTGATCTTTTCCTTTCCTCTCCTTTTTCTATCAGATTGCAAATGATCCCACCATAATGAAGGATGACCTTTCAGCCTAGTAACTACAATATTCAACTTCCTATTATTAGGAGTGTTTCATACTCAAAGAACTTCTCCATATCAGAGATCCAATCCAACATGGCATTGGTGTCCAACTTTCCATCATATAGAAAAACTTATATAGTAGGCTTCGAATGTGCCCTAGACAATACTCTTAGTAATCTTTCCTCATCTCAATCTTCTTCTAGTTTTGGATTAGGGTTTGGAGCTATCGCTTCATCATCACTCGCATCCTCAAGATGTGCTCCTCTCCTTTGAGCTATCTCTACAACATCTAATCTAGTTGTAATTTGTCTCAATTGATCTAATATAGCATTATTGATATTTTCTCTGCCATGAACCATCTTTACAAATCAGGTTCTTGCAAGATCATAACCCTCTGCAAGTTATAGGTCAAATTCATAGATGTGCAACCCTACAACCAAATCTGAATTAGGGTTCTACATGATCCAATCTCTACAAGGACAAACCTCAAGCTCTAATACCACCTAACACAAGGAGGGAAAAGAATAACTAAGGCCAAAGACACAACCAACAATCCAAATCAACCTTGTAGATTTAACATAATGGAAGCAAACACACAAAGAGGACAGCACCACAAAGAGAGAACAATATTCTTTTATTGATTCATGAAATAATCAGCATCTATGCCCAGCTGTAAGGCCTTCTGGGTTATGGTTAGATACAAATATACTTTCAAGATCAAAGATCTAGCTTCAAATTTGCAACCCCAAACACATATGCAACAAGATTTTTGAACTTTCAAATTCTGCTCTTAACTCCCTTTAATCTACCTAACTCTAAGCCTAAATACTCTATTTATACTTGCCAAACTAGCTTATAGATCATTCTAGAACATTACATAATAGCAAGGCTGACCCAATAATTGTTTGGACAAATCCCAAGACAAGATCTTAACATAAATGTCATGAACAAAATAAATCTCGCAAGTCAGCTCACACAGAAAATGTAGAAATCACATCCAAAATGCTAACACTCAACATGAACAAGATAACTCAATACATGAAGAGTCACTTGTCATACACTAGGTAACTCGACACATGAAGAACAACTTGACACACACACTGTGGAACTCAAAAGACACTATAGAGATGGGATAACATGTGAACCCTAGTGTTAACATGACATGGGATAACTTCAACTCGGCTTAAACTACAAAATTACTAGCACTTGGAAATTGCTACAACTTGGCAATGACTAAAACTCAACAACAATTGGCAAAATGAGAAAAAATGAGTAGGATAACATGTCAACCTAGGATGCTCCTGCATTAGATGTGCACCTGTGCACATGCACAAGTGTGTGCCTCCAAAGGGTGCACACCCCTACCCCCCTCTCTCACTTTCACAATGAACATATGTACATGTGTGCAGTTGTGCACATGTACACCATACACACCTTGTCAAGGTGCACATGTGCACTAGTGTGCAACTACGCACTTTGTCAATTTTCCAAGGCAAATTAGCACACTAACATACCTTCCAAGGTGCGCTAGGTGCACTACTATGCAAAAACTAGCTTTTTTGGTGGAAAATTAACTATTTTGATTGTTGTTGACCCAATTTTGTCAGTCTAAGTCCTATGGATTCCTCTTTTGGGTTTTTCAGCACAAGATAATTAATGTTTTCTTCTTTGTGCAGATAAAAAGGCATCCTGAACTTGTCAAGGTCATAACTTTTGACCTAGAGCTCAAAATTCAAAACCATTTACACTATTGGAAAGAAGAACTAAAAATCTAATTTTAGTCCCTAAAATAGCGATCCTTATGCTACCCAATTCTAAGGACCAATGAAAGTTTCAACTTAAAATTTTGAGTAGAAGACCTTCGAAAAGGCCAATTAAGAATGCCTAGAAAAGATTGTTAAAAAAGATATGAAAAGGTTTCAAACATTTGATCATTTTGGATAATGTCGATCACCTGGTCTCTGACCATGAAGGATAGGGTAGTCAGAGAGAAAAGAAAAAAATCAAGGAATAGACTTTACAGTGCATGAAGATGTGTATAACACAAAGGTGCACAAGTACACATAACACGAAGGTGTAGTGCATAATGCACATGTGCACATATTATCATAGCATTTTCATTATCAACAGTAATAAAGATCCCAATTAAGCTAGTAACATTCACCTTCAAAGGAGTCACACATAATTTTTTATTCATGAATTTTCATTAAAGATCAAATATACAAAGGTTGGACGCATGAACTAGAATAGGTTCCTCATTTTATACAACTATTAATGACAAGATTCAACATTGGTGCCTTGGGATTTTAGATAGATGAAGTAGGAGTTCAAATCTATGAAAATATTTGGCTATAAAGAGGTTATAAATGATCAAAAAGGGAAAATAAGTGCACTGGAGTGCTTCCAAACCTTGTCTAAGAAAAATCCAGAAACCGTTTCCAAAATTGAGAACTTTGATTTTTTGGTGAATTGAGCACCTTGCACAAATTTCATCAAGGTGTGTAGGTGCACAAGGTGCACTTTTCACAGAGGTGCATTGACAATTTTGAGAAGTGATCGTGCACTAATAGTTAACTACTAGTTACTAATTTAGAGCTTTTCATGGATCAAAAATACTTTTTGACAGTAGTTTAAGATGTTCTGTAATATCAATAAACTTACAGCTACTTTCTTATGGGTAAATGCATATGGTATCTATTATAAATATCTTTCAAATTAAATTTTATCCATTTGAATATGATTGAATCTAACATATTTTACAGCTTACATATGCAAACTATAGGACACATCAAAGGCGACACAAGCTAGGAAAGAGAAGGTTGGTCAACACCATCTTAGCTGTAAGAATTTGGCATAGCTCTAATACCATGTAAGAATTTGCCTAAGGCAATAATTCAACACCAAGATCAAGAAGCTCAATAGATAGCACAAGAGAGACTAATGATGATCAAATGAGAATCTCAATAATGATCAAAATGATAATGGATATCAGATGATTTTATGAATACATCATAGAGGGTGCCTGTATATAAGGGAAGTCGATATGTCTAGAAGTAACACAAGAGATGAGGATTGCAAGTCAGCACATGTCCACCAAAGGTAGATAATCCTCCATTGAGAACAGGAGTTTATGTGATGATGAGAGGATAAGTTTACATAGGTGTATCTCATAATGAGATGTTGTAGACACCATGTGCTCAAATAAGTTGCAAACTCGTGTGTTGTCAACAAGACAACTCATATGACTATGCATATTCCTAAGTAAACTTAAGTAAATTGTAATATTAATCAATTATTTACACTAACATTGGCTCTGGTGGATATATGAAAATTCAATCATGCTTTATAAATAGTAATAACTAAAATTTCATATCAATTTTTAATATAAAATTATAAATAAGTAGTACGTTCAATATTGGCAATATTATGAAAAAAATGAAAGGTGTTGAATTTAATGTAGTGCCTATAGAAGAGGACAAACAAATTGGCTTCAAGCAAGGTTATAAAGCAATAGTTTCCTACCACCATATAGATTTCAATGGCCAAACATATGTAGAAGATCCTGGTGCACTGGTTCACACACAGGTAAATAGGCCTAATGAATAATAATAGTAATTGGGAACTTCATGAGAAATAATCTATTTGATGTTAATTTCATATAAAAAAATTACAATGTGCACATGACATTTCACTGCAACCTACTACTCCCAACACAAATCTTACTCATGATGATGAAGGCACGAATTTTACACATGATGAAGACCTTTATGTGCATCACAATGATACAGGTACATATTCAATTTTTATTGAAAATTAATCATGTAATTATCAATAAAATTTAACATCTTAAATTGCAATTGGTTTAACCCTTATGTGATCATATTTAGTATGTAGAGTGTGATTTCAGTGTTGAGCATGTTGAGATGTGTGAGTGCACCAAGATGATGTACAAAAAGGGGGGTATAAGTGGACACCTTTTTTTTTAAATCAAGTAAAATTGAACTTGGATGAGACATTTGAGGGTCATCCACTAAAAATGACAAGATGTGTAAAACATATAAATTATAGTACTCTGAATCTACTTTCTAAACTACTAGAGTTTTTACAAAATGGATAAGATTAGGTGGGCTAAACCCTCCATGCATGAGAAATAGTTCATGGTTTTTTTAGAAAACATAACATAGTTGTTTTCGTGTGCCACACAAAAGACCAAGTTATATTTAGTATCTTGCATATCCCTTTGGTAGGATGATAATTAAAAGTCATATCTAGAAGTTGTGTATTTTTTTGTAATTTTATGATGAGTATTTTTTTAATTATGAATTATTGAACTGACTACATCTTGAAATTTTTGTACATGTTCATGTGCTAAGTATAACTTGCATCAAATAATCAAAAATGAAAACTTTTTTTTAAGTGTATAGAATCAAGTGTAGAACAATAATATATAATTTATTTTTAATTTGGTTAGTATATAAAAAGTTATTAAAAAAATGGTAGACATATGTGTGAGGAATGTCAAGGCATTGGAAAACATAAATAAAGTTTACAATGTTAATGTTGTCCAAAAAAGAAAAATTTATATTGTTAGAAAGCTAAGAAGATGTGTAAGATTATGGTGGTGATTTTAGAGATACCCACTTCAACATTAGAAAACATGATGAAGGAAAAGATGATAATTCATCTTAGAAGATGAAAAAATGTTTAAAGGAAAAAAAAAGGAGGGAAAATAGTCTCCCAAGCCTTTGAGTCATTTTCCTAGGCTATCAACAAGTCATAACCCAATTGGGTTTTTGGGATTCAAATAACCCGACCAGGTTATGAAAATAAAAAATGCATTCAGAACCTGATCAGGTTTTGTATTACTACTTCACAAGGTTAGATTGAGGGAGGGAGCAAGGGGGAGGGAGGGAGGAGAGAGAGAGAGAGAGAGAGAGAGAGAGAGAGAGAGAGAGAGAGAGAGAGAGAGAGAGAGAGAGAGAGAGAGATTAGGTTATGTATTCTAATAAAAAAGTGTTTATCATATCCCCCAATCCTTGTCTTCATCCCATCCTCTCTCTACATCACTCCCTCTCTCTCATTTTTTCTCTTTATCATATCCTCGTCTCTCTTTCTCCTATCTCTTTCTCTCTTTCACTCTTTATATTGTATGCCCTAATCTCCTTCTCTCTCCTATCCCCCCTCCCTCTTTCTCCTATCCCCTTCTCTCTCTATTTGTCTTTCTATCCTTTCCCCAAATATCTCTCTCTATCTTTCTATCCTTTCCCCAAATATATCTCTCCCCCTCCATCTTCATATCTCTCTCTCTCTCTCTCTCACACACACACACACACACACACACACACACACACACACACACACTCTATCTCCCTCTCCCCCCTCTCTCTACACACACACACACACACATTCATATCCTCTCTCTATCTCTCTCTCATTCTCTCTTTTTTCTATCCTCCCCTCTCTTTCCGCTAACCCCTACTCTCCCTCTCTCTCACTCTTTGTATCATATCCCCTAATATCTCTCTCTCTCATTCTCTCTTTGTCCTATCCCCCCTCTCTTTTTTCCATCCCTCTCTCTCATTCTCTCCATCTCTCTCTCTTACTCTTTCTATCATATCCTCTAATCTCCCATAATCTCTAGCTCTCTCTCTCCCATCCCATAATCTCTCCATCCCTCCTATCCCATAACCTCTCTCTCTACATCCCTCATATCCCACAATCTCTCTCTCTATCTCTCTCCATCCCTCTTGTACCATAATCTCTCTCATATCCCAAGTATCCTCTCTCTCTCTCTCTCTCTCTCTCTCGCTCTCTCTCTCTCTCTCTCTCTCTCTCTCTCTCTCATATCCCCTCCCTCTCTTTGTCATATCCCCTTCTCTCCCTTTCTCTCATTCTCTCCATCTCTATTTCACTCTTTATATCATATCCTCTAATCTCCCATAATCTCTCTCTCTCTCTCTCTCTCCCTCCCTCCCTCCTATCCCATAATCTCTCTATCTCTCTCTCTCCATTCCTCTGTGTATCCCCTTCTATCTCTTTATCCTATCCTCACCCTCTCTCTCCATCACTCCCTTCCTCCTTCAATCTACCTTTGTGTAGTAGTAAACTAGAACTCGATCAAGTTATTTGTCCATATGGAAAATGCAATTAGAACTCAATAACCTGATCAGGTTATACAAAACTCAATTATGTTATTGAAAATTGTAAATAAAACATGTCAATAGTTATTATGTTGTTTTAGTGTAGTTTGCACCAAATTCTTCTGTTGTTCACATGTATTTGTATACCAAGTATGCAAGTTTAAGTTTTTTTGTGCTTGGAAATGCTAAATTTGATATTTTTCATGTGTCAACATCTTATTTTTATGTCAGTATCTTATTATTGAGCATAAAATAATCATGTTAGTATCTTATTGTTTATTTTATTTATGTTATTGTTTGTAGGGCAATTTGCATTTACAATCATGGGGAACAACAAGAGAGGAAAAATTGAAAAATGAGAGGCAGCAAAGGCAAAAACAAGGGAGTGTATGAGGAGATTATGTGAAGGTACATCATCAAATGCCTCCAATGTAAGTGATGAAAATCTACCTATTGATATTGATGTCAAAAATGCACCTAATTTGAAAAAATGAAAATGTTCAACATACCCCAATTGAAATGATTATGACAAACACACTTACATCACCTAATGCCCCTAATGCAACATCTCAAGTTGAAATGATGAATACACATGATGTAAGTAATGAAAATATAGAGCATGTGCATACATCAATATCTCCTACAATAATTCATAGAAAACCAAAGTTTCTAATTCACATTGATGAAAATATTTTGAAGCCAATGCATGATAAAGTATTAGAAAGAAATTGTAGAAGAATTGTTTGAAAGATTTGGAATAACTATTTTGAAAATTTAAATCAAAGTGGAAGATGCCAACTTGTTGTTGAAATGGTTTAAAATCTAAAATTTAGAGAGACAATAAGAGTTTTGGGGTTAAGAACATCTAAAAACAATAGTGAAAGAACCATTGTTAGAAATTTCTTTGATGCATACAAATCCATTGGTTCAAAAGCACGTACTAAAGATGCTAATACAACTTGATAGGTCCTCACATCAACCATAATGGGAAAGAAAATGGCAAAAAAGTTGAATGGTAAGAAAAATAAGTAAATCATTAAGGATAAGTAGAACAACATTAGTCAAAGCCTTAGTGAGGTGAGAGAAAATTGAGAATTCTAATGAGGCTTCGTTTTGGTCATTTCAAGGTAGACTCCCACATAAGGATAAAGTTATTGTTGATGCACTAAGAACATTAATAGAAAACCTTTGGCATGACAATACAAGGGTTTCACCAAACCAAAAAGATGTTGTCAAAAGACAAATTGGAAAAACAAACCGTCAGCCACATGGAAAACATTTTTTGGATATGACTCAAACACAATTTTATGAAATGTTTCTTCAAGTATTTCCTCAAATTAAAATCAGCAAAAGGCTTTTTGAGATGAAAAAACCATTCTAAATTAAGATAAATCATACATGCACTACATGTTGTTGTAGGGTTCATGTTGACTTTTCTATGCATTATGATGTTTATTGTTATATATGTTGTACTTTGCATACTAACTAAATATTGCAAGAATGTGGTCTAAAATTACCTCCTAAGTCACTAAGAGAATTTAATGTAAGTGTACTATGTAAACAAGATGATGGGTGCATTTATTATAAGACCATGTGTTTGAAAGGTTTTTGCCCTCAATGTGGTGGTTTGCAAAAGTTGCATAGATGCCTACATCTATATAGCATACATGAAATTGGTAAGACACTAGTTTCTCTTGGAAAGTACAAATTAGTTATATATAGTGTTAAAGATGGAAAAGAATTAAAGAGGTGTGAATTACTGAAAAGTTGCAATGTTTCTTATTTAAAATGAGCAAGGTTGTGTATATTTTAAACCGTTGGTCCTAGGATCGAACTATCTAGTCCGTTAGCTCTGATTGGTTAGATTTATCCTAGGACCAACCTCATTTAAGCCACAACGTCCCTCCAATGGTATCAACCACACTAAACAGAAGCATCCCTAAGGGTCTCTAAGCACCATCAGGTTGTAATCTTTGATTGTACATTTCTCTAAGCTCATGCAAGGTATTGATGAATTGTCAAGTGCTACAGGATTGCATTATCTAGGCCTACAACAACTTATCTTAGTTTTTAGAGATTCAACTTTGTTTAGATTTGGCATCTGTATCTCGCCTATTGCCAAAAGTTGTAATGTTGCTCAGTTAAAATAAGCAAGGTTGTGTATATTTCAAACCATTGGTCCTAGGATCAAACCCTCTTCTCTATTAGCTCCAATTGGTCAGGTGTAGTCTAGGACCAACCTTATTTTAGCCATAACATCCCTCCCACGGTATCAACCACACAAAATGGAAGCATCCCTAAGGGTCTTTAAGCACCATCAGGCTGTGATCTTTGATTGGGAATTTCTCTAAGCTCGTGTAAGGTATTTACAAACTACCAGGTGCTACAGGATTGCCTTATCTAGGTCTACAACAACCTATCTCAATTTTTAGAGATTCGACTTTGTTTGGATTTGGCATTCATATCTTGCTTATTACCAAAAGTTACAATGTTGCTAAGTTAAAATGAGCAATGCTGTGTATATTTCAGACCATTGGTCCTAGGATCGAATCATCTTATCCATTAGCTTTAGTTGGTTGGGTTTAGCCTAGGACCAACCTTGTTTCAGCCACAACATCCCTCTGACAGTATTGATGACACTAAATGGAAGTGTCCGTAAGGGTCTCTATGCACTATCGAGCTACAATCTTTGACACAAATACAAAAATCGTGACATTATTTTACTATTCATGTCTTATTACATTAGAATAAGTGACATGTGATTACATGTTATAATGAATTTGATAAACATGTTACATTTTTTGTATAAAATAATGAGTGTTCATGTGTTTGATTAATTGCAAGCAAGCTGAAATACAAGTTTGTATGCACACATTGAACAAGTTGGATGGAAATCCAAGTTTAATGTATATCAAAATGAACAATATATTATGTCATATCAATCATATAGTTACAAAAAGATGTTATGTCTCACTGGTATAATACAAAAATTGAATACCCAACAAATTTTGAATGTGTACAATAGAAATGTCAAATGTGCATAATACAAAAATTGAATATATACAATACAAAAGTTGAATACTTGACAAATGTTAAATGTGTACAATATAAATATCGAATGTGCACAATGTAAATCTAGAATATATACAATACAAAAGTTGAATATATGTCAATGTCATGTGATGACCACAACTACATATGTATATTACTATCAATTTCTGTGGCTATGAAGAATCATCAAAATTGAGCCTCTTTGATGCAGTCTGTGGCTCGCCAACCTTCTATAGAAGAAAAATTAAAATACACTATCAAATATCTTATCTATAAGTAATATGAAAATAACTAGAAATTGGGTTCTAAATTGTGGATAGTTGAGCTATTCATTACCTCATCCCTTTGTCCCATAGTTGAACTAAATAATAGCAGTAATGGGCTCCTTCGTTGATGGGTGGGACTCCTCACAAAATGATGAGGTAGAGTGATGATGGGAGACACAACTACCGATGAATCAATACTCACAAGAGGCACAACCTGTATGATAAGTGATAAATTGTTAGCATTATAGAGTGGCATTAGGTATTACAAATAGAGTTTTTTTTAAAAAAGTATTGCAGCCTAAGCTAGATCTCTCGTGCTAGAAGGAGGTACAAGAAGTGATTAATCAATGTTGGTATGAGGCACAACTTGTATGATAAGTGCTAAAATTTTAGCATTATAGAGTGGCATTAGGGATTACAAATAGAATAAAAAACAAAAAATGTACATCAGCCTGAGCTAGATCCCCTATGCTAGCAGGAGGTACAAGCATTGATGAATCAATCTTGGTATAAGGCACAACCTATATGGTAAGCATTCAAATATTAGAATTGTAGAGTAGGCATTAAGTATTTATATCACACACACAAGCAATCCAAATTGAGATCACAATAGGGCTTCAACTAATATTCTACATAATTATCTCTGGCCTCTGTTGTGTTTGACCCTATCTTTGACACTCATGAATCCTAATGAAATGAAATGGGAAAGGATTTACACAAAGTCTCAAATAGTGTTGTAATAGGTAAAAGATAAATAACACATGTTAATAAGAAAAATTGTTGATAATTATTATAAAACTAAAAAAAATATGTACTCATTTATAAATGCAACTGTTTAATATGTATATAGAACAAATGTATACTATAACCTAAACTTTATGAGAAGGAAAATATGAAAATTTACCTCTTCCATTGCCTCAACATTGACAATCTCAGGAGCATTCATCAACTCTAAAAAACTAAATTATTTCTACATATATTCAACAAACAAGTCAACACGTATTCATCAATATTGAGTACATGTATATAGATTCATTCATAATAAATTTAAAAATATAAACTTGACTTGTATTTAATAAAATTTTTTGTTTTTGTGTTCTTGTTGATTTTTTCCCTTTCCTCCAAACCTTGAGCTATGTGGAGTACCCTAAAGAAGAAACAAATCTAACATAAGAGGAATCAATGAGACACATCATGAGTTCAACTTAAATTGTAAACTTGATAGGTGTACAAGCTATGATATTGCATAGCTCTCAAGGCCAAAGTTAATGGTAGAAAGCATGGCATCATCAATTTGAGAAATTTTAGCCCCCGACAAGCCCTATAAAATAGTAAAGAGTATTGTTATAAATATGAAATAATTTTGTAAATGGAAAGAAGGCACAATAACAACAAGAAGATCATAGAAGGTCAAGAAGAAAAAAGGACTTGAAGGATGATATTGGAAGGATAGTACAAGGCCTAGAGAAGGAAAGGGAGATGCAAATGAACTTTTGGCACCTTATCAAGAAATAAAAGTGGAGATTCATGATCTTTGCACTCCTACAAGACACCCTATGTGATATGGAGGTTCTTCGATACGGATGGGTATATGGAGTATGAACTCACATGAGATTCATTAGATGGAGTTTGGGTATGCTAGGAACAAGATATGTGGATGAGGATTGGATGGATTTGATGAATTTTGGAGGGTTTCAATGATGGTAGGTTATGGAAAGGTATTATTGTACTTTTAATAATACCAATTAAGAAACAATATTTCAAATCCAATGTATTATTGTACTTTTAATAATATTTAAATTTTTTTATCTCAGGTGTTCTTGCTCCTAGCCTCGCACCTCTAGTAGAATGAATACTATGTGGCATTCTCGTACCATTTACTGCACCTTGCATTGCATATTGTTTGAACATATCAATCTAAAGTGTTATATAAAATTTAAAAAAATTACTTTTACGATATTTCCAGGTGATTAAATAATATCATGTCAAAACTCATGAGGTTCATTAGATGGGGTTTGGGTAATGTTAGGAGCAAGAGATGTGGAAGGGAATTGGATAGATTTGATGAATGAGAGGGTTTCAATGATGGTAGGAGATGGAAGAGGATCTATAAGTGGGTTGCTAGTGTCATACCAATTAAGAAACAATATTTTAAAGCCAATGTATTACTGTACTTTTAATAATATTTAAAAAACTTTACCTTGGGTGGTCTTGCTCCTAGCCTCACACCTCTACCAAAATGAGTACTCTGTGGTGTTTTCATACTTCTTGTTGCACCCTGCATTACATATTGTTCACATATCAATCTATAGTGATCTATAAAATATTATTTTTAACTTTTACGATATTTAGCTGATTAAATAATATCATGTCAAAACTTAAACAAACAAACAAACTTGTGTCCCATGTCCACCGAAGACCATTGCCATCAAATCATGTGTGAGTGTGAAATCCCCACCTTTGTATGAATAACAAGTATGCCCACTATGTAAAAATGGATTAGATGACACTCCATCTTGAGATAGATCCATATCTATCCCATCACACATGTATTGACAGCTAAAACAAAAATGTTGATTGGGCCCCAAAGATTGTAATGATGCACGTGATGACGATGCAAGTGGCACAAGTAAAGATGATAGTGGTAGTGCAAGTGACACAAGTAGGGATGACACTGGTGGTCTAGGTGACACAAGTAGAGATGGAACTAGTGGTGCAGGTGATGTTGATGGAGCTGTCATACATTGTGATGATCAAGGTGTCATAGGTGATGATGATGGAGCTGTCACATGCTGTGATGATCCTAGTACCATAGGTGATGTTGATGGAGCTGTCATATATTGTGATGACCCTAAAGGTGCATATGATGATGGTCGAGGTGCCATAGATGAAGGAAAACCACCTAACTATGAGTCATGCTCAATGATAACATCTATCAATGATGCACACACATGAAGAGTCTATAAATCAATAGAATCCTTTACAATTGATGGGAGCACAACATGAGGCATGGTTTTTGTGATGTACATTTCCTCTCATGTTGTGGTACCACCCTATAAGCCCCAGGTCTATCATATGTAGAGCCTCTCCCTCTACCATAGAACTAATGGATGTTAAAGTAATTTGACTTCTTTCCAAGGATGAACTCACAATATAGCTTTATCAAAAAATATAGAGGCACATCATAATTACTGTGAGGCCTCACCCCAACCCATCGTAGCATAGTGATACATTATTATTATTTTGATATTCACGGCTCGAGATATCGAGACATTATCTGATGCTTAGAACATACTATATTATTTCATGTTGTGTGATGTTACTTTCAGATATATTTGATGTTTGTCATTTAATGTTTCATGTATATGTATGCTGATGAAATCAGTAAATGTAGGATTGAGACTTGATTTAAGAGATTTTAAATGGTTAAGAATTAAGCAGGATGAAGAAACCCTTATTGATGTATGTTTCAATTTATGTGAATTTCTTATACGTATACATATATGTACATGTGATTTTATGGGACTACTAATGTGTGGAATGAGTGTGCAGATATTTTAGCCGAGAAACCCTATAGAGGAACAGAACTGATCTCTATGTGCTACTTTTGGAAACCTTTTTGTTTGTAATTCAAGTATTGTATTGTGAGATGTATGTATGTATCTTTCTGTGTTCAGTGAATGTTAGTGTTCGTAACTATGTTCTTTTAGTGTCGCTTGATACTCGTAAATTGTTTATGTTCTTCAGTGTGCTGATTAGGGTTAGTTGTATAACCTTTGGACCCAAGTTGGTTTAAGTTAGTGTCAGTTTTCTATTTGGTTCTGAATCGAGGTTAGTCATCTCTTAATCCAGATTAGTGCTTAATCTGCATTGTTAGAGTTGTTAGATGGTCCTATTTTATTCCTAGCTTTTGTTTGGCTCTAAACTTATTCCTAAGGCTTAAAACAAGAAATAATTATACCCAAAGGGTATGGGTATGGGTTGGGGGTCTTTTCCAACCCCTAAGCCCCTTTTATTGACTTTTGAGGCCACTCAAAAAGTCTCTTTTTGCCTTTGTGCGAAAATTGACTATGGCTACCATGAGTTGCCCCACCTCACCTCTATTTAGTGTTTAACCATATTGTGGGTTGAGATAGGAGCTTCTAGATTTGTAGGTGGGTGGGAGTAGTTATTGATCCCTTTGGTGGTTGATTTTGAGGCTTATTTAGAGGCCCTTCTTGGACTAGTGGAGGTTGTTACCCAATCTCTACATCTAGAGAGGAGTCTTGGAAGATTGGAGCAAGGAAGGGAAAAGCTCTATTCAAACTTGTTAATTTCTATTACCTCTTTGTGAAGGTACAAATTCTCATCTCCCTTGTGCAGATTTTCATGTTTGTTTCATGCTTATGCTACCTTGTTGTTATGTGAATGTTTGTATGATTCTGGGTATGTTGGGAAGATTTGAAAACCATGTTATTTTGGATGATTTCCTTTCATGTTTATGTTTGCAATTTTGAGATTTTTCTTGCATGGGTGTTTTGGTACTACTCACCCTTGGATAGGGTAGAAGTGACCAATTTTGGGAAAGGTCTGTTTAGTTGGACTCCAACCAGTGTAGAGTCTCTTCTCGGGATGAGAAAAGGGAGAGAGGGTAGGGTGTTATGGGCCCCTACCCGTGAGCACAAACCTCGTATGAGTATGGCATGTTTAAATGGAAGAATGAAAGCTCTTGGTTAATAGCCCCAATTGGGCATTTGATTTGGTGTTGTGCTTGACTTCTCCTGTTGGAAGAATCCACCTTTCCCTAGTGTTGATTCATTGTGAATCATATTATGAAAACCTTGTATGAATATGCATGTTTGAATTGTTCTTGGTCATGCTTTTGGTCACCTGATCAAATTTTGTTCCCTCCATGGTTTTAGAAATGGGTTTTAGAAATTGTTATGAATTCCCTTGATGAGGGTCATGAAGAAAATTCAATTAAATTGTTGTAATTTGGGATTGATATCCTATGTAATTTACTTTTCAAACTTTGTTGTAATGGCAACAAATTCGGGTTTTCTTCCTGGTTCTTTCTCGGCTGAGCCTTTGAATCAGGTTTGCCAATAAAATTGGTGTTTGAGTATAATTGGTTATCATGTGATTTAATCGTGATTTAAATTTAGATGGATGCACATCAAAAATAGGATGGAATTGATGTTGATTTAATTTGGCAAAAATTCAATTTTTCTTATATGTTGAAAACAAAAATTATGATCATGCATGTAGATTCAGTTTTCATGATTACTAGAATCAAACAATTATTGCATTATTGAATAAAATGAATAATTCAAATTCTTGGCATGTTAAGGTTGTAACAAGTCTTTATAGATATTCTTTAAAAAGAAATAATGACAAAGGTCGAATTATTCCAATTTAAGTCATATAGGAGATCAAATGATTATGGTGTCAATGTGACTCAAGCTATGGTATAAATGTTTTAAATTTATCAAAAAAAAAAATACACCTTAAAATATAGACAAAAAAATATATACATATACTTTGCCTTGTAATCTATACTTAGAAATTTTTTCAAAAAAATACACTCCCAGGAGCAAAATTGCTCACTGGAATTTGTATGGGAGACCATTTTAATTTGAAATGGACAACAAAGAATATTCCTTAAATTATCCTTTTTATTTACATTTTGAAATAAAAAAAAATAGAGAAAAGACATAGATATACATGATAAAATTACAAAGAAAAATTCAAAAAAATATATATCTTATAACATCTTATCCTAAATATCTCCTCACCTATAAAACTTTTTGAGTTTATTGCTTACCCATTGGCCTTGGTGGACGTCAGTTTGGATTGGATTTTTAAAGGAAGTTATGTCCAATCTTAGTCAAGGTTTTCTTGATGGGAGGGTGACATCACCCTGCCACCCTATCCCATCTCCATCTCCCTCACCATTTTAAGCACTCAGCTTGGAAGGAAAAGCATTTAAGTGGGGTGAGTTTGCAAGTTGTCTTTAATTTTGAACTTAGCTGCCACCACCTTTCATTCCTTATTCCCTCTTGTCTCTGCTCACGTGCTCCTCTACTTGGGATACATTTCCTCCAACTTGGGCTACATGGGAGAGTGTAAGGATGTTGCCATGTCAGTGACATGACATATTTTAGGCTTTGGGTTGAGTTTTTGGTTGTGATAGTAAAGATTGCCAAGGAAATCTGCTTTTAAAATTTTTCCCCTCCATGCAGTCAGTGTACCTTTTTGATGTGATGAGTGGAGGGGCTTTGAATTGTGTGGGGGCCTAGGGAGAGGTGTAGGGGTCAAGTAGCTAGGGTGGTTAGGAATCCTAGGTTAGTTTTAGGATAAGTTATATATAGGTTAGCATGCTTGTTAGCTAGTTAGATTTTTATTTATGTTTTTTCAAAAAGTTTTTAGTTTAAAATTAGTTTAGATGGGTTGCTTTTATTAAGTATTAAATTTAGTTAGTTTCTTTTTATAATTTAAGATTAATAGTATTTATAGTGTTAGTTAAGTTATGGGATTATTATAAGAAATCAATTAGTTTTATTTTAAAAATATAGATGAAAGTTAATTTCAATTTTTGATTCATTCAATTTTTTAGAGATTATGGATGTAATCATTAATTTAGATTTGATTTCTTTTAATTAAATTTTAAATGTATTTAGTTTTAGTATTGAAGTTAGTTTGAAATTTTGAGTATTAATTGGTTTTAGATTTAAGGTTATTGTCTATTTAAATTAAGTTTAAATGTAGATGTTATTTGCTGAGATGCTTCATTAAACTAATTTTGAAGTCATCCACATCATTATTTAAAGAACTTTTACTATAATGTTGTATAAGTAATGTAAGAACATAATTTTATTGATATGAATCTACTAACGAAAGTTTCAAAATCTTAACGATGTATTCATCCACTAGACTTTTAAACTTAAGATGAATCGTAGTGAACCTTCACTTCTCTTGTAGGAGATCAGATTTAAAACTTAGACCATTTTAATTATTAATTTAAAAAAAAAATTGTGTGTTTTTGCCCTCGTAGTTTGGGCATGATAATTACTACATGGCAATAGGTCAAATACTATATACCACTTATCTCAAAAACATGATCTCCTCCTAGCATAAGTGCACCAATGAATAGGAAAACTTTTGGTTGTGTGTAATAGGGAGTTGCCAGATAGGATCGGCGAAAAGAGAACATATAGTACCTATCTTTACATCTTTATATTTCACTTGCTGATATGATAACTTATCAGCATAAAATGCATGACACCTGTCCCTCTATGTACCCCATTTTGTAACCTCCCTAGACACCTCATTTGCATTTTGGGCCATTTTTTCAAGTGTATTCACTAGGGTTCAGTGGTGAACAAGTGTAGATGGCTGCATCCTATTAACCATTTGGGTAATGTTAGTACTATTTTGTGAGAGGTGGATTATGAGGTCCTCTTGTGTTGTAGTTAAATGATGTAATTGTATGTGTTGAGGGTTTATAAGAGGTGGTGGTTGTTGAATGAGAACATTGATTGGAGGGTTTTGTGGTTGTGTCACTATGGGTGGAAGGTTTTGTGGTTGTCTCACAATGGGTGAAGGTTTTTGTGGTTGTGTCACAATGGGTGGAGTATTTTATGGTTGTATTGTGATAGGTGGAGGGTTTGATTGTGTAGGAGGTGATCTTTCTTCTCTCCTTCATTTTCTTGGATTCCTTGATGCATCTATATTAAAAAAAAAATTAAAAACAATTACAAAACTTATAAATTATAAAATTTTGTTAAAAAAATACATCAACAAGGAATAGAATGAAGACTTGCCTTGTTTTTGGGGCAACATGGATGGAGATGCAATCAAAAATTAATTTATATGGTAAACCCAATCAGGTTTTGGTGTTCTCACTATGCAATTCATGTTGTTGTTGTCATTTGAGGGTATAAAAATGCCCTCAAACATGGATAGTAGTAAAAATATATACTTTACCCTGATCGGATTTTGTAAAGTATATTGGTCAGGCTTGGATACTAGACCTGCCTGACATTTCACTTTTAAATAACCCGATTGGGTTATTGAAAATTTTGCTTTTTTTTTCGGGGAGGGGGGGTTGTCTACTTTTTTTTACACCATCTTGGTGCACTTACCCAAGTTGGGGCTAAACAAAATGTGAGAGTAGATAATGTGGCACTATTAGGTAAAGAAAAATCTTTGTTATGTTCTTTAGATTAATAAAATACTTATAACATCAAAAAAAATATTTAGAATTAAAACCATTTATTTCTTATTGCAGGGGCACATCAGCCTTGTCCTCAAAAAAAGAAGAGGAAGCCTCATCTCATAATATAAGAACCAAAAGAGCCACAGAATGTCGAAGATAGCCATGATGTGCCTATTATCCTTTATCGTCAACAAAAGAAGAAATGAATGTTAAAAACCTTGTTTGATGATTTTTTACGAATGTTTCTTATTAATGAATTTAATGTCATGTTATTGAATATTTTTATGTTATTATAATGATTTACATGTTCATGAATTATTAATGAATGTTTATAGGTATTAATGAAAGATATGTCGTATTAATGGATGATATGTGAATATAATGATTGATGTGTTCACAAATTATTGATGAATGTTGATACGTATTAATTAATTATATGTCATGTCAATGAATGTTATGTGATTATAATGATTGAATGATATACTTCTAAAATGAATGAATGAAATATTTACTTCATTGTTAATGGAGAATTTAGAGTGATTATAGGTGGGGGAGAGGCCAAATGAGCTTCCAACTTCACATGGTTGGCCTTGTTAACTAGAGAATATGAAAGGATTTTTGAAACCAAGTGAAGCTCAAACTAAAGCTATCGAGTTGGGAGCAAACAAGACTTTCAGTTTGGAGGCAAGTGGCATCCTATAGTGGACTGGGTTGAAAGTGAACTAGAAACTTTTTTCTTTGCATTATCTTTTATCTTCGCTAATTTTTATATAAATTGCTATATTGTGACTCAAGGATTCCACCACCAATCTATTTTGTCAGAAAAAATGGGGATTACAATGGAAAGTTGGAGTTGCATCGTGGTCATAATGTTCTTGGTTTTTGCTATCACAACAAAAGCCAACTATTACAATAATATGTGCTATTTATATGCCAAGCAAGGCTCTTCTTTGTCTCATAACTACAAAGATTCTTTCACTAAATCTCTTCTTTTATTCGAAGGCCAAAATTCCAAGAAACTTCTAGCTAATTAGAGAATGAGATGGTGAGGAGTTTCTGGCCTTTCTGATGGGTCTATTAAAAAGGCACATTCAAATTATTTGAAAGCTTAAGTATACTAAGTTTTGATAGTTTTTGCTCAATAATAATGAAGAGGGTAAGCCTTTTAAGTGATAGTGGTCTAATACTATGTCCAATACCTTGTCTCTTTAGCTCAAGGTGCTCTATTCTATTAAAAATTAAGTAGGTTTGATATTTTTATATAGTTTATTATCATTGTTGTTGTGATAGGTGGATTTGATAGGAGGATATTATGACACCACTACTCACCCAGAGACTATTTTAATCAACCAATTTTTTCAAAACCTTGCTTACTATTGGATATGAATATCATTGTATTTCATTTATTTGGGATATCATAATTTGAATTGCTTTCTTGTGAATAATGTTTAATTGTCAACCCTACTTTTTAAATTCACATTATTTCAAGTACAAGACAATAGAACATTTGTAATGATTTGTACTTATTTGATTCCTTGCTTTAAGAAGTTAAATCTATAATCAAGAATCCATGAAATCAACCATTGCTATAAATTTGAAGAGTACATTTAAAAAAAATTATCCTTATCAAAAATGAAAAACAACTCAATAGCATATTACTTCCTTCTCATTCTCAAATTTTGACCCCCACCCATAAACTCCAAAATCATTCTTGGTTGCATGCAACATTGACATTTCTAACCACAAGTCCACTTTCAACAAACTTGTGAATAATTGTATGTGTTTCAAGTGTTGAGAACTATGTTTCAACCTTGCAAGCTCTTTTTTTGGAAAACTCTAGAAAATTGTAGCTGGAAAACTCTAGAAAAGTTTTAGAAAATTCTATAATTTATTTGTGGTAGTTTTCCACATGTTTATGAGTTAGAAAAAGGTGTATGAGTTGTTAAAAATGTGTCTAGTCTCTAGAACAATGTAGAAGGGCTATTTTTAGAGTGTAAACAACTCATTATATGACTTTTATGGGGGTCTAAAATAGAGAACAAAAATTTTGGACAAAAATGCTATTCTTGGAGTTACAAATTACAAGTGGGTAACATGTGGCATGATTGTTTTGCCCATGGTTTTGTAAAACCAAAAATGGTTTTCAAGTGGCAAATCATTATAAAAGGAGGGTTTGGGGAGATGTTTGTATCATCAAGTTTAGTTTGCAATATTGGTGCTAGAAGGAGTCTCTCTTAGGCCGAGTCTGAGTTTGAGTTGTGGTGATATACTCCTGCAAGAACTTGCATTGCAACTATATTGTAATCTTCCAGATTTGAGAATACATTGTGTAGGTTTTAGAGGGTGGGGTTTTTCTCCTGGAAGGGTTTCCCCATAGTAATCATTGTGTTATGTGTTCATTGTTATTTTGATTAAGTCATTATGCATTTCTTGAGATCTCTGAAATAGTTAATAGTTGAATTTGCATAATCATCCTATCAAGACTAGTGTAGGAAGCAATTTTGTGCACCTTTGCTTCCTTACATCAAGAATTTCAAGATAGTATATTTTCCCATATCCAAAAGGTCTTTCCTTCTACTGACTTTTATTCTTTTCATATCTCTCCTTTTTAGAAATTGTCATATTTTGATATAAATTTGGTAGATTTTCCATCATGTGGCTTTAATTGCACCAATTCTTTACATTTTTTGAATTAGATTCATATTCATGTGCCCATTCAACATCTCTACTATCAAGTGAATTCCAATCAATTACACCAATAAATGCATATGGATTAGCTTCTGGTATGTCAGAATGAGTGTCATTGATCTTTGCAAAATACCTCCTCTTGGCTTTGTGAAAAGCCTCTTTTACTGTTGAGTCATCCCACTTTTCTATTTGTGGGAAGAAAATTGTGTATTTCTTTCCCTCTCAAAATTCTTTCCATGGAAGTAAGACAATAAAACATAAATAAAAAATTACAACTATATACATTGTTACCTACAGATTGTATGCTTTCAAAATATGTTCATGCAATGTACATGTGTGATGATGAAGTCCAACTAGCTATTCTTCATAATATTTTGTGTTGTTATTCAAGAGATTGTCTTTTAAAATAATGACATGTTTCATGCCTTTTGATCAAGTTTTCAATCAATATCTTGCACGTTGGCCACTTTCTAATGATTATATTGAGTGTGATAGGAAACACCCACGATACTAGTATCATTTTTATTAAGAAGAATTTGTGTATGGTGATAGATATGATTATTAAAGAAACTTTACTTTATACTCTAGTATTTTTTTAAAATAGGTTTTCTTTATATTTGGTTACAATAACCATTATATAGAATACTTGTCCACACAAAAATGTCCTATAAAAAATTATATAAAATTGATTTCTAAAGAAATCATCTCAATAATAATTGATTCTCTTAGTTCTTTCTATGACAATGAGATGGTTTGTGTGGCTAGCTAGGTTTTTGAGTTTGGTAACAAATATAGAGGTACACATAGTGATTCATTACAATCTAACATTCACCCATTTTATTGCTCTTAGTTTGTATATCATGTAAGTATATCCTGCCATAAACCTTCTAAATTAACTAATAGCAAAAATAATGGAATATTCCTAATATATATTCATTAAATTTATGTAGGAAAAATTACTTTGGGGAGAAACATGGTTGCAAAGGGCCACTACAAATGGATCTTACCTAAACTACATTCAAGTAAATGGCCATATGTTGGGTGCTGAGGAAAATGTGAATATATTCAGCTGAGATGATAAACATGTAGGAACTCGATTCATTCTAGCAAAGGTAATTAAGCTCAACAAATCTCCCATATTTTTCCAAGCCTTTTCTTTTGAATGGTTTTTTGTTGAATGGGTATTATCTATTTTAAACATAACCTTGATAAAGCAATCCAAGAACTTGATGGAAAAACTATTGATGGTCCTAATAAAGGTCCTCAGTTCAAGATATAGGTTATTTTTTAAATTTCCATTCAAATAATTTTGTGCTTGTGCACCCTTCCATTTAATATCACTTTTATTGTTTGTACATGATAGTTTTGTTTCTATTTTAAAGCTCCAATGTTTTTAGTATTGACCTAATATCAAAATATAGATTATAAAGTCCATTAGAATTCTTATTAGCTTCATTGAATATTACCTCAAGTATGAAACCTCAGCATGAAGACTTAGACAAGTCTTGATGTTGTATGCTTTCGTGACAAAGAAACACATTATGATTGGTCATGAGTGCTGCAACAAAATTTTATGCTTGAATTGGTTGGTCCTTGATTGTAGATATGTGCTCAATTGATTTGACTATGCTTAATTGGATTTTCTTGTAGCAGGTAATAGTGATAGGACTTTGAAATGAGATGAGGAGTTGTACTTAAATGCAACATACACCATAACAAATTTGTTTTTTTAGGGAAGGTTGATACCAGAAGCAAATTATTTGCATCTTTATTCACTATCTCACCACTTCTTTTGATGTTGAAGGATCATCTAGACCGGTACTCTTGTATTTATTATGATCTGCTAATCTTCTTTGAAGAAAAATATTAACTCCATTAGACCTTTGATGAGTCCCTTCAGCTATTCTAGAACTTCACTCCCAACAATTATGCCCAGTTGAAAAAATGAGCAACTTTTATAAACATGTAAATTCTTCCACTATTAGATAGAAGTTGAACTTGAGAACAACAAAAATTGAACTTTTTGAAGATATGGGGTGAAAATATTGTGGAAATTTTTGAAATTAATAGAATAAAATTAAAAGAGAATTGAATCATTAATGTATGAGAATAGAAAATTCAAGTTGATCCTTGGAAGTCATGATAGATTCAATATGATATGTATTTAGTGATATCTGATCATCAAAACACAACTTATCTATATGGAAAAGAAGAAAATCAATATGTGAGAAAGATCATTTACTCCAAGCAAATGAAATGTTTTATTTTTCAAATAAACTACTCTAATTCTAAAAATAGCAGAATACATAATATAGTCTACAAACTTGAAAAATGAATATCTCATAAAGTTCTACATGAGTCTTATGGATTAAAGCCATGGATATCCTTTTGGATCGAACTCCATGATCCATCATAACGATTGCAAGCACATAATTTTTATCCAAAAGCCAAACAATATTACAAACTATAAAGATCCCCAACTATAATCTTCAACAATAATATCTATATTTTTTGTTACTCCATTTTGAGAAGGGTATGCAAATATTTATGCTCTCTTGACTATGATGAGTGTGTGTGATGTCTATCATTAGATATTGACTATTACTGCTTATAGAATATAGTATCATTTGAAGCTCTTGTAGCATTGTATATGAGACTATTGTTTGAAAGTAGTAGTGGATTAAAAGGTGTAAATTGACAGATTAGGTTTTAATTTTATTTTTTTTAAACTATTACAGTCATTGATATTTCTAAGTAGCATGCCCTTGAGGGAGAAGACCATTGAATCATCTCTAGGAGCCATCGATATTTTGACACAACTTGTCACTTACGGTATGAAAAACCTGTCAAATATTCTTTGGCATGAGTCAATATTTTGATGTGGCCCATTTTCGATGGTATGAAAAACCTTTCGAATCATTTGTGGATGTCATTGATATTTCAACATTTCAAACTAGTAGTCTGATGTTGCTATGTTGCATTAATGGGGATATTTTTGATGGAGTATCCCATAGCTAAATCGTAGCTATGGAGTGCATCAAACTTTGATGAAATTCTAGCGACATTATTTTTTGACCTTTCAACCTCAAAGCGTCAAAAAATACGTCCAAATTTACTAGTACCTATTGGATTGCACACCTTCTTAGGTCTTGACAGATCAGAGATTAAGGGATTCTTTTTTTCTTAAAATTTCTTAGTTGGTTATCAAATGCATTAGTAAGTAGTGATTCTTGGAGATCGTTGGTTTCTTGGATTGATTGGTTAAATCTTCTCTTGTGATCTTTTGATCGATTACATGTCAATGTTGTTTGAATCCATGCTTGTTTCTTTAAAAAGAAATGTATTGGCTTTTATTTATCCTTGTTCCAAGGATCTCCAAGAGGGGCATTATGTTTGGTATCAGAGCCCATCTTGCAACATTGAGATTTTTGTGTTATGCTCCCACTACGATATTGTTTTGGTTTCGCATAATAGTATCTTATTTTGGCTTATGCTATGATAATTATATTTGTTGTGTATGACTCTAACTCTTATCTTGTTGTTCCCCTAGAGATGCCTCCTACACATAGACTTGATGGTCAGAGGAATAATCGACATAATAATGGTGAAGAAGAACACCATGATGAGGAATGTTAGGATGGTGGGGGAGGACAAGGTAATAACAATCTAGGTGGAATGGAGGTATTGGTGCCTTTGATGCAGGATCTTATAGCTTGGTTGAGACCTCGAGTTGAGGAAAAATGACATGACCATGTGCTAGAATGCTTTAGAATAACTGAGAGGGGGCTGAATTAGTATCCAAGGTCCACATGTACAAATAAAAATTTTTAGTTCTTAATAGCTTCATATCCATAAAACCATATCATACATGCATCCATTAGATCATACAATAACTCAACTTAGTAGGTTGTTGTCCTAGGTCAAAATAAATTTGCAGAAATGTAAACACAAAATACCACAAACTTATTAACACAATTTGACACAAGGATTTTATGTGGAAACCCAATTTGGGAAAAACCACCAATAACATGCTACCCAATTTCACTCTTCTAAAGTGATGCCCTGTTAAAGGTAACAATACACATTGTTAGATGTGACTAGGTTAAAGGATTTCAATCACCCTATTAGGAGTGAGCCTTGTTAGAGGGCATTAGAAAATTCCATTAGAATGACACCTGATTAAAGGATTTACAAATGACTATTAGGTCAACGTTAATCCAAAGGATTTATCCACACTGATACAGTTGTTAGAAAGTAACAATAGGGTTTGATTGAATAATAGAATACAACTCACTTGCAGATTAAAAATCTCTCATTCAATCCTCCATTCTACTTGGCATTCATACTCTTCATCTCTGACAAATTGTTCACCCTTCAAGTGTTCAACCTCTTAAGCCTTCTTGCTTTATATGCCAAATGCAGTCTCTTCCATTCGGACACCATATGAAGCAACACCCTAGACTTCTTGGCTTCCTTAGGTTCTCACACATGACAAAATTTTCTTGTAGCCTTCTATATCTATAAATAAATAATTTAGATCTTTTTTTATTTAACCACAATCATCCATTTTAGGGTTAGGTAAGATTCAATGAATCTACCTAGTTATCCATTTTAGTTCCTCTAGAAACTTCTTCTACAATCTTCCTTGAATTTGCTTCAAAATGGTTTATCTTCAATTTTGTGCCACCATCTCATCACACTTATCTTTCACATGCTTCACATAATTTAGTAAATCAAATTAGTTAGCTTAGATTGGTCAAAATTTTAATTTAATACCTTTTGTTGTCACTTGACATCTACAATGTTCACTTGGAAATAACAGTCTTATGATGCTCGACCAACACTAGGTTGCTTGACACCAACTATGTCTTCTTAGCTCAGTCACTACTATTATTTCCCTAATTCTCGACACTTACTAAATTTTATGATGCTCGACATATACTAACTTTTTGCTCGGCTTGAACTAGAATTTTCTCGATTTACACTATTTGCTTGGCCAGGCTTGGTAGCCACTTTTTATGAAAACACTTCTTCTTGGCTTAGTTAAAGTAACCATTTACTTTTTCCTTAAGTAGATCAACAATACACAATATCATCAATGTTTTACTTGATCTTATTGCTCCTTTTATACACTAGATAACTCAACCTTTCTCTATGTTCTCTTGTTATCCTCTCTTTTCAAATCATCTTCATCAATCAAACAAATGATAGCATTTAGACCAAAAAGCAATTGTCTCACTAGCAAGTAGCAAGTTTGACATCGTTGACAAAATAATAATCATTCCATGATAGGTTTTACACTTCAAACAATCTATTTTCAACATCATGGCCAAGAAGAGGGATCTCACCATGGAGACTCCCACATATTAGAGCATGGAGGCAGAGAAGAGAGTGGGCATGAATGCAAGTGTTCACACACACTACCTGACAATGCACCATAGGAGAGGTTGTGGTCAAGATGATGGAGATTCAATCCAAATGGACATGATGAGAGACCTTCAAATGTCTAAACCACTGCTATTTGATGGCCAAGGAGGAGATGTCAAGGCCAAGAGGAGATGTCAAGGCATGGACATATTTACTAGATATGCGGTGTTGCTTCTCCTTGAATCTATATGAGAGCAACATGAAGGCCCATTATGTTGTTACACAGTTGAGGGACCATGGATCTATATGGTGGGATATGGAGAGCAAGAATCTTACCTAGGAGATCTTTGAGGAGAGGTTTAGGGAAAAATTTCTATCTCCACAGTATCAAGAGGCTCATGTTGATGAGTTCCATGAGATCAAATAGGGGAATCTTTCAATGGATCAGTATGAGAGGTGCTTGTTTGGGCTGAGATAGTACTCCAACTACCATTATGATGAGGTACTCCTCACGCAACATTTTGTCAGGGGTCTTAAAGACTCTATCATTGATGTTGTTCATCTTCAGCAGCCTAGGATACTTGCATTAGTCATTGAGAAGACAAGAATTATTGAGATCAATGTGGCTAGGGGCTTTAGTGCTAGATCAAGATCTCAAAGCTATAATACACAATCTAGTGGGCAAAGTGCACCACCCCCTCATACATAGGTTGCAGCATAGGGCCAAGCCCAATCATCGCCTGCACAAGGTGGTTGTAGTCATTAGGAATGATGACCCCAACATTATCGATACAAGGATAGAAAGATTTTAGGTACCACAAGAGGAAAGTGGTATGGACAAAGTCAAGGTCAGTAGATATAGAAAATTCATCCATCTCAAGATAATCAATAGGACTCTAGCAGAGGGAGTGCACCATATTCTAGTGCTTCCCAGGATGGACATGGATCTAATTCCAATTTTAGAGGAGCATGATTTTCATGTGGTCAGATCAGCCATAGATCAGTGGAGTATCCTATAAAGACATCTTCAAGACCTAGTAGAGATGCAACCATGTTTGAACCCATTGTGCGTGATGTAGGAAGATCCTACGAAGTTTTTGCGGTGGTTGAAAATCATCAAGATGAGCACTAGGGTACCATAGTTGAGGCCTTGCATGGTACTCCTTCTATAGTATTAATTGATTTAGGTGCCTTAGATTCTTTTATTTCACCATCCCTTGTTTAGAGATGTGGGCTATTGGTTGTATGATAGGTTAATAAGTGGCAAGTTGAGTTAGCTACAAGTTCCAAGGTGATTGTGGATTCCATAGTCAGTGGTTATGTTTTGGACTTGGGTACCTTCACCACCATAGTTGATCTTCATATCCTAACCTTAGGGTCTTGTGACATTGTGTTGGGTGTGGATTGGTTAGCCTCCCATCAAGAGAATATAGATTGTTGATGTAAGTTGATACAGTGTGTGGATGACATAGGTGGGCAGTTGGAGCTTATAGGGGTCTAGAGGCTAGTTTCACTTCAGATGATCTCAACTAAGTAGCTAAACCAGAGTGTACGACATGGATTTAAAATGTTTTTGGTCTTTTTAGTGAAGTTGAGGAGGCTAAGAGTTATGAGGTAACTTTGCATGATCATCCACTCCTTCATGAGTATGTAGATGTATTCCTTGATGAGATACCAAGTATGCCACTGGGACATGGCATTGATTTTCATATTGATCTCATTCTAGGAGCAGAGCCTATTCCGCAAGCTCCTTATCATAGGACTACTCAAGAGTTGAGTGATCTCAAATTGCAATTAGAGGAATTATTGGCAAGGGGGCATATTTATCCTAGTGTATCACCATGGGGTGCACTAGTCATCTTCGTGAAGAAGAAAGATGGGTCATTACGTTTATGCATTGATTACCAACAATTGAATAAAGTGATAATGAAGAACCAATACCCCTTGCCAAGGATTGATGACTTGTTTGATCAGGTGAAGGGAGAAAGACTATTATTAAAGATTGATCTTAAGTCGAGATACCATCAGCTTTAGATTCATGAGGTTGACATTCATTAAACAACTTTTCTATGGGCATTATGAGTTTGCAGTTTTACCATTTGGGTTAACCAATGGGCCATCAATGTTTATGAGTTTGATGAATGAAGTACTTTGCATGTACCTTGATCAATGTGTCTTCATTTTCTTAGATGACATATTGATCTATTTTGAGTTCATTGAAGAGCACAAGGTCCATTTATGTCAGGTGTTGAAATGCTTACGAGACCATCAGTTGTATGGAAACTTGCATTCTTCCAATCTGAGGTGAAGTATTTGGGGTATATCATCATAGGTGATGGTATTGCAGTGGATCCAGAGAAAATTAGAGCTATCACAAATTGGTTGGCACCTACTAATGTTTTAGAGGTTTGCAGTTTGATGGGATTGACAAGTTACTACCATTGATTTGTAATGGACTTCTCCCTAGTGGCTCATCCTATCACTTCTCTTCAATAGAAAGGGAAGAAGTATATTTGGTTAGATCAGATTGAGTCAACATTTGAGGCTTTGAAGGAGCAATTGACCAGTGTGTCAGTTCTTGTTGTGCCTAATCCTATAGGGGACTTATTTTTTTGCACAGATGCAGCATTGGAGGGTGTGGGTGCAATGTTTATGCAGGATGGTCATGTGATTATATATGTGTCTAGAAAACTCAAAGACCATAAAATTAACTACCCCACTCATGATTTGGAACTTGTGACAGTTGTACATGCGCTTGTATGTTGGAGACATTTCCTTTTGGGACACAGATTTGAGCTCAATAGAGATCATTGTAGCTTGCAGTATATCTTTACTTAGCTAAACCTAAATGCATGAAAACATCAATGGATGTAGTTCTTGCATGAATTTGATTTTTATTTTCAATACATCAAAGGGAAAGAGAATGTCATTGCAGATGCCTTGAGTAGGAGACAACATGAGATATCAATTTTCTCATTGGGAGTGGATTTACGAGGCCATATCTTGGAGGTCTTACCTAGTGACATATGGTACTAGGAGGTGAGGTTAGATATTGAGACTAGATGTACCCTTGAGGGGAAGTTTTCAAGTTATTCCCTAGAGTCCAATGGATTTTTGTGATACTTGGGGTGCATTTGTGTGTTTGTGTTGGGCATTCTTTGTACCTTGATTTTGTCAAAAGAACATCATGCACCATATTCTACACATCTTGACGTCAAGAAGAAGCATACCAACCTTAGACAATTGTAATTTTGAGTAGGGATGAGGCATGATTTTGCTAATTTTGTTTCTTGATGTCTTGAGTGTCAGAGAATGAAAGTAGAGAATCAACATCTAGTAAGCCTTTTGTAGCCGCATACCATTCCAGAGTGGAAGTGGGATACTATTGTATCATCAAAAAATTGAAGCAATTCCATTTAGAACTAGTTTATCCCTCCAAATAGGTTGCTTGGGGTCATGTCAAGTGTCTTAAGTGAGTATTTGACTAGATCTGGCTTTTTTCCCCCCTATATCAAGCTTCTCTCTCCCTTTTTTCCAACTCTTTTCTAGCAATCTTTTCTAAATATCTAAGATCTTTGACCTTTTGGATCAAAGATGATCTTCTGGGTCAAGGATGATCTTCTGGGTCAAGGTGGACCTCAACTTTTAACAAGGTCAAGGATGACCTCGACCTTACCTAGGTTAGAGTCGACCTTGGCCCTAACCCTAGGTCCAAATTTTAGGTTCTAGAGGTTTTGGGATATCAGGCTTCAGGAAGTTTTATTTCTCACTTTTGGGTTGGCTGTTTTAGATTTCAGAAAGGTAAACTCTTATATTGTATTTAATTTAGGTTCATTTCTAGGGATTAAGGCCTGATCAAAATTTAATTCTCCTATGTCATCATCTCTAGAAGTCTGTGTCCTAGACCAGTATAAAAGGAAGCCTTTCTCTCTCATCTTCACATCCATTTTTCCATCATCAAGCATCTGCCTTCCATTGAATTTGAACATAAGTGCAATCAAGTGATCAAGAAAGAAAGGAGAAGGAAATAATTCATGCTTTAATTACTCTTCAAGCATTCAATTCATCAAGGAGATCCATTGATAGCTATTGAAGGATTCAATCTCTTTGGAGCCCTCTTGTTGAAGATTCTAACATCCACATTCATTAAAGCTTCTTTCTATTCCAAGATCCATTCAAGATTGGTGTTAAATATCTAATGGAATTGATTTGATACATCTTACATTAAATTCTACATTTATTTGGAGCATACATAATTGTGGATTCAAGGATTCAAATCCTCCACAAGGATCTCAACATAAACAAGGTGAATAGTTCCAATTACTTTTTTTATCTATTTTTCAATTTCACTTCCATTTTTAAAGGTTAATTCCAAACTGGGGTTTGACCAAGGAAAATCCCTCATCCAACAAACAAAACCCCCTTTTCTTGCAAGAACAGGTGTGCGAAAATGAATATCAATGCAAATTTGAGTACCCTTTTGGACAAACTTTCAGGATCCATAAACAAAATTTCCGTTGGAGTAGTGTAGGTCAAGGTCAACTTTTTTGGGTAATATTGTACCTTGAGGTAAGATCTCACCCCAACTTTGGATCAAGGTCGACCTTCCTCAAAAAGGAAAAGGGTTTCTAGGTTTTCTATGTTTCTGTAATTCTAGTCTAGATCTAGTTGCAAAATTTCTCGAAACTATACACATACATTAAAAAAAAAAATTCCAAATTTAATCTACTTTAAGGTTGGTATTTGTTTTCAATTCAATCAAATTTCAATACATACATTCTATAAAAGAATATAAGGTTTTCTTCTCTATTCATATTCTCCATAGATTGATTATTTTGTGCATTAACCTTTTTGGTTGATCTATTTGGATCTCTCCTTTGGGAATTTGGATTTAGAGGTAGATCTTATATCCCTTTCATCCTTGTCTACTTAAGATGAACACTGATTATTAATCTACAACTATATCTATTGATTTTATCATGGGGTTGCCTATGTCATCATGATGACATGATTGTATCATGGTGATAGTGGACAAGTTGTCCAAGGTAGCACATTTTTCACCCATGAGAACAACCTACACAACTTCTTCTATAGAAAATGTTTTCTTGGAAGACATTGTTTGATTGCATGGAATCCATTGTCAAATTATATTGGATAGAGATCCAATGTTTACTTCATCACTACGGACATCTCTCCAGCATTCATTGGGTGTGCAACTCAATTTTACTTCAACATACCACATAGAGATTGATGGTCAGATAGAGAGAGTGAACCATGTTTTAGAAGACATGCTTCACATGTATGTGATGGACAAGTAGGTGAAGTGGGCAAACTATATGTACCTTGTTGAGTTTTCCTATAACAATGGGTACCATAGTTCTCTTAGCATGTCACCTTTGTAGTGCTTCTCATGTTTGTAGTTTATACATGTCGATATTTTATTCGAGAGGTACTTGATACTCTTATTTTGTACCTTATGATGACTCAAGGGTTGGATGTTATACTTTGACTCAGTTACATAGATGCTATACTAATATGTTGTTCAGTTTATCATTTTACATGTTGATGCTATTTTGAGATGAAAGTAGATCTATGATGATATCTAGTTATATGGTTTATTTGGACATTTTATTGGTTATGTTATGCGATGGATTTTATGCTATGGTTATTTACTTCATTCTTGTTCTTTACATTTCTTGTGAATGTGAGTGATGTAAATGGATCAATTAGTTAATTAATGTTTTAATTTCTTCAGCTACTATATTATATGCAATTGCACTTGATCATGTGTTTTAGTGTGCAGTAATTATATCCCTAGCAGTGGCCTATGGAGTTAGTGATTCAACTATTCATATTTTACCAATGTCGTCCCTGTATGGTCGACGCACCCTTATTTTAGTTGTTTTAAATTAAAACTTTTCAGTGATTGGTAAATCCAAACTCATCTGCATTATGTGATTAGACCAGTGAGCGTGTCTATGCATTTAGAGGTTCACTCTGTCGTGAAAGTGTTACATTATTTTCTGTGATTTTGGGTTTTAAATCTTTTCAAATTTAATTTTTGGCAGCTTTTCCTTAGGTGAAATTCTATTATTGATAATAACTTGTTTTCATTTGGATTGATTCAGAGTTTAACTACTCCAGCTGGCTATTTTCCATAGTCGATTACTCACTCAAAAATGAATAAGTATTGGAAAAGTGATTTTATTATGGACTGCTCACATTTTAGAAATAGAATTTGAGAGCAAATTTGAGAAAACCTCTTCTGAAGGATTGGCTTTTTCTTCATTTTGAGAGTTGTGAGCGTGGGATTTTCGCGATATTAGTCTCATTGGATTTGGCTCAGGAAGACCTTGCTTTGCCATCACTTTCAGCAAATTTGGTAGAGTATTTGTTTTATTTGGCTATTTTTAGTAATTGCCCCTTTGTTGACAGGTAGGGCTTTTTCGTTTTATTGCTTTTACTCCGTTTCAACTTCTGTTTCTTTTATCAGTATGTTAGGAGGTTGAGAACTAGTGTTCTCCTTTGTTTTTGTTTGCTAGTTCTGCTCGGTTGGTCGAGTATGAATGTTTTCCCTATTTTTGAAATGGGGGTTTAGGTTTCGAGCCATTATGGTGGCCGTTTTTGCATATGGTGTCTGATTTCAATTATTTTTAGATTTTTGGGGTTTTTGCACCCAAAGGCCAAATGGGTTTTAATTTAAGAATTTTTCCAAAATTGGGGTTTTTGGCTTGTTTTGTGTGTCACCCTATTTTCTTTGGTTTTCTTGACACAATGTGACTCGTGGACTTGGATGATCCGTTTGGATATCCATCAGACCACTTTTGCACTTTATGTTGCATTGGGATGCATGTAGCATTTGTCATCCTGATTATTTTTTTGGTTGATTGACTTATGTTTGTGTTCTCATCCTATCCTTGTGTATGATCTTCATGATGGTGGTGTGCCACACATGAGTACATCTGTTGGGTGACCTACGGGGCTCAATCTTTCGTGATACTTTCAAAAGTTGTGATCATTGGGGTTGGGTTGGGAGTTTGCATGCCTATGGGCACTCATTGTTGGATGAGCATGGGTAGGGTAGGGTCGCATATGGAGGGGGCTTCTATCTTGCAGCTCGACGTTCATGGCACTAGAGGTTGGAAGAGGAAGCTTTATATAAGTGATAACTAAATAAAAAATTGAATGGTAATAACATTAAAGATAGAAGGTAGTACTTTAGTGTATGAGCCTTCTGTTGAGGGAGTTGAGTTTGCACAAATCCAAGCTTGGGCTTTTCGATGCCAAGTGACTCTCCATGATGCTAGTCCCTACATAGTAGCCCATTGAGATGTCTGACCAGGACCTATAGTTTATGCATTATTTATGTCTTGGATTCAGTTATCATACTACTTGGCATGTGTGTTAGCCATGGATGTTGTTTTGCATGTTTGTGGTTGGATCATTATCTCCATTAGCACGGTGGGTGTGGACCTACGAGTGCCATGTGATTAGGAAGTGTAGCTACCTTCACCACTGCTAGGGACTGATGTACAAAGACAATCTATTGTTCTAATGTGACCGTTGTTGGATGTGTTCACTTGGTACTTCGAGTTTTAGAGTATGCTTTCTTTTGATTTATGCTTTCATTGGGATGTTTGTTTATCATGTTAGATGATCTTAGTTTTGATGCATTCCTTATTATGATGTTTAGCATATGATAGATGATGTATCTATTAGTAGGATTATCTGATGCTCTTTTTCTAGCATGTTAGATTTCCTTTGCTTTTGTAGCATGTTTAGTAGTGACATTTCCATTATGATAGTACTGTTGATCAAATTGGTAGCTTGGGAATGTTATGCATAGGGGGATGGCTAGGTCCCATGATGGTCTGATGATGTTATTATGGTTGGGAGGAACTACGTACATAGTTTGGTTATTTTTCTCTTTGCAATGTTATTTATGTTTTAATGCAATGTTGCTTTCAGTATACTACAATGTTTCTTTCTATTATTTCCTTCGATGTTGATTAGATGGTTAGGTTCCAACTTTTTTTCTTTCTATTTATGTCGAGTGTTATTGCTTTGAAATGTGGATCCGGTACTCCTCGATATGGAGGAACTTTGTTTCACAATTTCTGTAGCTTTCTGTTGTGTTTCGTGTTTGTGTGCTAATTTAAGATCTCGTGCGAGATTGTAGTTTCTCACATGAGAATGCAAGTCTTTGCTGATGCGGTGTGTTTCTTTGCACAACTTTGCACTTCTTTGCGCGAAATTTGGCATCAGTTTATGTTGTTAGTATGCACTTCGTCATGCGAGAATGTAAGTCTTTGTGCGACACAGTGTGTTTCTTCATGTGAGAATGCAATTCTTTGCTCGAGAATCTACTATTTTGCACCCTCACATGAAAAACAGGGGCTATCTAGGGTTGTGAAGAAAAAGCTTGGAAATTGGTTTTGGACACTCTTTTGGGTTTTACACCTTCCTAGTCCAAAACAGATTTCCTAGAGGTTTAAAATATATCATTTAAGTATACTTAAGATATATTTTAATATATGAAATGATTCATTTGAGATAGGTTCCAGATCTCTACAGGCTAAGATAAGATTCTAGGAAATTTCAAGGCTTTAGAAATTTAGACTTAGCCAAGTTTCAGGGCTTTAGGATTTCAGCCTTAGCCAATTTTTAGGAATCCACTTTTGTCTCTCAGCTTGGTTGATCTCTTATGTTTTATTGGTTATGTTCCTATCAGTGGTGATGTTTGGAGATCTATTGGTGTTGGATGTTTGTTAGTCTTCCATTGCAATCTTTTGATCTGTGTAGGTTGTTACCATGTACACTTACACTTGGTTTAAAAATAATAATAAAAATTCTTGCTATATTTCATCCTTGTTCCAAGGATCTTCGAGCTGGGCATTACAACCTTTTTAGGGCTTGTATGGTAGACCATGTCATACCCCTTTGAGTTGGGATCATTTGGAGAATCGAGTAATTTTAGGTCTAGAGATGCTACAAGATATGGAGTAGTAAGTTGTTCATATTAGAGAGCATTTGGTTACTACTAAGGACAAATAGAAGAAATATGCAGATGCCCACAGGTTGGATCATCACTTTTCAGTTGGTAACCAAGTTTTTTTGGGAGTGTGACCATAAAAGAGCCCCATCTATTATGGGAAAGGCTCTAAGTTAGTGCCACATTTTTTCGAACCATTTGAGATCCTTGAGAGGATCAATCTTATTGCTTATCGACTAGCATTTCCACCTAGCCTATCATGCATCCATGATGTTTTCATGTTTCTTAAATTTGAGGTAGTATATTCTTGATGTGACCCATCTACTTGATTGGGATGCTTTGCAGGTGGAGGACGAGTAAATTTCTTCCTAGCCCATCTGCATCCTTGAACATCAAAGGCTGACCCGCAAAGGTTAGGATCTATAGCAGGTAAGGGTCCAATGGGACCCAAATGATGAGATTTCTACTACTTGGGAGGATGCTACACGATTGAGATATTTATACCCTTATCTTTTTGTAGGCTTCCAAGAGTAAGCCTATGCATAGTAGGGGAGGATGTAGTGTCTCTCATGTTTACATTATGTACCTTGTTATATTTTGGATTCGAGAGATAATTTGATACTCATGTTGGATGACATTCGATATGACCTTATGGTTAGATCTATATTTTGATTGCTAGTATTATAGATGTTAGATACTATGTTGTTTAGTTTGATCATATCTACATGATGATGCTTTATGACAATATCTGGTTATTTTGTATTTGTACATATACTTTATTTATGATTATATGATGGGCTTATTGGGTTCTAGATACTATGATTTGATGCTACGTATATTTTCTTCATTCGTGTTTTGAGATGTTTTATGATGTAGTGAGTAATTTAAATAGATTATTTGACATAATTAAATGAATGGTTAATTATGTGATTTAATGCATTTATCGCTTCGGCTATCTTATTATATGCAATTGAACTTGATCGTGTTGTTTAGTGTGCATGACTTATATCCCCGACAATGGTACATGGAGTTAGTGATTTGACTATTTTTACCTGGAAAATGTCATCCCTCTACGGGCAACATATCTTGTTTAATTGTTAATTAAACCCTCCAATGATTTAAGAAATCTAGATTCATTTACATTTGTTATGAGACCTGTATTATGTCTGTGCATTTAGATATCTACATTTGGTTGCGTAAATTATTAAGGAAAATGACAATTTAATGTTTAAGGGTATTTTGGGTTGAAATGATTTTATTATTTTAATTAACAGTAGCTTTGCCATAGTTGAATTCCATTTAATTCGAATTACTCGATTTTGTCTGGGCTAAAGAGGGATTTATTATAGTGAGCATGTTGTTTCCCTATTTTAATTTTTCACTTTTAAAGTGAATACATATCCTAAAAAGAGGATTATTCCTCACTTTTCACTTTTTGAATTAGAAATTTGAGAGGAAAATCTCAAATACTCTTCAAAAGGAATTGTTGTTTTATTCGTTGTGGGAGCTATGTGTGTGGGATTGTCATGAGATTGATCTCGTTAGATCCATCTCCAAGAGACCTTGGTTTGCCTTGATTTTTGGTAGCTTTCGCAAAGTGATTATTTTATCACGAGCCTTCCTATTTTTTCCCTTTTGGCTACCAGGTAGGGCTCTCTTATTTTCTTGTTTTGATTCTATTTCTAAGTCAATTTCTAGTATTGTTATGTTAGGAGGTAGAGAACTAGTGTTCTCCTCCGTTTCTATATGTTGGCTCTACCCAATTTGGAAAATATGCACATCTATGACTTTTTGGTGTGGGGGCTTTAGACTATTATGCTAGTCATTTTTGCATACGGACTTTGAACCCAAATTTTATTGGATATCTAGAGTTTTTATACCTACTTGTGAAAAGAGTTTTAATTTTGTTGATTTTCGTCAATGTTGGCTTTTATGCATTTTTTTACTTTTCCTTGATTTGCATGTCACCTAGTCTTCTTGGGTGTTTCTTGACACTAATGTTGGTCATGGACTTGGACTATCCATGAGGAATCCAATCTAACCATAAATTTTATTTTGCATTGGGATTCATGCCAAATTTGTACTCCTAACTATGTGCTCGATTGAGTGATTTGATACTTGGTATTTTATTTATTTCTCATCAAGTCCTTGTTGTTTACAATCATTGTGTAGTTGGTGTGCCCACACACGAGCATGTGAGCTTGCACTTGTTAGGTTCTTGCAAGACCCAAACTTCTAGTTTCTTTTGGTTGATTTATGTTCATTGGGGTTGGGTTGGGAAACTACATTTCCTATAGTCACTCATCGTGTGATGATCATGGGTATGTAGGGTAGACAAGTGGAGGGGCTTCTCTCATACACCCTAACTATCTTGACAAGGTATACATGAGGAAGTTTCTAAGTGATAAATAAATGAATTCATGGGTAGCTAACTAAGATAATAGAATATTACATACAAGTATGACTATTACGAAGGTATGTGCCCATTTGGTTATCCGAAGGCCAATTGTTTGCATAGTTCATCTAGGGACACAACATGATGGCCTCCTAAGGGAGAGGTTCCATACAATGTTTAGCTTGGGAGTCCCAAGCAATCTACTCTCCACTAGAGTCCCTACATAGTAGACCCATAGAGTGTCCGACTAGGTCCTGTTGTACTCCATTGTCTCATGATCTTGGTTTCAGTCCTTTGTATTGTTTGGTGTGAGTGTTAGCCATGGATGATTGTTTTGTGTGTGTTTGAGGTTGGATCACTATTTCCATCAACATGACTGAAGTGGGCCTATAGGTTCCACATGGTTGGGAGCTATAGCTACCTTTACCACTGTTGGGGACTGGCATACAGAGTTGGCCTTCCTCCATGTTCAATTCTAGAGCTAGATGCACACATGGTTCTCTATATCTTCTGGAGTATGTTTCCATGCGGTTTATGTTATTTCAGTTTATTGAGATAGTTGATTTATGCACATGTATGTTTGTTGCAATGTTACTTTTCCATATTATTACACTTAATGCTATGGAGTATATGGTTAGATGTTTAATTCTTCTCTTTTTATACATCATTTTTATTTCCATGTTTTTGAGTGTTTGAGCCTCAATTTATGTGTTTCAGGTACTCCTTGGTGTGGAGGAATTATTCTGACCATACTTCCATTTGCACTTTTTATGTTGGTTGTCATCATTTTTTGTGCTAGAGATGCATTTCCTCAAGCGAGGAAAGCATTCTCTCATGTGGGCCTCATTAGATGCTTAGGTGAGAGTACACACTCACACATAGCTTAGTGTTTTCTCTTGAAAGAAAGTACTGGTTCGCATGGCCATTCACTCTCTGGCATGGCCATATGTTCACTCATGCAAATGAAAGTCTCCTCGCATGAAGGAAAGTCTCCTCATGAAAAGGAGTGTTTCCTTGCATGAAGGAGAGTTTCCTCATGCGACAGTGAGTTTCCTTGCACAAGGTGTGGTACTTGCTTATGGTAACAAGTGTTCACCATGAACTATCTGCAAACCTACAAAGATATCAAAGAGAAAGGAATGATCCTTGAGCAAGGACTCATTAAAGATGGTGTGGTCAAGATTTACAAGGAAGCCAACCAAAATCAATCACATTCCAATGACAAGTCTAGGTATTGGAACAAAAACAAGCATGTTGCAACAGATGGCGTCACTGACACCAGACATGTGAATATTGTTGGTCCTTCTCACAACCAGTCCAACCCACCCTATCAACCAAACAATCAGAAAGCTATCAACTACCAATAGTAGAATAATCACAGCTATCAAAACCATAATTCAAGACCAAACTTTCAAGGGTCTAGCAATCAAGCTAATGCCATCAATGTAGCTACAAGATAAAAGCCCAGATTCCAACCTACACCTAGAAACTATACACCCCTTGGTGAGCCATTGGATGTCATTTTTGAGAAATTAGTCAAGGAAAACCTCATCAAATTTCCTCCTACCTAACAAATTGACCCAAGCCAATCCAAAGCTGCATGGTACAAAGACAATGAGTACTGCAAATTTCATAGGGTAAAAGGTCACACTACCCTTAGATGCATGAAACTGAAAGACTATGTGTAGGACCTCATTGATTGGAAGGAAATCACTATTGGTGCCCAAACCTCTCCCAATGCAGGCTTACAGATCTATCAAAATGCTTTTCCTCCTCACAACAATCAAAATCCTAGAAAAGCACCTATCCAAACCAACAACAACAACACCAACAACTGTCGGCCAAACCAACAGCATGGGAAGAAAAATGACCACACTTCATCCTATATAGACTATGGTAGCCTTATAGATTGTATATCCAAGAAAGAGCCTTCTGTCAATGTTATCAATATCCAAGGACCAAACAATGAGTGAGCAGTCACCACTCGAAGAGCCCGATTTAACATCGCAGGCCCACCCGTTTCACCAGCACCATCAGCTCCATCAAAAAGCTAGTACAATATCTTGGAACACCTTGGGAACATGCTAGCCCAAATCTCCATTTTAGACCTTGTTCACACTAGTCCTGTGTACAAGAACATCCTTGACAGTGCTCTCATAGAACCCCATGTCCCTTCTGATATCAATGCTACTGATTTTCACAATCTTGTTGGACACCTTTCATCCTCATGTGCCCTATCGTTCGAACCCACTGACATGCCCGTGGTCGAGCCAGATCACACCCTTCCACTTCGCATAGCCATCATTGTATCCAATTTTTCCATGAAAAGAGTAATGATAGATAATGGATCAGCCTTGACTATTTGTACCCTAAAATTCATAAAACAAGCTAGGTATACTGAGGCAGATATCATCAGTGAGGTTATCACTATCAAAGCTTATGACAACTTGGAAAGAACCACAGAAGGAACTATTTTGCTGCCAATCAAGGTTGGGCCAGTCATCCAAGAAACACTCTGCCATGTTATTGATCTAAACCTACCATTCAACATCCTCCTCGGTCACCCATGGATTCATGCCATGAAAGCCGTTCCATCCACTTACCATCAGTGTGTCAAATTTTTGCATCAAGGCACTGAGGTAACCATCCATGCCGATCCAGAACCCTTTGCTTACTGCAATGTGGTTGAAGCTTCATATACAAACCATTTCCCTAGAATTGATATCAGCACATCCATTGCCAGCTCATCCCACACTTGTAATGACCCAAAAACCATCCTCACCTCTACCTTTTCTATCGTGAAGATCAATAACAAGGGCTATGGAGAGTATAGTCTGTCGGATGCATTTGCTGTCGGGGCACTCCCACTTCATCCACATGCCCATGGATGATTGACATATCACAAAGCTAAGGAGATTCCACCTCCTCGATATAAACAGTTTGGCCCAACAACCTTTGTATCCTCAAAAATTCCTCTTCATGAGGAGCTCACTCCAAATATCAACAATTGGTTACATAAGGATGCACCTCAAAGGAAGCAGGCATACCTTGATCACTTTAGCCAGAAGTATCCCCAAGAACATAAGCTCATCACTGACAAATGGAACTATCAAGGTGGTGGTCTAAGACCAGAAGAAAGAGGCATACAGTGCCCCATCGACGCACAGAAGTGGGAATCGAAGTCAGGTCTTGGCTTTGGCATACCCACAACAGAGGGCACCAATATGAACAGTCACACTTTTTTGAACATTCACCGTGACCTTTTTGAAATTGAAGACATTCTTGAGGAAGTTGAAAAGAGAGCCTACGACAATATCCTAGACCAAATCTCCCTCAGAGACTCTGTTCTCCAAGAACTATCCATCCACCTCATTGACCTAGCACTCGCCCATCCATAACTTATAGATTGGGACAAACCAATTGTCATACACATTGATGAGTTCACATCAGAGGAAGCGCTTCTAAGATTCATGGGAGCTGAAATACCTCACAAGAAAACAAAGCTAGATTTTGCCTATAACTACAAGCTAGATCCCAAGGGGTATTTTGGAGAAAATCCCCAACCCAGTTTCGATACACCTAAAACTAGAACTAAGGTGAATCTGAGACTAGCTAAGGCAGCGAAGAGAACCCCTTAGAAAGAACATCCAGAGCCACAAGAAGAACATGAGGATTTAGCATTACCTCCTCAAGATAATCGACTAGAGATATCTTCTATTCTAATTGAGGATACTAGGGAAGTCAACATCGGTTCTTTAGAGATCGCTAGGCTTGTTCACATTGCTACATCCCTATCACAAGACCAAGTTGATCACCTCTTTAAGGTCTTAAGAGAGAACATTGGCCAATTTGCATGGTCATATCAGGACATGCCAGGGCTTGATCCAAAGCTTGTAGTTCATCATCTTGCAGTCAATCCACAGATCAAGCCCGTCAGACAAAAGCTTAGAAAAATGTACCCCAAGGTGGCATTACTGGTCAAAGCTAAGTTAGAAAGAATATTAGCTACTAAGGTTATCCGACCTATTGACTATTTAGAGGGGATCTCCAACATGGTCCCCATCACTAAGCCTTCTGGTGACATTAGAATCTGCACTAATTTCAGAGATCTTAACAAAGCTTGTCCAAAAGATGATTTTCCCTTGCCCAACATAGATATGATTGTAGATCTTACAACTAGACATGAAATTTTGTCCCTCATGGATGGATTTTTTGGGTATAATCAAATCAAGATTGTAGAAGAGGATCAGCATAAGATAGCATTCACTACCCCTTGGGGAACCTTTTGCTACAACATGATGCCTTTTGGCCTAAAGAATGCTGGGGCTACCTATCAAAGAGCTATGACAGCCATTTTTCATGATCTCATCCATATAATTTTGGAGGATTATGTGGATAATATCTTGGTCAAGTCTCATACCTTCATGGATCATCTTGCTAACCTGGAGAAAGTCTTTGATAGGTTAGCCAAATATCATCTCATGTTGAATCCCAAGAAATGTGTCTTTGGGGTCACATCTGGCAAGCTTCTAGGCTTTATAGTTTCTAAATGAGGTATAGAGATCGACCCCAAAAAGATCAAGGCTATATTAGACATGCCTCCTCCCCAGACACTGTGATAGCTTCATTCTCTTTAGGGAAAGCTTCAATCTATTTGGCACTTCATCTCCCAGCTTGTAGATAAGTGTACACCATTTTCACATTTACTAAAGAAGGATGAGAACTTCAAGTGGGATCCTTTATGTCAGCACAACTTTGACCATCTCAAGTAGTATGTCATCAATCCCCCTATCTTGGTTCCACAAGTTCTTGGTCATCCCCTACTTTTGTACATATCAGCAACACCTACTACTCTAGGGGCACTTCTAGCACAGCTTGATGACTACAGCAGAGAAAGAGCCATCTACTACATTAGTAGAACCCTAGTTGGTTATGAACTCAATTACACTCCTATGGAAAAAGCTTGTTTGGTAGTTGTTTTCTCAACTCAAAAGCTTTGCCATTACATGCTAAGTCATACCATCCAACTAGTCTCCAAGATTGACCCTCTCAAGTATATGCTCTCCGAAATAGCACTTACAGGCCATTTGGCCAAATGGGTTATGCTCCTTAGCGAATTTGACATCCAGTATGTGGAAAAAAAGGCAATCAAAGGGAAAGCTATAGTAGATCACCTAGCTAATGCACCTCTAATAGATGCTTATCCGTTGATCACAAAATTTCCAGATGAGCATATCTGTCTAATTGAAGAACAACCCCCATGGAAACTTTATTTTGATGGCTCATACACATCTCATGGATCAGGGGTAGGAATTTTGTTGGTCACACCTCAAGGAGATTACATTCCAAAAGCCTTCAAGCTACAATTCCATAGCACCAACAATATAGCTGAATATGAGGCCCTCATACCAGGATTAAAGATAGCTGCAGAATGGAACATTGTTGAGTTACAAATCTTTGGCAATTCTCAGCTCATCATCAAGCAAGCCCTAAATGAATATCAAACCAAAGATGAAAAGCTATTACCCTACAAAGAGCTAGTTGATCGGCTAACCCAACATTTTACAAAGCTTCAGTTTACACAAGTGCCTCGAATACAGAACAAAACAACAGATGCTATGGCTACTATCGACTCACTCTTGGAAATTCCCCAAGCAAGTACACAGTATGAGTTTTTAGTCGAGCAGCTCCTCACACTCACCTATGTGAATGAGGATTCAAATCATGTTTGTATCTTGGTTGGTCCCCAATCCCCTTGGTACCATGAGATTCATGCTTACCTTAATGATGGTATCATATCCCCTCACCTCACACGTACCCAATTCAAGAACCTCATCCAAAAATCCTCCCACTATGTTATCATAGCCAATACCCTATATCATTAGGGTTATCACGATACTCTCTCTCGATGTTTAGACCAAAAGGAGGCTACGATGGTGTTAAAAGAAGTACACTCTGGACTTTGCAGTGCCCACACGAGTGGTATTGTCCTAGCGCAACAAATCCTTAGAGCAGGCTACTATTGGCCAACCATTGAAGAAGACACCTGTGACTTTGTTAGAAAGTGTCTCCCATGTCAGTAGCATGCAAATATTGTGCATGTTCCAGCATAGGATCTACAGCCAAATGCACCACCTTGGCCTTTCGCTTGTTGGGGCCTTGATCTAGTTGTAACTATCACACCCCTCTCATCTGATGGACATAAATGGATAATAACAGATACAGACTATTTCACTAAATGGGTGGAAGTAGTCCCCCTCATCTCAGCTACAAGAGTTCAGGTCTCCAAGTTCATCATATACCACATTGTTTGCCACTTCGGCATCCCATCCACAATCTTCACCGACCATGGAGGTAACTTTGAAAATATCAACATGGAAGAATTATGCACTTCCCTCTGCATCCATCATCGCTTTTCTAGCCCATATTTCCGACAAGGTAACGGCCAGACAGAGGCAATTAACAAAACCCTCCTCAAAATCCTAAAGAAAGTTGTCAATGATTCTGGCCGTGATTGTCACCTACAAATAAATCGAGCCCTATGGGCTATCAAACTTCCTTCTGTACATCCACAGGCACAACTCCATACTCCCTAGTCTATGGTGCCAAAGTGGTACTACCTATAGAGGTTGAACTTCCTTCCTTGCACATATCTTTGCAAGGGAAAATATTAGATGAAGAATACGGAGTAGCTCGGCTCACCTAGCTAGATCTCTTAGATGACAAGCGACAACAAGCCTATGATCATCTCATAGTCTATCAAACTTGTCTCAAAAGGAATTTCAACAAGAAGGTGCTTCCATGACACTTTTAGCTAGGTGACATGGTCCTCAAAGAAAACATGAAAGTCCAAGCAGATCGAGAAAAGAAAGGCAAGTTTGAACCTACATGGCTTGGTCCTTATGTTGTCACTGCTTCCTTTGGCTCTGGAGCCTATCAACTATCTACACTAGAAGGAGAACTCTTGAATGATCCTACTAACATCATTCATCTCAAGAAGTTCTATGCTTGAGGATCCTTGGTATACCCAGCTTTTGAAAAATACAAAAGAAAAAAATAGTAAAGAGAAATAAGCGTCCAATGGTGAAAATTTGGCAATTCAAGCGCCTTGGATAGGTACCTTGGTGAAAACTTGGTAATTTAGGCACCTTGTGTACTAAGACTAATCCATTATCTATCACTATCCTATCCCTCATCCATTCACCCACCATCCCATAAAACACGTGCTTGCTCCCTTGCTGTTCCAACCAAATGTCCAAAATCTAATGGAGCTTGTAAATACCTCCTGTACAACTTGTAAAATCTTGTACCTCAGCTTGTAAAATCTTGTACCAAAGCTTGTATTATACCGTGTAAATCTTGTACCATACCTTGTATATCCGAATCTTGTCCAAAGTTTGTACCATATTCCAGCTTGTAAATAATCTTGTATCCTAGCTTGTATACTATCACGTGCACACACAAAACCACATTTTCACTTAAGCTTTTCGCAAACCATCTACCTATCCACCTATCACCTATTATAGACATCCCATCCTTCATAAAAATTTCCATCTCACAAAAACCAAAACATGAACAAACTTGTACATTTGTAACATAGCTTGGTCCATCAGCTTGTACATCCTCTTTAGCTTAGTACCATTGTATCTATCTAGCATTTGTGTTAGTTCATCCTTCATTAGCATCTTGCACCCATCGCACATCTTGGTTAGCTATTCCAATGCATCCTTTAGCTAGATTTCCTATCACCAAAGTGTTATCTTTCTTAGTTCAACTTGCTAGACGCATCACTCATCCAAATCCACCAGCTTTGGTGCTCTCTGATAGGTCCTTGTAGGATACAGCTTTCCTCATGTCTGATCTTGGTCTGTTAGTACCTCGTCCGACCCATCTCGTTGGCAAATGGTTCTCTTTTGGATTTTTTCTTTCTTTTGATTTGGACTCTTCCCTATTGGGTCTTGAAATATCTTTTCCAAGCAATCTCCTTGTTCCCTCCTCAAGGTTTCCACGATCTTCCATATCATGGTATACTACGAATGGGGAAATCAGAGCATAAGGTCTTGATCATGTCTTTTGCTTGTTTTCTTTTTGTGCTTATGGGTTACCCAGTGTCGTTTCCACACTGCTTCCTCTTGGATTCATGTGTGATATTGGGGCAATCCTTGCGTATTTTTTTTGATTTAGTTCGTCAGTCCTTTGGAAAGTTGGTGAAAAGGCCTTGATGTTCTTGGTAACCTTGGCAATTAACCAACAGTCCTATAGCAAATCTAGTGCTCAACTACATGGTGGTACTTCTCTTTGAAGTATCCCCCTGCTCAAAAAACTTCAATAGTTTTCCTTCATCTCCATTATCCCCCATCCATATCTAGCATCTGTCTCTCCTACACCAACTTATGCATCAGTGTCTCTTTGAATCACTCCTCACCTTTAGCTTTAGGGATCCACGATCCTAGTCTTAGGGATCCACCAATCCAAATCAATCTGCCAAGCCTCATCTTTCGCGATCCACAATCCTAGTCCTAGGGATCTCTGAAACCCATCTTTTGCCAATCTGACTCTTTGAAATCCTATTGCATCAGCTTTATAATCCCCTCATCCATCTCCCTATCCTGGATTCCTTTTTATAGCGCTCTGCTCCTTCATCCTCCACCTTCCCTAGAGTCTTAAGCTTGCTTCCTCTTGTGCATCTGATTCTCCTTTATCATTCTCCCATAGTGAGAGTTTGAGCTAATTCAGCCCCTTCTCTTTGCCAATCTGAGTTTCCTTGCTCATCTGAGATTCTTGTACTTTTCAAGAAGCCATCGAGCCTCGCTTTCTCTCCCCGCCGCTTTCTTGCGGGGGCATCTCACAGTCCATTCTCTCCTCTTCTGCTCTAGCCTTGGGCATCTTATTTTCTTATCTTTGATGCCATGCAACTTGTGGCATCACATCAAAAAGGGGCAAAATGTAGACACCTAAAAAAATTTAGAAAATAAAGTATTTTTATTTTCTAAAAAATTCCTGATGACATCATCATTTATTAATTAATTAATTATTTTATTTATTTATTATTTTTATGCCATTAAATCCCTTTATCTTAATTAAAAATATTTAATTAAGGAATCCCTCCCAAAAATGTTTAAATCTTATTTAAACATCATTTCCTTATTTATTAATTATTTAATTAATGAATTGACCAAAAAACCCAAAATAAATAAAAAATTTATTTTTTGCCCAAAACTTGGCCAATTTCCTTAAGACCACTAACCTCTTCCAAAATCTTCTAATCCTTCTTTAATTTTGATTAAAGGCTAATCCCATCATTTCCTACCCCTAATCCCAACTCAAAATATTTAATTAAGATTAAATATTAATCCTCATGTTTATTAAAAAAGTTTTAATAAATATCTCCTCAACCCAAACCCTTGAAATACATAAAACTTTATTTATTTCCTAAAAATCTAATTTATCCTCATCCTAAGAAGTTCTAGACTCTTCTAGAAAGTCTTCATCCTCATCCTAGGAAATTCTAGACTATTCTAGAAAGTCTTTATCCTCATCCAAAGTCTAGACTCTTCTAGAAGATGTCTTTAAAACTAATCCTAATCCCCTCCTAACCTTGTCACATTTCCTAAACATGAGTTAAAACTTCCTAACCCAAGCCAAAGTTAACAAATATCTCCTCCTTCACCCAGCCTCATTAAATGCCATCCACTTTCCTATCCCTGAGCTAATCCTAAACCATCCTAATCCATCCTCTAATCATTTCAACAATCCTAAGCAAGCTTAAAACCCTCCTAATCAAGCCCAAGTTGAAATTTCTCTCATCTCCCTCAAAATATCTCAACCATAAAACTTTATGAAGCCCACTAGGCCATAAATGACTCTTTCAAGCCCGTTTATTGCTCTTACAAGCCATTATGAGGGTCTTTATGAAGATTTTATCCCTTGAGCCTCCTTTTTTGACTCATCCTTCCCCTTTCCTCCATCCTCTCACCATGTGACATGTGTCACTCCTTGATTGGCTGTAAGAAATCACAATCCATGTGCTCTCTTCTCATGCAATCCAAGCCCTCCATGAGCTTTTTCCCATCCTTGCATCTTAGACCTCAATCCCTCAAGCCTCTTGCCTATAAATTGGATCCTTCCCCTTTGCAAAATAACACAATCCATGAAGTAAAGTCATAATGCCATTTTACATCAAAACCATACAATCGCACCCAAATTCCAACTCCATTTGAAGCCATTTTTGAAGCATAAGCTTGAGCATACATCCTATCTATTTAGACAAAGCCACTCAACAACAGAGCTTCTTATTGAGAGAGTCCATTAATGGCTCATATTCTCAATTGAGAGCTCATCTTAGTCTATCTTGAAGTTTATGAATTTTGTTTAGTTTGTAGAAGCTGTATTTAAATTTGGTTTCTATTAGCATACTAATATTGCTCATATACAGTGCCTACCCCTAAGTTACATTTTTGCTATCATTTCCAAACTCTTTTAGGCTAGTTTTATGTTTGATGATTAGTACTATTATTTTGGAGATTATCAAATATTGTTTTACATTCAATTTATGATATGATGAGATTACTTGGTACTCTATATTTCATGTATGTATGATGATTATTTAGTGTTTTCAGTTACTGATGATGATTAGTTAGATGGATTATTATGTTTCTTCTTATTAATACTTACCCCATACTACATGTGTATGGTGTGTGTGTTTGTTTTCTTTATGTATGGCATTTCTGATGTGGTTAAGGAAGGGAGTCATAGTCACCTGCTAGTCAAGATCTACACATGTGATGAACCTAGATTAATATGTTTTTATATTATGTATTTAGTTCGAAGATTTACAAAATTAATATAATCAATTTAATTCCTTAAATGATTTTATTTTTTTGAATTACTTTGATTAAATGTCATACAAGTGGTAATAAATACTAGATCCATAATCTTCGAATTCCATATGAACATTCACAATATAAATATTATTATACATTAAAACTTTCCATTAATATATTAACCTTATTGTTACAAGTATTATCTATGTTTAATATATTTATTATTATATATACTTTTTGAAAGAAACCCTAATCAATTAATTATTATTACTTTTTAAAACTTACATATGATTATAAAATGCTTTAAGTACAATACATTGAATTATACAAATAAGGGAAGTTAAAAAAAACTATTGAGACATGACTGTACTTACGTAACTATTCAGCAATGTATATATGAATTACATTAGGGTTAGGTTACTCGTAGTAGATACAATACAGGAGTCTAGGGATAAAGTAAGGAAAGTCATAATAACTTACTACGCCTATACATTGCTTGGTGCATGAAATATTGGTCATTCCAGTGTGTCCCCAAACTGTACCGTGGACTGTCCACCACTCGCAAGTTCATCATCAAGTATGACGTTGAATCTAGATTACATGTTATTTGTTACAAGAAAACATTAGTATCAGGTATATAATTATAAATAATGGTAATAGCCTCACTCATTACGAGTTGGAGACTTACGTATCACATTAGACTCAATTATATATAAGTTTCCTTTCATATATCAACCTAAATTGATATGCATAGCATGAAATTAGATCAATCCAAATATTTAACATACGTTATTATATATATATATATATATGTATGTATGTATGTATGTATGTATGTATGTATGTATGTATGTATGTATGTATGTATGTGTGTGTGTCATTGTTTGTTTATGTACACAATGATGAATATTTCATATAATAATAATGTGTGAACAAGTATGATAATAAAGAAATATTGTTACATTATATTTAACAACAATCTTAAAGATTACCATTTAAAAATGTATTTCAAACTATAGCCCAGGAAGCCTTGTTCTCATATGAACTATGACATCTTCAGATAGGGAGTGGGTGGAGGGAGAGGTAGAGTAAATTCGAGCACCTGACGGTATCCTCCAGGGAGCCTCTTGTAGCTTGTTTCATGCACCCTTTGCACCGTCAATCTACCGTCTCCAGATAGTCATGACCAGAAGAGAGTAGTTTGCTTGGTGCTATAGAGTGAAAGATTCTAAATAAATTAAAATAATTAAACTATAATGCTCAATTCCTCAATTTTGAATAATAATAGGGATCCAAGGTTTGTTTAACTTGAATTATTTCCTAAACTTCTACTAAATTTTGAATATCATGTCAAAGAATTAAAAAGGGGTCATTACAATTGGTATCAGAGCCTGATCCTACCATCCTGAAAATATAGTAAATGACAAGAGGAGCAAAGATGAGTGAGAAATTATCTAATGAAATTAGAAATTTTATGGAACAAACAAACCAAACCTTAGCAGAACAAATAGAAAGATCAAATCAAGCACTTCTTCAAGCCTTACAAAATATGGGGAATTCCATAAACAATCTCAAAAACCATAATCTTGGTGGAAGAGATGTAAGCTCAAACCATTTAGAACACAAGAGAGCTTCACCATCTCAAGTACCCAAACCCCCTTTCTTATCAAGGGAAGACCCTCCCAAGGAAGGAGAAGGTCAGACAACCAATACTACTATTGAAAATGCTAGAGCTTATGCCAATATTGAACTAGAAATCAGGGAGTTAGTAACATTCAGGAAATTATGTGAAGCCAATAGGAAAGAAAGTCATAGGAGAGAAAAAAGACATCAGAATCAAGATTTTAGAAGTAAAGTAAATAAAGTGACACTTCCAAATTTTCATAGATCAGAAAAACTTACGGCACACACATGGCTACAAAAATTGAATACCTATTTTACCCTTAGTCCAATGACAAAAGAAGATGCACTTCAATTCACAATCTTGCACTTAGAGGGTACAACACATGATTGGTGTCATCATGGCCTTGTCACCCAAGGACACCAAAATATTACTTCCTATGAAGAATTTTCTCAAAAACTCATTAAGAGATTTGATAGGAAGCATCCTTAAGAAAACTTTAAGAAATTGACTCAATTAAGGGAGCAAGGAACAGTTGAAGATTATATTAAAGAATTCCAAAGGATCTCTATCCAAGTTACAGGAGTAGATGATGAACGCTTTACCTACTTGCTCATAGAAGGGTTGAAAGATTCACTAAAAGGTCTCGTAAGTGCCTTAAAACCCTCATCCTTAGATGACGCTTTTGAAATGGCATTAAGATTGGAAATTTCAAATACCAGCAACAAATCATGGAATAAGCCCACTATTAAAAATCACAAAAAAGATAAATCCTACAAAAAGTTCATTCCAACTAAAGAATGAGAGGAATTAAAGAAAAATAATTTATGCTTTAAATGCCAAGAATCGTGGGAGCCAGGCCATAACTACAAAAAGAACACTTGTAGAAATTGTGGAATAGATTGGATGCCTAGACACAGATGTGGGAAGAAAGGCCACATCCAAAGAATGGAAGAAGATGATGAGGAAGAAAGGGTGAGCAAAAAGGAAAAATGTGACAAAGGCAATGAAGAAGAAATAGAGGGAGAAGAATATAGAGTAATAGCCACTATGACTCAACCCTCCAAAAATAGGGTCTTAAGAATTACATGCACCCTTAATGGATAGAAAGTTGTTGTACTGGTGGATAGTGGAGCATCCCACAACTACATTAATGAAATATTGGTTAATAGAATGAAATTAAAAACTAAGAATTTCAAAGGTTTTATTGCTGTTCAAGCTACAGGATCATTGTACGTTGTACAAAAGTGATTCCACAACAAGAAATCACCTTAGGAAGAAAGCACACCATCAGAGAAGACCTACATGTGGTTCCACTAGACTTAGATATAATTTTGGGCAATCCATGGATATTTTCTTTGGGATGTTTTAGGTTTGACCTTCCATACCTAAAAATCCATTTTGAGCATAATGGGGAAGAAATAACATTGGAAGGAATACCTTATGACTCTGTGAAATTGGTTTCTTGCAAAAGAATAGAAAGAATACTATGACATGATTAGAGATAATGGATTGCACAATGTTTAGTATTAAATAAGTCAACTCCAAAGGAATCTGTCATTAATATTGACATTGAACCTATCATTAAGAAACATCAAAGAGTGTTTGAAGAGATTCCCCTAGGATTACCTCCCAAAAGAGGATTTGAACACATTATAGAATTGGAAAAGGATGCTAAACCAGTGATCACCACCCCTTACTAACATCCTCAAAAGTATAAGGATGAAATTGAAAAGGCCATTCAAGAACTCTTAGCAATGGGACACATTCAACCCAGCTCTAGTCCCTTTGCATCACCAATAGTACTTGTGAAAAAGAAAGATGGGAGAATGAGGATGTGTATAGATTATCGAGCCCTAAGTAAGAAGACTATAAAAAATTGCTATCCCATTCCTAGGGTGGATGAACTCATAGATGAACTTCATGGAGCAATATATTTTTCTAAAATTGATCTACGTTCAGGATACCATCAAATTAGAATGAGGAAGGAGGATGTTCCCAAGACAACATTTAGATGTCATTACGGGCATTTTGAATTCCAAGTGCTACCCTTTGGCCTAACTAATGGCCCAAACACTTTCCAATCATGTATGAATCACATATTTCGAAAACAACTCAAGAAATTCCTTCTTATTTTCTTTGATGATCTACTTATTTATAGAAAATCATGGGCATAACACCTCCAACACATTGAAGAATTCTTGAGTATATTGGAATCTAAATCCCTATTTGCAAAAGCATCAAAGTGTGAATTTGGACTAGAAGAAATTCTATATCTAGGTCATAAAATCAGTGCCAAGGGTGTAAGCGTGGATGAGGAAAAGATTAAAGCAATAAGGGCAAGGCCAAAACCCAAAACTCTAACCCAACTCAAGGGATTCTTGGGCTTATGCAGCTATTATAGACAATTTGTGAAGAACTTTTAAAAAATGGCATCTCCTTTGACAAACTTGACAAAGAAGGGAAATTTTGGATGGAATGAAGCAGCACAAAAGGCTTTTGAATAACTAAAAGAAAGGATGAGTTCATGCCTAGTTTTAGCTGTCCTAGATTTTACACAACCTTTTGAATTACAATGTGATGCTTCTGGTGAAGGAATTGGGGTTGTACTGATGCAAAACAAACACCCTATTGCCTTCAAAAGTAGGAAAATTTCCAAGACAGAAAAAAACTATTCAATTTATGATAAGGAAATGTTGGCTATCATGTACGCATTAGCAAAATTCAAGCAATACCTAGTATGTGGAGGATTCAACATAAAAATATACCATAATAGTCTGAGGTTCTTCATGAATCAAAAAGATCTTAATGATCGCCAGCAGAAATGGTTAAGTAAAATCCAAGCATACAATTTTGATATTGAATATGTTAAAGGAACCCATAATGTGGTAGCATATGCATTATCCAAGAAGGGCCAATTGAATACCCTTACTAGCATCATAGGTGATTGGAAAAATGAAATTACTGTAGAATATGATAAAGATCCAAAAACCAAAGAGATCATGGAAGGAAACATAGCCAGTGATGAAATTAAAATTGTGGATGAACTCATATTATAGAAAGGAAGAATATTGTTAGCAGAAAATTCCAAAGTTAAAGAGAATATTATGAAGGAATATCATGATAATACCCTCTAAGATAAGGGAAAGATACTCTTGGAAAGGTCTAAAGAAAGATATTCTAAAGAATGTCCAGGAATGTATAATATGTCAAAAAAATAAGTCTGAACAAAATTACCCAACTAGTTTATTACAACCATTACCTATTCCAAATAAAAAATGGAAGAGAATTTCCATGGATTTCATTACAGGTTTACCTAAGGTGCAAGAGAAAGACTCCATCATGGTAGCAGTGGATAGGCTAACCAAATATGCACAATTCTTTCCCATATCAGTGCATTATAAGGCACCATAGGTAGCAGAACTATTTTTTAAAGAAGTTTTTAGATTACATGAATTACCAAAGAAGATCATTAGTGACAGAGATAGCAAATTTCTCAATTTGTTTTGGAAGGAACTGAATTAACTCCCAGCACCAGCTATCATCCCCAAATAGATGGACAAACCAAAATTGTTAACAAATGGATAGAAGACTATCTCAAAAACTATGTAACAGGAGAACAAAATGCATGGATCAAATGGTTATACTTGGGGAGAATATTTTTATAATAACACCCATCACATGTCAATCAGAATGAGTCCATTCAAAGCATTATATGGATATGAGGCCACTAAATTTGGGGACTTAATCAATCAAAAAAGAAGAGTACCTAGAGCCCAAGATTTCATCCAACAAAGTATTGACATCATGAAAGCTCTCAAAGACAATCTCCACCATGCTCAAAACCAAAAGAAAATATATGCTGACAGGAAACATGTGGAAATATCATTCCAAATTGGAGAACTATTATTTTTAAGATTACAACCCTACAAACAATCTTCACTCAAAACTAGTGGAGTAGAAAAATTAAAACCACATTTCTATGGACCATACAGTATCCTAAAAAGAATAGGAGAAGTAGCATATGAAAAAGAGTTTCCTAAGAATAGTAAGATCCATAATGTTTTTCATGTATCCAGACTTAAAAGGGTCCTTGGAAAACATATAAGCCCTTGTGGTGATCTACTCCCACTGGACAATGAAGGAAAGCTCATACTAGAACCTGAGGCTATTTTGGAGAGGTGAGATAGAAGATTAATGAATAGAACTATTCCAGAATACTTAGTGAAATGGAAGGATCTTCCAAAAGCATATGCTACCTAGGTTGGAGAAGAAGTCCTTTCCCATTTAGCATTGCTTGGGGACAAGCAAAATCAAGAAGGGGGGACTGTGATGAACCTGGATTAATATGTTTTTATATTATGTATTTAGTTCAAAGATTTACAAAATTAATATAATCAATTTGCTTCCTTAAATAAAATTATTATATTTGAATTAATTTGATTAAATGTCATACAAGTGGTAATAAATACTAGATCCATAATCTTCGAATTCCATATGAACATTCACAATATAAATATTATTATACATTAAACTTTCCATTAATATATTAAACTTATTGTTACAAGTATTATCTATGTTTAATAAATTTATTATTATATACACTTTTCGAAAATAACCCTAATCAATTAATTATTATTACTTTTTACAACTTACATGTGATTATAAAATTCTTTAAGTACAACACATTGAATTATACAAATAAGGGAAGTTAAAACAAACTATTGAAACATGACTGTACTTACATAAATATTTAGCAATGTATATATGTATTACATTAGGGTTAGGTAACAGGTAGCAGATACAATATAGGAATCTAGGGATAAAGTAAGGAAAGTCATAATAACTTACTACGCCTATATATTTCTCGATGCATGAAATATTGGTCATTCCAGCGTGTACCCAGACTGTACCATAGACTGTCCCCCACCTGCAAGTTCATCATTGGGTACAACGCCAAATCTAGATTACATGTTATTTGTTACAAGAAAACATTGGTATCATGTATATAATTATGAATAATGGTAATAGCCTCACTCATTACAAGTTGGAGACTTACGTATCACATTAGACTGAATTATATATAAGCTTTCCTTTCATTTATCAACCTAAATCGATATACATAGCATGAAATTAGATCAATCCAAATATTATATATATATATATATATATATATATATATATATATATATATATATATATATATATATATATATATATATATATCTATGTATGTGTGTGTGTGATTTTTTGTTTATGTACACAATGATGAATATTTCATATAATAATAATGTCTAGACAACTACGATAATAAAGAAATATTGTTACATTATATTTAACAATAATCTTAAAGATTACCATTTAAAAATGCATTTCAAACTATAGCCCAGGAAGCCTTGTTCTCATCTGAACTATGACATCTTTAAATAGGGAGTAGGTGGAGCGAGAGGTGGAGTAAATTTGAGCACCTGACAGTATCCTCCAGGGAGCCACTTGTAGCTTGTTTCATGCGCCCTTTGCACTGTCAATGATAGTCATGACCAGAAGAGAGTAGTTTGCTTGGTGCTATAGAGTGAAACATTCTAAACAAATTAAAATAATTAAACTATAATGCTCAATTCCTCAATTTTGAATAATAATAAGGATCCAAGGTTTGTTTAACTTGAATGATTTTCTAAACTTCTACTAAATTTTGAATATCAAGTCAAAGAATTAAAAAGAGGTCATTAAACATGATGCACCACTTCCTACCATTACTTGTTCAGCTTAGTATATATTCTTCTTGTACATGGATGGATTTTATGTAGGTTGTAGGTGCTGGATATCAACTTTCCTGAATTGCCAAGATGAGCGTACCCTATTGCATTATCTCAATGGTAAAACAGGAGACATAAATTCTCAAGTCCAAATCCTAAACCTTTAAGCCATTTGTCCTAATTGAAAATTAGGACAAGTATCTGAGTCAAGTACCCTCCAAATGTGTCAAATGATGTTAATTAATGATTATAACTTTTTAGTTTGATTTTGTATATGTTTCACTATGTTGGATTTTTGTATGTTGCTTTATGTTGTGTTTCACTAATTAATTACATAAATTATCCTTTCATGTCTTCTTCATGTTTGTGGATTGTAAATCTAAATTCTCTGTAATGAAAGTTTAAACATTTCAATATTGTAAATTATTATATGCTTGTCAATTAACTTCTCTATACGCGGGGATTAGAAAAGAAATCAGAAAAACCCTTGTTTTCTAAATTAAAGAACATAGGATTTAATCAAGAAGGGGTTGAATATAAAGATGAAATTCTCAATTTGGATGGTTGATAATGTAGTGCCTACCCTCGTTCACATATTTTTTGGATATATTGTTGCTATTATTATCAGACAATGATGGACTAGTTTTATGTTGATGGATTAGTGGTATTGTTTTGAGATTATCAGACATTATGTTATGGATTTAGAGGTTATGTGATGAGATCATTTAAAATCTACTTTTCATGCATACATGATGATCATTATATTGTTTTCAGATATCATTGATGATTAGTTGATGGTTATTATCTTATGTGTTTTATTATGGATACTTACCCCATACTTGCATGTGTATGGTGTGCGTGTTTTCTTATTGTATGGCGTTTCTGATGTGGTTAAGGAAGGGAGTCATAGTCGCCTACTTAGTCGGGATCTACACGATGCACCTCTTCCTGCCATTGTCTATTTAGCTTAGCATTATATATATTGTATGTACATGCAAGGTTTTTCTACAGGTTGCAGGTACCGAGTATCGACTTTCCTGAATTGCCAGGATGAGCGTACCCTATTATACTATCTCAATGATAAGAGAAGGAAGATAAATTCTCAAGTCCGAATTCCAAACATTTAAGCCAATTGTCCTAGTGAGGTAGGACAAGTATCTGGATATTTTACCCACCGAATGTGTCGAATGATATGATTCGTGATTTTTAACCCTTTCGACTGATTTTGTGTGAATTTCTCTATGATGGGTTTCCATATTTTATCTTGGAGGTCTACGGTGAATTTTTTATTAATTAAGTCTTAATAAATAGATTTAATTAATAAATTAATTATTTGAGAAAAATTAATATAAAATATCATAATCCTTGATATTTTGATTATAATTAATTAAATGGGAATTAATTGAGGAAAAAGAATTAAATAAAAGAAAATTAGAAATTAAAATTAATAATAATAATAAAATAATAATAAAGTAATAAATAAATAATAATAATAAAAGTTATAAAAATTAAAATAAAAGTTATAAATATTTAAATATAAATTATATAAAAAAGTGTATTGGAGTTATAAGCTTGCATGACAGTTAACGCACTTTTCTATTTCTCAAGTGTCAACAACATGGGGGTTAGTGCATCAATTGAGCACATGGTGTCTACAACCCTATGGCTCATCTTGAAGGTTGAAAAAGACCCATGCTTAGTTGGTGACACCTTCCAGCTGTTTCTAGAAGCATTCTAGATGTTTCCTGAAAGTTATTTATATTTAGGCATTCATAGAGAATTAGACATAGCGGTTGGAGTGCAAATTTGGAGCATTGGAGGACTTGAGAACTCTGAAGAAGGGAGGAGCTTGCTCTGCGGGGTTTTTGAGGGAGAGTGATTTAGCATCAGAATCTGAGTAGATTCTTGTGATTTTACTTATGCTATTTCTGCATCATGCATTCCCTGTCTTCTTCGTGTCTTCCATATGACTTCTGAGGAATTTAATAATTTATTGTGCATTCTCAATATGGGTAGATTAATTTGTTTGAAAATTTTATATGCATAGATCTAAAAAGAACACAGGGCTAGGGTTGAGATTCATAGTCAAACCCATTAGATTAATTATTGGAAATTTTGGGAGATCAAAAGGTTTATGGAGGAATTCTGAAAATTGAAGTTTGTATTGATATATTGTCAATTTGCTTATATTTACATATATATATATATATATACAATTATATATATATATGTATAAATGCTCATATACTGTGATATTTTTCATTCTCCATATATTTTTATATAAATACATACATATATATATATATATACCTTTATATATATATACATATATATGTATATATAATATATATATGTTAAAAAATGGATAACATACCTGTGGGAGAAAACATTTTAATAAACTTTTTAAACCAAATCGCAAATGGAAATCGCGTTAGAGATTTTAAAAAAATAATATAAACATTTTATACATTGAGTCGGGGGGGGGGGGGGGGGGGGGGGAACGAGACCCGTGCCCCCACTGCGTTCACAGTGTACCACCGTCGCAGGTACTGCGACGACAGTGGTATGCAATACCACTGATGTCGCAGGCCCTGCGATTGCAGGGTCTTGCGTACCGACAAATATGATATATATAAATATGTGTTTTAAAAACATTTTCCATATTCAATTTTAATTGTTATTAAAATTTTTGGCATTAATCGAATTTGTTAATTCGATTTTGTTTAATGGTAAAATAATTTATATATTTATATATGTATTTATATGTATATATATATATATATATATATATATATATATATATATATATATATATATATATATATATATATATATATATATATATATATAAGTGTGTATATAATATGTAAATATGATTATTTGTTTTATAATTGTAAAATTGATAATTGATTTATATCAAAGGCTCATGTTTTAAATTAATTGTTTTATTAAGTAAATTAAATATTGATTGTTAGATTGGTGGGGGACATTTGGATTAAAATTATAATTAAAAAATGGATTTGTATTCATTCAAAACGTATAAATGTTCCTTCAAATTCTTTCTCTAAACTTGGAAACGTAAATGAAGATTTTTTGCATGTAAATTCAAATTGTAAATTTAGCAAATTGTAAATTGTAAATTCAAGATTGGATTTGTTGTTTTAATCATGCATTCAAGGAAAATTTGATTTTAATCCATGGCATTCAAGAGTGATTTTAGCAACATGCATTCAAAGACAAGTGGTTAAACATTCAAGTGTTTTCTTTTGAGCATTCAAGATTGAGATTTTGTGTGTTGTTTTAAGAACTTTGAAGTGCTTTGTTTTAACCTTAGATCATTCAAGATTGTTTTGGACTCAAAAGTGAAAATGACTCTTTGGACTTTGGTTTTCATTCAAGATTTTGTGTTCTAGTTTGCATATTTTAAGCCCAAAAATGATATTCCTAGATTGTTTTGATGCATGAAAAACCTAAGAAACATTCAAGATTTTGCAATAAGACATTTGTTTGGAACAAATAACAAAGCTTTTAGGAAAATTTTTGGCAACCATTTAGGACTCTTAGTTTTCATGAGATTTTTTAAAAGAACTTTAGTGTGCACTTAGTGTTGATTTTGAACCTTTTGAAATGGAAACTTGAAGTTCTTTTTAAATTCCCAAAAATGAAGTGTTCCTAATTTTGCATGAATGCATCTAAAACTTTGATGTTGCAAGGATGCAAATGATTAGATTGGTTTAGTTTCACTTCTTAAAAGATTTTTTCTTTTTTGCAAATTTTTAATTTTTCAATGGATTTAAGTATGATTTGGGGGTTCATTTTAAGCACTAAAAAGAAGTGTGTATGATTTTTCTTCCTTAAAAAAAAATGGCCAAGATCTCCCACAAGAAGAAGAAGAAGAAGTAGATGGAATAAGAAGAATATAGACAAGAAGAGGAAGAAGAATTTCAAATTCTTTGTCCACCTATAAGCTTGAAAAATCTGCAAACACTATGAGATAGATTATGAGTTCCTTTGTCTTCTTCATGCTCATGTGGACCTAAAAAACCAATTTATACAATCCTCCCAATCACAAAAACAAGTAAAATTAGCCAAAATTGGCAAATGACATACAAAACTTGACTAAAAAAGCTAATGAAGATGACCCATGCAGGGTCCCACCGGGCGTGCCAAAATGTATATGAGCAATGTTAGTATGCTAATAGAAACCAAATTTAAATAAAGCTTCTACAAACTAAACAAAATTCATAAACTTCAAGATAGACTAAGATGAGCTCTCAATTGAGAATATGAGCCATTAATGGACTCTCTCAATAAGAAGCTCTCTTGTTGAGTAGCTTTATCTAAATGGATAGGATGTATGCTCAATATGCTTCCAAAGGCTTCAATGGATGATTGTGGATTTTTGGTGTGGATAGATGGCTTTAGTATGGATTTGGCTCTCAAAATAGCATTATAACTTTACTTCATGGATTGTGTTATTTTGCAAAGGGGAAGGATCCAATTTATAGGAAAGAGGCTTGAGGGATTGAGGGCTAAGATGCAAGGATGGGAAAAAGCTCATGGAGGGCTTAGATTGCATGAGAGGAGAGCACATGGATTGTGCTTCCTTACAGCCAATCAAGGAGTGAGACATGTCACATGGTGAGAGGATGGAGAAAAGGGGAAGGATGAGTCAACGAAGGAGGCTCAAAGGATCAAATCTTCATAAAGACCCTCATAATGACTTGTAAGAGCCATAAAAGGGCTTGTAAGAGTCATTTATCACCTAGTGGACTTCATAAAGTTTTATGGTTGAGATATTTTGAAGGTGATGAGAGAAATTTTGACTTGGACTTGATTAGGAAGGTTTTAAGCTTGTTTAGGCTTGTGCAAATGATTAGAGGATGGATTAGGATGGTTTAGGATTAGCTTAGGGATAGGCAAGTGGATGGCATTTAATGAGGGTGGGTGAAGGAGGAGATATTTGTTAACTTTGGCTTGGGTTAGTAAGTTTTAACCCATGTTTAGGGAATGTGACAAGGTTAGGAGGGGATTAGGATTAGGTTTAAAGAGATCTTCTAAAAGAGTCTAGACTTTGGATGAGGATAAAGACTTTTTAGAATAGTCTAGAATTTCCTAGGATGAGGATGAAGACTTTCTAGAAGAGTCTAGAACTTCTTAGGATGAGGATAAATTAGATTTTTAGGAAATAAATAAAGTTTTATTTATTTCAAGGGTTTGGGTTGAGGAGATATTTATTAAAACTTTTTTAATAAACGTGAGGATAAATATTTAATCTTAATTAAATATTTTGAGTTGGGATTAGGGGTAGGAAATGATGGGATTAGCCTTTAATCAAAATTAAAGAAGGATTAGAAGATTTTGGAAGAGGTTATTGGTCATAAGGAAATTGGCCAAGTTTTGGGCAAAAAATAATTTTTTTATTTAATTTAGGATTTTTGGTCAATTTATTAATTAAATAATTAATAAATAAGGAAATAATGTTTAAATAAGATTTAAATATTTTAGGGAGGGATTCCTTAATTAAATATTTTTAATTAAGATAAAGGGTTTAATGGCATAAAAATTAATTAATTAATTAATTAAATAATTAATTAATAAATGATGATGTCATCAGGGATTTTTTCAAAAAATAAAAATACTTTATTTTTTAAAGGATTTTTAGGTGTCTATATTTTGCCCCTCTTTAATGTGATGCCGCAAGTGTCATGGCATCAAAGATAAGAAAATAAGATGCCCAAGGCTAGAGCAGAAGACGAGAGAATGGACTATGAGATGCCCCCTCAAGAAGGCAGCGGGGAGAGAAAGCGAGGCTCGGTGGCTTCTTGAAAGATACAAGAATCTGGGATTAGCAAGGAGACTCAGATTGGATTAAGAGAAGAGGTTTAGTTAGCTCAAACTCTTACTATGGGAGAATGATAAAAGGAGAATCAGAGGCACAAGAGGAAGCAAGCTTAAGATCTCAGGGATTGCAGAGGATCAGGGAGCGGAGCGCTATAAAAAAGAATCTAGGATAGGGAGATGGATGAGGGGATTATAAAGCTGATGCAATAGGATTTCAAAGAGTTAGATTGGCGGAAGATGGGTTTCGAAGATCCCTAGGACTAGGATTGTGGATCTCGAAAGATGAGGCCTTGTGGATTGATCTGGATTGGTGGATCCCTAAGACTAGGATTGTGGATTCCTAAAGCTAAGAGTGATGAGTGATTCAAAGAGATACTGATGCATTAGCTGGGGTAGGAGAGACAGATGCTAGATATGGATGGGGGATAATGGAGATGAAGGAAAACTATTGAAGCTTTTTGAGCGGGGGGATACTTCAAAGAGAAGTACCACCATGTAGTTGAGCACTAGATTTTCTATAGGACTATTGGTTAATTGCGAAGGTTACCAAGAACATCAAGGCCTTTTCACCAATCGTCCAAAGGACTGACAAACTAACTTAAAACAAACACACAAGGATTGCCCCAGCATCACACATGAATCCTAGAGGAAGTAGCGTGGAAATGACACTGGAGAACCCACAAGCAGAAAAGAAAAACAAACGAAAGACCTGATCAAGACCTTACACTCTAATTGCCCCATTCGCAGCATACCATGATATGGAAGATCGTGGCAACCTTGAGGAGGGAACAAGGATATTGCTTGGAAAAGATACTTCAAGATGCAAAAGGGAAGATCCCAAATCAAAAGAAAGCGAAAATCCAAAAGAGAGCCATTTGCCAAAGAGATGGGTAGGAAAAGGTACTAATGGACCAAGATCAGACATGAGGAAAGCTATATCCTGGAAGGACCTATCGGAGAGCACCGAAGCTGGTGGATTTGGATGAGTGATGCATCTAGCAAGCTGAACTAAGAAAGATAGCACTTTGGTGACAGGAAATCTAGCTAAAGGATGCATTGTAATAGCTAACCAAGATGTGTGATGGGTGGAAGATGCTGATCAAGGACGAATTGACACAAATGCTGGATAGATACAATGGTACTAAGCTAAAGAGGATGTACAACCTGATGGACCAAGATATGTTACAAATGTACAAGTTTGTTCATGTTTTCATTTTTGTGAGATGGAAATGTTTGTGAAGGATGGGATGTCTATAATAGGTGATAGGTGGATAGGTAGATGGTTTGCGAAAAGCTTAAGTGAAAATGGGGTTTTGTGTGTGCACGTGATAGTATACAAGCTAGGATATAGGATTATTTATAGGCTGGAATATGGTACAAACCTTGGACAAGATTCGGATAGACAAGGTATGGTACAAAATTCACAAGGTATAATACAAGCTTTGGTACAAGACTTACAAGCTGTACAGGAGGTATTTACAAGCTTCATCAGATTTTTGATATTTGGTTGGAACACCAAGGGAACAAGCAAGTGTGTCTTATGGGATGGTGGGTGAATGGATGAGGGATAGGATAGTGATAGATAATGGATTAGTCTTTAGTACACAAGGCACCTGAATTACTAGATTTTCACCAAGGTACCTATCCAAGGTGCTTGAATTGCCAAGTTTTCACCATTGGACGCTTATTTCTCTTTACTATTTTTTTTCTTTTGTATTTTTCAAAAGCTGGGTATACCAAGGATCTTCAAGCATAGAACTTCTTGAGATGAATGATGTTAGTAGGATCATTCAAGAGTTCTCCTTTTGGTGTAGATAGCTGATAAGCTCTAGAGCCAAAGGAAGCAGTGACAACATAAGGACCAAGCCACGTAGGTTCAAACTTGCCTTTCTTTTCTCGATCTACTTGGACTTTCATGTTTTCTTTGAGGACCATGTCACCTAGCTGAAAGTGTTGTGGAAGCACCTTCTTGTTGAAATTCCTTTTGAGACGAGTTTGATAGACTATGAGATGATCATAGGCTTGTTGTCACTTCTCGTCTAAGAGATCTAGCTGGGTGAGTCGAGCTACTCTATATTCTTCATCTGATATTTGCCCTTGCAAAGATATGCGCAAGGAGGGAAGTTCAACCTCTATAGGTAGTACCACTTCGGCACCATAGACTAGGGAGTATGGAGTTGTGCATGTGGATGTATGGAAGGAAGTTCGATAGGCCCATAGGGCTGGATTTATTTGTAGGTGCCAATCACGATCGGAATCATTGACAACTTTCTTTAGAATTTTGAGGAGGGTTTTGTTAGTTGCCTCTGCTTGACCGTTACCTTGTGGGAAATATGGGCTAGAAAAGCGGTGATGGATGCGGAGGGAAGTGCATAATTCTTCCATGTTGAGATTTTCAAAGTTACCTCCGTGGTCGGTGAAGATGGTGGATGGGATGCCGAAGCAGCAAACAATGTGGTACAAGATGAACTTGGAGACCTGAACTCCTGTAGCTGAGACTAGGGGGACTGCTTCCACCCATTTAGTGAAATAGTCTGTAGCTGTTATTATGCATTTATGTCCATCAGATGAGAGGGTTGTGATAATTCCAACTAGATCAAGGCCCCAACAAGCGAAAGGCCAAGGTGGTGCAATAGGCTATAGATCCTGTGCTAGAGCGTGCACAAGATTTGCATCCTGCTGACATGGGAGACACTTTCTGACAAAGTCACAGGAGTCTTCTTCAATGGTAGGCCAATAGTAGCCTGCTCTAAGAATTTGTCACGCTACAACAATACCACTCGTGTGGGCACCGCAAAGTCCAGAGTGTACTTCCTTTAACACCATCACTACCTCATTTTGGTCTAAACATTGAGAGAGAGTATCGTGATAACCCCGATGATATAGGGTATTGGCTATGATAACATAGCGGGATGATTTTTGGATGAGGTTCTGGCATTGGGTACGTGTGAGGTGAGGGGATATGATACCATCGTTAAGGTAAGCGTGAATCTCATGGTACCAAGGGGATTGGGGACCAACCAAGATACAAACACGGTTTGAATCCTCATTCACATAGGCGGGTATGAGGAGCTGCTCCACTAAAAACAAATACTGTGTAGCTTCTTGGGGAATTTCCAAGAGTGAGCCTATAGTAGCCATAGCATCTGTTGCTTTGTTCTGTATTCGAGGCACTTGTGTAAACTGAAGCTTTGTAAAATGTTGGGTTAGCTGATCAACTAGCTCTTTGTAGGGTAATAGTTTTTCATCTTTGGTTTGATATTCATTTAGGGCTTGCTTGATGATGAGCTGAGACTCGCCAAAAATTTGTAGCTCAACAATGTTCCATTCTGCAGCTATCTTTAATCCTGCTATGAGGGCCTCATATTCAGCTATATTGTTGGTGCTAGGGAATTGTAGCTTGAAGGCTTTTGGAATGTAATCTCCTTGAGGTGTGACCAAAAATATTCCTACCCCTGATCCATGAGATGTGTATGAGCCATCAAAATAAAGTTTCCATGGGGGTTGTTCTTCAATTAGATAGATATGCTCATCTAGAAATTCTGTGATCAATGGATAAGCATCTATTAGAGGTGCATCAACAAGTTGATCTATTATAGCTTGCCCTTTGATTGCCTTTCTATCCACATACTGGATGTTAAATTCACTAAGGAGCATAACCCATTTGGCCAAACGGCCTGTAAGTGTTGTTCTAGAGAGCATATACTTGAGAGGGTCAATCTTGGAGACTAGTTGGATGGTATGACTTAGCATGTAATGGCGAAGATTTTGAGTTGAGAAAATAACTGCCAAACAAGCTTTTTCCATAGGAGTGTAATTGAGTTCATAACCAACTAGGGTTCTACTGATGTAGTAGATGGCTATTTATCTGTTGTAGTCATCAAGTTGTGCTAGAAGTGCCCCTAGAGTAGTAGGTGTTGCTGATATGTACAAAATCAAGGGACGACCAGGAAATGGTGGAACCAAGATAGGGGGATTGATGAGATACTGCTTGAGATGGTCGAAGCTGCGCTGACATAAAGGATCCCACTTGAAGTTCTCATCCTTCTTCAGTAAATGTGAAAATGGTGTACACTTATCTGCAACCTGGGAGATGAAGCGCCAAACAGATTGGAGCTTTCCTTGAAGAGAGCAAAGCAGTCGCAGTGTCTAGGGAGGAGGCATGTCTAAGATAGCCTTGACCTTCTTGGGGTCGATCTCTATACCTCGTTTAGAAACTATGAAGCCTAGAAGCTTGCCAGATGTGACCCCAAAGACACATTTCTTGGGATTCAGCATGAGATGATATTTGGCTAACCTATCAAAGACTTTCTCTAGGTTAGCAAGATGATCCATGAAGGTATGAGACTTGACCAAGATATCATCCACATAATCCTCCAAAATGCTATGGATGAGATCATGAAAAATGGCTATCATAGCTCTTTGATAGGTAGCCCCAGCATTCTTTAGGCCAAAAGGCATCATGTTGTAGCAAAAGGTTCCCCAAGGGGTAGTGAATGTTGTCTTATGCTGATCCTCTTCTGCAATCTTGATTTGATTATACCCAGAAAATCCATCCATGACGGACAAAATTTCATGTCCAGCTGTAAGATCTACAATCATATCTATGTTGGGCAAGGGAAAATCATCTTTTGAACAAGCTTTATTAAGATCTCTAAAATCAGTACAGATTCTGATGTCACTGGAAGGTTTAGTGATAGGGACCATGTTGGAGATCCACTATGAGTAGTCAATAGGTCGGATAACCTTAGCAGCTAACATTCTTTCTAATTCAGCTTTGACCAATAATGCCACCTTGGGGTGCATTTTTCTAAGCTTTTGTCTGACGGGCTTGATCTTTGGATCAACTGTAAGATGATGAACTACAAGCTATGGATCAAGTCCTGGCATGTATTAATATGACCATGCAAATCGGCCAATGTTCTCTCTTAAGACCTCAAAGAGGAGGTCAACTTGGTCTTATGATAGGGATGCAGCAATGTGAACAAGTCTGGGGATCTCTGAAGAACCAATGTTGACTTCTCGAGTATCCTCAATTAGAATAGAAGACACCTCTGGTCGATTATCTTGAGGAGGCAATGCTAAATCCTCATGTCCTTCTTGTGGCTTTGGATTTTCTTGCTGAGGGGTTCTCTTCATTGCCTTAGCTAGTCTCAGATTCACCTTAGTTCCAGTTTTGGGTGTATCGAAACTAGGTTGGGGATTTTCTCCAAAATACCCCTTGGGATCTAGCTTATACATATAGGCAGAATTTGGCTTTGTTTTCTTGTGAGGAGTTTCAGCTCCAATGAATCTTAGAAGTGCCTCTTTTGATGTGAACTCATCGATGTGTATGACACTTGGTTGGTCCCAATCTATGAGTTGTGGATGGGCGAGTGGTAGGTCAATGAGGTGGATGGATAGTTCTTGGAGAACAGAGTCTCCGAGGGAGATTTGGTCTAGGATATCGTCATAGGCTCTCTTTTCAACTTCCTCAGGAATGTCTTTGATTTTGACAAGGTTGCAGTGAATGTTCAAAAAAGCGTGACTATTCTCATTGGTGCCCCCAGTTGTGGGTATGCCAAAGCCAAGACCTGACTTTGATTCCCACTTGTGTGCGTCGATGGGGCACTGCATGCCTCTTTCTTCTAGTCCTAGACCACCACCTTGATAGTTCCATTTGTTAGTGATGAGCTTATGTTCTTGGGGATACTTTTGGCTAAAGTGATCAAGGCGTGCTTGATTTCTTTGAGGTACATCCTTATGTAACCATTTGTTGATATCTAGAGTGAGCTCCTCATGAAGAGGGATTTTTGAGGATACAAAGGTTGTTGGGCCAAACTATTTGTATCGAGGAGGTGGAATCTCTTTAGCTTTGTGATATGCCGGTCGTCCATGGGCATGTGCATCAAGTGGGAGTGCCCCGACAGCAAATGCATCTGACAGACTATACTCTCTACAACCTTTGTTATTGGTCTTCACGGTAGACAGGGTAGAGGCGAGGATGGTTTCTGGGTCATTATAAGAGTGGGATGAACTGGCGATGGATGTGCCGATATCAATTCTAGGGCAATGGTTTGTATATGAAGCTTCAACCGCATTGCAGTAAGAAAAGGGTTCTGGATCGGCATGGATGGTTACCTCAGTGCCTTGATGCAAAAATTTGACGCATTGATGGTAAGTGGATGGAACGACTTTCACGGTATGAATCCATGGGCGACCGAGAAGGATATTAAATGGTAGGTTTAGATCAATAACATGGTAGAGTGTCTCTTGGATGACTGGCCCAACCTTGATTGGTAGCAAAATAGTTCCTTCTGTGGTTCTTTCCAAGTTGTCATAAGCTTTGATGGTGATAACCTCACTGATGATATCTGCCTCAGTATACCCAGCTTGTTTTATGAATTTTAGGGTGCAAATATTCAAGGCTAATCCATTATCTATCATTACTCTTTTCACAGCAAAGTTGGATACCATGATGGCTATGCGAAGCGGAAGGGTGTGATCTGGCTCAACCACGAGTATGTCGGTGGGTTTGAATGATAGGGCACATGAGGATGAGAGGTGTCCAACAAGATTATGAAAATCAGTAGCATTGATATCAGAAGGGACATGGGATTCTATGAGAGCACTGTCAAGGATGTTCTTGTACATAGGACTAGTGCGAAGAAGGTCTAAAATGGAGATTTGGGTCGGCATGTTCCCAAGGTGTTCTAAGATATTGTACTGGCTTTTTGACGGAGCTGATGGTGTTGGTGTAATAGGTGGGCCTGCGATGTTAAATCATGTTGTTCGAGTGGTGACTGCACACTCATTGTTTGGTCCTTGGATATTTATAACATTGACGGAAGGCTCTTTCTTGGATATACAACCTATAAGGCTACCATAGTCTATATAGGATGAAGTGTGGTCATTGTTCTTCCCATGCTGTTGGTTTGGCTGACGGTTGTTGGTGTTGTTGTTGTTGGTTTGGATAGGTGCTTTTCCAGAATTTTGGTTGTGGTGTGGAGGAAAAGCATTTTGATAGATCTGTAAGCCTGCATTGGGAGAGGTTTGGGCACCAACAGTGATTTCCTTCTGATCAATGAGGTCCTGCACATAGTCTTTCAGTTTCATGCATCTAAGGGTAGTGTGACCTTTTACCCTATGAAATTTTCAGTACTCATGATCTTTGTACCATGTACCTTTGGATTGGCTTGGGTCAATTTGCTGGGTAGGAGGAAATTTGATGAGGTTTTCCTTGACTAATTTCTCAAAAATGACATCCAATGGCTCACCAAGGGGTGTATAGTTTCTAGGTGTAGGTTGGAATCTAGGCTTTTGTCCTGCAGCTACATTGATGGCATTAGCTTGATTGCTAGACCCTTGGACGTTGGGTCTTGGATTGTGGTTTTGATAGCTTTGGTTATTCTGTTGTTGGTAGTTGATAGCTTGTTGATTGTTTGGTTGATATGGTGGGTTGGACTGGTTGTGAGAAGGACCAACAATATTCACATGTCTGGTGTCAGTGACACCATTTGTTGCAACGTGCTTGTTTTTGTTCCAATACCTAGACTTGTCATTGGAATGTGATTGATTTTGGTTGGCTTCCTTGTAAATCTTGACCACACCATCTTTAATGAGTCCTTGCTCAAGGATCATTCCTTTCTCTTTGATATCTTTGTAGGTCTGCAAACAGTTCATGGTCATGTGGTGAGCCAAGCTAGGATGGGCATTATCAATAAAAATTTTCACCACATGGAGTTCTGGAAAGGTGCAAGATATGCGGGTGGTAAGGGTTTGCCATCTTTGTAGGTATTCGGCAAGGCTTTCTCCACCTTTTTGCTTGGTGTGGACAAGATCAACTATTGATAGCTCTGTTTCAACAAGATGGGCATATTGGGCTACAAATGCCTCAGATAATTCAACAAAGATTTTAATTGTGCCATAGGGGATTCTATAAAACCATTCAAGAGCTGGTCCAACCAAGCTTTTGGGAAAAAGGCGCAAGAGGAAGACATCAGTGTATGCTACGTCCTAGCAGTGCATGTAAAATTCTTTGATATGTGTGACAGGGTCTCCTTTTCCTCTGAATTTGTCAAATTTGGGTACCTCAAAGTGTTTGAGAAATGGTGTCATGGTAATGGCTCTGTCAAATGGGTAAGGACACATATTCTCAAACTTGAATGTCTTCGGATCATTCCCTTCTTGGATGGCTTTCAGAGCTATCTTCATTTTCTCCCATTTTAAATTGATAGGTGATAGCTGGGGTGCCCCCAATGTAGGAGTGCCTTGAGGTAGGTATGTGCTGGATGGGGCCACTAAATATGGATGGCTATGAGGGATTTGCTGATAGGGATTGTACATTGTGTGGGTAGCTGCATGGTGGATGATAGGTTGCTGAGGGGGAGGTGGCGCATATTGTTGCATGTGCTACGAGGCTTGCTATTGATATGGGATTTGAGGTTGGGATTGAGGAACATAAGCTGGCTATGGGATAAATGGATTGCTTTGTGGAGGTAAGGTATAAGATGGTTGAGAGGCTTGGGGAAAGGATCGGGGGGCTTGTGGGGTTTGACCAATATATGTGGGTTGTGCCCCCATTTGGGATGGTATCTGCAAATAATTGGTGGTTGGCTGGGGTGGTGGATTACCTCCTAGAAGTGGCATTAAAAAGTAGTTGATAATTGGAAGTAATGGATTAGTTGGCGGTGGAGGTGGTGGGAATTGAAAGCTTGGGAATGGAACTGATGGGGTTTGATAGCTTTGTGTTTGGATTTGGAAGCTTGGTAGAGTGGTGGCAGGGGCTGGGGTCACTTGGGAGCTTGGTAGAAAATTGGTAGTAGCTTGTGGGATTTGATAGCTTTGTGGAGTGAGGGTAGTAGCTTGTAGATTTGTGGCTAATGGTATTGAGCTCCCAAGACCTAATGGAAATGATGGGATTGTGCTTTGGGCTGCAGTGAACAAGCTGGGGGTGATGAAAGGTTGATTACTTGGCCCCATGGGTGGCATCCCTATTGTATATTGCTGAGGTTGGCCAAAGATGCTAGCATTGATTTGGGAGATGGGTGGATTTGGAAGGCTGGGTTGGGGAGCAACAGCAGCAATAGTGAAGGGGGTGAACGGTGAGCTATTTTGGGTAAAGGGGGTTTGGAGCGAAGAGGTATGAACCAAGGATGGAGTGGTGGTGGCTCGGTTGGCTTGCGGCATGGAGATTTCAACTTGGGTGGATGATGGTATGTTTGGGTCTGTTGGATCATATGGATTGGCTGGAGGCTCTTCTTTTGGCATATATTGAGGATAATTTGGATCATAAGAGCCTATGGGTGGTGGTAGCTGCCCAAAAAATGGGTGAGATGGATCTGATAATGGAGGGGGTCTTCCAAAGTCAAAGGTTCCTACATTTTCCCTTCGAAAATTAGCCATGATTGTCTCTTTGTTTTTGTCTATAATGGCATTTACCAATACTGCATTTCCTGGTTGGTTCATGAAAGCTTCAATGTTAGTACATGATGGCATAGCTTTCTCTAGGCTGAAGGATGGTTGAGTGCTCAAGGGGGGTGAGGCTGTTCGATCCAAATGATAGGGCTCCATTATTTCTTTCTTCTTGGCTAAGCGAGTGACGGATGGCATGAAAAATGCTCCTAGGGATGAGATGCAATAATGCTGATGGATGCAAAAGGGGGAAGGTTTCTCTATGCAAATGATTTCCTAGTTTAAGGCAAAGCTAGATGACAAAACCTAAAGAGGATTGGGTTGGAGATTCTAACTTCAAAGATATTTTGCCAAAGCATGAAAGGTCTGCTTTCCTATGTGCAAGCTTGGTGGTGATTGTGTCAACTTAAGGATAGACTGATGATCCTTTAGGAAGAACACGAGATTGACCACTTGTGGATCCCAACCTTTAGCTCAAGGTGATGAGGGATAACAAGTGATAAAGATGGATTACCCTAGACAAAGCTCTGTCAAAGGGATAACCTTGGTGAGATTGATGAATTTGGAAGATTTTAGGAGTGGAAAACTTTTGGCAAAAGTGACAACAATTTTGAAGGCTTGGATGTGAGGTTTTGATTGGTGGCTAGATGGTTTGATTCTAAATGAGATGGATGAGCTAATAATGCTTAAGGGGATAACCTAAGATGGCTGGCTTTTCTACAAAGATGACTCTAAAGTGAAGCTTATCCAAGAAGATGTGGAGAAACAAGGGTGTTGAATCATAGAAATCATGCCTAGTTGGTAAGGCATAAGCAGGATTAACTCCTGGATGTTGGCTAAATTTGATGTTGCGCTCTAACCAGGCCTCTTGAAGTGCTTCATCGGTAGCTTTGTCCTCTTCTTTGTGGAGTTTGGAAATTTGTGGGCTTGGTGTTATTTCTTTTCTCTTGGCTGAAAGTTCTTGGTATGCTAGAGATGGTTTGAGTTTAACTTTGTGGAACTTCTATTTGGGTTTGGGTTGCTCTGACATCAATTTTTGAATCTGCTTGGCTTTGAGAGATCTTGGTTGTTTTGCTTCAACTCATTCAACTTCTGGAATAGGCAGTGACTACGCTAAGTATGCCCTAAGCTAGGATTGACCAAGTTTGGAAAACATTCATTCAACAAATAAAAGATCAAGCAATAGATTGAAACAACCAGATAGAAGTTTTTGATTCTCAGAAAGTGATACTTGCGCCAAGGAGTGTGTATGTTCTACAAATGTTTTGATCAGTCACCTCAAACACATTAACATCCTAGATGGTTGTCTACAAGGCTGACAGTTGGTTTAGCTAAAGAGTCCTCGATATACCCAAGGTACGTGAGGCCCAAATCTGTAGATGAGACCAAAAACATGTCACACAGCCAAGAGGAGCGGTAATCCACTTCTCCTCTTTAGCTTCTCAAGGCTATAAAGTTCCTTGAGGCTTAGCTCGAGTGACAAAATCTTGATCCCAAGAGAGGTGTCTTTCGATTCACCTCCCGATTCTTATACTTCGCCAGAACGCTGGAGTTGAGGTCATCCAAGGGGTGATGAAATCTCCAAGCAGGCCTCCTAAAAAGAAACAAGGTTTTGGATCCTAATCTTATGCACCCAAGATGGCCTCAAAAGATGACAAGGGGAGAGAAGACTTGGATGACCTTGGGCTAAAAAACACGCTTGTTCTTTTACCAACTGACTCTTATGTGTGCTAATCTAGACTTTGCAAGCACTCATGTTTAAGAGACAATGTTCAATTCCAACTTGAAGCGCCAACAAAAGTAAATCGATCGAAGAATGCAAACAATAAGAAGAGTTAGGGTCAACAAAAGCAAACTCATGTGCCCAGAGGCCCTCCACGTCAAGTATTGATTAATTTTCTTTAAGGCATTCAAGATTGAGTGTGAGTTTGTTTTAAGCCCAAAACAAAAGTGTGTGAGATTCGATTTCAAGCGCACGCCCGGAGGCTCTCCACGTCAGTTGTTGTTCAATTTTAGTGCCCAAACTTGAAGTGTGATCGATTTAATCTAGATTTTTGATTCAATTTGGATGGTTGATAATGTAGTGCCTACCCTCGTTCACATCTTTTTTGGATATATTGTTGCTATTATTATCAGACAATGATGGACTAGTTTTATGTTGATGGATTAGTGGTATTGTTTTGAGATTATCAGACATTATGTTATGGATTTAGAGGTTATGTGATGAGATCATTTAAACTCTACTTTTCATGCATACATGATGATCATTATATTGTTTTCAGATATCATTGATGATTAGTTGATGGTTATTATCTTATGTGTTTTATTATGGATATTTAACCCATACTTGCATGTGTATGGTGTGCGTGTTTTCTTATTGTATGGTTAAGGAAGGGAGTCATAGTCACCTACTTAGTCGGGATCTACACGATGCACCTCTTCTTGCCATTGTCTATTTAGCTTAGCATTATATATATTGTATGTACATGCATGGTTTTTCTGCAGGTTGCAGGTACCGAGTATCGACTTTCCTGAATTGCCAGGATGAGCGTACCTTATTATACTATCTCAATGATAAGAGAAGGAAGATAAATTCTCAAGTCCAAATTCCAAACATTTAAGCCAATTGTCCTAGTGAGGTAGGACAAGTATCTGGATATTTTACCCACCGAATGTGTCGAATGACATGATTCGTGATTTTTAACCCTTTCGACTGATTTTGTGTGAATTTCTCTATGATGGGTTTCCATATTTTATCTTGGAGGTCTACGGTGAATTTTTTATTAATTAAGTCTTAATAAATAGATTTAATTAATAAATTAATTATTTGAGAAAAATTAATATAAAATATCATAATCCTTGATATTTTGATTATAATTAATTAAATGGGAATTAATTGAGGAAAAAGAATTAAATAAAAGAAAATTAGAAATTAAAATTAATAATAATAATAAAATAATAATAAAGTAATAAATAAATAATAATAATAAAAGTTATAAAAATTAAAATGAAAGTTATAAATATTTAAATATAAATTATATAAAAAAGTGTATTGGAGTTATAAGCTTGCATGACAGTTAACGCACTTTTCTATTTCTCAAGTGTCAACAACATGGGGGTTAGTGCATCAATTGAGCACATGGTGTCTACAACCCTATGGCTCATCTTGAAGGTTGGAAAAGACCCATGCTTAGTTGGTGACACCTTCCAGCTGTTTCTAGAAGCATTCTAGAAGTTTCCTGAAAGCTATTTATATTTAGGCATTCATAGAGAATTAGACATAGCGGTTGGAGTGCAAATTTGGAGCATTGGAGGACTTGAGAACTTTGAAGAAGGGAGGAGTTTGCTCTGCGGGGTTTCTGAGGGAGAATGATTTAGCATCAGAATCCGAGTAGATTCTTGTGATTTTACTTATGCTATTTCTGCATCATGCATTCCCTGTCTTCTTCGTGTCTTCCATATGACCTCTGAGGAATTTCATAATTTATTGTGCATTCTCAATATGGGTAGATTAATTTGTTTGAAAATTTTATATGCATATATCTAAAAAGAACACAGGGCTAGGGTTGAGATTCATAGTCAAACCCATTAGATTAATTATTGGAAATTTTGGGAGATCAAAAGGTTTATGGAGGAATTCTGAAAATTGAAGTTTGTATTGATATATTGTCAATTTGCTTATATTTACATATATATATATATACAATTATATATATATGTATAAATGCTCATATACTGTGATATTTTTAATTCTCCATATATTTGTATATAAATACATACATATATATATATATATATATACCTTTATATATATATATATACATATATATGTATATATAATATATATATGTTAAAAAATGGATAACATACCCATGGGAGAAAACATTTTAATAAACTTTTTAAACCAAATCGCAAATGCAAATCGCGTTAGCGATTTTAAAAAAATAATATAAACATTTTATACATTGAGTCGGGGGGGGGGGGACGAGACCGGTGCCCCCACTGCGTTCACAGTGTACCGCCGTCGCAGGTACTGCGACGACAGTGGTACGCAATACCACTGATGTCGCAGGCCCTGCGATCGCAGGGTCTTGCGTACCGATAGATATGATATATATAAATATGTGTTTTAAAAACATTTTCCATATTCAATTTTAATTGTTATTAAAATTTTTTGCATTAATCGAATTTGTTAATTCGATTTTGTTTAATGGTAAAATAATTTATATATTTATATATGTATTTATATATATATATATATATATATATATATATATATATATATATATATATATATATATATATATATATATATATATATATATAAGTATGTATATAATATGTAAATATGATTATTTGTTTTATAATTGTAAAATTGATAATTGATTTATATCAAAGGCTCATGTTTTAAATTAATTGTTTTATTAAGTAAATTAAATATTGATTGTTAGATTGGTGGGGGACATTTGGATAAAAATTATAATTAAAGAATGGATTTGTATTCATTCAAAACGTATAAATGTTCCTTCAAATTCTTTCTCTAAACTTGGAAACGTAAATCGAGACTTTTTGCATGTAAATTCAAATTGTAAATTTAGCAAATTGTAAATTGTAAATTGTAAATTCAAGATTGGAATTTTTTGTTTTAATCATGCATTCAAGGAAAATTTGATTTTAATCCATGGCATTCAAGAGTGATTTTAGCAACATGCATTCAAAGACAAGTGGTTAAACATTCAAGTGTTTTCTTTTGAGCATTCAAGATTGAGATTTTGTGTGTTGTTTTAAGAACTTTGAAGTGCTTTGTTTTAACCTTAGATCATTCAAGATTGTTTTGGACTCAAAAGTGAAAATGAGTCTTTGGACTTTGGTTTTCATTCAAGATTTTGTGTTCTAGTTTCCATATTTTAAGCCCAAAAATGATATTCCTAGATTGTTTTGATGCATGAAAAACTTAAGAAACATTCAAGATTTTGCAATAAGACATTTGTTTGGAACAAATAACAAAGCTTTTAGGACAATTTTTGGCAACCATTTAGGACTCTTAGTTTTCATGAGATTTTTTAAAAGAACTTTAGTGTGCACTTAGTGTTGATTTTGAACCTTTTGAAATGGAAACTTGAAGTTCTTTTTAAATTCCCAAAAATGAAGTGTTCCTAATTTTGCATGAATGCATCTAAAACCTTGATGTTGCAACGATTCAAATGATTAGATTGGTTTAGATTCACTTGGTAAAAGATTTTTTCTTTTTCCCAAATTTTTAATTTTTCAATGGATTTAAGTATGATTTGGGGGTTCATTTTAAGCACTAAAAAGAAGTGTGTATGATTTTTTCTTCCTTAAAAAAAAATGGCCAAGATCTCCCAAAAGAAGAAGAAGAAGAAGTAGATGGAATAAGAAGAATATAAACAAGAAGAGGAAGAAGAATTTCAAGTTCTTTGTCCACCTATAAGCTTGAATAATCTACAAACACTATGAGATAGATTATGAGTTCCTTTGTCTTCTTCATGCTCATGTGGACCTACAAAACCAATTTATACAATCCTACCAATCACAAAAACAAGTAAAATTAGCCAAAATCAGCAAATGACATACAAAATTTGACTAAAAAAGCTAATGAAGATGACCCGTGCAGGGTCCCACCGGGCGTGCCAAAATGTATATGAGCAATGTTAGTATGCTAATAGAAACCAAATTTAAATAAAGCTTCTACAAACTAAACAAAATTCATAAACTTCAAGATAGACTAAGATGAGCTCTCAATTGAGAATATGAGCCATTAATGGACTCTCTCAATAAGAAGCTCTCTTTTTGAGTAGCTTTATCTAAATGGATAAGATGTATGCTCAATATGCTTCCAAAGGCTTCAATGGATGATTGTGGATTTTTGGTGTGGATAGATGGCTTTAGTATGGATTTGGCTCTCAAAATAGCATTATAACTTTACTTCATGGATTGTGTTATTTTGAAAAGGGGAAGGATCCAATTTATAGGCAAGAGGCTTGAGGGATTGAGGGCTAAGATGCAAGGATGGGAAAAAGCTCATGGAGGGCTTAGATTGCATGAGAGGAGAGCACATGGATTGTGCTTCCTTACAGCCAATCAAGGAGTGACACATGTCACATGGTGAGAGGATGGAGGAAATTGGAAGGATGAGTCAACAAAGGAGGCACAAGGGATCAAATCTTCATAAAGACCCTCATAATGACTTGTAAGAGAAATAAAAGGGCTTGTAAGAGTCATTTATGACCTAGTGGACTTCATAAACTTTTATGGTTGAGATATTTTTAGGGTGATGAGAGAAATTTCAACTTGGACTTGATTAGGAAGGTTTTAAGCTTGTTTAGGCTTGTGCAAATGATTAGAGGATGGATTAGGATGGTTTAGGATTAGCTTAGGGATAGGCAAGTGGATGGCATTTAATGAGGGTGGGTGAAGGAGGAGATATTTGTTAACTTTGGCTTGGGTTAGTAAGTTTTAACCCATGTTTAGGGAATGTGACAAGGTTAGGAGGGGATTAGGATTAGGTTTAAAGACATATTCTAGAAGAGTCTAGACTTTGGATGAGGATAAAGACTTTCTAGAATAGTCTAGAATTTTCTAAGATGAGGATGAAGACTTTCTAGAAGAGTCTAGAACTTCTTAGGATGAGGATAAATTAAATTTTTAGGAAATAAATAAAGTTTTATTTATTTCAAGGGTTTGGGTTGAGGAGATATTTATTAAAACTTTTTTAATAAACATGAGAATTAATATTTAATCTTAATTAAATATTTTGAATTGGGATTAGGGGTAGGAATTGATGGGATTAGCCTTTAATCGAAATTAAAGAAGGATTAGAAGATTTTGGAAGAGGTTATTGGTCATAAGGAAATTGGCCAAGTTTTGGGCAAAAAATAATTTTTTTATTTATTTTAGAATTTTTGGTCAATTTATTAATTAAATAATTAATAAATAAGGAAATAATGTTTAAATAAGATTTAAACATTTTAGGTAGGGATTCCTTAATTAAATATTTTTAATTAAGATAAAGGGATTTAATGGCATAAAAATTAATTAAATAATTAATTAATAAATGATGATGTCATCAGGGATTTTTTCAAAAAATAAAAATACTTTATTTTTTAAAGGATTTTTAGGTGTCTACATTTTGCCCCTCTTTGATGTGATGTTGCAAGTGGCATGGCATCAAAGATAAGAAAATAAGATGCCCAAGGCTAGAGCAGAAGAGGAGAGAATGGACTATGAGATGCCCCCTCAAGAAGGCAGCGGGGAGAGAAAGCGAGGCTCGGTGGCTTCTTGAAAAATACAAGAATCTGGGATGAGCAAGGAGACTTAGATTGGATTAAGAGAAGAGGTTTAGTTAGCTCAAACTCTTACTATGGGAGAATGATAAAGGGAGAATCAGAGGCACAAGAGGGGATTATAAAGCTGATGCAATAGGATTTCAAAGAGTTAGATTGGCGGAAGATGGGTTTCGAAGATCCCTAGGACTAGGATTGTGGATCTCGAAAGATGAGGCTTGGTGGATTGATTTGGATTGGTGGATCCCTAAGACTAGGATTGTGGATCCCTTAAGCTAAGAGTGATGAGTGATTCAAAGAGATACTGATGCATTAGCTGGGGTAGAAAAGATGAATGCTGGATATGGATGGGGGATAATGGAGATGAAGGAAAACCATTGAAGCTTTTTGAGCGGGGGGATACTTCAAAGAGAAGTACCACCATGTAGTTGAGCACTAGATTTGCTATAGGACTATTGGTTAATTACCAAGGTTACCAAGAACATCAAGGCCTTTTCACCAATCATCCAAAGGATTGACAAACTAACTTAAAACAAACACACAAGGATTGCCCCAGCATCACACATGAATCCTAGAGGAAGTAGGGTAAAAACGACACTGGAGAACCCAAAAGCAGAAAAGAAAAACAAATGAAAGACCTGATCAAGACCTTACACTCTAATTGCTCCATTCGCAGCATACCATGATATGGAAGATCGTGGCAACCTTGAGGAGGGAACAAGGAGATTGCTTGGAAAAGATACTTCAAGACCCAAAAGGGAAGATCCCAAATCAAAAGAAAGTGAAAATCCAAAAGAGAGCCGTTTGCCAACGAGATGGATAGGAAAAGGTAGTAACGGACCAAGATCAGACATGAGGAAAGCTATATCCTGGAAGGACCTATCGAAGAGCACCGAAGCTGGTGGATTTGGATGAGTGATGCATCTGGCAAGCTGAACTAAGAAATATAGCACTTTGGTGACAGGAAATCTAGCTAAAGGATGCATTGGAATAGCTAACCAAGATGTGTGATGGGTGCAAGATGCTGATCAAGGACGAACTGACATGAACGCTGGATAGATACAATGGTACTAAGCTAAAGAGGATGTAAAAGCTGATGGACCAAGATATGTTACAAATGTACAAGTTTGTTCATGTTTTGGTTTTTGTGAGATGGAAATGTTTGTGAAGGATGGGATGTCTATAATAGGTGATAGGTGGATAGGTAGATGGTTTGCGAAAAGCTTAAGTGAAAATGGGGTTTCGTGTGTGCACATGATAGTATACAAGCTAGGATACCAGATTATTTATAGGCTGGGATATGGTACAAACCTTGGACAAGATTCAGATAGACAAGGTATGGTACAAGATTTACAAGGTATAATACAAGCTTTGGTACAAGACTTACAAGCTGTACATGAGGTATTTACAAGCTTCATCAGATTTTGGATATTTGGTTGGGACACCAAGGGAACAAGCAAGTGTGTCTTATGGGATGGTGGGTGAATGGATGAGGGATAGGATAGTGATAGATAATGGATTAGTCTTTAGTACACAAGGCACCTGAATTACCAAGTTTTCACCAAGGTACCTATCCAAGGTGCTTGAATTGCCAAGTTTTCACCATTGGACGCTTATTTCTCTTTACTATTTTTTTTCTTTTGTATTTTTCAAAAGCTGGGTATACCAAGAATCTTCAAGCATAGAACTTCTTGAGATGAATGATGTTAGTAGGATCATTCAAGAGTTCTCCTTTTGGTGTAGATAGCTGATAAGCTCTGGAGCCAAAGGAAGCAGTGACAACATAAGGACCAAGCCATGTAGGTTCAAACTTGCCTTTCTTTTCTCGATCTACTTGGACTTTCATGTTTTCTTTCAGGACCATGTCACCTGGCTGAAAGTGTCATGGAAGCACCTTCTTGTTGAAATTCCTTTTGAGATGAGTTTGATAGATTGTGAGATGATCATAGGCTTGTTGTTGCTTCTCATCTAAGAGATCTAGCTGGGTGAGTCGAGCTACTCTATATTCTTCATCTGATATTTGCCCTTGCAAAGATATGCGCAAGGAGGGAAGTTCAACCTCTATAGGTAGTTACGCTTCGGCACCATAGAATAGGGAGTATGGAGTTGTGCATGTGGATGTATGGAAGGAAGTTCGATAGGCCCATAGGGCTAGATTTATTTGTAGGTGCCCATCATGACCGGAATCATTGACAACTTTCTTTAGAATTTTGAGGAGGGTTTTGTTAGTTGCCTTTGCCTGGCCATTACCTTGTGGGAAATATGGGCTAGAAAAGTGGTGATGGATGTGGAGGGAAGTGCATAATTCTTCCATGTTGAGATTTTCAAAGTTACCTCTGTGGTCGGTGAAGATGGTGGATGGGATGCCGAAGCAGCAAACAATGTGGTACAAGATGAACTTGGAGACCTGAACTCCTGTAGCTGAGACTAGGGGTACTGCTTCCACCCATTTAGTGAAATACTCTGTAGCTGTTATTATCCATTTATGTCCATCAGATGAGAGGGGTGTGATAGTTCCAACTAGATCAAGGTCCCAACAAGCGAAAGGCCAAGGTGGTGCAATAGGCTGTAGATCCTGTGCTAGAGCGTGCACAAGATTTGCATGCTGCTGACATGGGAGACACTTTCTGACAAAGTCACAGGAGTCTTCTTCAATGGTAGGCCAATAGTAGCCTACTCTAAGGATTTGTCGCGCTACAACAATACCACTCGTGTGGGCACCGCAAAGTCCAGAGTGTACTTCCTTTAACACCATCGCGGCCTCGTTTTGGTCTAAACATCGAGAGAGAGTATCGTGATAACCCCGACGATGTAGGGTATTGGCTATGATAACATAGCAGGATGATTTTTGGATGAGGTTCTGGCATTGGGTACGTGTGAGGTGAGGGGATATGATACCATCGTTAAGGTAAGCGTGAATCTCATGGTACCAAGGGGATTGGGGACCAACACTGATACAAACACGGTTTGAATCCTCATTCACATAGGTAGGTGTGAGGAGCTGCTCCACTAAAAACTCATACTGTGTAGCTGCTTGGGGAATTTCCAAGAGCGAGCCTATAGTAGCCATAGCATCTGCTACTTTGTTCTGTATTCGAGGCACTTGTGTAAACTGAAGCTTTGTAAAATGTTGGGTTAGCTGATCAACTAGCTCTTTGTAGGGTAATAGCTTTTCATCTTTGGTTTGATATTCATTTAGGGCTTGCTTGATGATGAGCTGAGAATCGCCAAAGATTTGTAGCTCAACAATGTTCCATTCTGCAGCTATCTTTAATCCTGCTATGAGGGCCTCATATTCGGCTATATTGTTGGTGCTAGGGAATTGTAGCTTGAAGGCGTTTGGAATGTAATCTCCTTGAGGTGTGACCAACAATATTCCTACCCCTGATCCATGAGATGTGTATGAGCCATCAAAATAAAGTTTCCATGGGGGTTGTTCTTCAATTAGACAGATATGCTCATCTAGAAATTCTGTGATCAATGGATAAACATCTATTAGAGGTGCATCAGCTAGGTCATCTACTATAGCTTGCCCTTTGATTTCCTTTCTATCCACATACTGGATGTTAAATTCACTAAGGAGCATAACCCATTTGGCCAAACGGCCTTTAAGTGTTGTTCTAGAGAGCATATACTTGAGAGGGTTAATCTTGGAGACTAGTTGGATGGTATGACTTAGCATGTAATGGCAAAGCTTTTAAGTTGAGAAAACAACTGCCAAACAAGCTTTTTCCATAGGAGTGTAATTGAGTTCATAACCAACTAGGGTTCTACTAATGTAGTAGATGGCTCTTTCTCTATTGTAGTCATCAAGTTGTGCTAGAAGTGCCCCTAGAGTAGTAGGTGTTGCTGATATGTACAAAATCAGGGGACGACCAGGAACTGGTGGAACCAAGATAGGGGGATTGATGAGATACTGCTTGAGATGGTCGAAGTTGCACTGACATAAAGGATCCCACTTGAAGTTCTCATCCTTCTTCAGTAAATGTGAAAATGGTGTACACGTATCTGCAAGCTGGGAGATGAAGCATCGAACAGATTGGAGCTTTCCTTGAAGAGAGCGAAGCTGTTGCAGTGTCTAGGGAGGAGGCATGTCTAAGATAGCCTTGACCTTCTTGGGGTTGATCTCTATACCTCGTTTAGAAACTATGAAGCCTAGAAGCTTGCCAGATGTGACCCCAAAGACACATTTCTTGGGATTCAGCATGAGATGATATTTGGCTAACCTATCAAAGACTTTCTCCAAGTTAGCAAGATGATCCATGAAGGTATGAGACTTGACCAAGATATCATCCACATAATCCTCCAAAATGCTATGGATGAGATCATGAAAAATGGTTGTCATAGCTCTTTGATAGGTAGCCCCAGCATTCTTTAGGCCAAAAGGCATCATGTTGTAGCAAAAGGTTCCCCAAGGGGTAGTGAATGTTGTCTTATGCTAATCCTCTTCTGCAATCTTGATTTGATTATACCCAAAACATCCATCCATGAGGGACAAAATTTCATGTCCAGCTATAAGATCTACAATCATATCTATGTTGGGCAAGGGAAAATCATCTTTTGAACAAGCTTTATTAAGATCTCTAAAATTAGTGCAGATTCTGATGTCATTGGAAGGTTTGGTGACAGGGACCATGTTGGAGATCCACTCTGAGTAGTCGATAGGTCAGATGACCTTAGCAGCTAACATTCTTTCTAATTCAGCTTTGACCAATAATGCCACCTTGGGGTGCATTTTTCTAAGCTTTTGTCTGACGGGCTTGATCTTTGGATCAACTGCAAGATGATGAACTACAAGCTTTGGATCAAGTCCTGGCATGTCCTCATATGACCATGCAAATCGGCCAATTTTATCTCTTAAGACCTCAAAGAGGAGGTCAACTTGGTCTTGTGATAGGGATGTAGCAATGTGAACAAGTCTGGGGATCTCTAAAGAACCAATGTTGACTTCTCGAGTATCCTCAATTAGAATAGAAGACACCTCTGGTCGATTATCTTGAGGAGGCAATGCTAAGTCCTCATGTCCTTCTTGTGGCTCTGGATTTTCTTGCTGAGGGGTTCTCTTCGTTGCCTTAGGTAGTCTTAGATTCGCCTTAGTTCCAGTTTTGGGTGTATCGGAACTAGGTTGGGGATTTTCTCCAAAATACCCCTTGGGATCTAGCTTATAGATATAGGCAAAATTTAGCTTTTTTTTCTTGTGAGGAGTTTCAGCTCTAATGAATCTTAGAAGTGCCTCTTCTGATGTGAACTCATCGATGTGTATGACACTTGGTCCCAATCTATGAGTTGTGGATGGGCGAGTGGTAGGTCAATGAGGTGGATGGATAGTTCTTGGAGAACAGAGTCTCCGAGGGAGATTTGGTCTAGGATATCGTCGTAGGCTCTCTTTTCAACTTCCTTAGGAATGTCTTCAATTTCAACAAGGTTGCGGTGAATGTTCAAAAAAGCGTGACCGTTCTCATTGGTGCCCCCAGTTGTGGTTATGACAAAGCCAAGACCTAACTTCGATTCCCACTTGTGTGCGTCGATGGGGCACTGCACGCCTCTGTCTTCTGGTCCTAGACCACCACCTTGATAGTTCCATTTGTTAGTGATGAGCTTATGTTCTTGGGGATACTTTTCGCTGAAGTGATCAAGGCGTGCTTGATTTCTTTGAGGTGCATCCTTATGTAACCATTTGTTGATATCTGGAGTGAGCTCCTCATGAAGAGGGATTTTCGAGGATACAAAGGTTGTTGGGCCAAACTGTTTGTATCGAGGAGGTGGAATCTCCTTAGCTTTGTGATATGTCAGTCGTCCATGGGCATGTGGATCAAGTGGGAGTGCCCCAACAGCAAATGCATCTGACAGACTATACTCTCCACAACCTTTGTTATTGGTCTTCACGGTAGACAGGGTAGAGGCGAGGATGGTTTTTGGGTCATTATAAGTGTGGGATGAGCTGTCGATGGATGTGCCAATATCAATTCCAGGGAAATGGTTTGTATATGAAGGTTCAACCGCATTGTAGTAAGCAAAGGGTTCTAGATTGGCGTGGATGGTTACCTCAGTGCCTTGATGCAAAAATTTGACGCACTGATTGTAAGTGGCTGGAACGGCTTTCATGGCATGAATCCATGGGCAACCAAGGAGGATGTTAAATGGTAGGTTTAGATCAATAACATGGCAGAGTGTCTCTTGGATGACTGGCCCAACCTTGATTGGTAGCAAAATAGTTCCTTCTGTGGTTCTTTCCAAGTTGTCATAAGCTTTGATGGTGATAACCTCACTGATGATATCTGCCTCAGTATACCCAGCTTGTTTTATGAATTTTAGGGTGCAAATATTCAATGCTGATCCATTATCTATCATTACTCTTTTCACAGCAAAGTTGGATACCATGATGGCTATGCAAAGCGAAAGGGTGTGATCTGGCTTGACCACGAGTATGTTGGTGGGTTTGAAGGATAGGGCACATGAGGATGAGAGGTGTCCAATAAGATTACGAAAATCAGTAGCATTGATATCAGAAGGGACATGGGATTCTATGAGAGTATTGTCAAGGATGTTCTTGTACATAGGACTAGTGCGAAGAAGGTCTAAAATGGAGATTTGGGTCGGCATGTTCCCAAGGTGTTCCAAGATATTGTACTGGCTTTTTGATGGAGCTGATGGTGTTCGTGTAATAGGTGGGCCTGTGATGTTAAATCATGCTCTTCGAGTGGTGACTACACACTCATTGTTTGGTCCTTGGATATTGATAACATTGATGGAAGGCTCTTTCTTGGATATACAACCTATAAGGCTACCATAGTCTATATAGGATGAAGTGTGGTCATTGTTCTTCCCATGCTGTTGGTTTGGCTGACGGTTGTTGGTGTTGTTGTTGTTGGTTTGGATAGGAGCTTTTCTAGGATTTTGGTTGTGGTGTGGAGGAAAAGCATTTTGATAGATCTGTAAGCCTGCATTGGGAGAGGTTTGGGCACCAACAGTGATTTCCTTCCGATCAATAAGGTCCTGCACATAGTCTTTCAGTTTCATGCATCTAAGGGTAGTGTGACCTTTTACCCTATGAAATTTGCAGTACTCATTATCTTTGTACCATGCAGCTTTGGATTGGCTTGGGTCAATTTGCTGGGTAGGAGGAAATTTGATGAGGTTTTCCTTGACTAATTTCTCAAAAACGACATCCAATGGCTCACCAAGGGGTGTATAGTTTCTAGGTGTAGGTTGGAATCTAGGCTTTTGTCCTGCAGCTACATTGATGGCATTAGCTTGATTGCTAGACCCTTGGAAGTTGGGTCTTGGTTTGTGGTTTTGATAGCTTTGGTTATTTTGTTGTTGGTAGTTGATAGCTTGTTGATTGTTTGGTTGATATGGTGGGTTGGACTGGTTGTGAGAAGGACCAACAATATTCACATGTCTGGTGTCAGTGATGCCATTTGTTGCTACGTGCTTATTTTTGTTCCAATACCTAGACTTGTCATTGGAATGTGATTGATTTTGGTTGGCTTCCTTGTAAATCTTGAGCACACCATCTTTAATGAGTCCTTGCTCAAGGATCATTCCTTTCTCTTTGATATCTTTGTAGGTCTGCAAACAGTTCATGGTCATGTGGTGAGCCAAGCTAGGATGGGCATTATCAATAAACATTTTCACCACATGGCATTCTGGCAAGGTGCAGCATATGCGGGTGGTAAGGGTTTGCCATCTTTGTAGGTATTCGGCAAGGCTTTCTCCACCTTTTTGCTTGGTGTGGACAAGATCAACTATTGATAGCTCTGTTTCAACAAGATGGGCATATTGGGATATAAATTCCTCAATAATTCAACAAAGTTTTTAATTGTGCCATAGGGGATTCTATAAAACCATTCAAGAGCTGGTCTAGCCAAAGTTTTGGAAAAAAGTTGCAAGAGGAAGACATCATTGTATGCTACGTCTTGGCAGTGCATGTAAAATTCTTTGATATGTGTGATAGGGTCTCCTTTTCCTCTGAATTTGTCAAATTTGGGTACCTCAAAGTGTTTGGGAAATGGTGTCATGGTAATGGCTCTGTCAAATGGGTAAGGACACACATTCTCAAACTTGAATGTCTTCGAATCATTCCCTTCTTGGATGGCTTTCAGAGCTATCTTCATTTTCTCCCATTCTGAATTGATAGGTGATAGCTAGGGTGCCCCCAATGTAGGAGTGCCTTGAGGTAGGTATGTGTTGGATGGGGCCACTGAATATGGATGGCTATGAGGGATTTGCTCATAGGGATTGTATATTGTTTGGGCAGCTGCATGGTGGATGACAGGTTGTTGAGGGGGAGGTGGCGCATATTGTTGCATGTGCTGCGAGGCTTGCTGTTGATATGGGATTTGAGGTTGGGATTGAGGAACATAAGCTGGCTGTGGGATAAATGGATTTCTTTGTGGAGGTAAGGTATAAGATGGTTGAGAGGCTCGGGGAAAGGATCGGGGGGCTTGTGGGGTTTGACCAATATATGTGGGTTGTGCCCCCATTTGGGATGGTATCTGCAAATAATTGGTGGTTGGCTGTGTATATGAGCAATGTTAGTATGCTAATAGAAACCAAATTTAAATAAACCTTCTACAAACTAAAAAAAATTCATAAACTTCAAGATAGACTAAGATGAACTCTCAATTGAGAATATGAGCCATTAATGGGCTATCTCAATGAGAAGCTCTCTTGTTGAGTAGCTTTGTCTAAATAGATAGGATGTATGCTCAAGCTTATTCTTCAAAAAGGGTTTCAAATGGAGTTGGAATTTGGGTGTGAGTGTATGGTTTTGATGTAAAATGGCTTCTCAAAATGGCATTATGACTTTACTTCATGGATTGTGGTATTTTGCAAAGGGGAAGGATCCAATTTATAGGCAAGAGGCTTGAGGGATTGAGGGCTAAGATGCAAGGATGGGAAAAAGCTTATGGAGGGCTCAGATTGCATGAGAGGAGAGCACATGGATTGTGCTTTCTTATAGCCAATCAAGGAGTGACACATGTCACATGGTGAGAGGATGGAGGAAAGGGGAAGGATGAGTCAACAAAGGAGGCTCAAGGGATAAAATCTTCATAAAGACCCTCATAATGACTTGTAAGAGCCATAAAAGGGCTTGTAAGAGTCATTTATGACCTAGTGGACTTCATAAAGTTTTATGGTTGAGATATTTTGAGGGTGATGAGAGCAATTTCGACTTGGACTTGATTAGGAAGGTTTTAAGCTTGCTTAGGCTTGTGCAAATGATTAGAGGATGGATTAGGATGGTTTAGGATTAGCTTAGGGATAGGCAAGTGGATGGCATTTAATGAGGGTGGGTGAAGGAGGAGATATTTGTTAACTTTGGCTTGGGTTAGGAAGTTTTAACTCATGTTTAGGGAATGCGACAAGGTTAGGAGGGGATTAGGATTAGTTTTAAAGACATCTTCTAGAAGAGTCTAGACTTTGGATGAGGATAAAGACTTTCTAGAATAGTCTAGAATTTTCTAGGATGAGGATGAAGACTTTCTAGAAGAGTCTAGAACTTCTTAGGGTGAGGATAAATTAGATTTTTAAGAAATAAATAAAGTTTTATTTATTTCAAGGGTTTGGGTTGAGGAGATATTTATTAAAACTTTTTTAATAAACATGAGGATTAATATTTAATCTTAATTAAATATTTTGAGTTGGGATTAGGGGTAGGAAATGATGGGATTAGCCTTTAATTAAATTTAAAGAAGGATTAGAAGATTTTGGAAGAGGTTAGTGGTCTTAAGGAAATTGGCCAAGTTTTGAGCAAAAAATAAATTTTTTATTTATTTTAGGATTTTTGGTTAATTTATTAATTAAATAATTAATAAATAAGGAAATAATGTTTAAATAAGATTTAAACATTTTTGGGAGGGATTCCTTAATTAAATATTTTTAATTAAGATAAAGGGATTTAATGGCATAAAATTAATTAATTAATTAATTAAATAATTAATTAATAAATGATGATGTCATCAGGACTTTTTCAGAAAATAAAAATACTTTATTTTCTAAAGGTTTTTAGGTGTCTACATTTTTCCCCTCTTTGATGTGATGCCAAAAGTGGCATGGCATCAAAGATAAGAAAATAAGATGCCCAAGGCTAGAGCAGAAGAGGAGAGAATGGACTACGAGTTGCCCCCTCAAGAAGGCGGCGGGGAGAGAAAGCGAGGCTCGATGGCTTCTTGAAAAGTATAAGAATCTGAGATGAGCAAGGAGACTCAGATTGGCAAAGAGAAGGGGCTGAATTAGCTCAAACTCTCACTACAGGAGAATGATAAAGGGAGAATCAGAGGCACAAGAGGAAGCAAGCTTAAGATCTCAGGGATTGCAGAGGATGAAGGAACAGAGCACTATAAAAGGAATCTAGGATGGGGAGATGGATGAGGGGATTAAAAAAAGCTGATGCAATAGGATTTCAAAGAGTCAGATTGGTGGAAGATGGGTTTCGGAGATCCCTAAGACTAGGATTGTGGATCTCGAAAGATGAGGCTTGGTGGATTGATTTGATTGGTGGATCCCTAAGACTACGATTGTGGATCCCTAAAGCTAAGCGTGAGGAGTGATTCAAAGAGATACTGATGCATAAGCTGGGGTAGGAGTGACAGATGTAAGATATGGATGGGGGATAATGGAGATGAAGGGAATCCATTGAAGCTTTTTGAGCGGGGGGATACTTCAAAGAGAAGTACCACCATGTAGTTGAGCACTAGATTTTCTATAGGACTATTGGTTAATTGCCAAGGTTACCAAGAACATCAAGGCCTGTTCACCAACTGTCCAAAGGACTGACAAACTGACTCGAAACAAACATGCAAGGGTTGCCCGAGCATCACACATGAATCCCAGAGGAAGCAGTGTGGAACCGACACTGGGTAACCCACAAGCAGAAAAGAAAAACAAAAGAAAGACTTGATCAAGACCTTATGCTCTAATTGCCCCATTCGTAGCATACCATGATATGGAAGATCGTGGCAACCTTGAGGAGGGAACAAGAAGATTGCTTGGAAAAGATACTTCAAGACACAAAAGGGGAGATTCCAAATCAAAAGAAAGTGAAAATCCAAAAGAGAGCCATTTGCCAACGAGATGGGTAGGACGAGGTACTAACGGACCAAGATTAGACTTGAGGAAAGCTATATCCTGCAATGACCTATCGGAGAGCACCTAAGTTGGTGGATCGGGATGAGTGGTGAGTCTGGCAAGCTGAACTAAGAAGGATAACACTTTGGTGACAGGAGATCTAGCTAAAGGATGCATTGAAATAGCTAAACAAGCTATGCGGTGTGTACAAGATGTTGATCAAGGATGAAATGACACGAAAGCTGGATAGATACAATGGTACTAAGTTAAAGAGTATGTACAGGTTGACCGACCAAGATATGTTACAAATGTACGAGTTTGTTCATGTTTTGGTTTTTTGTGAGATGGAAATGTTTGTGAAGGATGGGATGTCTATAATAGTTGATAGGTGGATAGGTAGATGCTTTGCGAAAAGCTTAAGGGAAATGGAATTCTTTGGGTGCATGTGATAGGATACAAGCTAGGATACAAGATTATCTACAATCTGGAGTATGGTACAAGCTTTGGACAAGATTTGGATATACAAGGTATGGTATGAGATTTACAAGGTATAATACAAGCTTTGGTACAAGATTTTACAAGCTGTACAGGAGGTATTTACAAGCTTCATCAAACTTTGGATATTTGGTTGGAACACCAAGGGAACAAGCAAGTGTGTCTAATGGGATGGTGGGTGAATGGATGAGGGATAGGATAGTGATAGATAATGGATTAGTCTTTAGTACACAAGGTGCCTGAATTACCAGGTTTTCACCAAGGTACCTATCCAAGGTGCTTGAATTGCCAAGTTTTCACCATTGGACGCTTATTTCTCTTTACTATTTTTTTTTTTTTTTGTATTTTTCAAAAGCTAGGTATACCAAGGATCTTCAAGCATAGAACTTCTTGAGATGAATGATGTTAGTAGGATCATTCAAGAGTTCTCCTTCCGGTGTAGATAGCTGATAGGCTCCGAAGCCAAAGGAAGCAGTGACAACATAAGGACCAAGCCATGTAGGTTCAAACTTGCCTTTCTTTTCTCGATCTGCTTGGACTTTCATGTTTTCTTTAAGGACCATGTCACCTGGCTGAAAGTGTCATGGAAGCACCTTCTTGTTGAAATTCCTTTTGAGACGAGTTTGATAGACTGTGAGATGATCATAGGCTTGTTGTCGCTTCTTGTCTAAGAGATCTAGCTAGGTGAGCCGAGCTACTCTATATTCTTTATCTGATATTTGCCCTTGCAAAGATATGCGCAAGGAGGGAAGTTCAACCTCTATAGGTAGTACCTCTTCGGCACCATAGACTAGGGAGTATGGAGTTGTGCCTGTGGATGTACGGAAGGAAGTTCGATAGGCCCATAGGGCTGGATTTCTTTGTAGGTGCCAATCACGGTCGGAATCATTGACAACTTTCTTTAGAATTTTGAGGAGAGTTTTGTTAGTTGCCTCTGCCTGGCCATTACCCTGTGGGAAATATGGGCTAGAAAAGTGGTGATGGATGCAAAGGGAAGTGCATAATTCTTCCATGTTGAGATTTTCAAAGTTACCTTCGTGGTCGGTGAAGATGGTGGATGGGATGCCGAAGTGGCAAACAATGTGGTACAAGATGAACTTGGAGACCTGAACTCCTATAGCTGAGACTAGGGGAACTGCTTCCACCCATTTAGTGAAATAGTCTGTAGCTGTTATTATCCATTTATGTCCATCAGATGAGAGGGGTGTGATAGTTCCAACTAGATCAAGGCCCCAACAAGCGAAAGGCCAAGGTGGTGCAATAGGCTATAGATCCTGTGCTGGAGCGTGCACAAGATTTGCATGCTGCTGACATGGGAGACACTTTTTGACAAAGTCATAGGAGTCTTCTTCAATGGTAGGCCAATAGTAGCCTGCTCTAAGGATTTCTCACACTAGGACAATACCACTCGTGTGGGCACCACAAAGTCCAGAGTGTACTTCCTTTAACACCATCGCGGCCTCATTTTGGTCTAAACATCGAGAGAGAGTATCGTGATAACCCCGACGATATAGGGTATTGGCTATGATAACATAGCGGGATGATTTTTAGATGAGGTTCTGGTGTTGGGTACGTGTGAGGTGAGGGGATATGATACCATCGTTAAGGTAAGCGTGAATCTCATGGTACCAAGGGGATTGGGGACCAACCAAGATACAAACACGGTTTGAATCCTCATTCGCATAGGCGGGTGTGAGGAGTTGCTCCACTAAAAACTCATACTGTGTAGCTGCTTGGGGAATTTCCAAGAGCGAGCCTATAGTAGCCATAGAATCTGCTGCTTTGTTCTGTATTCAAGGCAATTGTGTAAACTGAAGCTTTGTAAAATGTGGGGTTAGTTGATCAACTAGCTCTTTGTAGGGTAATAGCTTTTCATCTTTGGTTTGATATTCATTTAGGGCTTGCTTGATGATGAGCTGAGAATTGCCAAAGATTTGTAGCTCAACAATGTTCCATTCTGCAGCTATCTTTAATCCTGCTATGAGGGCCTCATATTCAGCTATATTGTTGGTGCTAGGGAATTGTAGCTTGAAGGCTTTTGGAATGTAATCTCCTTGAGGTGTGACCAACAATATTCCTGCCCCTGATCCATGAGATGTGTATGAGCCATCAAAATAAAGTTTCCATGGGGGTTGTTCTTCAATTAGACAGATATGCTCATCTGGAAATTCTGTGATCAACGGATAAGCATCTATTAGAGGTGCATCAGCTAGGTGATCTGCTATAGCTTGCCCTTTGATTGCCTTTCTATCCACATACTGGATGTCAAATTCACTAAGGAGCATAACCCATTTGGCCAAATGGCCTGTAAGTGCTATTCTAGAGAGCATATACTTGAGAGGGTCAATCTTGGAGACTAGTTGGATGGTATGACTTAGCATGTAATGGCGAAGCTTTTGAGTTGAGAAGACAACTGCCAAACAAGCTTTTTCCATAGGAGTGTAATTGAGTTCATAACCAACTAGGGTTCTACTGATGTAGTAGATGGCTCTTTCTCTATTGTAGTCATTAAGCTGTGCTAGAAGTGCCCCTAGAGTAGTAGGTGTTGCTGATATGTACAAAATTAGGGGACGACCAGGAATTGGTGGAACCAAGATAAGGGGATTGATGAGATACTGCTTGAGATGGTCGAAGCTGTGCTGACATAAAGGATCCCACTTGAAATTCTCATCCTTCTTCAGTAAATGTGAAAATGTTGTACACTTATCTGCAAGCTGGGAGATGAAGCGCCGAACAGATTGGAGCTTTCCTTGAAGAGAGCGAAGCTATCGCAGTGTCTGGGGAGGAGGCATGTCTAAGATAGCCTTGACCTTCTTGGGGTCGATCTCTATACCTCGTTTAGAAACTATGAAGCCTAGAAGCTTGCCAGATGTGACCCCAAAGACACATTTCTTGAGATTCTGCATGAGATGATATTTCGTTAACCTATCAAAGACTTTCTCCAAGTCAGCAAGATGATCCATGAAGGTATGAGACTTGACCAAGATATCATCCACATAATCCTCCAAAATGCTATGGATGAGATCATGAAAAATGGCTGTCATAGCTCTTTGATAGGTAGCCCCAGCATTCTTTAGGCCAAAAGGCATCATGTTATAGCAAAAGGTTCCCCAAGGGGTAGTGAATGTTGTCTTACGTTGATCCTCTTCTGCAATCTTGATTTGATTATACCCAGAAAATCCATCCTTGAGGGACAAAATTTCATGTCCAGCTATAAGATCTACAATCATATCTATGTTGGGCAAGGGAAAATCATCTTTTGGACAAGCTTTGTTAAGATCTCTAAAATCAGTGCAGATTCTGATGTCACCGGAAGGTTTAGTGACAGGGACCATGTTGGAGATCCACTCTGAGTAGTCGATAGGTCGGATAACCTTAGCAGCTAACATTCTTTCAATTCAGCTTTGACCAATAATGCCACCTTGGGGTGCATTTTTCTAAGCTTTAGTCTGACGGGCTTGATCTTTGGATCAACTGCAAGATGATGAACTACAAGCTTTGGATCAAGTCCTGGCATGTCCTCATATGACCATGCAAATCGGCCAATTTTCTCTCTTAAGACCTCAAAGAGGAGGTTAGCTTGGTCTTGTGATAGGGATGCAGCAATGTGAACAAGTCTGGGGATCTCTGAAGAACCAATGTTGACTTCTCGAGTATCCTCAATTAGAATAGAAGACACCTCTGGTCGATTATCTTGAGGAGGCAATGCTAAATCCTCATGTTCTTCTTGTGGCTCTGGATTTTCTTGCTGAGGGATTCTCTTCGTTGCCTTAGCTAGTCTCAGATTCACCTTAGTTCCAGTTTTGGGAGTATCGGAACTAGGTTGGGGATTTTCTCCAAAATACCCCTTGGGATCTAGCTTGTAGATATAGGCAGAATCTTGCTTTGTTTTCTTGTGAGGAGTTTTAGCTCCCATGAATCTTAGAAGTGCCTCCTCTGATGTGAACTCATTGATGTGTATGACACTTGGTTGGTCCCAATCTATGAGTTGTGGATGGGCGAGTGGTAGGTCAATGAGGTGGATGGATAGTTCTTGGAGAACAGAGTCTCCGAGGGAGATTTGGTCTAGGATATCGTTGTAGGCTCTCTTTTCAACTTCCTCAAGAATTTCTTCGATTTCGAAAAGGTTATGATGAATGTTCAAAAGAGCGTGACCATTCTCATTGGTGCCCCCAGTTGTGGGTATGCCAAAGCCAAGACCTGACTTTGATTCCCACTTCTGTGCATCGATGGGGCACTGCATGCCTCTTTCTTCTAGTCCTAAACCACCACCTTGATAGTTCCATTTGGCAATGATGAGCTTATGTTCTTGGGGATACTTTTGGCTGAAGTGATCAAGGTGTGCTTGATTTCTTTGAGGTGCATCCTTATGTAACGATTTGTTGATATCTGGAGTGAGCTCCTCATGAAGAGGGATTTTCGAGGATATAAAGGTTGTTGGGCCAAACTGTTTGTATCGAGGAGGTGGAATCTCCTTAGCTTTGTGATATGTCGATCATCCATGGGCATGTGGATCAAGTGGGAGTGCCCCAATAGCAAATGCATCTGACAGACTATACTCTCCACAACCTTTGTTATTGATCTTCACGGTAGACAGGGTAGAGGCGAGGATGGTTTCTGGATCATTATAAGTGTGGGATGAGCTGGTGATGGATGTGCCGATATCAATTCCAGGGCAATGGTTTGTATATGAAGCTTCAACCGCATTGCAGTAAGCAAAGGGTTCTGGATCGGCATGGATGGTCACCTCAGTGCCTTGATGCGGAAATTTGACGCACTGATGGTAAGTGGATGGAATGGCTTTCATGGCATGAATCCATGGGCGACCAAGGAGGATGTTAAATGGTAGGTTTAGATCAATAACATGGTAGAGTGTCTCTTGGATGACTGGCCCAACCTTGATTGGTAGCAAAATAGTTCCTTCTGTGGTTCTTTCCAAGTTGTCATAAGCTTTGATGGTGATAACCTCACTGATGATATCTGCCTCAGTATACCCAGCTTGTTTTATGAATTTTAGGGTGCAAATATTCAAGGCTGATCCATTATCTATCATTACTCTTTTCACAGCAAAGTTGGATACCATGATGGCTATGCGAAGCGGAAGGGTGTGATCTGGCTCGACCACGGGTATGTCAGTGGGTTTGAACGATAGGGCACATGAGGATGAGAGGTGTCCAACATGATTACGAAAATCAGTAGCATTGATATCAAAAGGGACATGGGATTCTATGAGAGCATTGTCAAGGATGTTCTTGTACACAAGACTAGTGTGAAGAAGGTCTAAAATGGAGATTTGGGCTAGCATGTTCCCAAGGTGTTTCAAGATATTGTACTGGCTTTTTGATGGAGCTGGTGGTGCTGGTGGAATGGGTGGGCTTGTGATGTTAAATCGTGCTCTTCGAGTGGTGACTGCACACTCATTGTTTGGTCCTTGGATATTGATAACATTGACAGAAGGCTCTTTCTCAGATATACAACCTATAAGGCTACCATAGTCTATATAGGATGAAGTGTGGTCATTGTTCTTCCCATGGTGTTGGTTTGGCTGATGGTTGTTGGTGTTGTTGTTGTTGGTTTGGATAGGTGCTTTTCCAAGATTTTGGTTGTGGTGTGGAGGAAAAGCATTTTGATAGATCTGTAAGCCTGCATTGGGAGAGGTTTGGGCACCAACAATGATTTCCTTCCGATCAATGAGGTCTTGCACATAGTCTTTTAGTTTCATGCATCTGAGGGTAGTGTGACCTTTTACCCTATGAAATTTGCAGTACTCATTATCTTTGTACCATGCAGCTTTGGATTGGCTTGGGTCAATTTGCTGGGTAGGAGGAAATTTGATGAGGTTTTCCTTGACTAATTTCTCAAAAATGACATCCAATGGCTCACCAAGGGGTGTATAGTTTCTAGGTGTAGGTTGGAATCTAGGCTTTTGTCTTGCAGCTACATTAATGGCATTAGCTTGATTGCTAGACCCTTGGAAGTTGGGTCTTGGATTGTGGTTTTGATAGCTTTGGTTATTCTTTTGTTGATAGTTGATAGCTTGTTGATTGTTTGGTTGATATGGTGGGTTGGACTGGTTGTTAGAAGGACCAACAATATTCACATGTCTGGTATCAGTGATGCCATCTGTTGTAACGTGCTTATTTTTGTTCCAATACCTAGACTTGTCATTGGAATGTGATTGATTTTGGTTGGCTTCCTTGTAAATCTTGACCACACCATCTTTAATGAGTCCTTGCTCAAGGATCATTCCTTTCTCTTTGATATCTTTGTAGGTCTGCAAACAGTTCATGGTCATGTGGTGAGCCAAGCTAGGATGGGCATTATCAATAAACATTTTTACCACATGGCATTCTGGCAAGGTGCAGGATATGCGGGTGGTAAGGGTTTGCCATCTTTGCAGGTATTCGGCAAGGCTTTCTCCACCTCTTTGCTTGGTGTGGACAAGATCAACTATTGATAGCTCTGTTTCAACAAGATGGGCATATTGGGCTACAAATGCCTCAAATAATTCAGCTAAGTTTTTAATTATGCCATAGGGTATTCTATAAAACCATTCAAGAGCTGGTCCAACCAAGCTTTTGGGAAAAAGGCGCAAGAGGACGACATCATTGTATGCTACGTCCTGGCACTGCATGTAAAATTCTTTGATATGTGTGACAGGGTCTCCTTTTCCTCTGAATTTGTCAAATTTGGGTACCTCAAAGTGTTCGGGAAATGGTGTCATGGTAATGGCTTTGTCAAATGGGTAAGGACACACATTCTCAAACTTGAATGTCTTCGGATCATTCCCTTCTTGGATGGCTTTCAGAGCTATCTTCATTTGCTCCCATTCTAAATTGATAGGTGATGGCTGGGGTGCCCCCAATGTAGGAGTGCCTTGAGGTAGGTATGTGCTGGATGGGGCCACTGAATATGGATGGCTATGAGGGATTTGCTGATAGGGATTGTACATTGTTTGGGAAGCTACATGGTGGATGACAGGTTGCTGAGGGGGAGGTGGTGCATATTGCTGCATGTGCTGCGAGGCTTGCTGTTGATATGGGATAAATGGATTGCTTTGTGGAGGTAAGGTATAAGATGATTGAGAGGCTTGGGGAAAGGATCTGGGGGCTTGTGGGGGTTGACCAATATATGTGGGTTGTGCCCCCATTTGGGATGGTATCTGAAAATAATTGGTGGTTGGCTGGGGTGGTGGATTACCTCCTAGAAGTGGCATTGAAAAGTAGTTGGTAATTAGAGGTAATAGATTAGTTGGTGGTGGAGGTGGTGGGAATTGAAAGCTTGGGAATGGAACTGATGGGGTTTGATAGCTTTGTGGTTGGATTTGGAAGCTTGGTAGAGTGGTGGCAGGGGCTGGGGTCACTTGGGAGCTTGGTAGAAAATTGGTAGTAGCTTGTGGGATTTGATAGCTTTGTGGAGTGAGGGTAGTAGCTTGTAGATTTATGGCTAATGGTATTGAGCTCCCAAAACCTAATGGAAATGATGGGATTGTGCTTTGGGCTTCAGTGAACAAGCTAGGGGTGATGAAAGGTTGATTACTTGGCCCCATGGGTGGCATCCCTGTTGTATATTGCTGAGGTTGGCCAAAGATGCTAGCACTAATTTGGGAGATCGGTGGATTTGGAAGGCTGGGTTGGAGAGTAGTAGCAGCAATAGTGAAGGGGGTGAACGGTGAGCTATTTTGTGTAAAGGGGGTTTGGAGCGGAGAGGTATGAACCAAGGATGGAGTGGTGGTGGCTGGGTTAGCTTTCGGCATGGAGATTTCAACTTGGGTGGATGATGGTATGTTTGAGTCTGTTGGATCATATGGATTGGCTAGAGGCTCTTCTTTGGGCATATATTGAGGATAATTTGGATCATAAGAGCCTATGGGTGGTGGTAGCTGCCAAAAAAATGAGTGAGATGGATCTGATAATGGAGGGGTTCTTCCAAAGTCAAAGGTTCCTACATTTTCCCTTCGAAAATTAGCCATGATTGTCTCTTTGTTCTTGTCTATAATGGCATTTACCAATACTGCATTTCCTGGTTTGTTCATGAAAGCTTCAATGTCAGTACATGATGGTATAGCTTTCTCTGGGCTGAAGGATGGCTGAGTGCTAAAGGGGGGTGAGCATGTTTGATCCAAATGATAGGGCTCCATTGTTTCTTTCTTCTTGGCTAAGCGAGTGACGCGTAGCATGAAAAATGCTCCTAGGGATGAGATTTAATAATGCTGATGGATGCAAAAGGGGGAAGGCTTCTCTATGCAAATGATTTCCTAGGTTAAGGCAAAGCTATATGACAAAACCTAAGGAGGATTGGGTTAGAGATTCTAACTTCAAAGATATGTTGCCAAAGCACGAAAGGTCTACTTTCCTATGTGCAAGCTTGGTGGTGATTGTGTCAACTTAAGGATAGATTGATGATCCTTTAGGAAGAACATGAGATTGACCAGTTGTGGATCCCAACCTTTAGCTCAAGGTGATGAGGGATAACAAGTGACAAAGCTAGATTACCCTAGACAAAGCTCTGTCAAAGGGATAACCTTGGTGAGATTGATGGATTTGGAAGATTTTAGGAGTGGCAAACTTTTGGCAAAAGTGACAACAAATTTGAAAGCTTAGATGTGCAGATTTTGGATTGCTGGCTAGATGGTTTGATTCTAAATGAGATGGATGAGCTAATAATGCTTAAGGGGATAACCGAAGATGGCTGGCTTTTCTACAAAGATGACTCTAAAGTGAAGCTTATCCAAGAGGATGTGGAGAAACAAGGGGATCTAATAATAGAAATCATGCCTTGTTGGTAAGGCATAAGCAAGATTAACTCCTGGATTTTGGCTAAATTTGATAGTGCGCTCTAACCAGGCCTCTTGAAGTGCTTCGTCGGTAGCTTTGTCCTCTGCTTTGTGGAGTTTGGCAATTCGTGGGCTTGGTGTTATTTCTTTTCTCTTGGCTGAAAGTTCTTGGTATGCTATAGATGGTTTGAGTTTAACTTTGTGGAACTTCTGTTTGGGTTTGGGTTGCTCTGACATCAATTCCTGAATCTACTTGGCTTTGAGAGATCTTGGTTGTTTTGCTTCAACTCGTTCAACTTCTGGAATAGGCAGTGACTACACTAAGTATGCCCTAAGCTAGGATTGACCAAGTTTAGAAAACATTCATTCAACAAATAAAAGATCAAGCAATAGATAGAAACAACCAGATAGAAGTTTTTGATTCTAAGAAAGTGACACTTGCGCCAAGGAGTGTGTATATTCTACAAATTTTTCGATCAGTCACCTCAAACATATTAACATCCTAGATGGTTGTCTACAAGGCTGACAGTTGGTTTAGCTAAGGAGTCCTCGATATACCCCAGGTACGTGAGGCCCAAATCCGTAGATGAGATCAAAAAGATGTCACACAGCCGAGAGGAGCGGTAACCCACTTCTCCTCTTTCACTTCTCAAGGGTATAAAGTTCCTTGAGGCTTAGCCCGAGTGACAAAATCTTGATCCCAAGAGAGGTGTCTTTCGATTCACCTTCTAATTCTTATACTCCGCCAGAACGCTGGAGTTGAGGTCGTCCAAGGGGTGATGAAATCCCCAAGCAGGCCTCCTAAAAAAAAACAAGGTTTTGGATCCTAATCTTATGCACCCAAGATGGCCTCGAAAGACGACAAGGGGAGAGAAGACTTGGATGACCTTGGGCTAAAAAACACGCTTATTCTTTTACCAGCTGACGCTTAAGTTTTCTGATCTAGACTTTGCAAGCACTCATGTTTAAGATACAATGTTTATTCCAACTTGAAGTGCCAACAAAAGTAAATTGATCAAAGAATGCAAACAATTAGAAGAGTTAGGGTCAACAAAAGCAAACTCGCATGCCCAGAGGCCCTCCACGTCAAGTATCGATTAATTTTCTTTAAGGCATTCAAGATTGAGTGTGAGTTTGTTTTAAGCCCAAAACAAAAGTGTGTGAGATTCGATTTCAAGCGCGCGCCCGGAGGCTCTCCACATCAGTTTTTGTTCAATTTTAGTGCTCAAACTTGAAGTGTGATCGATTTAATCTAGAGTTTTGATCATTTAAGAATTTTGATAAAGTTAAAGCAAACATTCAAAGATCAAGTGAGTGAGTTAGATTGTGGAACATTTAACACCTTTTTCAAGTAAACCCATCCCCATAAATGGCACTGAGATTGCAACCAATGGTTAATATTTGATGGGTGATTAGAAAAGAGGTGATTCCAAGGAACTACTCAAATTGATTTTTGAAAATTTGTATTTTAACTTAACAGGGTTTCTTAAATGTCCAAAAATCAAACTTTACCTAGATTGCATGTGGAAAAGAGATTTGTTTTGTTCAATTTTTAGAAGCTCCAAATGAAGTGTTTGATATTGCAATGGTTAATTGATCCTTAGAATTCAAGATTGGATTTGTTGTTTTAATCATGCATTCAAGGAAAATTTGATTTTAATCCATGGCATTCAAGAGTGATTTTAGCAACATGCATTCAAAGACAAGTGGTTAAACATTCAAGTGTTTTCTTTTGAGCATTCAAGATTGAGATTTTGTGTGTTGTTTTAAGAACTTTGAAGTGCTTTTTTTTAACCTTAGATCATTCAAGATTTTTTTTTGGACTCAAAAGTGAAAATGACTCTTTGGACTTTGGTTTTCATTCACGATTTTGTGTTCTAGTTTGAATGTTTTAAGCCCAAAAATGATATTCCTAGATTGTTTTGATGCATGAAAAAAACCTAAGAAACATTCAAGATTTTGCAATAAGACATTTGTTAGGAACAAATAACAAAGCTTTTAGGACAATTTTTGGCAACCATTTAGGACTCTTAGTTTTCATGAGATTTTTTTAAAAGAACTTTAGTGTGCACTTAGTGTTGATTTTGAACCTTTTGAAATGGAAACTTGAAGTTCTTTTTAAATTCCCAAAAATGAAGTGTTCCTAATCTTGCATGAATGCATCTAAAACCTTGATGTTGCAAGGATGCAAATGATTAGATTGGTTTAGTTTCACTTGTTAAAAGATTTTTTCTTTTTTGCAAATTTGTAATTTTTCAATGGATTTAAGTATGATTTGGGGGTTCATTTTAAGCACTAAAAAGAAGTGTGTATGATTTTGCTTCCTTAAAAAAAAAAATGGCCAAGATCTCCCACAAGAAGAAGAAGAAGAAGTAGATGGAATAAGAAGAATATAGACAAGAAGAGGAAGAAGAATTTCAAGTTCTTTGTCCACCTATAAGCTTGAAAAATCTGCAAACACTATGAGATAGATTATGAGTTCCTTTGTCTTCTTCATGCTCATGTGGACCTACAAAACCAATTTATACAATCCTACCAATCACAAAAACAAGAAAAAATAGCCAAAATAAGCAAATAACATACAAAACTTGACTAAAAAAGCTAATGAAGATGACCCATGGGGGGTCCCACTGGGCGTGCCAAAATGTATATGAGCAATGTTAGTATGCTAATAGAAACCAAATTTAAATAAAGCTTTTACAAACTAAACAAAATTCATAAACTTCAAGATAGACTAAGATGAACTCTCAATTGAGAATATGAGCCATTAATGGGCTATCTCAATGAGAAGCTCTCTTGTTGAGTAGCTTTGTCTAAATAGATAGGATGTATGCTCAAGCTTATTCTTCAAAAAGGGTTTCAAATGGGGTTGGAATTTGGGTGTGAGTGTATGGTTTTGATGTAAAATGGCTTCTCAAAATGGCATTATGACTTTACTTCATGGATTGTGGTATTTTGCAAAGGGGAAGGATCCAATTTATAGGCAAGAGGCTTGAGGGATTGAGGGCTAAGATGCAAGGATGGGAAAAAGCTTATGGAGGGCTCAAATTGCATGAAAGGAGAGCACATGGATTGTGCTTCCTTATAGCCAATCAAGGAGTGACACATGTCACATGGTGAGAGGATGGAGGAAAGGGGAAGGATGAGTCAACAAAGAAGGCTCAAGGGATAAAATTTTTCATAAACACCCTCATAATGACTTGTAAGAGCCATAAAAGGGCTTGTAAGAGTCATTTATGACCTAGTGGACTTCATAAAGTTTTATGGTTGAGATATTTTGAGGGTGATGAGAGCAATTTCGACTTGGACTTGATTAGGAAGGTTTTAAGCTTGCTTAGGCTTGTACAAATGATTAGAGGATGGATTAGGATGGTTTAGGATTAGCTTAGGGATAGGCAAGTGGATGGCATTTAATGAGGGTGGGTGAAGGAGGAGATATTTGTTAACTTTGGCTTGGGTTAGGAAGTTTTAACTCATGTTTAGGGAATGTGACAAGGTTAGGAGGGGATTAGGATTAGTTTTAAAGACATCTTCTAGAAGAGTCTAGACTTTGGATGAGGATAAAGACTTTCTAGAATAGTCTAGAATTTCCTAGGATGAGGATGAAGACTTTCTAGGAGAGTCTAGAACTTCTTAGGGTGAGGATAAATTAGATTTTTAGGAAATAAATAAAGTTTTATTTATTTCAAGGGTTTGGGTTGAGGAGATATTTATTAAAACTTTTTTAATAAACATGAGGATTAATATTTAATCTTAATTAAATATTTTGAGTTGGGATTAGGGGTAGAAAATGATGGGATTAGCCTTTAATTAAATTTAAAGACGGATTAGAAGATTTTGGAAGAGGTTAGTGGTCTTAAGGAAATTGGCCAAGTTTTGGGAAAAAAATAAATTTTTTATTTATTTTAGGATTTTTGGTCAATTTATTAATTAAATAATTAATAAATAAGGAAATAATGTTTAAATAAGATTTAAACATTTTTGGGAGGGATTCCTTAATTAAATATTTTTAATTAAGATAAAGGGATTTAATGGCATAAAATTAATTAATTTATTAATTAAATAATTAATTAATAAATGATGATGTCATCAATACTTTTTCAGAAAATAAAAATACTTTATTTTCTAAAGGTTTTTAGGTGTCTACAGGCTGGGGTGGTGCATTACCTCCTAGAAGTGGCATTAAAAAGTAGTTGGTAATTGGAGGTAATGGATTAGTTGGTGGTGGAGGTGGTGGGAATTGAAAGCTTGGGAATGGAACTAATGGGGTTTGATAGCTTTGTGGTTGGATTTGGAAGCTTGGTAGAGTGGTGGCAGGGGTTGGGGTCACTTGGGAGCTTGGTAGAAAATTGGTAGTAGCTTGTGGGATTTGATAGCTTTGTGGAGTGAGGGTAGTAGCTTGTAGATTTGTGGCTAATGGTATTGAGCTCCCAAGACCTAATGGAAATGATGAGATTGTGCTTTGGGCTGCAGTGAACAAGTTGGGGGTGATGAAAGGTTGATTACTTGGCCCCATGGGTGGCATCCCTATTGTATATTGCTGAGGTTGGCCAAAGATGCTAGCACTGATTTGGGAGATCGGTGGATTTGGAAGGCTGGGTTGGGGAGCAGCAGCAACAATAGTGAAGGGGGTAAACGGTGAGATGTTTTGGGTAAAGGGGGTTTGGAGCGGAGAGGTATGAACTAAGGATGGAGTGGTGGTGGCTGGGTTGGCTTGCGGCATGGAGATTTCAACTTGGGTGGATGATGGTATGTTTGGGTCTGTTGGATCATATGGATTGGCTGGAGGCTCTTCTTTTGGCATATATTGAGGATAATTTGGATCATAAGAGCCTATGGGTGGTGGTAGCTGCCCAAACAATGGGTGAGATGGATTTGATAATGGAGGGGGTCTTCCAAAGTCAAAGGTTCCTACATTTTCTCTTCGAAAATTAGCCATGATTGTCTCTTTGTTTTTGTCTATAATGGCATTTACCAATACTGCATTTCCTGGTTGGTTCATGAAAGCTTCAATGTCAGTACATGATGGCATAGCTTTCTCTGGGGTGAAGGATGGCTGAGTGCTCAAGGGGGGTGAGGCTGTTCGATCCAAATGATAGGGCTCCATTGTTTCTTTCTTCTTGGCTAAGCGAGTGACGGGTGGCATGAAAAATGCTCCTAGGGATGAGATGCAATAATGCTGATGGATGCAAAAGGGGGAAGGCTTCTCTATGCAAATGATTTCCTAGTTTAAGGCAAAGCTATATGAAAAAACCTAAAGAGGATTGGGTTGGAGATTCTAGCTTCAAAGATATGTTGCCAAAGCACAATAGGTCTGCTTTCCTATGTGCAAGCTTGGTGGTGATTGTGTCAACTTAAGGATAGACTGATGATCCTTTAGGAAGAACATGAGATTGACCACTTGTGGATCCCAACCTTTAGCTCAAGGTGATGAGGGATAACAAGTGACAAAGCTGGATTACCCTAGACAAAGCTCTATCAAAGGGATAACCTTGGTGAGATTGATGGATTTGGAAGATTTTAGGAGTGGCAAACTTTTGGCAAAAGTGACAACAATTTTGAAGGCTTGGATATGAGGTTTTGATTGCTGGCTAGATGGTTTGATTCTAAATGAGATGGATGAGCTAATAATGCTTAAGGGGATAACCTAAGATGGCTGGCTTTTCTACAAATATGACTCTAAAGTGAAGCTTATCCAAGAAGATGTGGAGAAACAAGGGTGTCTAATCATAGAAATCATGCCTAGTTGGTAAGGCATAAGCAGAATTAACTCCTAGATGTTGGCTAAATTTGATGTTGCGCTCTAACCAGGCCTCTTGAAGTGCTTTGTCGGTAGCTTTGTCCTCTGCTTTGTGGAGTTTGGCAATTTGTGGGCTTGGTGTTATTTCTTTTCTCTTGGCTAAAAGTTCTTGGTATGCTAGAGATGGTTTGAGTTTAACTTTGTGGAACTTTTGTTTGGGTTTGGGTTGCTCTGACATCAATTTCTGAATCTGCTTGGGTTTGAGAGATCTTGGTTCTTTTGCTTCAACTCATTCAAATTTTGGAATAGGCAGTGACTATGCTAAGTATGCCCTAAGCGAGGATTGACCAAGTTTTGAAAACATTCATTCAACAAATAAAAGATCAAGGAATAGATAGAAACAACCAGATAGAAGTTTTTGATTCTCAGAAAGTGATACTTGTGCCAAGGAGTGTGTATGTTCTACAAATGTTTTGATCAGTCACCTCAAACACATTAACATCCTAGATGGTTGTCTACAAGGCTGACAGTTGGTTTAGCTAACGAGTCCTCGATATACCCAAGGTACGTGAGGCCCAAATCTATAGATGAGACCAAAAAGATGTCACACAGCCAAGAGGAGCGGTAACCCACTTCTCCTCTTTAGCTTCTCAAGGGTATAAAGTTCCTTGAGGCTTAGCTCGAGTGACAAAATCTTGATCCCAAGAGAGGTGTCTTTCGATTCACCTCCCGATTCTTATACTCTGCCAAAACGCTGGAGTTGAGGTCGTCCAAGGGGTGATGAAATCCCCAAGAAGGCCTCCTAAAAAGAAACAAGGTTTTGGATCCTAATCTTATGCACCCAAGATGGCCTCGAAAGACGATAAGGGAAGAGAAGACTTGGATGACCTTGGGCTAACAAACACGCTTGTTCTTTTACTAACTGACTCTTATGTGTGCTAATCTAGACTTTGCAAGCACTCATGTTTAAGAGACAATGTTCAATTCCAACTTGAAGCGCCAACAAAAGTAAATCGATCGAAGAATGCAAACAATAAGAAGAGTTAGGGTCAACAAAAGAAAACTTGCATGCCCAGAGGACCTCCACGTCAAGTATCGGTTAATTTTCTTTAAGGCATTCAAGATTGAGTGTGAGTTTGTTTTAAGCCCAAAACAAAAGTGTGTGAGATTCGATTTCAAGCGCGCGCTCGGAGGCTCTCCACGTCAGTTGTTGTTCAAATTTAGTGCCCAAACTTGAAGTGTGATCGATTTAATCTAGAGTTTTGATCCAATTTGGATGGTTGATAATGTAGTGCCTACCCTCGTTCACATCTTTTTTGGATATATTGTTGCTATTATTATCAGACAATGATGGACTAGTTTTATGTTGATGGATTAGTGGTATTGTTTTGAGATTATCAGACATTATGTTATGGATTTAGAGGTTATGTGATGAGATCATTTAAACTCTACTTTTCATGCATACATGATGATCATTATATTGTTTTCAGATATCATTGATGATTAGTTGATGGTTATTATCTTATGTGTTTTATTATGGATACTTACCCCATACTTGCATGTGTATGGTGTGCGTGTTTTCTTATTGTATGGTTAAGGAAGGGAGTCGTAGTCACCTACTTAGTCGAGATCTACACAATGCACCTCTTCCTGTAATTGTTTGTTTAGCTTAGCATTATATATATTGTATGTACATGCATGGTTTTTCTGCAGGTTGCAGGTACCGAGTATCAACTTTCCTGAATTGCCAGGATGAGCGTACCCTATTATACTATCTCAATGATAAGAGAAGGAAGATAAATTCTCAAGTCCAAATTCCAAACATTTAAGCCAATTGTCCTAGTGAGGTAGGACAAGTATCTAGATATTTTACCCACCGAATGTGTCGGATGACATGATTCGTGATTTTTAACCCTTTAGACTAATTTTGTGTGAATTGCTCTATGATGGGTTTCCATATTTTATCTTGGAGGTCTATGGTGAATTTTTTATTAATTAAGTCTTAATAAATAGATTTAATTAATAAATTAATTATTTGAGAAAAATTAATATAAAATATCATAATCCTTGATATTTTGATTATAATTAATTAAATGGGAATTAATTGAGGAAAAAGAATTAAATAAAAGAAAATTAGAAATTAAAATTAATAATAATAATAAAATAATAATAAAGTAATAAATAAATAATAATAATAAAAGTTATAAAAATTAAAATGAAAGTTATAAATATTTAAATATAAATTATATAAAAAAGTGTATTGGAGTTATAAGCTTGCAGGACAGTTAACACACTTTTCTATTTCTCAAGTGTCAACAACATGGGGGTTAGTGCATCAATTGAGCACATGGTGTCTACAACCCTATGGCTCATCTTGAAGGTTAGAAAAGACCCATGCTTAGTTGGTGACACCTTCCAGCTATTTTTAGAAGCATTTTAGAAGTTTCCTGAAAGCTATTTATATTTAGGCATTCATAGAGAATTAGACATAGTGGTTGGAGTGAAAATTTGGAGCATTGGAGGACTTGAGAACTTTGAAGAAGGGAGGAGCTTGCTCTGCGGGGTTTCTGAGGCAGAGTGATTTAGCATCAGAATCTGAGTAGATTCTTGTGATTTTACTTATGCTATTTTTGCATCATGCATTCCCTGTCTTCTTCGTGTCTTCCATATGACTTCTGAGGAATTTCATAATTTATTGTGCATTCTCAATATGGGTAGATTAATTTGTTTGAAAATTTTATATGCATAGATCTAAAAAGAACACAGGGCTAGGGATGAGATTCATAGTCAAACCCATTAGCTTAATTATTGGAAATTTTGGGAGATCAAAAGGTTTATGGAGGAATTCTGAAAATTGAAGTTCGTATTGATATATTGTCAATTTGCTTATATATATATATACAATTGTATATATATGTATAAATGCTCATATACTGTGATATTTTTAATTCTCCATATATTTTTAAATAAATACATACATACATATATATATATATATATATAATATATATATGTTAAAAAATGGATAACATACCCATGGGAGAAAACGTTTTAATAAACTTTTTAAACCAAATCGCAAATGGAAATCGCGTTAGAGATTTTAAAAAAATAATATAAACATTTTATACATTGAGTCGGGGGGGGGGGGGCGACGAGACCCGTGCCCCCACTGCGTTCACAGTGTACCGCCGTCGCAGGTACTGCGACGACAGTGGTACGCAATACCATTGATGTCGCAGGCCCTGCGATCGTAGGGTCTTGTGTACCGACAGATATGATATATATAAATATGTGTTTTAAAAACATTTTCCATATTCAATTTTAATTGTTATTAAAAATTTTGGCATTAATCAAATTTTTTAATTCGATTTTGTTTAATGGTAAAATAATTTATATATTTATATATGTATTTATATGTATATATATATATATATATATATATATATATATATATATATATATATATATATATATATATATATATATATATATATATAAGTATGTATATAATATGTAAATATGATTATTTGTTTTATAATTGTAAAATTGATAATTGATTTATATCAAAGGCTCATGTTTTAAATTAATTGTTTTATTAAGTAAATTAAATATTGATTGTTAGATTGGTGGGGGACATTTGGATTAAAATTATAATTAAAGAATGGATTTGTATTCATTCAAAACGTATAAATGTTCCTTCAAATTCTTTCTCTAAACATGGAAACGTAAATCGAGACTTTTTGCATGTAAATTCAAATTGTAAATTTAGCAAATTGTAAATTGTAAATTCAAGATTGGATTTGTTGTTTTAATCATGCATTCAAGGAAAATTTTATTTTAATCCATGGCATTCAAGAGTGATTTTAGCAACATGCATTCAAAGACAAGTGGTTAAACATTCAAGTGTTTTCTTTTGAGCATTCAAGATTGAGATTTTGTGTGTTGTTTTAAGAACTTTGAAGTGCTTTGTTTTAACCTTAGATCATTCAAGATTGTTTTGGACTCAAAAGTGAAAATGACTCTTTGGACTTTGGTTTTCATTCAAGATTTTGTGTTCTAATTTGCATATTTTAAGCCCAAAAATGATATTCCTAGATTGTTTTGATGCATGAAAAACTTAAGAAACATTCAAGATTTTGCAATAAGACATTTGTTTGGAACAAATAACAAAGCTTTTAGAACAATTTTTGGCAACCATTTAGGACTCTTAGTTTTCATGAGATTTTTTAAAAGAACTTTAGTGTGCACTTAGTGTTGATTTTGAACCTTTTGAAATGGAAACTTGAAGTTCTTTTTAAATTTCCAAAAATGAAGTGTTCCTAATTTTGCATGAATGCATCTAAAACCTTGATGTTGCAAGGATGCAAATGATTAGATTGGTTTAGTTTCACTTGTTAAAAGATTTTTTCTTTTTTGCAAATTTTTAATTTTTCAATGCATTTAAGTATGATTTGGGGGTTCATTTTAAGCACTAAAAAGAAGTGTGTATGATTTTGCTTCCTTAAGAAAAAATGGCCAAGATCTCCCACAAGAAGAAGAAGAAGAAGTAGATGGAATAATAAGAATATAAACAAGAAGAGGAAGAAGAATTTCAAGTTCTTTGTCCACCTATAAGCTTGAAAAATCTGCAAACACTATGAGATAGATTATGAGTTCCTTTGTCTTCTTCATGCTCATGTGGACCTACAAAACCAATTTATAAAATCCTACCAATCACAAAAACAAGTAAAATTAGCCAAAATCAGTAAATGACATACAAAACTTGACTAAAAAAGCTAATGAAGATGACCCATGCGGGGTCCTACCGGGCGTGCCAAAATGTATATGAGCAATGTTAGTATGCTAATCGAAACCAAATTTAAATAAAGCCTCTACAAACTAAACAAAATTCATAAACTTCAAGATAGACTAAGATGAGCTCTCAATTGAGAATATGAGCCATTAATGGACTCTCTCAATAAGAAGCTCTCTTGTTGAGTAGCTTTATCTAAATGGATAGGATGTATGCTCAATATGCTTCCAAAGGCTTCAATGGATGATTGTGGATTTTTGGTGTGGATAGATGGCTTTAGTATGGATTTGGCTCTCAAAATAGCATTATAACTTTACTTCATGGATTGTGTTATTTTGCAAAGGGGAAGGATCCAATTTATAGGCAAGAGGCTTGAGGGATTGAGGGCTAAGATGCAAGGATGGGAAAAAGCTCATGGAGGGCTTAGATTGCATAAGAGGAGAGCACATGGATTGTGCTTCCTTACAGCCAATCAAGGAGTGACACATGTCACATGGTGAGAGGATGGAGTAAAGGGGAAGGATGAGTCAACAAAGGAGGCTCAAGAGATCAAATCTTCATAAAGACCCTCATAATGACTTGTAAGAGCAATAAAGGGGCTTGTAAGAGTCATTTATGACCTAGTGGACTTCATAAAGTTTTATGGTTGAGATATTTTGAGGGTGATGAGGGAAATTTTGACTTGGACTTGATTAGGAAGGTTTTAAGCTTGTTTAGGCTTGTGCAAATGATTAGAGGATGGATTAGGATGGTTTAGGATTAGCTTAGGGATAGGCAAATGGATGGCATTTAATGAGGGTGGGTGAAGAAGGAAATATTTGTTAACTTTGGCTTGGGTTAGTAAGTTTTAACCCATGTTTAGGAAATGTGACAAGGTTAGGAGGGGATTAGGATTAGGTTTAAATAGATCTTCTAGAAGAGTCTAGACTTTGGATGAGGATAAAGACTTTCTAGAATAGTCTAGAATTTCCTAGGATGAGGATGAAGACTTTCTAGAAGAGTCTAGAACTTCTTAGGATGAGGATAAATTAGATTTTTAGGAAATAAATAAAGTTTTATTTATTTCAAGGGTTTGGGTTGAGGAGATATTTATTAAAAAAAATTTAATAAACATGAGGATTAATATTTAATCTTAATTAAATATTTTGAGTTGGGATTAGGGGTAGGAAATGATGGGATTAGCCTTTAATCGAAATTAAAGAGGGATTAGAAGATTTTGGAAGAGGTTATTGGTCATAAGGAAATTGGCCAAGTTTTGGGCAAAAAATAAATTTTTTATTTATTTTAGGATTTTTGGTCAATTTATTAATTAAATAATTAATAAATAAGGAAATAATGTTTAAATAAGATTTAAACATTTTAGGGAGGGATTCCTTAATTAAATATTTTTAATTAAGATAAAGGGATTTAATGGCATAAAAATTAATTAATTAATTAATTAATAAATGATGATGTCATCAGGGATTTTTTCAAAAAATAAAAATACTTTATTTTTTAAAGGATTTTTAGGTGTCTACAATGTTTACTTCCAGATGGTCATTACTATTGCTTTCATTATTGTGCATAAGTTATATGTGGTATTTACTTTCATGAAAAAAAAAAAAAAGCTACCAAACTTAGTGAAAATTTTAGGTTAATTATTTGGATCCCTTGGCGGGGCATTACATTTGGTATTAGAGCCCGAGTTTCTACATTGGTCCGAGCTCTGGGTATTTTGGAACAACTAGAACTTTGAACTATTAAGTGTATCTTTCCAAACTTGAACTAGGTGAACTGAAACAGAACTTGAACTGTTACTTGAATATTTTTCATAATTCAACACTTTCAAAACTAGAAATTTTAACTTAAACCTAAACATAGAACTGAACTTAGTACCTTGTACTATTGGAGGATGGTATCTGGCACTAGGTCTTCTATTAGAGGCCATGGTAGAGGCCATGGAAGAGGCTGTGGTCGTGGCATAGCTATCAGTGTCCATGAGTCTACCCATGAGGGATTGGCTCACATAGAGAGCAGGGTAGAGCACTCTAGTAGGCAACAGGAAGAGAGCCATAGAGAGGACCAAGCTGAGTCTGAAGAGGTTGGTTTGAGACAGATGATGCAGCCTATTCTAGAACGTCTACCTCCTATTCAAGAATAGCCCAAAGTGCACCAGATAGAACAAGAGCATAGACCTAGATCTAGAAGTTCTCAGAAGGATCGTCAGAGGTCCATTGTGTCCAATCAGATGAAGGATCTTTCAAGATCCAAGGTTAAGCCTTTCAATGGGAAAGGTTCTGGTTATATGGCCGAGCAGTGGCTTATTTCTATCGACATAATTTTTTCCATGTAGGAGTTCGACAGCAATGTTAAGGCAAGATTTGCGATCACTAATCTAGAGAATTTTGGGGCCACTTGGTGGATGATTGAGGAGAAGAAGCTGGGAATCAATATGAGTACTACCACATGGGAGCTATTCCTAGAGAGTTTTCGTGAACAATTCCTACCAAAGGAATGGAAATAGGAAAGGGCTGATGAATTTCATAATCTTAGATAGTATACTTTGTCAATGACCGAGTATGAGCGTAAGTTTTATGAGATCATCTTTTTTAGGGTTTGGTGAAAATTTAGCTCAGTTGACACAACATTTTATTAGGGGTTTGAATAACCGTATAACTGGGGGTGTCAAGGTATTTGAGCCAAAAACCCTCAAGGATGTAGTACATCGAGCTATCCCTGTTGAGAAAAGTGTCAACCTTGGTCAAGGTGGTTTTGTAGGAGTGCCAGTAGCATCAGGATCTAAAAGCAACTCCAATTCAGGTGGTAACAAGAAGTTTTCTTTCTCTAAGGGGAAATAGTATCAGCAGCAGTCTTAGCAAACACAGCAACAGAAGAGCTCAAATTCTCAAGCTCAATGTAGTGGCAAAGGTTCTAACACCAAGAACAACTTCAATGCTCAATGCAATAAACAGAATCAGTCCAATCAACTAGCTCAGAGTAGCCAGTCTTTTGTGAGCAGGAATAGTCGTCAGCAATCAAATGTACCACCTATGGGAAGAGGTTCTGGTAGAAATATAGAATGTTTTTCATGTGGTTAGATTGGACATTATGTAGCTCAGTGTCCTCAGTGAGCACCTTAGTTTTCTAGACCTAGACCTATAGTTTCAGAGCCTACAGTGGGTGATGTAGGTAGAGCTCATAGAGTTTTTGCAATAGTTGTTCAGCGTAAGGCAGATCATCAGGGAATAGTGGTTAAGACCATAGGTGCTATTAGAGGTATATCTCTTGCAGTATTGTTCAATTCAGGAGCTATAGATTCATTTATTTCACCATCTATAGTTTTTAAGCGTAAGCTAGATGCGGTGAAGCAAGATCATGGTTGGCAAATGGAACTAGCCTTAGGCATTAAGGTCTCCACAGACTCTATAGTTCATAAGTGTGGGCTTAGCTTAGGAAGATTTGATACTGCAGTGGATCTTCGAACTATACCCCTTGGTTCCTATGATGTGGTTTTAGGCATGGACTGGCTTGGATCTCATAGAGCCAGTATAGATTGTAGGAAGAAGATTATTTTGTGCCAAGATGACCAAGGGAATGATGTGCAGATAGTTGGCATATCGAGGCCTATATCTCTCCAGATGATTTCTGCTATACAATTGAAGCGGAGTTTCTGTAAGGGATGTCAAATATTTTCTGTTATGGTAAATGATCTTGATGAGGAAGATTCCATGAGGGGGATTTTAGATCACCCGATTTTGTAGGAGTATGCAAATGTTTTTCCAAGTGAGATTCCAGGCCCACCTCCAAAGAGGGACATTGACTTTAGTATTGATCTGATTCCTGGAGCAAAGCCTATCTCTAAAGCTCCTTATCGCATGACTACATAGGAATTGGGTGAGCTACATCTTTAGCTAGAAGAACTTCTAGCCAAAAGGAGCATTCGACCTAGTGTATCACCATGGGGAGCCCCAGTGCTCTTTGTGAAGAAGAAAGATGATTCTTTGTGCCTTTGTATTGACTATAGATAGTTGAATAAGGTGACTATTAAGAATAGGTATCCTCTACCTAGGATTGATGACTTATTTGATCAGATCAAGGGAGCCACAGTATTCTCCAAGATTGATCTTAAGTCAGGATACCACCAGATTTGCATTAAGGAAGTAGATATTCAAAAGATCACTTTTTGAATGCGCTATGGGAATTATGAGTTCACAGTGGTACCTTTTGGGTTGACTAATGCTGCATCAGTTTTCATGAGTTTGATGAATGGTGTGTTTCGATCTTATCTAGATAGGTTTGTACTCATGTTTCTTGATGACATATTGATATATTCTAGGACTCAGAAGGAGCATGAGGAACACCTGTGGTTGGTATTGCAGTGTTTGAGAGAGAATCAACTTTATGCCAATGTAGCTAAGTGTGAATTCTTCAAGTCAAAGATTCAGTATTTAGGGCATGTTATTTTAGGGGATGGTATTTCAGTGGATCCTGCAAAGATTCAGGCGATAATAGATTGGCCGACACCGACTAATGTGTCAGAGATTCATAGTTTCATGGGTTTAGCTGGTTATTATCGTAGATTTGTCTAGAACTTCTCTAGGATAGCATATCCTATCACTTCTCTTCAGAGGAAAGGAAAGAAGTTTTTGTGGATAGAGAAATATGAGGAAGCTTTTTAGAAGCTCAAGGAGCTTTTGACCAGTGCATCGATTTTAGTTGTACCTGATCCAAAAGGTGATTTCATGGTGTGTATAGGTGCTTCTTTTGAAGTGATTGGGGCAATGTTGATGCAGAATGGATGGGTGATTGCGTATGAATCACGCAAGCTCAAGGATCATGAGTTAAATTATCCTAGGCATGATCTTGAGTTAGCAGCAGTAGTTCATGCTTTGACCAGATGGAGACATTTCTTGTTAGGGCACAGATTTGAGCTACACAATGATCATTGTAGTCTATAATACATTTTTACTCAACCTAATTTGAATGCTCGCCAAAGGCGATGGATGGAGTTTCTATGCAAGTATGATTTTGAGGTTAAGTACATTTAGGGTAAGGAGAATGTGGTGGCGGATGCTTTGAGTCGTAGGAGACATGTGGTATCATCGATGACCCTTAGTGTGGATTTGAGGAGTTGGATTCTTCAGGCACTTCCTATGGATTCCTGGCATCAGGAAGTGTGCAGAGAGATAGATTCAGGAAGACCTTTGGAAGGAAAGTTTGTCGATTATGTTCAAGAATCAGATGGTCTTTTGAGACATCTGGGGAGGATATATGTGCCATTTTTGGATGAACTTCACACCTTGATACTGGTAGAAGCCCATCGTACACCTTACTTAGCACATCCAAGTGTCAAGAAGATGCATGCTGATTTGAGACGTTTGTTCTTTTGGTCTGGGATGAAGCGAGACATTGTTGATTATGTGGCTAGGTGCCTTGAGTGTTAGAGAGTTAAGGTAGAACATCAACACTTGGCTAGACTTTTGCAGCCTAATCTTATTCCTTCTTGGAAGTGGGATATCATCTCCATGGATTTCATTGTAGGATTACCTATGACTATTCGACGTCATGATTCTATCATGATCACCATTGATCGATTGACTAAGGTGGTGCATTTTTCACGAATTAGGTCTTCCTACACAGCAGCTTCTATAGCTAATATCTTTATGCGTGACACTGTGAGATTACATGGTATTTCTAGAAAGATCATTTTTGACAAGGATCTTGTATTCACATCTGCATTCTGGACATCACTGTAGCATGAGCTTGGAGCGCAGTTAAACTTCAGTTTGACATATCATCTAGAGACTGATGGTCAGACAAAGAGGGTGAATTAGGTTTTGGAGGATATGTTACGGATGTATGTGATGGATAGGCAAACACATTGGGAGGATTATCTCTACCTGGTGGAGTTTTCTTACAACAATGGGTATCATAGTTCTATTGGCATGGCATCATTTCAGGCATTATATGGACATCCTTGTCATACACCATTGAGTTGGAACAGTCTTGAGGATCTCATCCTATTTGGTCCTGAGATGCTTCGTGATATGGAGCAACAGGTAGTGTGTATCCATGAGAACTTGACTACGGCATAGGATAGGCAGAAGAAGTATGCTGATGCTCATAGGACTGATAAGTAGTTTGTTGTGGGAGATAAGGTTTTCTCGAGAGTACGACCGCAAAAGAGTTTGATCTGATATGGAAAGGGTTCTAAGCTAACACCTCACTTTGCGGGACCATTCAAGATTTTAGAGAGGATTGGCTCAGTTTCTTACCGCCTTGCTCTATTGCCCAACCTAGCTTGCATTCATGATGTTTTCCATGTTTCAGTACTTCGACAGTATATTCTTGATATTGTACATGTTCTTGATTGGAATATGTTGCAAGTAGAGGATGGGCATCTGGCTTTGGAGCCAGTTCGTATTCTGGAGCAGTGGGAGTTGACCCTCAGGGGTCGAACCATCGAGCAGGTAAGGGTCTAATGGAACCCTACTGATGATTCTTCAGCTACTTAGGAGGATGCAACTAGATTGAGGGAGTTGTATCCCTACTTATTTGTAGGCTTCCAAGAGTAAGCCTAACCCAAGGGGGGGTGGATGTAGTGCCTACCCTTGTTCACATCTTTTCTAGACATATTGTTGCTATTATTATCAAACTATGATGGACTAGTTTTATGTTGATGGAATAGTGGTATTGTTTTGAGATTATCAGACAATATGTTATGGATTCAGAGGTTATGTGATGAGATCATTTAGACTTTACATTTCATGCATACATGATGATCATTATATTGTTTTCAGATATTATTGATGATTAGTTGATGGTTATTATCTTATGTGTTTTATTATGGATACTTACCCCATACTTGCATGTGTATGGTGTGCGTGTTTTCTTATTGTATGGCATTTCTAATGTGGTTAAGGAAGGGAGTCGTAGTCACCTGCTTAGTCAAGATCTACATGATGCACCACTTCTTGTCATTGTCTGTTTAGCTTAGCATTATATATATTGTATGTACATGCATGGTTTTTCTGCAGGTTGCAGGTACTGTGTATCAACTTCCCTAAATTGCCAGGATGAGCGTACCCTATTATACTATCTCAATGATAAGAGAAGGGAGATAAATTATCAAGTCCAAATCCCAAACTTTTAAGCCAATTGTTCTAGTGAGGTAGGACAAGTATCTGGATATTTTACCCACCGAATGTGTCGGATGACATGATTCATAATTTTTAACCCTTTAGACTGATTTTGTGTGAATTGCTCTATGATGGGTTTCCATATTTTATCTTGGAGGTCTATGGTGAATTTTCTATTAATTAAGTCTTAATAAATAGATTAATTAATAAATTAATTATTTGAGAAAAATTAATATAAAATATCATAATCCTTGATATTTTGATTATAATTAATTAAATGGGAATTAATTGAGGAAAAAGAACTAAATAAAAGAAAATTAGAAATTAAAATTAATAATAATAATAAAATAATAATAAAGTAATAAATAAATAATAATAATAAAAGTTATAAAAATTAAAATGAAAGTTATAAATATTTAAATAGAAATTATATAAAAACGTGTATTGGAGTTATAAGCTTGCATGAGAGTTAACGCACTTTTCTATTTCTCAAGCGTCAACAACACGGGGGTTAGTGCATCAATTGAGCACATGGTGTCTACAACCCTATGGCTCATCTTGAAGGTTGGAAAAGACCCATGCATAGTTGGTGACACCTTCTAGCTGTTTCTAGAAGCATTCTAGATGTTTCCTGAAAGCTCTTTATATTCAGACATTCATAGAGGCTTAGACATAGCGGTTGGAGTGCAAATTTGGAGCATTGGAGGACTTGAGAACTCTGAAGAAGGGAGGAGCTTGCTCTGCGGGGTTTTTGAGGGAGAGCGATTTAGCATCAAAATCCAGGTAGATTCTTGTGATTTTACTTATGCTACTTCCGCATGATGCATTCCCTGTCTTCTTCGTGTCTTCCATATGACTTCTGAGGAATTTCATAATTTATTGTGCATTCTCAATATGGGTAGATTAATTTATTTGAAAATTTTATATGCATAGATCTAAAAAGAACACGGGGCTAGAGTTGAGATTCATAGTCAAACCCATTAGATTAATTATTGGAAATTTTGGGAGATCAAAAGGTTTATGGAGGAATTCTAAAAATTGAAGTTTGTATTGATATATTGTCGATTTGCTTATATTCACATATATATATATATATATATATATATATATATATATATATATATATATATATATATATATATATATATATGTATATGTATATATGCTCATATACTATGATATTTTTAATTTTGCATATATTTGTACATACATACATACCTATATATCGAAGTGTACTGCGCAGTGGCACGCAGTACCACTGACGTCGCAGGCCCTGCGACCACAGGGTCCTGCGTACTAGCAGATATGATATATATAAATATGTGTTTTAAAAAATATTTTCCATATTCGATTTTAATTGTTATTAAAAATTTTGGCATTAATCAAATTTGTTAATTCGATTTTGTTTAATGGTAAAATAATTTATATATTTATATATGTATTTATATGTATATATTTTAATATAAATATATATATATGTATGTATATAATATGTAAATATGATTATTTCTTTTATAATTTTAAAATTGATAATTGATTTATATCAAAGGCTCATGTTTTAAATTAATTGTTTTATTAAGTAAATTAAATATTGATTGTTAGATTGGTGGGGGACGTTTGGATCAAAATTATAATTAAAGAATGGATTTGTATTCATTCAAAACGTATAAATGTTCCTTCAAATTCTTTCTCTAAACTTGGAAACATAAACCAAGACTTTTTGCATGTAAATTCAAATTGTAAATTTAGCAAAACCAAAACATGTGTTTGCATTGTGTATTCTTTATCCTATTGTTTTGGGTTTAGGGTTGACTAGTGTTGACTAGTTATAGGACATCTACCATAGGCTTGGGAGTTATGTGATTGTGATGTCATGATGATGTTAATCTCGATCTTTATAAACCCAACCATGGTTATGTGATGGAATGCTCTATGTATTGAATGTGATTACTGATTGTTATAGTTGAGATTCTTATGTATGAGACACTTGACTTAACCATTATTTTTGGTCATCGATCAGTTATCCTTGGTTATTTTCTAGTCGCCATGATGGGACTGTGATGTGGATTTATTCTTGATGATGTCATGATGTGACATGTTTGACTCAACCATTTTTGGAGTCTTCAATTAGTCTGATTGAGATATATTTTGGTTATTGAGAACCATTGGATACTTTGATTATCAGTGATACCTCAGTTGCCAATAGAGAGCTGTTGTGATCATGATTTTCTATGGATGTTTGCTCATGGAGATTTGATGCTTTTATGCATATTTGATGATTTTATAATGAATTATCTTTTGTGATTTTGAGATTTATGATTCCATGAGCATTAGGGTAGGATATCTACATGTAGTGACGGGAAGTGGCTTGCAATGGGGGCTGAGGCCCTAAGAGGCTACTAGGGTAACTCATTGTAAGTTAGATTAATAAGTAATAACATTCACACCTAATACTAACTGAATGAACCTAAAAAGATAAGAGTTTTGTTCTCACCCATGCCTTGAGTGCTTGTATAGGCTAGGATGGGAGTAGTGAGACACATGGTTGCAACCTTGCATTCCGTAGTATGCCTCGTCAGTATGAGAGGATACTAGTGGCCGCATGAAATCAGTATGGACCCGTGGAGTTTAGCTAACTGCCAGGGTAACTTGTACATGATAATTGCGATGGCACTTTCCCACTTGCATAGTAAGTTCCTACATGTCATTGTGTGCCTCTGGGATTAGATGTCAGATTTTGTGTTGGGAACCTTTGAGTTAGTATACTTTTAGGATTCTTGGACTTATAGAGATTTGTGTTATGTAGCCCATTTGGGACTTGAGATTATCTCCTCAGCACGGTGGGAGTGGACCACTTAGGTACCACACGGTCGAGTGGTAGTGTATTTTCCACTCTTATCATTTTGAGATTCATTGAGACATCGTGGCTAATGCATCCTTCATGATGGTAGATATGTATCCTTTTCATTGTTGATTAGCATATGTTAGATAATGTTATCTTATGCTTTTATTTGCATGTTAGATTACTTTCTACATATGATGTTGTATATATTAGGAGTGACATTCCTATTATGCTAAGTACTGATGATCTCTTCGGTGATTTGGAATGTTACGCACGGAGGGATGGCTAGGATCCACGATGGTCTAATGATGCTATTAACGGTTGGGAGAAATCGTGCACTTAGTTTATTATGTTGATCTTTATAATGAATGTATATGTCTTCTATGATGATGTATCATGTATATCATGTGACTATCTTTACTTTGATGTATCATGGATCAGAATAGGATGATGTACCTTATTTTATGTATGTATATTCTTTTGAGCTTGGCATACCCTGTGACATGTACAGTGGATGATTGAGTATTTGAAATGTAATGTATAAACATTGGACTTTTCATTACTATTTCATGTGGTTGTTGTACTAGATGGATTCATATATGTTAAATGTTTTCTAGATGTAATCCAATGTAAAGGGATGTTAAAGAATGTAATTTGATTATATATGTTATGTTTACTTCCAAATGGTCATTACTATTGCTTCCATTATTGTGCATAAGTTATATGTGGTATTTACTTTCATGAAAAAAAAAAAAAAAAAGCTACCAAACTTAGTGAAAATTCTAGGTTAATTCTTTGGATCCCTTGGTGGGGCATTACAGATAATATTTTCTCCATCAAAGTATAGATGAAATCAATTTCAAAAAATATATATTAAAAAAAAAAAAGTAAATTATTTAATAAATTTATTCATTTTTAAATTTTTATAAAATAAATAAATTTTAAAAAGAAATAATTTAATATTATAACAAAGTTTATAAATAAAATAAATTAATTAAAGTATGGATTGGGGAGGGGTGGCTTAACCACCTCTACCCCCACTTTTTTTATTATGTTAACCATAGGCTGATTGTTGTACGTAGTCATACCTACTGATGCAGGAGGACTGCAACAACAGTCCCTGTGCTGTACATATACGCAAGTAGCGATTTAATCACTTGTGTTATGTTTTAATTTTTTTTTTTATTAAATTCCTTTATAAAATAGTTTAATTCAATTTTGTTATTATAAATTTACATTTTTATTTTAATAAATTTTAATTAAATTAAAATGTATGTTACATTTTATTAATAGTTTTATTATTTAATTATTTTATAATTTGATACAATAAAAAAATGTAATATATTTAGATAAATTATTGCTTAATTCAATTAAATATAATTTAAATAATATTTATTAATAATAGAAGTTATTATTGGGGATTAAATTATTGATTTTAATAAAATTGTAATTATTTTATTTAAAATCATTAATGGTTAATTTTATAACTTAATAAAATAAAAGATTATCCTCAGATTATTCTATTAGGAAATTTGACTTTTAACATGAAGGATAACTTCATATTTATGGATTGAATAAATGACTGGGTTAAATTGCAAGGGTAATACTGAGAATCTTATACACTTGAAACCTACATTGAAATACAAACTAAAACTTTACCTTTAACCCTATTGTGTATTTTGAAATCAAACCCAAACTATGAAACTATACTATTTTCTTTATGCTATTTATGTTTGGGGTTTTGGGTTGACTAGATGGTTGACCAGTTATAAGACATCTACTAGAGGCTCGTGGGGATTATGTGATTTGTATATTATGATGATTTTTTCTTGATCTTTCTAAACCCAACCATGGTGATGTGTTGATATTCTCTATGATGGATGTATTTATTGGTTGTTACTTTCTAGTTTCCTTGTGTGAAGCTAAGGTGTATGTATTTGAGATACCCAACTTGACCATTTTTGAGTCATTAATTAGTCATATTTGATTTGCTTTCCAATTGCTTTGAGAGGACTAAAGTGTTTGCTATGTTCTTGATGATATCATGATGTGACATGTTTTGACTTGACCATTTTGGAGTACTTGATCAGTATTGTTATTTATTTTGGGATATTTTTCTAGTTACTTGTCAAGAACCGATGGATGTTGTGAGTTATCATTGATGCCTTCAGTTGCTGATAGAGAACCGTTGTGATTATTATGATTATCATTTGATACTTTTTAGCTACTCATGGAGAACTGATGTAATTATTATGATTATCTTTATGATGCTTCCCAGTCGCTTGTACAGGAATGAGGTATTTTGTGATTTCATGAGCCTAGGGTAGGTTATTTATGTGTAGTGTTGGGAAGTGGCTTGCAATGGGGGTCAGGAGCCTAAGAGGCTCCTAGGGAAAACCCATTGTAAGTTGATTAATAAGTGAAAACATCTTACCTAAATACTGACTTAAATGAACCTAACAAGATAATTGTATGTTCTTGCCCATGCCTTGAGTGCTACTATAGACTAGGATGGGAGTAGAGAGAGCACTTGGTTATGACCTTGCATTACATAGTATTCCTTGTAAGTACAAGAGGATACTAGTGGTCGTAGGTTCATTGGAGACCCTAGATTCCTAGGGGATTGCTTGGGTAACTTCCAACATGATTTGTGCGATGACACTTTCCTGCTTACATAGTAGACTCCTACGTTTGTTTGTGGTGCCTTTGGGTCTAGATGTTGGTTTATATTTTAGAACCTTTGAGTTAGTGTACTTTTAGGATTTCTTGGACTTATAGAGTACTTGTGTTATGTGATTTGATATCCTATTTGGGACTTGAGACTATCTCCTTAGCATGGTGGGAGTGGACCATTTAGGTTCCACAGGGTCAGGTGGTAGTTCTTTCTCACTCTTACCATTTGAGATCCATCTATAGTCACCATAGCTGGAGCTTCTTGGTATACTTGTTTATCATGTTTAGATGATGATGTTTACTTATGCTTTATTCTAGCATGTTAAATTTTTTTAATGCATATGTTGTAGCATGTTTTAGGAGTGACATCCCTATTATGATAGTACCGATGATCTCTGATGCAGGAGCATCCAGAGGTATAAGGGCAATCCTGAGTCACCCATAGAAATGTACTTAGACTTAGTTTCTATTTTATTTCTTTACATTTTTGGATACCCATTTGGCTCAAATAAAGGTTCCAACTCTCATAGTTCAACTATCAGTGCATTTGAAAATCCTGAAAAAATAGGAGCATGCAATTTGACCATCATTTTGGTGACCTAGAAGGTGCGACTTGGCCAGATGAATGTAATTGAGATTTAGAGCATTCCAGAAAAAGAATCAGGTCAAAAGGCCCCACGATTTGAAAGTTATTGCAATTTTTCGAGTTTTGGAGACCTCCTAAGAATGCTTCAAAGCTAGGTTTGGGGCATTAAATGACCTTGAAAAGGGTCGAAAAATGGGGGATGAGTCAGCTTGTCCATAGGTCTATAGAGTGCTTCGAGAGCTTTTCGAAAATGTAAACGGTTCGTCAATCGGAGCTACGGTTCAAAAGTTATGCCTCCCGGAAGTTTGGCTACTGTTTCTGGACTCTTCTAGATTTGCACCGACTTCTAACGCGGCTTCTGGAACCTTCTATTTTGTCGGTGGATGCCTACTAGCACTTTTTAGAATATACTCCTAGTCCTTAACCCTTCGGGGTCTATTTAAGGAGATTTTTGGCATTGTAAAAGGCAGTTCGGATTGGAGCTTGAGAGGAGGTGCTAAAAGGAGAAATATTCTCCAGATTTATGCTATTGTAAGCCTTTAGGGCATGTTTTGAAGTTTATTTTCTCCGCACTGTTTGTACTAGCATATTTTCTAAGTTAATATAATTCCCCCTTTCTATTGTGTCTATTATGTTGTTGGGTTGTGTCACCATCAAGTGGTATCAGAGCAGGAGTTCCTGAGCGTGCGAACAGATCGCCGAACGTGAGGCAGTTTGCACTAGGACTGTGTGGTTGTGGGTTCGAGTTAGAAGATGCCTCCACAAAGAGAGCATGGCGAAAGGGCCAGAGCTATTGATCTTGAGGAGGTTAGAGCCCTCCAGAGATAGGTACAAGCATTGCAAGAGGAGCTTCGTAGAGGAGCAAATATTGCCGCAGATGACAATAGTGAGGATGACAATGAAGAGGAAGTAATGGAAGTTGACAGGGAAGTTCTGAATCCTGTAGAGGAAAGGCTTTTTAGGGCCATTACTAGGTTTGGGAAAAGACCTACAATTGAAGTGGGTATATTTTCGAGAAATTTGAAACCAGATGAGTTGATCGATTGGATCAATGAACTGGAAGAATACTTTGAGTATGAGGATATAAGGGACCCAGATAGGGTTAAGTTTGCAAAGGCCAAACTGAAAGGCCATGCCAAAATCTGGTGGCAAGAGGTTCAACTGGAAAGACTTAGAAGAGGAAAGGAGAAGATCACAAGATGGGATCGCATGGTGGACAAATTGAAGAAGTAGTTTATTCCTGTGGACTACGAGCTTGATCTGTTTAAGAAGATGCATGGGTTAACGCAAGCAGGAAGATCAGTCCAAGAATATACAGAGGAGTTTTATCGACTCCTGATTAGAGCGGGGCATGCAGAGGCAAATAAGGAGAAGGTTGCTCGTTATATCAGTGGGTTGCAACCTAGCATCCAGGAGGAATTAAGTCTGGTAAGAATGACCAGCGTTGAAGAAGCATACCAGTTTGCCCTACGAGTTGAAGAGAAGCTAAGTAAAAGGTTTGAAGGAAGACAAAGAGGGCGTGGTCAAGGAGGAAGGGGAAGTGGTAGATCATCTGGAGGCCGCAATGAAACTCAAAAGAAAAATGAAGATGACGGTACTAGCAGGAACCAGAGGAATGAGGGTTTCAACCGCTCCCATGATCAAGATTTTGGAAATCAAAGAGGAAGAGGTAGAGGACGTGGGCAAGGAAGAGGAGGCTTCCGTGGTACCTGTTTCCATTGTAATGAAGAAGGTCATCGTGCCTTTGAATTCCCTCAATGACAAGGAAGGATAGATAGGAGAGCTGAGGGCCAAGCTAGGGTTGCTCATGTGGATGAGGATGCACAATCATCACATTCAGAGGATGCAGAAAGAGGAGAGGCCTTGGTAAATGAAAGAGTCCTACTAAGTGGTGAGAATGAACCAGGGCAACAGAGGAGTTTGTTCCGTACCAGATGAAAGTGTGAGGATAAATGTTGTGATGTGATCATTGATGGTGGTAGCACTAATAACCTGGTATCAGAAGAGATGGTCTCTAAGCTGAAGCTCAAGAGGGAGAAACATTCCCAGCCCTATCGGATTTCTTGGGTAAAAGATGATCATAAGGTCCTGGTAAGTGAACAATGTTTAGTAAAATTCAAAATTGGGAGTTACCATGATGAAGTTCTTTGTGATGTTATTTCAATGGATGTTTGCCATCTATTGTTGGGTAGACCATGGCAGTTTGATAGACATGCAATACATGATGGACATGCAAACACATACTCTCTGACAAAGGATGGAGTTCGCCACAAATTGAAGCCCATGAAAAAGGAAGGTGAAAAGGTATGTAGCAGTGCTAGGATTTGTCTTGTTGATGGAAGGAATTTTTTAGATGGCATGAAACATCAGCGTATGTGCTATGCTTTGATTCCTAGGAAAGATAAAGAAGGTAGTAGTGAAATACCATTTGAAGTTTCAGATTTACTAGGAGAATTTGGAGATATTATCTCTTATAATGTTCCAGATGGATTGCCACCAGTAAGGCAAATCAGTCATCAAATAGATCTGATTCCAGGAGCTAGTTTGCCTAACAAGGCTGCTCATAGGATGACTCCTACTGAAACAGAGGAGCTAAATAGACAGGTTCAGGAGCTGTTGAGGAAGGGCTTGATTCGAGAGAGCCTGAGTCCATGTGCAATATCTGTAGTACTTGCACCAAAGAAGGATGGAGAGTGGAGGATGTGTACAGATTCTCGAGCTATAAATAGGATAACCATCAAGTACCAATTTCCTTTACCAAGGATGGATGATCTTATGGACTGCTTGAGTGGAGCTCAGTACTTCACAAAGATAGATCTGAAGAGTGGCTATCATCAGATACGGATTCGAGAAGGAGATGAGTGGAAAACAGCCTTCAAGACCAAGGAGGGTCTTTATGAGTGGTTAGTCATGCCCTTTGGATTGACGAACGCCCCAAGCACTTTCATGCAGCTCATGAATGAGGTACTTAAGAAGTTCTTGGGAAAATTTGTTATTGTCTATTTGGATGATATTTTAATTTTCAGCAAGACCTTGGAAGAACATTTACTACATATTCGTAGTGTCCTTGAAAGGCTAAGGGAAGAGAAACTGTTAATTAATCTAAAGAAGTGTGTCTTTGCAAAAAGGGAGTTAGTCTATTTGGGATTTGTTATATCACCTGAAGGTCTCAAAATGGATCCAGAGAAGGTAAAAGCCATCTTGGAATGGCCTACTCCAAGGTCTGCTACTGAGGTAAGATCATTTCATGGTCTGGTTAGTTTTTACAGGAAGTTTATTAAGAATTTCAGTGGCATATGTGCACCTCTAACTGATACAATAAGAGGGGATAGAAAAGAGTTCAAATGGACTGCAGCAGCTGCGAGAAGTTTTGAATTGCTGAAGAAGAAGGTGACTGAACAGCCTGTGTTGGCACTTCCAGATTTTAGAAAAGTATTCCAAGTGGATTGTGATGCTAGTGGTAGCGCTATTGGGGCTGTATTAAGCCAAGAAGGTAAGCCTATTGCATATTTTAGTGAAAAATTGAATAATGCAAAGAAGAAGTATTCTGTTTATGATCAAGAGTTCTATGCAATAGTTCAGGCCTTAAAGAAATGGAGGCATTATTTATTGCCAAAGGAATTTGTTTTGTATACTGATCATCAGGCATTACAGTACCTAAATAGCCAGGGTAAATTGAATCAGAGGCATATGAAGTGGGTAGAATTCTTGTAGAGTTATACATTTGTGTTGAAGCATAGAAGTGGAAAATCTAACAGGGTTGCAGATGCATTAAGTAGGAGACAGTTGTTGCTTACAACAATGTAGGTTGAAGTAGTTTGGTTTGATGAACTCAAGAATTTGTACCCCGAGGATCCTGATTTTGCTGAAGCATGGAAAGCTTGTAAAGAACCTGTGGCTGTAGATAGAACCAAGTGGTTAGACTATTTGATTCAGGATGGCATGTTGTTCAAAGGTAGTCAATTGTGCATTCCAAGGAGTTCCATGAGGGAAAATCTGATTAAGGAGAAACACAGTGGAGGGATGGCAGGACATTTTGGTCGGGATAAGACCATTGCCATTCTTAGAGAACATTATTTTTGGCCTCAAATTACACAAGATGTGAAGAAGTTTGTACAGAGTTGCCAGGTTTGTCAAGTTGCCAAGGGGTTTAGTCAAAATACTGGTCTATATCAGCCATTGCCTGTTCCATCAAGGCCATGGGAGGACATAAGTATGGATTTTGTTCTTGGATTGCCAAGGACACAAAGGGGTAATGACTCAGTATTCGTGGTGGTGGATAGGTTCTCCAAAATGGCACATTTCATTCCATGCCACAAAACTCATGATGATGTCCATATTGCAGACTTGTTTTTCAAAGAGGTGGTAAGACTACATGGTCTTCCAAGGAGTATAGTTTCTGACCGAGATACTAAATTTGTTGGGTATTTCTGGAGGACATTATGGAAGAAGTTGAGAACAGACTTGAAATTCAGTTCCACGCATCATCCATAGACTGATGGCCAAACAGAAGTGGTAAATAGAAGTCTGGGCAATTTGCTAAGATGTTTAGTTGGAGATAAGCCCAAGGGATGGGATTTGATTCTACCACAGGCAGAGTTTGCTTATAATAACTCTGTAAATAGGAGTACTGGAAAATCACCATTTCAAATTGTATATGGAAATAGCCCAAGGACTACACCAGAATTGAGGAAGATAGAACAAGGGGAGAGAACAAGTGCTGAAGCTGAAGAATTTGCTGAACACATCAAGCATCTACATGAGGAGGTTCAAGCACACATTATCAAGATGAATCAAGAGTATAAAGCTAGGGCTGATGCAAGGAGAAGACATAAGGAATTCCAAGTAGGGGATCTAGTCATGGTGCACTTACGAAAAGAAAGATTTCTAGTTGGTACTTACAACAAGCTGAAAATGAAGAAATTTGGCCCCTACAAAATTTTGAAGAAACATAACTCAGGAAATGCATATGAGGTGGAGCTGCCATATGGTATTCACATTTCTCCCATTTTCAACATTGCAGATTTAACAGAGTATCATGATGATGGTGCAAATGAAGAGCTGGTTTTAGAGCCATGTCTAATTCCTGCTTCTAAGAAGGAGGAGATAGAAGACATTCTAGATCATCGTGTGGGTAGGAGTACCAGAAACAGGCAGTATGAAGAGTATTTGGTAAAATGGAAAGGACGGCCGATCAAGGACTCAACTTGGATTTCAACAGCTGAGGTTTCCCATTTGAGATTTCCTCTACCATCCATAAAGTGACAGGGTCACTTTTCAATCTACCCTGGGTGTCTGATGCAGGAGCATCCAGAGGTATAAGGGCAATCCTGTGTCACCCATAGAAATGTACTTAGACTTAGTTTCTATTTTATGTCTTTACATTTTTGGATACCCATTTGGCTCAAATAAAGGTTCCAACTCTCATAGTTCAACTATCAGTGCATTTGAAAATCCTGAAAAAATAGGAGCATGCAATTTGACCATCATTTTGGTGACCTAGAAGGTGCGACTTGGCCAGATGAATGTAATTGAGATTTAGAGCATTCCAAAAAAAGAATCAGGTCAAAAGGCCCCACGGTTTGAAAGTTATTGCAATTTTTCAGGTTTTGGAGACCTCCTAAGAATGCTTCAAAGCCAAGTTTGGGGCATTAAATGACCTCGAAAAGGGTCAAAAAATGGGGGATGAGAAAAGCTTGTCCATAGGGCTATAGAGCGCTTCGAGAGCTTTCCAAAAATGTAAACGGTTCGTCAATCGGAGCTACGATTCAAAAGTTATGCCTCCCGAAAGTTCGGCTACCGTTTCTGGACTCTTCTAGATTTGCACCGACTTCTAACGTGGTTTCTGGAACCTTATATTTTGTCAGTGGATGCCTACTAGCACTTTCTAGAATATACTCCTAGTCCTTAACCCTCCAGGGTCTATTTAAGGAGATTTTTGGCATTGTAAAAGGCAGTTCGGATTGGAGCTTGAGAGGAGGTGCTAAAAGGAGAAATATTCTCCAGATTTATGCTATTGTAAGCCTTTAGGGCATGTTTTGAAGTTTATTTTCTCCGCACTGTTTGTACTAGCATATTTTCTCAGTTAATATAATTCCCCCTTTCTATTGTGTCTATTCTGTTGTTGGGTTGTGTCACCATCAATCTCTTTGATGGCTTGCGATGTTATGCATGGGGGATGGCTAGGGCCCATGATGGTCTAATGATGCTATTGATGGTTGGGAGGAACTGCACACTTAGTTAGATGTGTTTTATGATGTTATATATTTATGATGGAGAGACGTATCATGTATGCTATTAGTTTCATTTACCTTATTGTACTTTGTATCATGGATTTGAGGATGATGGTATACCATTACATGTATATTCTTTTAACCTTTCATACCCTATGACATGTATAGTCGATGATTGTGCATTCTAAATTTCATTTGGCAAGAGGCATTTAGAACAAATGTATATTATGTACATTGGACTTTGTATTATTCTTTCATGTGGATATGGTAGTTTTTAGACTTAGAATTAATTAAATTTAAATGTGACTCAACATCTTGGGATCCTTAAGGAATGTAACCTATTATGTATGTTTATAGTTAATTGTATGTTATTGCTTCTACTACTATGTGATTGATGTGAATGATTTATCTTTCTTGTTTTAAAAAAAAAATGGTTTGGCAAACTTAGTAAAACATTAGGTTGATTCTTTTGGATCCCTTGGCAGGGCGTTACACTCTATGAGCTTACTGAACTTGGTGGTCACATTGCAGCTCTCATGTTGTTGATGAAGGAATGTTGGGTAAAGAGATGATGGTGGGTATTTAAGTCTTCCACATGGTAGAGGGAATTGCAACTATCCTCCAGATATCATTTTTTTGTGAATGTCTTCCCTTAGTGTCTAATGTTATTATTCTCTCCATTAATTTTTGTTTTTTCTAATTGTTTGTTTATGTGGGTGCTCGGAAGGTGTAAATGGTGTAGACAAATCACCAATAAATAAAAAGAAAGATATATATGACCATAACAAATGCATATGGAAAATTAGTTTCAATGTAAACATTAACTTATTTTGATACTAACCAAAGTTATAATAGAAAGTAGGAATCTTAGATTTATGATAGAAAATCATATTTTGTTTATAATTTCAATGCCAACACCAAATATACATTACCAAATGACTAAAAATATAGATAACCTTCAAGATGGACCAACAGGGATATTTTTAACTCCAAATGCTACCATAGCTCTCCTAGAATGGTCAATTTATGATTTTCATTAAGCCTAATATGACCTTCCAATTACAAGTATGGCTCAGTTTGAATAGGTACAACACCATTAGGACACCCTTCTAATTCTTCCAGACTTGTATGACCCAACCCCAGAGGCTTCTTGACTAGTAGTGTGTATTTTTTATGTCCACAGACTAGTACAACCTACTATGTGAATTCCCAAATTTATTTAGTGCCCATGGATCACCCTCCAAATGATATGGCTCAATCACTAGGCTTCCTCAATCCTGAATGGAAAATAATAACCTTCCCAATCTGCCATATCCATAAACTAGTAGAAAATTTTTGTTCTCAGCAAGATAATCACCAATACTTTCTAATTGATCCTTTCAAATTATTAGAAATACATCAAATAATTAGTAGCTATATTGCACATCAGAGTCAAAGCTTGAATAAATCAAAGATCTTGTTGACCATGTATTCCAATAGAAAAGAAGATGTCATTCATGAGGAATTTTGTCCTCACAAATCCTTAAAAAGGTATTCTTCGATATTTTATTAATTTGTATTCAATTCAACATGCTTGAAAGAGAATTCTTCATTCGCTTTCATAACACTCTCATAGAGCTCATTCATTCACCTTGTCGGTGTGGGATAAACATAATCACTCTTTTCCTTTTCCTATTTTCTAGAGATTTTGTTACCCCACCCCACCCTGCATTTCCTTGCCCCCCCACTCCTCGACCCACAATTTTATTGTGATTGCCCTTTCCCTTTAATATTTCCTCATGTCATTTAAAACTTTAAAAAAAAACTCAAGTCCCCAAACATTTATATTTTAAATGTGTTATTAAATAACTGATTTTGTTTTTAAATTCCTCACTTAGCCAAAGTCCACCATTTAATGAAGTTAGACATTTATACTTAGCTTCTTAGTTAATTGGGTGTGGATGTGGGTGCAAGAACTAGGTGTATGGATGTGCAATTTCTTTATTTTTATTTTTATTTTGTGGGGGGGGGGGGTGTGAGGGGGATGTGAATGCCTGTATATATATATATATGTTTAATGTGTGTTATATATATATGCAAAAAAATGAAAGAAATATACAAAATTTAAACATTTGATAGTATGATACTTGTAACTTCACCTGGATACACATTCAAATTAAAATTCAAGTATTCAATAAGATTATTAACCATATCATATACATCTATGTTCACGATTCCAATGTAAATTAGAAAATCATCACAATTACAGAATAGAAATATAGTTAATGATCCAATGTTCATCAATTCGAATCCAAATCATATAAAACTCCTCATCATATCCAACTCCTCCAATTGCTGCAAGTTCAAGATCATTTGTAAAAAAAATGGTTCCACTTGTGCTAGGTGCACCATGTCTTTATTGGCATCATCATCCTTGATTGTACTAAGATATTTAATCATTGTTTCCAAGTTTGTACACTTAGGTTCTACATTCCATAGTGTGGTTGCCCCTTCACATGGGTTTAATCTTCAAAATGACACTCAAGACTTGAACTCATGCAATATGTATCAATGCAATTTTCTATCCATCCCCACACCTCAGAATGTCTCAAGTGCCTAGAATAATGGAAAAGCCCCAAGGAACCCTATAGAAAACAAGCTCCATAACTTTTGAATAGATAAAATATTCTTTTTTGTGCAATGAAATGACATAATTTTTCATACTATTTTGTAATAGATATGTTATGATGTCTATGGTTGTGAAATTTAAAAGCTTTGTCATTGTAATTTCATAAGGTGACAACATAGTAAAATAATGCAAGTTTACTAAAATATAGTGGATATTGATTTAGTATGTTGTGGTGAATATAGCTTGGATCTTTAAGAAGATTCTCATGCATACCTTGCAATGCTTTATTTTAGTTTACATAAAAGTTCCAATCTCACATTTTTGTATTGTGCACAAAGTTGAAGTTATAAAAATCATTCAATTTTATGTACATTTTTAATTGTTCCTTGTCAAAATTCCTTTTCTTTCAATTCTGAGATATGTTTGCAGTTTTTGGACATATAACTTAATTGACTATGACATTTCTTATATTTTGGATATCAGGATGGATTTAGAGATGACTCAATGAGAATTATTAAGGACATTCAGAAATATCGAGGTGATCTTTAGCTATGGAATATTTTTGTCTCCTTTTAGATAAGTACTAGTTATCCTCTTGTGTTGGTAAAGTTGTGAGTTTGCTGCCTAGTTTTTTTCAATGCCATTAAGTGGCACCTGGAAGTGAATCTAATATTTCTTTCTTTATTTTGAATTTTATCTTTCCTATGATATATGACCATGACCCAACAAGATGATAATACTTTTTGAACTTTAATAAATAAATAGATAAAAATAAATAATACTCTTTTCCATGAGATATAATGGCATGGAATTGAGTTAAATATTTGATGTTTAAAAGTGGGAAAATTGGACATGTAGAAATTGTGCCAATTTGGTGGATGTAAAATATTATAGCAAGAGACTCTATTTTCGCAATGCACACAAGTTAGTCTCAATTATTGTAGAGACTATGAAAAGGAAAAAGAGTTGGTTTGATGTGATTTTTTAATGGGGTTTGATATTTTTATATAATGCAAAGGTCTATTTTCTTGACATAAATTGCATAATCATTTGTATCTTTCTCGAGAAGTTAGCACAAGAAACTTCAGCACATGTTTTCATAACTTGAGCAGTAAGTTAATATGAATGAAATTATTTGTAAGTATTTTTGAGATTTACATATTTTCACTATTAGGCTATCAAACAACCACGTGATTACAGATTTTCACTATTTTATCAAATTTGAACCTAATTATTTCTTTATAATTAGTTTGAAAAAATCCAATATTTTAAGTTCTGAAATCAACTTCTTATAGAAATATGCAAAACTAAATTTATGTGATGTTTTATGTCTCACTATTGAACCCAACATTGGAGAAAACCTTTTTCTTCACTATTAAACCTTTCTCTTCTTGCATTTTTAGCATAGCCACTACAACTAACTCCATATTCTAATCAATGCTTTAAGTATCAAAAGAAATTGATATTTTCATCTCGACATTCATCTTTCCCATTGATATATAAAACCCCCCTGGGAAAATAATATTTAGAGTACTTGAAAAATTCTTTATTATAGTCTAGATAACTTCATATTACTATGCTTGACTATGCTACTTAACACACATCCTTGAGTGAATTTAATTTTTTTTGCCATTATTCTTTAAAGGGTATTTTTTTCCATTGTTCTTTAAAGGGCACTAGCTCAATTGAAGAGCGCTTGCTTTACAAGTAGGAGGATGGTGGTTTGATTCCATCGTGCCCTAATATGATTAATTAAGCTACCAAATATACTAACAAATATACTACCAAATCAATTACCAAATATACTATGAAATCAACAACCAATTCAACTGCCAAATCAACTACCAAATATACCACCGAATCAACTACCAAATATAGTATCAAATCATCCACCAAATCAACTAGCAAATATATTATCAAATATACTACCAAATAAACTACTATTTAATAACAATAAACTACCAAATAAGCTACTATTTAATAAAAATCAACAACCAAATCAATGATCAAATTAATGATTAAAATAGTTTAGTCATAAACTTGGTTGTAATATTAATGACTAGCAATAAACTGTCAATGGTCATGTGATCAAAATTGGTCATATATTTACAATTTTTAGTCGTTTATTTAATCATATATTGTTGTTTTTGTACTACTATTTTTATCGAGAATTGGACACAGATGAGTGGACATAGATCATACTAAGTAGGATACATGATGGGAAACTATGGATGGAAGATAATATAGTTGATATCTCAACTAACCTTATTCATGAGGTAACTAGTCTTAGAAAACAAGGAGGTGTACCTATAGGTGAGAAAATGGTTAAAAAGAAAATTGAGAGCTACAAAAAAGGTAGTATATAATGGAAAGGCCACATCAATTAGCACCATTAAGTAAGATGATGTTAGGTTCCTTAGTAAAATCATCGCCTACTCTATATGTGCAAGTTCAAAGATTGATGAACTGTCAGCCAGATTCATCTATGTAGCCTACAAGATATGTGTAGAGAAGGAACAAATTAGCATTAGAGAAATTCTAAGAATGCAACTACTTGAAAAGCTAGAAAAGATCAAAAGGACTAAGAATGTTGTGTTTAGATTTTAGTCATTGATCAATCACATATGCTTTCATGTGCTTAAAATATTTCAATATCTGCCAGTCATATAAATTATGAGAAAGAATAGATGTACAATGGAAAAATTACAGAAGTATGCAAAAGACATCCAACAGATGAGATATTGGATAGTGGAAATTTGATAATGAAAACATTTCAGAGTGAAATGAGATAGAGATTCAAAAGTGCACCTATAATTATATATAGATTTAAAGATGACATTTGTATTATGGTTGATATAGATTTTACTTATATCCAAGCAGTAGAACCTCAAGAAAAATTTCTTGATCCCTTAGGTTATGAATTGAATGATGAAATAACTATTGGATATATTGATTATTGTTGAAATTAGAGAAGGACAAAGCTGAATACAAATTTAGAACTTATGATGAGATTACCTAGTTAGGGCATCAGGCATCCTTAGAGAAGGCATCTCACAAGAAAATTGAAACTATAATGAAGAATCCTTTATCAAAGAACGGTATGACTGAGAGAAAGTCATAGGAAATTAGGAAAACCATGAAGCAAGGTATACTAAATGTGTAAACTTTTTCAGTATCTATTTCATATACATCTTTGGAAAAAAAAACATTCCCTATGCAATAGTATCAGATGTGCAACCAAGTGAGTTGAAGAGAAAATATGAGAGATTAGTGGAAGCTATGATTGCAAGGACTAAAAGGGTCAAGCAAATGGCCACTGGACTAGGTAAAAGACAAAATACATTGTTGATAATTGTTGAGTCTAGTGAAGAAGAAGAACAAGAACAAGAAGGAAAACAAGAAGAGGAGGTAACAACTAAGCAATTAGCAAGAAAATCTTGGCAACCCTAGAACCCAAAGATAGAGAAGATAAACTTAGCTATTGCTAATGAAGGAAAGTTTCTTCAGATGAAAAAATTCTATGATTTGTATAAAAACTTTGAGAAATATTAGATTGATATCTCTACTATGAGATATATTACAGCCAACAATATAAAACTGAAGCATATTGAAGGAACAATGAACCAAAAGGTCTATGGTAGACATATAAAGAAGAAGGAAATAATTAGAGAAGAAGATTTAGAACATCATAAGTCTATGCTAAGAACAATATGTAAGACTAATGACAAAGAAGAAACTAAGAGATTATTAAACAATCTAGAACTTTACTTGAGAAACAAGGTGAGACCATTTTTGTTTATGGTGGGTGAGGAGGATAAGATAAGAAGTGAGATTGCAACAACTATAAGTTAGATGTTGATAGAGTCTAAGGTAGCATCTTCACTAGCACCCATAACCTTAGAAGTGTTAGTGAGCAGCGACACAATGTAAATAGATCATACTAATGTTACCATTAACTTTGATTAGAAAAATCCATTTGAAGGTTTTCAAATAGAATGAACCTCATGCTGAGGATACTAAAGATAAACTAAGGCAAATTGAGGAAGAGAAGATGTTACTAGAAGAGAAAAGGAAAATAGAAGAGGCCAAGAAGAAATTGCTTGAGGATGAGATGAAAAGAAAACAAGAGAAAGAAAAGAAAAGAGTAACCAAAGAAGAAATAATGAGAAAAATTAAAGAAGATGAAAAGAAGAGATTAGAAGAGGAAGAGAAGAAATAAAAAGAAAGGAAGGAAAAAGAAAAGAAAGAGGAAGAAAAAAAAAAAGTCAAAGAGGAAATTAAGAAGAAGAAAAGGGAGGATGACACTAAACCTTCTATTTCATCTACTTCACTTTTTCTTTCCATCCTGACAACTAATGATGATGATCAAACTGACTTGATCTCATCCTTTTCAAAACTCATTGAGAAGCATAGAAGAGTAAAGAGCCTACAAAAAACCTTGATGGAGGTTACTAATAGACTACATAGTACTATAGTAGTATAGCACATAGATGAAGATCCAGAATAAAGGACACAGGCAGTGCTAAAGTATTTTGATGAAGAACTCACTAGTTTTTTAAGTGTTATAGAAAAAAAGGCACAAATCTCACATGATGCTAATTTTTTTAGCACCATTTGTCAAAATATTAAGAATGATTTGATAAGTCTTGATACTCATGTCAAGGAACTTCAAAAGTGTCAACAAGATGGGAAGATACTATACATTAAGTGTACCCTATCTTATAAATTGACTAAGGATATTGATTGTCAGATTGAAGGAAAGATGAGTGAGCTAGATGCTCTATCTAGCCAGATACACTATCCAACTAGTAAGATTGATGATTTTGAAGTACAAGTTGCCAATACTCATAATGATATCAAGAAACTAGAACTTTGGAAGGAACCAATTTTGAAGAGAGTACTAGATTTTAGAGAATCTATTGCTATGAAAATAACTATGGTAGAGAAACAATTGGAGGAATGTATCAAGGCCAAGGACACTTATTCTAACTCTTTGTATTCAAACCTTGATGTAGTAAAGATTGCATCATATTCCTTATGTGCAATTTTTAGCTCTGGTAAATCTACCAAAAAGATAAGGACTAAAGGTATGAATAATCTTAAGGAAAATTTTGATTAATGCATGAAGATTCTATCAAATTAAGGCAAAAAAAAAAAACTTTTTACAACACTTTTATAATTGTTTTTGACATTCTAACCTTTTTCATTGATGTTAAATGGGGAGAAAATGCATGATAAAATTATAAATTAGGTAAAGAAAAGACAATGGTGTAAAATATGAAATCATATCATAAGGGGGGCCATATGTAAAATGAACAAGTAATGTTACTGTATTATTTTTTTTAAGTTTTTTTCGCTTAGCCAATTTTCCCTATTTTTGTTCCATCAATGCAAAAGGGGAAGATTGTTGACAATTGGATGATCAATATATGTAATTTCTTTTCATTTATGGCAATGCATGATGTACATGCTTACATGAAACCTCAAAAATAAAGATAATTAGCTTTTTGTACTTAGAAAATTGTCTAAGTGTGAATTTGGTATACAACAATGTATTGTTTTGGTTATAACTTATTGCTGATGTCATATTATGACTAGCGAAGTTCGATGGAGATAGTGTACATTTTGATGATGATGTGTATAACCTTGAAAGATAGTATAGACTATATAGAAAATAGATATTCATGTTTTACCAATGTAACAAGACAAAAAAATTAAAGGAAAAGATTGAAAATACCATTGTTGGAGAATGATGGAGTTGATAAAGAATGTTTTCAATCATTGTTTTGTTATTGATGTCAAACTTGCTATTTGCTGGAATGAAAATTGCATATATGATCTAAGTACTATCACTTAGTTAATTAACAATAAAACAATCAATAAGAGGTAACTAGAGCACCTAGAGAAAAGGTTGAAGTTATGTTGTTGTAATGAAGTATAAGGATCAATTAAGACATTGATAAAATTGTGTATTGTTAACATATTCTAAAGTATAGAGGATGGACACACTTAGATACATTAGAAGAGTAAGTTGTAATAAGGTTAACTACAAAGCTTAACTAAGTTCATCAGTGAGTGTTGAGCAAGCTAGTTCAAGCCAAGTGAATTTTTAGTTGGAACCAAGCAAATGTAAAATCTAGTGTGTGCCGAGTAAAAATATTTAGGTGCCAAGTAAATTTCAAGTGTTGAGCATCAGTAAAATGTAATAGATGCCAAGCAAAATTATTTAGGTGTTGACCATTAGTAAAAACATAATTGATTCCAAGTAATGTAGTATGTCCCAAGCACCAATATTTCAATAGTGTCAAGTTGTTGCATTATTTGTAAAGTCAAAGATTCACTAGGTCAAAGATAATAAGGTTGTTACATTGAATTTTGTGAACTGGGTGGAAGATAAGGATGATGAGCTGGTGTCAATGAGTTTTATGCTAAACCATTTTTAGGTGAATGTAAGTGGATTTATCATGAAGTTTCTAGAGGAAACAAATTGGAGGTAAAGGTATCTTTCAAAGTCAATTCAAGTTATGAGCAAAAGGAATTGAGAGGGAAAGTGAATCATAGAACTCTACATAAGGAGTTACAGGTTAGAGATCAAAGTGTGGTAGTATTTGTGGTGAAGAGTATCTGCAAGAGGAAAAGTATTGAAAAAGTGTTAGAGGTAAGACATAGTGAAGAAGAACAAAGCACAAAGAATTTGATTCAATCAAGTAACCACAAGGAGATGATTGCATTCACATAACAAGTTTAACACTCAAGGAGATAGAACTTGTAATGGTGGACAAGCTATTAGAACTGCAAGGAAGGAAAGTCAAGCAAGGTTAAAGAGCTGAAGTATAATTTGAGATCTGCAAGGTTGAGTTGTAAGTTGCATCAGGTCAAAGCATTCTAATACTCTCTATCAATTGTATTAGATATTGGAAATCCTATATTGATAGGTTAGCTTAATAGCTAGGTGGTGAAGCCTTTAACAAGGTGATTGAAAGTCCTATGGAATTAAGTGGGTTTAACAGCCTTTTGTAAATCCTTTAACATGGTGACATTCCAAGTTGAATGTTCTAAAATCCTTTAACTAGACACACTCCTAGCAGGGTGTTGAAATACTTTGAGAGGGCCACATTTAACAGTGTGGTGTAGCCTTTAATAGGGCATGCCTTTAACAAGAATCACTTCAAAAGGGTGAGAAAGAAGGTAGCATGTTACTGGTGGTTTTCCCAAATTGGGTATCCATGTAAATCTCTATGTTATGTGTTAATTTTCATGTGTTTCATTGTTGCATATTGATTTACAGTAACTTGCTAGGATAAAGATATAAGCTTGAATGTATGGTAGTATGAATGGGCCTACTATAGTTTAGTGAAAAAGTTTGAATTGGACACATTGGGCCTTGAATAATTGATTCACCCCCCCTCTCAGTTATTCTAAAAGAATTCTAACAATTGGTATCAGAAACCACTACTGATTTGTTTTAAGGTACTAGTAGTAGGAAGATCAAGATGTCCAAAAGAGATGTTCTCAAGCTCAACAAAGATAACTTTGCATCATGGAAAAATTTGATGAAACTGAACCTTGGATTAATAGGTGAGCATGCAAAAACTTCAATTATAGTAGACTATTTAGATCCTATAGGACCCCTCTCTGTAGATGATTTGAGCAAAAGGAAGGAGTACAATTAGGCAATGCTTGAGATTGCCTCTGCACTCAGCTATGTAGAATATAATGACATCAGAGGATGTGATATTGTATTCAATATGTGTAAAGCTTTATCATATATCTATGGAGGAGATCAAAATGTTCAAATAAAAAAAAGAGGAAGCCTAAGAGGAAAGTTTGATGACATGAAAATCGAAGAAGGAGAAAATGTTGCTCAGTATGGTGCTAGATTGAAAGAAGTGGTAAGTACAATAAGAAGTTTGGGAGGTGTTTTGGAAGAAGAAACTATTAGTAGGAAATAATTGAGAACCTTGCTCCCAATATATGCTATTAGAGTTTTGGCCATCCAAGAGCTAAGGCGTGTACAAGGAAACACACTAACCTTTGAAAAAATAATTGGAAGGCTCACTACATTTGAACTATCCAACTTTGATAACTACAAGCTAGATAAACTTGAATTTTCTTTCAAGGCCAAGATGATAGTGAAGGACACTAAGGAGGTGCAATCAAAGAAGAAGAATAGAAAAGGAAAGCATTTATCTAGTGATAGTAGTACTGATGAAGATGATGTGGATCAATTGGAGGCATTACTAGCTAGAAGATTTCATAGAGGCAAAGGGAAATTCAAAGGTAAGCTGCCTATTATTTGTTTCAATTGCAATGAAGTAGGTCATATTGCAGCAAGGTATACACAAAATAAGAAACACAAAGAAGGAAATAAGTAAGTACAAGAAAAAGAGAGAAGACAGTAGCATAGAATACAAAGACAAAGGCAAGAGGTCCTACATTGTTGAAGAATATTCTAATGAGAATGATGATGAAGTAGTTTATGTGGCCATGAAGGATGAACTAGATGAAGATGAAGCAAAAACCTTGGTAACATACATCAACAAAAATGACAAGTGGATCATAGATAGTGGATGCTCTCATCACATGACTAGAGACAAAAGTAAGCTCATTACATTTACTCAATATGATGGTAGTAGTGTTAGATTTGGTAACGATGCACCATGTCTAATCAAAGGAAAAGTAGCATTAAACTTATAGAGAAGATATCATGTGATAATGAATACTATATTGAAGGCTTAAATTACAATCTACTAAGTGTATCATAGTTAGGCAACATAAGATGCAAAGTAGAATTTGAAAATAGAACTGCCAAAATCTATGATTCTCATGGAAGTCTAATAGGAAAGGTTGACTAGACCAAAAGTGATTTATTTTATCTAGATATGGAAGATGCTTCTTGTCTTGATGTACAACTTGATGATGTGTGGTTGTGGCATAAGAGGCTATGCCATGTAAATTTTGACAATATGATCAGCATTAGCAAAATGAAGAAAGTCAGGGGATTGCCAAACTAAAGAAGCCTAATAATACAATGTGCAAACAATGTCAACTAGGGAAGATGACAAAGTCTAGCTTCAAAAGCAAGACCTATACTTCCAATTAATTATTAGAGTTAGTTCATACTTACTTTTGTGGTCCAATCAAAGTGCAAAGCTATAGAGGAGATAGATACATAATGCTATTTGTGGATGACTACTCAAGAATGATGACAATCATGTTCTTGAAGCAAAAGTCTAATGCATTTCAAATGTTCAAGTGGTACCTAGCCAAAGTTGAGAAGTAGATGGGAAAGAGCTTGAAATGCCTAAGATCTGACAAAGGAGGTGAATTCACATCAAAAGAATTTGAAGAGTTCTACAATGACAGAGGAATCAAAAGGCAGACATTAGCACCTAGAGCTCCACCACAAAATGGTATAATAGAAAGGAGAAATAGATCAGTGATTGACTGTGCTAGAATTTTGATAATGGAAAAGAATGTTGCACTAAAGTATTAGAGAGAAGCTATAAGTACAATAGTCAACACCCTTAATAGAGTTCAAATCAAGAAAGGTTCTCATGCAACACCTTTGGAGCTATGCTATGGTCATTCACCTAATGTTAAATATTTCAAAGTATTTGGATGTAAGTGCTATATTCTTAACGAGTCTAGGAATGGAAAGTTTGATGCCAAAAGTGATGAAGGCATATTTCTTGGTTGTTCCACTAGAAGAAAAGCTTGTAAGTGTTTAAATGTTAACACTAACAAAGTTGTGGAAAGTGCAAATGTGAACTTTGATGAGCTTGTAGAAGTTCAAAATGATGAATGCATCAAGAAACTAGAAGAATACAAATCTTTTGTATACTTCTATGAAGGAATTCTTGATGAAGGAGATGCTGTAAATCAAAATGGTAATTAGTAGCAAACTTCAGTATCTGCTGAGTCACAGCCAATGAATGTAGAAAATGCACATTCTGACTCTGAGATCAGCACATGTGAAAGAGATGAAAAGTTACCTGATAGAGATATGCATAGTGACTCTGATGCTAAGATGCCTAACATAGAAACAAGGACAACACAAAGATTAGAAAAGTATGTGAGAAGGCATCATCCTGCAAAATAGATTATTGGTGACAAAGAGGCTAGACCAATGACAAGGAATAGACTTAGAAGTGAGACATGTTATCTTAGCAAAGTTGAACCTAGGATAGTGAGTGAAGCTCTACAAGATGATGATTGGTACAATGCAACAAAAGAAGAGATAGAGAAAATTGAGAAGAAAAAAACTTGGACCTTAGTTCCAAGACCAACTAACAAGAATGTGATTGGAACCAAGTGGGTGTTTAGAAATAAGTTAGATGAAAATGGTGAGATCACAAGGAACAAAGGTAGATTAGTCTGCAAAGGGTATGCACAAGGAGAAGGATTGGACTATGGGGAGACATTTACCCCTGTTGCAAGAATGGAAGGAGTGAGGACCTTTTTTTCATATGCTACTTATAAAGGTTTCAAAGTCTAACAAATGGATGTAAAGTCTACATTTTTGAATGCTATACTAGAGGAGGAAGTCTACATAGAGCAACTAGAAGGCTTTGTTGATGAAAACAACAAGGATAAGGTTTGCAAGCTACACAAAGCTCTATATGGGTTGGAGCAAGCTCCTAGAGCTCAGTTCGGGAGACTTCACAAATATTTTGTGAAGATAGGCTTTGAAAGAACAGATGACAACAACAACATGTACATCAAATCAGAAGAAGGTAAGGATATCCTCATATCATAAATATTTGTGGATGATATAATTTTTGGAGGAAAAGAAGTACCAAGAAAAGATTTTTCTAACAAGATGAAACGTGAATTTGATATGTCGATGTTTGGAGAAATAAAGTTCTTTGTTGGATTACAAGTAAATCAACTAAAACATGGAATATTTGTGACCCAATCAAAGTATATCAAAGATATACTTAAGACATTTGGTCTAGAGGATTCCAAACCTGTCATCACACCAATGGCAATAGGACACAAGCTATCCAAGAATGATGATTCTGCTGAAGTCAATTAGATAATGTATAGGTCCATGATTTGAAAATTGTAATATGTTGTACATAGTAGACTAGATATTGCATTAGTAGTTGAAATTGTAGCAAGATTTTCTACTAATCCTAGAGAAAATCACTTCATGGTAGTGAAATGGATAATGAGGTATCTGAAAGGGATAGATGATTTTGGTTTGTACTACAAGAGGAGTGATAATTTTGAGTTGAATTCCTATATTGATGCTGATTGGGGAGGAAACATTGATGAAAGGATAACCAATAGTGGAGGAGCACTCTTCTTAGGAAAGATACTAGTCACCTAAACTAGCAAGAAACAAACTTGTACCCCACACTCCATAGCAAAAGTAGAATATGTAGCAGCAGCCATTAATTACATAAATATTGTGTGGCTCAAAAATCTATTGAAAGGCATGAAGGAGGAGATGACCAAGCCAGTGATACTATATCATGATGACACAAGTGCTATAAACATATCCAAGGATCTAGTAATTCATGCATAGACCAAGAACATTGCAATCACGTATCACTATGTCAAAGAGCTGGTAGAAGATAAGCAAGTGAAGATGGAATACATTCACACAAAGGAACATATTGCTCATATCTTCACTAAACCACTACCTAAAGATTCTTATGAGTATCTTAGACTTAAGTTAGGGGTAAAGCCCCTATCTCACAATGTTTAAGCAACAACAAAGTTTCCCTACATCAAAAGGAGTTGATTGCTGAAATAATAGAAGTTGATGCAGAGAATGCTAAAGAGATGAAATTCTAGATCAGTCAAAAGCATGGTGATAGAAGGAGAAGATTGGAAGATGCAAAGTCTATATCAAGCATAATCAAAGATGCTTCATCTTTGACATTTTTGTCAAAGAGGGAGATATGAGTAACTAATCAATAGAAAATTAGAGGGAGATATAAAACTATTCAAGAGCTATTAACAAAGAGCGAGTAATAGTAGGAGATATGAGAAACTGATCAACAACAATGGTAAAGGATCAGAGGGAGAAACAACAAAACTAGATCAATCAAAGGTAGAAGAAGAAGATCAAACATATAGAGAAGAAGAAAGGAAACTATAGCTAAGAGGAAGAAGTAGAATAGAGGAGTCAATTTGTATCAGCAAAAAAGGAAGATATGATACAAAGAGGGAGACATGGAATGGATATGAAATGATAGAAAGTTTTCTTTTTGGCATACAAGTTTGATGGTAACTAAGTTGATCAGCTTGATTAATTGATTAGTTTGGTTTGCCATCAATGCCAAAGAGGGAGATTATTGGAAATGATTCAAAAGATCATTGTTGAAGAATGATGGAGTTGATAAATAATATTTTCAATCATTGTTTTTTCATTGATGTCAAACTTGCTATTTTCTGGAATGACAATTTCTTATATGATCCAAGTACTATCACTTAGTTGATTAACAAGGAGGAGTTAATCAATAAGAAGTAACTAGAGCACCTAAAGAAAAGGTTGAAGTTATGTTGTTGTAATAAAGTATAAGGATCAGTTAAGACATTGGTAAAATTGTGTATTGTTAACATATTCTAAGGTATAGAGGATGGACACACTTAGATACATTAGAAGAGTAAGTTGTAATAAGGTTGACAGCAAAGCTTAACTAAGTTCATTAGTGAGTGTCGACCAAGCTAGTTCAACCAAGAAAATTTTTAGTTGGAACTAAGCAAACACAAAATCTAGTGTGTGTTGAGTGAACTTTGGGTGTTGAGTAGAAGTCTTTAGGTGCTAAGTAAAGTTCAAGTGTTGAGCATCAGTAAAATGTAATTGATACTAAGCAAAATTGTTGAGGTGCCAAGCATCAGTAAAAACATAGTTGATGTCGAGTAATGCAGTATGTGTCGAGCACCAGTATTTCAATAGTGCTGAGTTGGTGCATTATTTTTAAAGTCAAAGATTCACTGGATTAGAGATTATAAGGTTGTTACATTGAATTTTGTGAACTAGGTGGAAGATAAGGATGATGAGCTAGTGCCACAAAGTTTTATGCTAAACTATTTTTAGGCGAATGTAAGTGGATTTATCATGAACTTTCTAGAGAAAACAAATTGGAGGGAAAGGTATATCATATATTTCAAGTGAATTCAAGTTATGAGTAGGAAGAATTGAGTGGGAAAGTGAATCATAGAACTCTACATAAGGAGTTATAGGTTAGAGATTGAAGTGTGGTAGTATGTGTGGTTAAGAGTATCTACAAGAGGCAAAGTATTGAAAAAGTGTCAAGGGGAAGACATAGTGAAGAAGAATAGAGCGTAGAGACTCTGATGTGGTCAAGTGACCACAAGGAGATGATTGCATTGGCATAATGAGCAAAAGACTCATGGAGATAGAACTTGTAAGGGTGGACAAGCTATCAAAACTGGAAGGAAGGAAAGCCAAGCAAGGTTGAAGAGCTAAAGTGTGATCTGAGATTTGCAGGACTGAGTTGTACGTTTCATCAACTCAAAGCCTTCTAATAATCTCTATCGATTGTGTTAAATATTGAAAATCCTATATTGATAGGTTAGCTTAATAGATAGGTAGTGAAGATTTTAACAAGGTGATTGAAAGTCCAATGGAATTAGGTGGGTCTAATAGCCTTTTGTAAATCCTTTAACATGGTGACATTCCAAGTTGAATGTTCTAAAGTCCTTTAACTAGGAAAACTCCTAATAGGGTGTTGAAATCCTCTGACAGGGTCACATTGAACAGTGTGTTGTAACCTTTAATAGGGGAGGTCTTTAATAGGGCATTGCTTTAGAAGGGCAAGAAAGAAGGTAGCATGTTATTGGTGGTTTTCCCAATTTGGGTTTTCACATAAATCTTTGTGTTATGTGTTAATTTTCATGTGTTTCATTGCTACATATTGAAATTTTAGTAACTTGCTAGGATAAAGATATAAGCTTGAATGTATGCTAGTGTGAATGGGCCTACTATAGTTTAGTGAAAAAGTTTGAATTGGAGAAATTGGACCTTGAATAACTAATTCAGCCCCCTCTCAGTTATTCTAAAAGAATTCTAACATTGACTTTAAGTTGGAAAAGTGTTTTGTGGTCTTAGCTGACCTAGAAGCAATTTGTGTAGAGGCATGGTATTTATGCAAAGGGCATCTTGTCAGTTCAAATGTTGAAGTGATATCTTGAAGAAATTGTGTTGAGTATTTGTTTGCAAACTTTTGTGAAAGTGATATATACAAAGTTTGTGAAGCTATTTTATGATCTGAGATTGAATTGAGAAAGAATCTATATTTTGGAAGTTAGTTTACTTTTTTGGGCAGTGATCTCTTCTTGTAATTAGAAATGCATGTTTGGGTAGTAGGCTCATTTTGCATCCACTATCCTACAACTCCTAACAAGGTTGGCACAACTCTTAAGAGGGTTGGGATATCCTAATAGAGATTCAAAGTCTCCTAATAGGGACTCCTTATACTAATTTTTTTCATTGACTCCTAATGGGGTCCATCCTCTAGCAAGAAACTTATATATCAGTATATTATCTAGTGGGTATCATCCCCAGTAGGGTTTTTTTTTGGCTAGGGTTTCCCTAGTTTAAAAAATATTCAATAATGGTTTCTTTCTAGTTGATATTGACTTTACATATGTCCAAGTTTTTGTTCCAAGGGGGAGATGGCTAAAGCCTCTAATTATGAGATAAATGTGTATGAGGCATCTACAACAATTAATACTTTTCTAGTAGAAGAAGTAGATAAGAAGGCTACAACTTTGGCAATTATGATGTAGCCAAGTCTAAGATAACTATGGACATGAAGACAACCTTTGTAATAAGGAAGAAGAACAATTTTTTTAAGAATCTCAAATAAAATTTAGTGAAAGGATAGAAGAAGATGCAAAAGAAGAAGACAATTGAAGATGACGATGATTAAGAAGATGAAGATGTACCTACCCAAGCACCATTGGCCATAAATCAAGGTCAATCAAAAGACCAAGGTGGATAGAAAGCAGGAACTGAAAAAGGTGCTAAGGGAGAAGAAACCAATGAAGCACATGTAGCCATAGAGAAGAAGAAGAAGAGGAAAGCTAAAGCTCCTATAGTAAGAAAACCAAAGAAGGTTGTAAAACCTACACAACCTAATCCTACAATTCTTACTACCAAGGCTAGCACAAGAGCTACTCCTAAGTAGGATTTTTTGGTGTTTTGAAACATTACAGTTTCAAATTACCCTAATGAGAACATAATACATCTAGGGGTAGCTACTTCCCATTTTCAACATACCCTTTTAGACACCAAGCCAATTATAAGGCTAGACTCTTCTTCTACTTTAGGCTCTGCAAAACCTAGGTGAGTAGACCTAAGATTCACTTATATGGTAGCAGTGCTAAAACATACACTTGAATCTAACAAAGTAGATAAAACCCTTAATCTTCTAACACATATAAAGATGCTAGTCATGAAATAGCTAATAACATGGCCTAAGAAATTGATAAGATAAGTGAGGGTACCCTTTGAGCTCTTAAATGAAAAGGCAAATGGATGATTGATTAAATTTGATTTCAATACATTCCCAAATATGTAGGAGTAAGAATAAGTTGATCCTGTAGCTAATCAATGCCTTATCTTTTAGGCAATTCCATGAATCACACACATAAATCTATGATACCAGTGACATATTCCATACATTAAGATATCAAATCTATCCTTGTCACTTTGTGAATTAGACACTGGTATTCATAAAGACCTCATTCTCATGAAATAAGCTTCTCAAAAAACCAAAAACCAAATACATCAGACATACAACCTTAAGGGGATGCAAATGGGTCTAAGTTATTTGTTCTTAAACCTTAAAAACATTGAATATTATAAAGATATGGGATAAATATCCAAATGAAACTAATAGATTCTTGCTCATTTGTATTCACTTCTTTGAAACTATACGTTCAGATGCATGCAAAACTATTCTTAAAACCACTAAATAGATCAAAACTAGCTCTATTAGCTTAACTACTATTGTTCATTCAAGAGAAATATGCTAAAGAATGTGGTAGAATCATATCTCTAGATCCAACAATGTGGTCTCATAGACAAACTAGAACTAACTAGTTTCATAGGGAAAATTGCCAAGACTTGAGAAAGAGAGGAGAAAAAGACTAAATAGAAAGGAAGATATCTTAGATCAGATCAGATGGTGTCATTCATCCAATTGGAAACCTTCCTTTTGTAGATCGAAAACATCTCTCTACCCTCTCTCTACAACTGAAAATCAAATCTTTTTTTTCTATTGTTGAGGACCTTGAAAATTTCTTCAGAATGATTGAAAAGTATAACTGATTTTAATGCTAGATATGAGATCAAAGTAATAGCAAAATATCTATCAAATAAATTCTAGAAACCAAAGAAAACTCTCAAAATAATTTTTACTTGGAATCTAGTAGCAAAAAACTTAAATGACTACTTTCTAATTGATTTTGATGTTTAATGATGAATTTTTTTCATCCTGCTAAGAATGCCCTGGAAAACATAAAATCACTTATAGACTATACCATTGAATACCTATACAAATTCTTACTATATATTTGGATAGTTCATCTTCTCTCAGTTCTAACATTATATTGTACTACATATTTTTGACAAAAATTTCCCCTTTGGCAGCATTTGAAAATTAGGCCCCCATTGCAAGTTCAGAGCATTTAAATGAATTTTTTAACAAATATTATAATATAAACTATAGGAAAATCGTCAAAATATTAAATTTTTTCAATTGATGGCTTTCCAATTCAAATTTTGGAGATAAAATTTATAAAATAATAATTTTCCTTTTTTTGCCATTTTTCCATCTGGCTCAACTAGGAGGGTTGACCACCATGTGGTAGCTCCTCATTTGCCAGCTCCTACCACCTTGCCATGTGGCATCTTCTTTCTCTATTATGGCTTAACACTAGGTTATGCCTTAACTCCTATGACTAGGTGCTTCCAAGATTATCACAACTTTGGGACAATTCTTGCTTAACTATGGTTAACTCATGTGAGGGTGCAAAGTAAGCATTTTCACACTATCAGAGTAGTTTACACTGACTGAGCATTTTGTGATACAATTTTTCAAAATGGTGCCACCTATCTACCATGAAATCATCATTTCTTCTGGTTTGGGTACCTATGTAGCTTGTCAAAATTACATTAGTTGTCTCCTCCAGCTATTCACCATCCATGGGTGACTGTCGTGATGCCCCTTCATATAAGCCTATAGCTCTAAAAGCCTAGGATCTTAAGACATTATGTCAAGTGATTGATGTGGCTTTTAAAGGGAAAAATGCTCCTCTATTTATTTAATGTGGGATATTATATTTCAACCACCATTCACCTTGTCTATTACATGCCTCTATTCACAATTACTTCAAAGGATGAAAAATCTTCAAATAAGGTAGGAAGGGAAGGTTGTTTGGAGCATCTACATTTCTAGTCATTTGCAATGGGATATAATACTATGATTCTTCAGGGAGAATATACGATCAATGTGAATCTAGTCATCCATGCCCTACCAGATATGAATCAATCCAAAATCCCTCCCACTCAAAATTTTAGATGGGTGAAGAATCCATTTGATGCTCTAGCTACATGAAGAGACACCACCCACATCACTTTCCATTCTTCACTTTGATTTGTGCTCCTCACTTTATACACTCCTTAGTCTAAAACAAAAATCATGACTTTCCTAATCTATCTCTAACTATCATCTTTGAGCATTATGCATATATGAGATACATTGGGGAGGTCAATTAAAGCTAGTAGTCTTAAACTAAACCATTGCATCAAATCAATGTACAGACCCCAACAACTTAGGAAACCCTATGCTTTATTAGAACCTCAAACCACATTCAACTCCTCTCAACCTTGTCAATAATAGTAGTAGGCACCTCATCTAAGCATCTAACCTTTGTTTCATATCACTTGAACTAGACTTCCACATTTTTTTGAAGGTGAAGAAATGCTTTCAATTGGAGCTTTAGCTATCTTTGCTTGCTCCATTCCCATTCCTACCTCTATGCTAGACTTTCATGAGAGCTATGAGTATAGAACATATTTGGCTAGAAGAAGATGCAACTGGGAGGAGAAAATAAGGAAGAACCATTGATTCCATTTTAAAGAAAAACATGCCCTTTGAAATGTAGATCTCCTTCAAGTCTATAACTATCTCATTTTTTAGATTTTATATTTGCAAATGTGCATTCATGTGAAAAATTATTGATTTGAATTTCCTATGGTAATTAATAAAGTTATCTCTCATGCATGGAAAGGCTTTAAATTAATTCTTGAACATGTTCATATACAAATGGAAGGGTAATGAGGAAGTTAACAGAAAAAAGTGCACTGATTTGGCCCACTCCATTCCATTGACTTGCAAATGATTTTTCAAATGACTCCATTCTTGTCCAGACTCTCCTGATTCATTGCTCTCTACATTTGTCACATCTACATGAATTTATCCCACCATTATAATAGGAGGAGATTAATCTTTTGGTAGAATTTTGGGGAGGGATAAAATGTTTTACTAATGCTCTATATATCTTTAGCTTTTAGCCATGAGCAAATCTGCAATCTCCTTCTTCATTTTCTATTCAATATTTACATACTTATGACAATACCCACTAATGAAGAGCCTATATCACATCTTGGGGAGGCCAAAGGGACCATTATGCCTGTATGGGAAATGGACAATTGACATGTATTCCATTTGATTTTGACTAATTGGGCACCTAGTTTGAACTCATGAGAACTCAAAATCATTTCACACTATGTCCCTCCTTTTTGAAAGTCTTTTGTATTACCCCTTTGAGATACCTCTAGAATATATTGTACCACAAGTATTTTTTCTTGAAAATATAGAAGGTTCATGGTGAAAATAGCATGAAGGATGTATGAGTAATGCATCTTCAAAAAACACATTTGTCAATCCAATACTGGTGAATGTCAATTGGGCCCCAAAGTGGGTCTAGCTATTTTTTTAAAATTTTCAAACAACTAATTCCTCAAACTGATCTAATAAACACTTGGCACTGATCAAGATTTAATTTAGTCATTGAATAGATATTTAAAACATATTTGACCTCTTTTCTATAACTTGTCAATTCCATGCCAAGGTGTCCTTTGACTAGCTTAGAAAACTGACAAAATCACCTAATTGGGCTCTGAAATTAGGCATACTAATTCTTATTCAAAAATCTTGCATCCTAAAAAATATTGTCTCATGACAACTTTGGGGTAAAAGGATATTGACTATTAGAGCTTCCTTCTCAAAATTGTTTGCAAACAAACATGTCAAGAAACCATAAAATGCATTCAGTTTTGTCTTTCAAAACAAGTCAAACTAACACTTGGAGGCATGAAAATGGGGCGTTAATTCATTGTCATGAGGAGAGCATAACTTTATGATTTTTCCTCATGATGAATAACTTAGTGAATTTGAAAAGCAGTCAAAATGAGCTACTCAAATTTGCAAAATTGGGAACACTAGCCGAAAAGTGTTTTTTGCAAATGGAATGGACCCGAGAAAGTGTATAGATGGATTCATCAAAACTTTCTAACTAAGACACTTAAATAATTTTCATAATGTAATGTAAAAATTCAATCCATTTGATCTCACCTATCATAGATTCAAAGTTATGACATCCCGAATAGGGGTATTTATCAATTTGCACTTCTTGACACTAGTAAAACATTATAAATTGCATTTGGAATCATGTTCAAAAATTGATCAAACAAATGTTTCATAAGCTCAAATATAAAATATGGAAAGTATGTAACCTCTAAAATGCAATGCAAAATGAATTTTCTCATTTTGGTCGACTAGGTCAAAGTTATAACAAGTCAAACAAAGCCTCCTAGAATTTTGAACAATTTACATCAGCATGACAATAATAAACACCCGACTTGAGGGATTCAAAACCTAGTCAAAACGTGTCAAAACAACTTGAAATCTAAAACATAGGTTCTTTGATATGGATACTAAACACTCCCAAAGTATAAAGTAATGAAACATTATGAGATGTAAGATATTCAATTGCAAACTAGGATTCCTATCGTTATTTGACACTTAGGCAAAAAATGTAGATTTGGACATTGCTCAAAATGAGACTTCATAGAATGACTCAAAATGGGAATTGATATTCATGGGATACATGGATATTTTAAATGCAAGGTGTTAAAAATATTAAACAACTCTTAAGCCTCAAAATGATAGCTGGGTACACATTCATTAAATGTGCTTTAAGGGCTCAAAAGCTTGGAATGGTACTCAAATTGTGAAGGTAATTTTGAGTCCCATCAAGCTCAACAAGTAGAAAAGAAAAAGGGAAGGAGAGCAAGGATAGCTAGCAAGGAATATGAGTCTAAGAAGAAATAAAGGATAAATTACATTGCTTCAGCTAAATTAGATGAGGAAAGGATAGAATCTCATGACTAGAGACAATTTAAAGTGGTAAGTCATAGTCTTTCTTCTAATTTGAACAGCTTGTGTGACAATATAAAGAAGAACTCTAACTTATCTAGATTTTCACATGTTAAGTTTGATAAAATCAGAAAGGCTGATATGAATCAAGTGGAAGATTCAATATATCCCATGATGACAACATTCAAGAAGACTCCAATTGAGCTTTCCAACTCTATACCCAAGAGTCTACATAAAAAAGTTGAGCAAAAATGGCAGTTTAGTCTCAATATAGAAAGGAAAATAAGAGAGACTACACTAGCAAGTGTGATGCTAGAATTTGATAAGGCCATTAATAAGTACATAGTGAAATTTTCTCCCAAATACAAGGCATTTAGTATTTTGCAAAATAACATTTAGGATGTTGTTCAGAAGTCCACTTAGATATGGAAAGTAATATATGGGCGTACAACATCTAAGGAAATTGAGGAGATTCCTATTGAGGTAGGTGAAGACAAAGGTGAACAAGAAGTAATTGAGGTTACTAAAGATGACACTAAAAAAGATGCATTTATGGAAAGTGTTGAAAAGAATACAAATTCATAGGCAACAACTGAAGTTGAGTAGCAAATAGAATAGAGTATACTAGATATACTAGTGTTACATGCCAGTACACAACATGGGTTAGATGCAGACACAAAAATAATAAATATCAAGGATATTTATAATATTATCATTATAAACATAAATCCCCTAATAGAGGAAGATATGAAGAATATATTGGTAGATTTCACCACCAATGCACAACTTTTTGGAAATATAAGAGGAGTAACTGAGGGGGGAGGAGTCAATTAGTTTCCACAAAAATAAATATCAGATCCCTTAGATGTCAATAAAAATTGAAACAAATCTATTGTAACTTGGAAAATTCTTAACATGAAAATCTTAGGATATTATCTATGATTAATATTACTTTAACTTAGTTGCAAACAAATAAGAGAAATAGCATGAAAAAAATTGACTCCAAAATTTAACATGGAAACCTAATTTGGGGAAAACCACTAATTGCAACTAGTTAATAATTTTCAATCTTCCTAAAGTGAGCCCTACTAGGAGCCAACCATGTTAAAGGTTTCAAAACACATTGTTAGGTGTGACCCTATTAGAGGATTTAATCACCCTACTAGGAGTGGTCTTGTTAGAGGTCTTTGGTCAATTCAATATAAATGTCACCTTGTTAGAGGATTTACAAATAGTTGTTAAGCCAATTTTGTTAAGAGATTTAGATCACTTCTACAATGCTTAGAGAGTAACAATGAGATGACCTAATTTATGATGCAACTAAATTTCTAATTACATATCTTAATTATAGCTTGTCTACTTGATCCTTCTTGATCTAATGTATCTTTGCATCTCAACAAGAACATTTTGCTTATCCTTTTAATTCATTGCCTCTTAGCATCATCAAATCTTCAATTATGTTCCACACATTCAATCCTCAACTTGACCTTATATTTGTATATTTATATCATACATATTGTCAATCAACTTGAATAAAACTTACAATAATTAATATTCACCCTCTCATTTGGCTAGAACCAATAGACAATTCAATTGAACTCAATATGCCAAAACAATAAAATTCGTTGTTAGTCAACCCTACTCAGTAGATACTAACTCAAAGAGGTTTTTTGTGTTAACCAAGTGAAATCACTTAACACTTTATATTCACAAATTTCCTTTGGTAACTGAGTGAGATCAATTAACACTCAACTTCTGCAAACATTTCTTTATTGGTTAAGTGAACTTGGTAGGCATTGTCTTCTAAACTAAGAAAACTTTGGAATTCTTAGTAGGCATAGAAAACTATCTTCAATTCTTGAGTGAGCTCAACATCCACTAACTCACAATGATATGCCATTTTGTGTAACATCAAAGAAAATACACAATTAATCAATTATTTCCAACAATATTCCTCTGTTATTAATGGCAACACAACATGTCATAATGCAATGAAATTTTGGAGCAAGAATAAAGTAAGGAACACATCCTTAATTTTATTCTGATTCTCATCCATGAGAACTCCATCTAACCTTTAGTTTCTTTGTTAGAAAACTTTTACCTTTGATATCTCCTTCTTGACATCTCTTGAAGTGAGAATTTTTTTGTGAGATATGATAGAAAACATCTCCCTCTTTAACATATCATGTCAAAGACAATATTCAGTATATATCAATGAACCTTATGCACTAATTCATTTGAAATATGCCTTTATCAATACTATATCAACTGATTGATCTTCAACATAATTTGGTTGATGCATCGCTAAATTTTTTTAGTGAGTTTTAGATAGGGGAATGACCCCTAGCCTACCTCTTAGATACAAAAATGTATCCTAAGGTAATGGGTTAGTGAATATGTCTACAATTTGTTCTTTAGTTTCACATTTTCCAATCTTTGTACTAATTCTCTCAAAAAAGTGATATTTTACAACAATTTATTTTGTTTTGGTATGCATCACTAGATTCTTTGATATATTATTTGCACTAGTGTTATCATAGTATATAACCATTGGATCCTTGATCTCTATCTTCATACCTACCAACAATTGTTTGAACCAAGCAATATTAGAAAAATTAAGTCTTGTTGCCACATATTTTGTCTCTATTATGGATTGAGAAATACAATTATGTTTCTTGCTTGTCCAAGTTACTAGTATTTTATTAGGAATGAAAGCTCCACCATTGGTGCTCTTTTTGTCATCAATACTTCTTGCCCAATCAACAACTATGAAAACTTTTAAATCCAAATTGCCTTCTATATTGTACCTTCAACCATAGTCTTTAGTACCTTTCAAATCTCTCATGATTCTTTTGATTTCTATCATGTGATTTTCTTTGGAATTTTCTGAGAATCTTTCCACCATATTGACTGCTAATGCAATATTAGGCCTTGTATGCACTACATACTACAATTTTCCCATCATTGTTCTGTATGTGTTCTGATCTACCTCCTTGGAATCATCATCTTTGGAAAGCTTATGTCTAGTAGATGTCTGAGTTCCAACTAGTATTGAGTCTTCCATTAAAAATTTCTTTGGTATCTCCTTGACATATTTACATTGAGTAATGTAGATACCATCTTTCTTCCACTAGATCTGTAATCCAACAAAGCTTTTTATCTCTCCAAACATAGATGTCTCAAATTATTTACTCATTTCTTTTGAAAATACCTTACACAAGTCATCATTTCCTATAAATAAAGTGTCATCCAAAAATATTTATGCCAACAAAATCTTCCTATTTGGTCCTTCTTTGATATACAGACTACTATTATCATTTGTTCTTTGCAAACAAATATGTATCAAGTACATATGAAGTATTTCATACCAAGATCTAGGAGCTTACTTGAGATCATATAATGCTTTGTGTAAGTTGCAGACCATATCTCTTCTACTAGGATCTATAAAACCTATTTATCTCAGATTGGTTTTGACAATTGAGTGTCAACACACTTAAGGCATTTACTAAGTTCATGCCAAACTAGTAATGCATGTCAAGTTTAATAGGTAAATACAAGACTATAGCGAGTTGCAATGATTGTCGAGTTGCTCATGTTTTTAGTCACTTAAGTGCTAAGTAGATAAACTATGCCAAGTGATTCTAGTGCCAAGTAGATAGTTGATTCCAAGCAATTTAGGTGTCGAGCCAGAAATAGAATTACAATATGCGTCAAGCATTAGTAACATCAATTTTCAAGTAACATAGCTTGGACATAGTTGTTTGTGATGGCACAAACAACTATGTAAACCATTTTTATGCCTACTTGTAGACATATCTCAAAGCTTTTAAAGATAAGAATGAATCTATTTGAATTCCCTATGTAATCACATGCAACCAATCAAAAAATAGGAAGAGTTAAGTGGCAAAAAGGGATGAATCTTTGCCATAGATTCGTACCTAACCCTAAGCCATTGAATTATTTATAAGTAAGATAATGCCCTAATATATTATATGATCAAGAGAGAAATGATATCAAAGGGGTGAATGACTAAATTGTTTAAAGAACATTCAAGGTGACTTAGCAGCGTAAAAGTATTGTAGAATTCATTTACAAAATAAAGGATCAAAGACACATCATTGAAATATCAAATCAAAGAGGATCAAGAAGGATGGAATTGAGATCTAAAATAAGCAAGATAAATTTGTAGGTTGTATCAAATCAAATATTCTACTATCACTTTCTAACAATTGCATTAGTTTGGGTGAAATACTTCATACTAAGGTTGACTTAACATTCATTATCAAATCCTTTAATAGATTGACATTCCAATAAATTTTCTAAAGTCCTTTAAATAGGAACACTTCTAATAGGGTGTTAAAATTCCCTAAAAAGGTGGGACTTAACAATCCTTGTAAGCCTTTTACGAGGTAGGCATTTCACAAGGCAGACCATGTTTCATGATCAACTTATTATAAATGTAATTGGTGACACTTTATTTCTGCAAGAGTAAATATTTGTGGGTGTCATCCCCATCTAAGTTTTTTTTTCTCATTTGAAGGGTTTCTGGTTAATCATATTACATGTTTTGATGCATTTACTTTACATGTTATTTTCAACTCATATATTACATGCATCTAATGAATGGTAAAAAGTTTTAATTGCTGAAGTTTGAACTTTTGATTCACACATATCCCCCCCCCCACCCCCTCAAAAGTATATGTTTCCCATTTTTTATTCCAACAATTGGTATTAGACCTAAGTTCTTAGAAGGAGAAGCTTTACAACTTAGAGAAAAGATCTTGAAATGGAAGTCTACAAACCTAGAAAGATTATTAAGAACCAAGGAATTAAGATCTAGTTCATTCTATATTCACTGGATGAGGCCAGAGAGGAGTTAAGAAAATCCTTAAAGAGAAGGAAAGATATATCCATTGCAAGAATGACACAAAATACAAAGAGATTGACACCACCAAGTTATTTTCAAATGGAGACTTAAATCAATTTGATGCAAAAATTATAAATCTAATGGACAAAAATAGAGTACAAGCTAAGGAGATCATAAATCTCAAGATAGAGCAAGAATCTCAAGCCATGATGTTGTGTGAAGCAACTAAACAAAAGAAGAGATCCATAGAAGAGAAGGTCATGATTGAAGAAGATAAGAGAACTTTAGCAAATAGGCTGGAATAAAAGTTAATTGATGTTACTAGAATCTCCAACATGCAATTGGATACCCTAAGCTAGATGATGAATACTCACCATGAGTTGAATATCAAAGACATCTAGATAACTATGAACAACTATAAAGTGACTTGAGAAGAGAAAGAGAGATTGTTGAAAGTTTCAACAAGCCAAATGAAGCCATCAAGTACTTTGAGCAATTACTGAAATCCCCTAGATCCAACAATGATACATCAGGACTAGGCTATACACTAAAGAAGGAGAATCATTCAAAACTATTGAAGAAAGGAATGAAAAAGGTAAGAACTGCAAGCCCACTTGTCATTAGCATGGTAAGAAAGGACATACTACTAATGTGTATAGGAGCAAAAAAGAAAATCAACATGACAAACCTAAAAGCATGGGTCACTGTCACGAGTACAAAAAGCATGGTCATCAGGCACATGAATGTAAAACTAAAACCATGCATGCACCAATATTTGAAGGTTACTACTACAATTTTTAGAAATAGGACATAGAGCATTTCAATGTATATCCAAATCTACGTGGTCACCAAACAAGTCAGCAAAAACAAGAAGTCATTAACACTTATATAACTGGGACTACAAAAGAAGATAAAGTTGTCATTATTGTCAAGAGTATGGACATATCCTGGAGAATTGTATTAGAACACATTTTAGTGGAAACTATATTAGATGGTTGAGTCAAACTACATTCTTTAGCTATTTGAAGACCGGTCATATCAACAAGCATTCTCCAACAAGGTCAAAGCCACCTAGTTGTGAATTCAATAAAGGAAAAGGTAACATAGATGCTGAACACATTAGAGGAGAGATGAAAAAGACATGAAAAAGGAGAGATCGATGTAGCACATCAAATGGAGGGATCACTTCATCTAATAGGTCAGGTGGTCACACCTCATCAAACTAAGAAAAAAGAGGTATGTAGGATTGATGCTCAAAAGTATTATATCTTACATTAGTTCCAAAAGAAAGTATAATTTAAAAGGATAAATTAGCATGAATAAAGATATAGAATGACGAGAAAATTTCAAGGTCAAAACGTCAAATTTTCATGTTACTACAGAGTTTGGAAAGTCCTCTACAGATGCCAAGTAAAATGCTAGTTAGTGCCAAGCTGCTTGTCAAAGTCAATTAGAGCCAAGTCTTTAGTAGCTGCCAAGTAAGGGAAATCTCTATAGATGCCAAGTGCAAAAAAATTATGTTGATGCTAATTTTATAGTTGTACAAGAATTAAGCAATAAATGCAAATTTTTGAAGAGTATATGGTCAATTTTCACCCATTTTTCATCATTACGAATTCAAATGAGAAGAAGTAGAGTGAAGAGGTGATTCAAAATCTAGGTTGAAGTGATTACAAAGATTCTAGTGATGATCTAGCACCAATTCATCAAAATTTTGAGGTATTTTTCATTAATTAAGTTACGTAGTTTAAAATTTGTAAAACCCTAGTTTGACAAAATGGCTTCTAGTTCAAAGAATGTTAAGGAGAAAGAAGTTTTTGAAGTCCAATTAGTCAATAATGAGGTAAAACAACCAAATTTCAAGGCCATTTTAGACATTTTGTATAAACAAGACCCGTTAGGCATATTATCCATGATTCCACCTAAGGTCATAATGGTCCAAGATGTAAGAAAGTGTTACAACTACAAAGTAGGAAGCATAGGTGAAATGGAAATAAGGAAAGCTTAATGATAAGTTGTGTGAAAACAACATTTTAAAGGAAGAATTTAAGATAGTTGAGAGAAAGGGTTTGACGTATGCCCTTAATTTCCCCACAATATTCAAAACTGAATGAATCAAGATAGTTCTAAGAAGAATTCATGATGGATTTTTGTGGTTGGAAGGAGGACCAATCAAGATTTCAAAAAGAATTCTTCATAGGGTAATCAAATATCTAGCCCTAGATTGGCTAAAGACCATGTGAAGTGACTCAAAAGAAGTCATTGAGAAGAACACAGATGCACAATGGAATAGTGAGGAATGACCATTGATACCATTACAGACCCACTACTAGACTTTCCAATTAGGGCTATTTCTCATAAATTTTATCAGCCAATCAAGTCAAATAGTGTACCCTACATAGTGGTTGATGTTGGCTAGAAAATTGTCAAGAAAGATCACACTTATGATCTTGCAAAGCTTTAATTACAAAAAATAATAGAAAACCTTGGAGCAGTCAGGAAGAAAAAAAATGCTCAATGAAAATTTGGATCAATTCTAATTTGCATATTTTTCTATGTTCAGAATACATTTCCATCTTTTGGCACAGTTGGATGAAAAAAAAATAGATCAGTGGCTATACAAATCAATTAGTATATTAAGCAGATGGGTGAGAACTTTGAAACAATTATCCCAAGCTATTTTGAAGACTCTAAGAAGTCTATGAAGCAAAGGATGAGGATTCCTATCTCTTTAGTTGAACAATACTACAATGACATATGTTTTCTTGTAGATATTGATTATACATACATACAGGTTGTTGTACCTATGATAAGATGGATAAGACCCCTAGGCTATGAGATCAATGTTGATGAAGCCTCAGTTGCCATCACTACACTCCTTGTTGAAGAAGTTGATAAGAGTGGCAAGGTATTTGGTAACTATGATGTCATGAAATCTAAAGTTGAAATGGAGCTGAAGATAGGCTCCACACTAAAGAAGAAAGATAAATTGGTGATGAAATTAAAAGCCAAATTTTGAGAAGGTGCAGGTGATGAGGAAGATGAAGATGATGAAGAGGATGAAGAAGAAGAGTAGGAACAAGCTCAAGAACCTCTTGCTTTGACCCAAGGCATGGGTGAGGACCAAGAAGAAGAAGATGTTGAGGAAGAGGAAATTAAACAGGCTCTAACACAAACATAACCTAAAAAGAGAAAGGCCAAGTGGTAAAAAAAAGGGAAAGAAGACTACTAGGCCCAGCCCAACAAAGCCAACAACACCAACAACCAGGGAAAGCATAAGGGCCACTACACAAAATGATCTAATTTAGGATCTACAAGTTTTATGAATTAATCCCAACAATTAGATATACTTTCCCGATCCAAGTAGTAAATGCATGGCTATGTATTTAAAACCATTGAAATTACAAGAAGATTAAAGCATAAACACTTAATTTAACAATGTATTTAATTACATAAAATAAATAAATTAAAAGAATTGAGAGAATAAGAAAGAGTATAAAGACACACAAATAATTTGATACAGAGTTCATCTAGGTAGGACACATCTCTGGGTTTTCTTCTCAATTGGGGGACTGCTCTATTAAATCTGCCAAGCAAAAATTTCTTTCTTACGAATTTCAAGCCCCAAGCCTTCACAATCTCTTTCTTCATTTACAAGTTTTGATGTAGAATAAAACCTTGTAAAATATGTCCTAAGAATTGAATAATTCCCTCCTATTAATCTCTCACAACAATTTTTTCTCCCAAAGACTAATTTCCCACAAGAAGTTCTTCTCCCAAGTCTAATTGTCTTCTAAAAGAGAGTAACTCCCCTTTTATACATAAAAATTACTCATATTTTGTCTAAAACCAAATAGCCACATAATAACCATTTTCCCATTTTAACATAACAAATTAACAAATATAAAACCATATGAAAACCTCCTTTTGGCTTCTTGTAAATTATAAGCCATATAAAATAAACAAATCCCTTTTGGATGGATAAATTTAGGATATTGTTTTAATTATTTTTTTGTTTATATTTTAAGGAGATTTTATTTTAAATCTCATCATTTTTTTTGGAAATAAAGTACACATCCACCATTTTATTAAATAAAAAATGGTGTAGTGGTAAGTAAACTTAGATATATATATATATATATTTTCCATATCAACATGGTGACTAGATTTATGATGTCATCAAAATTATCTTTTGTCTTGAAAACTTAAAGTTGTCATAAGTTTTTCATATGACCTCCATTTTTGAAAAAACAAATGCTATTGGAAAGCTTTTGATGATCTCTTTCATTTGAAATCCATCGTTGACCACTTTTGAGATGATTTTTTTTTCACATTTATATGGCCTTTGGTCCCAGTTTGACCAAACTTTGAATAATCGTGTCTTTGTAATCTAAACTCCAATTTTTCTTGTTCAAGTTGTGTTGGAGTTAGAATTGTGAGGACTTCAACATGGTACTAATTATTGGAGTTTTGGAGATACTTCAAATTTTAGTGAAAATATCCTCAAAATCAAGCCTCCCCAGTAAAAAAGAGCTTTCAAAAGTTTATTTTTACATAAAATGAAAATGAGGGCATGTTTGCCTCACTTGTCCAGTATCACTTGTACAAATTGCTAGAATTTTGAATATTTGAACCATCAAACACATTATGCAGAATGACATAACACTACTAATACAATTGACCATATATCCACCAGTGTTCATTATTACATCCATCACCCACATAGTACCAACTAGTAGAAATAGAAGCAACAAAACTAAAATAATTGATGAAATGGAAAAAGTATCAACATTTTGGACCTCTCATATAGAAACATCATTAGAAAAGAAACCTTTCAAATCCTCTTTTACAATCACTAGTTGAAGACTTGATTCTGCTTGCACTCGATCCTCACTAGCTACTATAGACATGAGAGTCAATTTACTGCTTGCATTTACTATCATTTTCAAATGTCTTGTGTTTACAATTGATCCTTCATTCTTCATGCGATGAGCTCTTATAATGTATTCAATTCCATTTTTGAACAAGTGATACCTATTATGTTCCCTATAGAAGATAGTTTTCTTATCATATAAATATGGGCTACCCAACACAATCCTATAGATATCAAGTGGAACCACATCAGATTCAACTTCATCTATGAATTTAGATATTTTTGATTAGATAAAAAGGTTTTACAGGGATCCTAAAACCCAAGAGTTAAAACATTAAAAAAGCTGAAAATAAGTGTGAAAAGTCCAGCCAAAAAAGTTCAAGTTCAAAGGCTGATAATAAGCACAAGGCCTAGTCGAAAAAAAAAAGAACATAGAAAAGACAAGGAACAAAAACCAAAAGAACTGACAAAGGAAAAAACCTTGAAAAAAAGCCAAAAAAGGAGAGGCACAAATAGAAACCAAAGAATAGGTAGTGGATTAGTCCTTGTTCTTTCTCTCCAGTTCTTGCATGACTTGAGCAGCTTCATACATCATTTGGTTCTCCTTAGCCTCCTGCTAGTGCACCTTTGATCCTCCTAGTCCTAACCATTGTTGATGTCGTCCTTTGTAGGGTTAACCACCAGTCTGGCTTTTTCCCTATCTTTTCCTTCCTCATCTTCCTTCATAACTTTGTCTCTGATCCAGCTAGTTAAAGATATGATGTTGTTGTTAATGGAGCTTAGTAGCAAAATCATCTGGTTTGAGAGATTGTGATTGTAGATCTCAAGGTTGTTAATCCTTCTCTCTGCCAGACTGAGCCTCTCATCGTGGTTGTCTCTATTATCAAAATCTGCTCCATTCCTATTTTCCTCCATATGACCCACCTACTCTTTGACCTCCTCCAGCTCATCAAAAAGCCACTTGATTGATCTAAATTTATCAATCATACTGTTGCGGGCATTATTCCAGAGGTTCATCCCAGTTTTCCTTGCTTTATCTAAAATAGCCACAATCACCGGGTCTATGAGTTCTTCAAGACGCAATCCTTTTTGGTTTTCCATGAGGACCTGTGGGTTCATGGGCTCTCTAGAAATGCTCATTTTTGAAGTCCTAACATTAAAAAATTTCCAAGCTTTCCTCCTATCTTTGACCTACACCTCCCCTACCTTGGTCTCAAAATCTATTTTTTGTTCCTTAGGTTGGGCTTGAATATGGATAGGAGAAAGAGGCAATGAAGACATATCCAGTTTTTGCTACATTCTCTCATCCTCCAGACCCTCCCTCTTACATTTCTTCCCTCCCCTATCTTCCTTATTTTCCTCTTGCATCTCCTTTTCCTCCTCTTTCACCTTCACATCCTCCTCATCATCGATGTCAACCTTCTCATCCTTCACAGGTTGCTTCTGCCCATGAACCCTAGGGCTTTTTCTACTAGGGGTTATGGAAGAAGAAAAATTCTTGACTTGATGGGTGACTTTTTTACTAGCAGAAGAAATCTCACCATCCTCAGAGCTTAAGCTCTAAATATTATCTCAGTCTAAAGAGAAGCTAGAACTTCCAGAGGTCTCATTCTCAATTTGAGGGGGGGCATTGCTTATTTTCTGAGCCTTAAAGTGCTCATAAATAAGCAGCAAGAGCCCCTCATGCATAGCAAGGTTATCAGTGTCCTTCTTTTTGAAGCTATCCACCACCTTGCTCATGGAAGTTAACAAGTAAAAAGGAAAATAAATTTTACAGCTATGCCAAAAATGATTCAAAAGAACAAAGTGGTGGGTATGAGCCCGATCAAACCTAGGGTCTAGAGTAATATACTCAATTACAGCTCTTAGAACATACCTCCATAGTTTTTTCATGGTATCAGGAACATAGTATATGTCAATCTTCTTTAGGGCTTTCAGTTCCTCCACATCCTTCACAAAATCCCACATAGTGTTAGCCGAGAGCTTCTTGTCCCTGAAGAACTTAAAACCCTCAATCAAGATTTTAGAAATGGTCAATATCATTTCCTTAGTGATCATGAAAGAAACCCTATTCACCTTAACTCTGCCATCCTTCCATGATCCAACCATACTGTTGGTCACCTCTTGATCAAATCTATGCAATTTTGTAATGTATCTGGTAATCTTGTCCTGATCCAGCTGCTCCCAAACTTTTTCCCTGCTCCTCCATTTCTCTATTTCACCCACCAGCTCCTTTTTGCACCTTTTGCCTATCATATCTACACTTTGCACACCCTCAATTCTCATATGCACCTCACACTATAACTAATAGGAACCTCTATGTATGAGTAGAATGTAGAAAGAATTAACCTTTCTATTGCTCCTATTGCAAATGCAAAAAATGACCCACAAAGCATGTCGAATAGTCTATAATAAATTACAACAATTATAATTTCCCATGCTACCTTTTTGGGAAGTACCCTTTCCCCTTAACCCATTCATACTCATAATTACACATTGATCTTCTCCGTACTTCCTTGGATCTTGTACAGTTTGATCATGCTTTTGACATTCTCCAGCAAACTATTTCTAGGATGCCATGTCATTATTTGGTTTGCGCCGACCCCTATATTACCAAACCTATTAGCTATCATGTTAGCTTCCCAGAATATATGAGTGACATGGACTCTACTAAATTTGGCAAGAGTCTCATTTGTCTCATCAATAAGATTTGCAATCGACCATGATGGTTGAGAGTTGCCTTTAATACATTTTATAATGTTGTTTGAATCCCCTTCAAGCCAAAGGTTAGTAACTCCAATTTCAAAAGCCAGTTTGATAGCATTACACGCAGCATTCACTTTCGCAAAGTGGTTGGTTTGAAATCCCAATGAGAGGAAAAAAGTTGCAATACCATCGCCATTTTCATTCCTTCTTATGCCTCCACCTCTTGAGGAGCCAAGATTTCCCTTGGAAGCACTGTCGAAGTTGGCATTATGCCATCCTTCTGAGGAGAGAAACCATTTGGCTTCCTATCTTTTCATCTTTCTATCTTTTTCCTTCTCCATTTTTCTGCCACCTAATTCTATATCTCCCCCTTTCCTCACTAAATAGTTTTCCTTAATGTCAACAAATATTTTCTTCCCTACCACTATAGTCGATTCCTCTTTATCTCTAAAGATTCTTTGGTTTCTCTCCTTCCAAATGCTCCAACAGAAATGAGGTAGGATCCAGGAATTTAATTCCTAAAGATCAGACCTATTGAACATGCATTTCCATTGACAGAATAGATCTAGAAGGTTAAAAGGCACACACTAGTTGAAGCCCAAGTCATGGGTGAGGAAAACCCAAACCTCCCTAGAGAAGGGGCAATGAATGAACAAATGATTGTTAGTCTCCATCTAATCTTTACATAACACACATATGCTAGGCATAATGTGACCTCTTTTAATGAGGTTATCTTGGGTGAGGATTTTTTCTTGTAGAGCCAACCAATAGAACATTTTAATTTTTGGAATGAGCCCAGGGAGCCAAGCCCTCGACTAAGGAGAAACCTCATTTAATCTCCAAAGGGCTGAATACCTAGAGGCAGTAGTATATAGCCCATTGGCGTTATCTCCCTAGACCAATTCATCCCTGTTGTTATTTAAGACCATAGATTTTAGCATTATCATAATAGGATTAAGATCTTCAGAGATGATGGAAAGGTCTATCCATCCCTGTTCATTCCTATAGTTACTAACTTTCTACCCAAAAAAGTTGATGTAGTCATTCACCCAGAGATCATAGCTGGGGTTATTCATAAGAGGGCCCTAAATAAGCTAGCTATCAAACTAGATATAGATATCCTCCCCATTTCCCAATTTCCAAGAGACTCTAGAATTTGTTAGGTCCCTGGCTTTTAAGAAACCATTCCAAACAGAAAATCCTCTTGGGATATCTTCACTGAAGAAGGTAAAGTGTTTAGAGGGCCTCTTTATGTACTTGTTTAACTAAATGTCTCTCCATTCCCCTATGTTTTTGAAGATACACCATATTTTCTTAGCCAAAAGAGCCTTGTTGAGGTGAGTTAGCTTCCTGATGCCAAGACCTCCATTTTTCTTCGGGAGGCAGACTTTTTCCCAAGAAACTAGGGGATACCTTTTATTCCTTTCAGCCCCCATCCATAAGAAGTCTCTCTAAATTTTTTCCATCCTCTTAGCAAATTTCACAGGGATCAAAAAAAGGCTCAAAGCATAAATAGGCAAGTTTTGAAGGGTGGATTTAACCAGTTGGCATTTTCTAGCTTGGCTTAGAGAGGCCCTTTTCCAACCAACCAGCTTCTTACTAAATCTATCCATAATGTCATTCCAGAAAGAATTAGGAGGATCCATGCCCAAAGGGAGCCCAAGATAGGTAGAGGGAAGCTTCCCCACACTACATCCTAGAATTTTGGAGATTTTCTTCTATCTATCCTCAAGAGTGTTGATAAAGAAAACAAAACTCTTATCCCAGTTGATGAGCTGTCCCAACCCTCTAGAGTAGGTATCCAAGATGTCCTTCATTTCCTTTGCCTCCTTAACAAAAGCCTCCCTTGCCATTATAGTATCATCAAAAAATTTCTGATGCATAAAAGGGGCACTTTTAGAAGAAGGTTTAATACATTTGATTCTCCCTTCCTTCTTATTCTTCTCAATAAGTCTGCCTATACATTCTCCGAAGATTATGAAGAGAATAGGCGAAAGAGGATCCTGCTGATGAAGACCATGAGAAGGTTTGAAAAAATTGGAGGGGGGTCCATTAACTAAAACAACAAGTGAGGAAGTAATTACTTGCTAAGAAAGTAGCTTACAAGTTTTGTCATCAAACCGAAAAGTCTTAAGCACCATATCCAAGAAAGACCAGTCAACTCGGTCATAGGATTTTGATAGGTCCAGTTTAAGTAACATCCCTTCCCTTTTTCCAACTTCCATAAAGTGAATCACTTCATGCACCATCATTATTGAGTCTAAAATTTTTTTTCTTGGGACAAAACCAATTTTTTGCTGAGATATTATCATAGGGAGGAGCTTGAGCAACCTGGAAGTAAGAACCTTCAAAATGATCTTTTAAAAAGAATTGCAAAGGCTAATTGGTCTAAACTTGTCCAAGGAATTGGCTCCAAGAACTTTAGGAATGAAAACTAAAAAAGTAGAGTTAATATCCTTTAGAATGCTTCTAGATCCAAAGAATTCCTAAACAGCCTTCACCACATCCTTCATCAAAATTGGCCAAAACAATTGGAAAAAGAAAGTAGGGAAACCATCAGGGCTAGGACATTTATCAGTCGACAGAGAGAAGAGAACTTCTCTAACTTTTGAATTAGAGGGAATGGCTTGAAGTAGTTTATTATGGTGAGGATGGATGATCTGAGGGATGTAGGAAACAATATCATCCTGATCCACTTTGGATAGCATAGGATCCCAGGACAATGGGGAGGAGAAGAAAGAAATTGCTTCAATTAAGATTTCATCATCCTTGGTTAGCATATCCTATCCTTTCTTTAAACCTTTGATTCTATTACTAGCTCGATGTTTTAGAGTAGTAAGATGAAAAAACTTCATATTCTGGTCTCCCTCTTTGAGGAAGTTAATCCTTGATCTTTGTCTCCAAAACTTCTCCTCTTTACTGATAATATTGTGTAATTCTGAAAGGATAGATAGCTCAGCCTCCATGTTTAACTCATCATACCCATCCTCTTGAATAGAGGCTTGGATAGAAGAAATATTGTTAGATAGGACTTCCTTCTCAAAGAATATATGGCCAAAATTAGACTTGTTCCAAGCTTTAACCATTCTTTTAACGTTGCTAAGTTTTCTAGCTACCCTGTACATAACTGTGCCTTCCACATCAATACTCCACTAGAGCTTTATCTTGTCTAAAAGATCAGGGTGGGAGGTCCACATTTTTTCAAAATGAAAAGGGGGAGGCCTTTTGGGGCCTACAGGAACAATCAAAAGGGAAATAAGGGAGTGGTCAGAACCCACTCTAGGCAAAAGAGCTAATTTGCAAGAGGAAGACTGCAGCCAGTCGAGAGCGATAAGAGCTCTATCTAGTTTGACCTAAATATAGTTCTGACCAATGGATTTATTTGACCAAGTAAAGGAACCTCCCATGAGGTCCATATCTAGAAAAGCCAAACCATTAATGAAGTTTGATAGGTCTTGTTTACTTTCCCAATCCAGAGGTAGACCTCTCTTCTTCTCCTCATCCAACAGAGGAGTGTTAAAGTCACCCATAATAATTCCTTTCTTTAAATAGCTACTTTGAACTAGACTTCAAGCTCTAGTCTAGTAATTCTTTCTTTCTCTCTTATTGTTGGGAGCATATAAATTTAGCAAGAACTAGCAATCATTGGAAGGGATATGAAAAACTTTACACAAAATAATATTACCTTCATTGTAAGTATATTCCATTCTAAAAAATTTTGTGTTAAAAAGGGTCAGCAGACTCCCAGAGGCACCATCAGAGTCTGAAGCCTCCCCACTTATCAAGTTGCTAAACTTAATCTTCCCCAAAAAGTCCTTTTTCGTCTTAGTTTTTTGGATCATCAAGATGTCTAGTCTCTGATCTCTAATCAGGTTCCTAATAATTTCTTGCTTATGGGCTCCATTAAGGCCCCTAATATTCCATGATATGATCTTCATATTTAATTCTTGGAACACTCCTAAAGAGTTATTTGGCACCCATTCACCAAGCTTCTTCTGGTCTCCTCCTCTCTGGCTTCCTTCTCTAATTTTTTGCCTCTTTTGGCTACTAAGCCCACAACCAGTTTACAGCTGCTCCTAGTCTCCATAGGAGAGGCCAAAGAAGGTTCTCTAACATTTTTCTTCCTGGACTTTGTGGATAGAAGAACTTCACTCTCCATGCCAAAATTCAAATACCTAGAAGCCTTGAGAGAAAACTTTAGGTTATTTGGAAGATCCTCCCACTGGTCCAGATCCTTCACTAGAACATCCATCTTTCCTATACTAGTCCCTCTAGATATAGAGGAAATAATATTTTCCTCTGGGTCTTCATAGATGATAATATCCCTATTAATTCTATCCTTCTCCTCCTCAATGGAAGCCAGGTCAAGCCCTCCCATAGAAAATGGAGAACTTAACATCACAGCCTCTTGAATAGCCTATTGTGGGGCATCCTTGCCTTCTACATCTCTTGAAATCATTGGAGGATCCAACCTTTCCTCAACCAGAGCATCCTTAGTCAATCAGGATTGAACATTAATCATTTGCCACTCCCTGATGACTAGAGAGGAATTCAGGGCTGTCTTCAATAGCTCATCCTAAGGAATAGTCTTTCCATCCATGCCCAGAGGCAAAGTGGAATCAGAAGGTTGCATTTGATTTACCTTATTTGAAGCTTCTGCAACCTTCTTATTTGTCAAAAGAGGACCCTTCTGGCCCTGGTTGGTGGTCTTTTTTTTCCATACTTTCTTGACCCTAAAGAGAGAAGTAGCAGAAGGATTCTTCTTCTAAAGTGACTTTGCTTTTGGGCATTGAAAAGCCTTATGGCCTATCTTAAAACAATGATAACATCTAAAAGGGACACTCTCATAATCCAACTACTAAATATGAGTGCCAAGTTTTGACTAAAAGCACACCACTTCAAGCATATCAACCCCTTCCCTAACACCTATACAAATCCTTGCATAGGTCAGCTTGCTCTTAGAAGCAGTAGTTGGGTCTATGGAGAGAAGCTCTCCAATAGAATTGGCCACACCCATAAAAACATGCTCATTCCAAAATTCCAAGGGCAACTCAAGGAGTCTAACCCATAGTGGAGCTTGCTAAAAGAAAGATTCATTTAAATCCAATTTTGAAGATCATTTTTATAGCACCAGGGTAGCCCTTCCAATGATCTAGGGCCCTCTACAAGTTTAGATGTTATTGCAAATCTTAACTTACATTGCTTAGTGACTCACAATATGTTATCATTGCAAACCCAACCTAATGGATAAGGTCTCTTATGTGGCTTGGTTTCCAATCCCAACTATTTAAATACTTCCTTTGAAATAAAATTAACTTGGGACCTACTATCTATCAATGTGTCAATTTTAGTGTTCTTAGAAATCACCCTCATATGTAAAAGTTCACATCTCTTACTATCTTCAGGAACAACATGACTTTTGGAAGTGGAAGCATATGAAACATCAGTGGTAGAATCAAAAAAAGATTTACCTTTTAAACCCATAGCCAATATTATTACCTCATCACCAGAATTAGATCCAAGATCCTGAACAATAGTTGTGGACTTTTGCTTTCCCTTTTGATCCTTCTTAAACCACTTTGATTTCAACTTTGGATGTAATTTCCAACACTTTTCTTCTGTATGCCCTTTCTTTTGACAATGTGAACAAGTAGGCTTGTCACCTTCCTCTTTCTTCACTATGGCTACTTTCTTGCCCTTCTTGTGTCCTTTAGGAGGAACAAATTCCTTCTTTAAACTGAAACTTGTGTTTCCTCCACCTGTTTCAATATGAGTTGCTTGAACACATACTTCATCAAAGTTAGAAGGACTAAACATCAATATTGTATGCTTCAAATATGAATGCATTCCACCTATATACATTAATAAAGTATCTTGTGTGTAAAGAGGAATTCCAAGAGTTAAAGCCTTCTTCCTAAACACTTGTGTATACTCTTGCATAGACTGCCCTTTACCTTGCTTGAGATTTTTCCAATCCATAATGACTTGTTGCATATAACCTAATGGATAAAACTATTTCTTCAAAGTATAAGTAAATTCATACCAAGATGAAGTGATTTTACAATGTCCTAGATCTTACTCTCCCACTAGATTAATGCAGTACCTCCAATTTTGAAAGTAGCTAGCTGAATTTTGGAAGAATCATGCAAAATCTTTTGATCCGTGCAATACACTTCGATCTGCTTAAGCCAATTATCCAATTTTTTTTCATTTAATTCATCACTATATATAGGTAGATCAAAATTAACATCCAATTTTAACAAAGGTACATTAACTTTCTCAGGTTTATTTTTAGAAGTAGACAAAGAAGATGAAGAGAATGAAGATGGAGGTTTAGGAGGGTCACTACCACCTCCTACTCCTTTACCTTTTGCATCTTTTAATGAGGATTTTGTTTCCTCCTTCTTCTTAGCCTTATCCACTTTCCTCAATTGTCGTTCATGTCTCTCTTGGAGAAGAATGTCCACCAAAGCCTTTAACTCCACAAATACTCTATGGAAGGCTTTTGCATCAAACTCAGAAAGATTTTATTTAGATGCCATGACTCATGGAAAATTTCTTCTTTTCCCAATATCTAGATTGAACTCTAGAATTTCACCTTCTCCTTGTTTTAACTTCAACCTAGTTAACATTCACCACCTGCAATTTTTTGCAAAATAGGCTCTGATACCAAATTTGATCTGATTTAAGATCTACAAGTTTTATGACATAATCCCAATCAGACACACTTTCTTGATCCAAGTAGAAAATTCATGGCTATGTATTTAAAACCATTGAAATTACAAGAAGATTAAAGCATAAACACTTAATTTAACAATGTTTTTAATTACATAAAATAAATAAATTGAAAGAATTGAGAGAATAAGAAAGAGAATAAAGAGACACAAACAATTTGATATAGAGTTCATCCAAGCAGGACTACATCTTTGGGTCTGCTTCTCAATTAAGGGACCCTCTATTAAATTTGCTAAGCAAAAATTGCTTTCTTACAAATTTCAAGCTCCAAGCCTTCATAGTCTCTTTCTTCTTTTACAATTTTTAGTGTAGAATAACACCTTGTAAAATCTCTCCTAAGAATTGAATAATTTCCTCCTATTAATCTCTCACAACAATTTTTTTCTCTTAAAGACTAATTTCCCACAAGAAGTTCTTCTCCCAAGTCTAATTGTCTTCTAAAGGAGAGTAACTCCCCTTTTATACATAAAAACTAGTCATATTTGGTATAAAACCAAATAACCACATAATAACCATTTTCCCCTTTTAACAGAATATATTAAAAAATATAAAACCATATGAAAACCTCCTTTTGGCTTCTTCTAAATTATAGGCCATATAAATAAACAAATCCCTTTTGGATGGATAAGTTTAGGATATTGTTTTAATTATTTGTTTGTCTATATTTTGAGGAGATTTTCTTTTAAATCTCATCATTTTTTTGGAAATAAAGTACACATCCACCATTTTATTAAATAAAAAATGGTGTAGTGGTAAGTAAACTTAGGGGGATATATATATATATATATATCAGCATGGTGACTAGATATATGATGTCATCAAAATTACCTTTTGTCTTGAAAACTTCAACTTGTCATAACTTTTTCATATGAACTTCGTTTTCAAAAAAATGAATTCCATTGGAAAGCTTTTGATGAGCTCTTTCATTTGAAATCCATTGTTGACCACTTTTGAGATGATTATTCTTTTCATATTTTTATGGCCTTTGGTCTAGTTTGACCAAACTTTTATTGGTTGTAACTTTGTCATCTAAACTCCAATTTTGCTTGTTCAAGTTGCACTAGAGTCATAATTGTGAGGACTTCAACATGGTATTGATTATTGGAGTTTTGGAGATACTTCAAATTTTAGTAAAAATATCCTCTAGATCACAAAAGGCCAAAGAGAAAGCCAAAGAAAAGATAAAGTCTACTGAACAAAAGGGCCTAGTGTAGAAAAAATAGAGGAGAAAATACATTGCACAGCTAGAGACTAATGATGAAAGGACAAAATCTGAGGATACAAGTAGGTTTAGATTTGTATGTCACACACTAAATTTGATCTTGAAAACATTTGTGAGAATTTTAAGAATAATGTAGATTTGACAAGATTGAAAAAAAATTATTTTGGAAAACTTGGAAGAGAAAAAAAAAATTAATTGAAGAATCAATATATGAAATGATGTCTAAATTCAAGAACACTTCCCTTGAATTAGACAATACTATACCAAAGGATTTGTATACTATTGTTGAAAATAAGTGGCATTACTATTTAGACCTGGAGAAACAAATAGAAGAATCCATGTTAGCCAAGGTAATGTTAGAGCTAACAAAAGGACATATCGTCATAGCTAATAAGAAATATGGTGGAAGATTTGCACCAAAATACAAAGTATTTATCATTCTTCAAAACAATATTGAAGATGTTGTCAAGAAATCCACTCAAATGTGGAAATTGATCTATGGATTAACAACTATCAAAGAAGGAGAGGAAGATCTATTTGAAGGGAGAAATAATGGGGAAGAATATGGGGAAAAAGAGGAAGAAACAAAAAAAAGATAATACTCCTATGGAGGAGACACAAAAGAGAATAGATGAGATGGTTATAGCTAAAGAGCAATAGGAAGAAAAGTGTTTGAAAGACACACAAATGTTGAGTATGAGCCCTCCACATGACACAAACATGACTACATAAATTGTAACTATTAAGGATGTTCCTCATAGTTTAGCTTAGAGCATCAATCCCTTAACTATAGGAGACCTGAACAAAAGTCTTGACTAATCCACAATGTAAAATAGATTGTGTGAGAATCCAATTTTAGTCAGTGTTGATTAACTTCAAAAGGTAGTAGCAAATAGTACAAGGGATAGGGTGAACACAAAAGAACCACCTTCTGGCATCCCTCCAGCTACTAGTGCTCAACCTTTAATACAAACATCAAAAGACACTTCTGCAAAGGTTGACACAACTGTCAAAATTGATATAGTTAAATGGAGGCAAATTGCAATAGAAGAAAAAGAAACAACAAATGATCAACCCGATGCAAAAACACAAGGTGCAAGTTAGATCATGGTAATTGACCAAGGGATATTTGAAGAAAATAAGGACATACCAAAGGTGAAGGAACAAGAGGCCATTCAAGCATTGGTAACTCTACCAACGTCTAGCTCTCCTACAAAAGTCCTTTAGAAGCCAAGCACTGAAGTTATACCACTACAAATCTCAACACCAAGCTCAAGTTCTACCAAGGTTGCTAATGTATTTCACTATGGAGATACAACTCTAGATGAAGAAATAGTGATACCTAAGTATGTGTAACGCCCCGCTCGGGAACCCAAGAGAAATAAACCTAACATGTTACAATGTTTACTGAACTATTTTTTTTTTTGAAGTTTAAACAACATCAAGATAACATTAATGCGGAAGCAATAAGAACATACACAACAAATACACATTTGCAATTACAGATATAGTTTCAATTCCTCAAAGGTTCCTTTACGTTGAGTCACATTTAATAATTTTAAATTAATTAGTTTAAGTTTCCAAGTACAATGTCTCATGATCATAAAGAAATAACCGATACAAGATCGCATAAGCAAATGCATAAGTATAAACAATACAATGAAAGTGCATCCAATCAATAACATCCATTGCACATGTCGCAGGGTATGTGAAAATAGATACTGTACAACAGAATACATGATAACATATATACTTCATCTGAAAAGAAGTCTCTGAGATAAGAAGTAAGAATGATAAAGGTACATCTTCTACAACGAACATCCAACAGCTGGCAATGTGAAGGGGAACCCAAATGGTAAGAAGGCACTACCTCCCGACCGCGTGGTTACCTAGTCAGGCTTCCACTCCCACCGTGCAGGGAAGATAATGAACGATCCACAAACGGCTATCAAATATAAAACACTCCTAGGCATGGAATACCTACTAGGCAAAACTATCTCAAAGGTAACACATACTACTCAAGAAGATAAAATAAACCAGAAAGAAAGAACACTCAATCCAATACTGACATCACGTAACCAAACATCATACACAAACCAAGTATAAACCAAATACCAAAATCACAAGATAAAGTCAACAAAAGATAATCCTCCTCGAGTCAAAAACCACATGTCAAAAGTACAACATAATGAAACACCAATCATCATCAATGAAAGTAAGTAACCACAATAAACACATCCAACAATAGATACACCACCAACAATAAGTACACCACATCCAACAATAAGTACACCACCGGAGATACACAAAAACTATAGAGGAGACTTAGGCTACATACTAGGGAGTGTCATCACATGGCTGCTTGAGTTACCCTGGACTGATCTCTTAATAGACCCCGGACCCTCAAGCGTTGAGTTACCCTGGACTGGTTACTATGAACCCCGGACCCTCAACATCACACATATGGAAACTAGAAAGCCCTCTCAAGAAGACGAGGCACTCATCTCATTCCCATCCTTAGTCTATACAAGCACTCAAGGCATGGGTAGATCAAATATCTCTAACTTATCTTTTTAGTGTATTTTTTTCCCCCCATAAATTTTAGTTACTAGATTATCACTTATTACATAACTTGCATTAGGTTACCCTGGTACTGACCACTTTGTGTCCCGGACCCCTATGCAAGCCACTCCCAAGTCACGTACCTAGACAACCTCTCCTAAGCACATAAAAACATAGTTGTGTCCCATACCACAACACCCATAAAGATCAAACTTGGTTCCTTAACAAGCAACTTGATAACAAGATGGATCAAACTAAATCCAAATATACATAAATGCTCACAAAACAAATCTCATAAGTATAAACTCCAATTTGAATCACAAGAATCATCTTAACATCTAGCCACATAATAGTATCCAAGAAATCTCACAAAACCTCTGGTGTACATCCTAGACTGGTCGACATCTAAACGACACCAAAATCCAAAAAGAAATATAGACAGTATATAGAAAACATCATAGTCTCACAGTTGGATTTGATTGATAATATATTGTTGAATTAATGTAAGGCTTCAATTTTCGTTTTTTAATTTTTAATTTTTTTAATTTTTAATTTTTTTAATTTTTTAATTTATTTTTTATAAATTAATTATTTTTTTAATTTTTTTTTTTATAAATTTTATTATTATTATTATTATTTTTAAATTTTTTTTTTTTAATTTTTTTTTTTTTTTTAATTTTTATTTTTTATTTTTTTTAAATTATTATTATTATTATTATTATTATTATTTTTTTTTTTTAACTAAGTCAAATTTCAATAATTTTGTTTAGTAGAAGAACAACCCTTCTAATAAATTTAGATAAATTATTATATATGAAAATTTTAAGAATTGTATTATAATTCTATATTCTTTATTTTATAATATTTTTCTCAACGAACTTCATAACAATATTATTTTAATATATACATATTTTAATAACATTTACGATATTAAACTAATAGGAAAAATAAATTGAACCCTTCGAATTTTCAATCCTAAGATTTTCATTTCCAAAAACAAACCCCTTCCAAATTTAAATTTCTTAATTCCATTTTAATTCAAAACCCAAATTTCAATTTAATACTAAATTTCTTTCAGAAGTAAAACAAGGTTTTCTAAATAGTTTTTCAATCCCGATTCCTAGAAGAAATCAAATCGTAAAAGATTCAGAAGAAAGGTAGCAAGATTCATTCAATAAAATTTGAGAAAGCAATTTCCAACGAGCACGAAGAAGACAAAGATCCGAAAGTGTTTCTAGAATGGTTCACAAACCCTACCTTGATCTGATGCTAACAATCTGGTGAAACCCTTGCTAATCCGAACCCTTCCAAGCTTCCAAAGATTTCTTTGCTCCCCTTTCCAAAAGTGTGTTCCCTGAAACCTGTCTGTGCAATAATGACCCAAAACCCTCTAATATAGAATCTAATTACCTTTTTAGGGCTTCTGTCCCCACAACTCTAAAATAATAATTACTTTATTTAATTAATTCATTCATGCACAATTAATTTCCCTTTTAATTAAAATTATTATTTTATTATTCCTTTCATGCACGTTAAGTGAATTGTTAAATTACTTTATTTAACTTTCCACTTTACTTTAATAAATTTATAACTTTTTAAATCTCATGTGCACATTATTAAAATATCTTTATTCAAGTTCACATTTTTATTTTTTTAATTAATTTTATTTTTAACTCATGCATAATTCATGCGAACTATAATCTTTATGATAATTAAATATCTTTTCACTTTTAATCTCATTTTTAGAAACTTAATTGATAAAATATTAATTAACTTAAATTACAATAATATATAGCATTTATTTAAAAATGCTCTCTAAATATATTATTATTAAATTAAATAAATATAATCACGTTCTAAATTTAAACTTTAACTTTTATCTCCAATATTTAATTCTCTCTTATTTAATTAATTCATTCATGCACAATTAATTTTCTTTTTAATTAAGATATTCTTTTATTAATCCTTCATGCACTTTAAGTGAATTGTTAAATTACTTTATTTAACTTTCCACTTTGACTTTGCTTTTAAAGTTAATTTATAATTTTAATCTCATGCATACTTTATTAAAATACCTTTATTCAAGTTCACATGTTTTTATCTTTTAAATTAATCTCTTATATTTAAAACTCATTCATGCGAACTTAAATCTTTTCCATAAATTAATATCTTTTTTCCTTTTTAATATATTTTTGAACGTTTTAATTTGATAAATATTTATTAACTTAAATAACAATAATATTTAGCATTTATTTAAAAATGAACTTTAAATATATTATTATTAAATTAATAAATATTATTACGTTCTAAATTTAATCTTAAAACTTTTATCTTCAATTTAATTCTTTATATTTAATTAATTTCTCAATTAATTAAATATAATTAAATATTCATAATATCATAATAATTTTCCATTAAATTAAATTATTAATTTAATCTATTAATTAGACTTAATTAATAGAAAATACATCAAACACTCACAAAACAACATACACACAAAAATACTCACGGGTTTTAAAAAGGGTAGATAGTCTGTTATGAGTCCTCCTTGCAGGACAAGTATTATAGGCTTATGGCTAGGATTGGACCTGATCATTATCTTCCCATTCTCACCATTTGAGTATTTGTAATAGGGCGCGCTCATCCTGGCAATTCAGGGAAGTCGATGCCCGGTACCTACATCCTGCATAAAAGACGAGCATGTACATGTATATAATATATCTAAACTAAACAGACAATGGCAGGGAGTGGTTCATCGTGTAGATCCCGACTAGCAGGTGACTACGACTCCCTCCCTTAACCACATCAAACACGTCAGACAGAAAGATAAAATAAACACACACACCATACACATGCAAGTATGGGGTAAGTATAATAATCACAAATCTAACATCAAATGTGTACATATAATAATGCATCTCTATCAATACAACATAATCATCATTAAAGACATCATGTTAACATTTTTATGAAAGAAACCACATTTACTAACTAGGATCATCAAAATACCATTAACAACACATGAATGAAATCAACTAAGCAATAATAACCGATGCATTTGTAATCAAAGTCATGAAATAATATCATAATAATGTAAATCTAGTATCTCTAAAACTAATCAATGCATAAAATTAGCTTAAAAGAATTTGACAATGATAATAGAATGTGAACTAGGGGCAGGCACTACAGTATGATTATGCAACCATGACTTTAGAACAAATAGGCATAATGCAACAAACCTTGGAAAACAATAAAAATCAGGAAATAATCAGAAAGGAGTTTAGACAGAGGAAAGCATTGCAAGAAATAAAAGACATCTTCTTAGATTCTTTCAGTTTGAAAACACCTAATGAATCAAAGTCACTATTAGAATAGTTATCAGATATTATGGAATAGGTGAACAATAAAGACCAAGATACTAATGCTAAACTTATGGAATGGTCAAAAATAAGATCTCAAGGGAAAGTCGATGAAAATATATCTAGTGACATAGCACTAATTCAAGTTGAATTGTCTACAAAGATTGAGAAAGTGAAGAAGGTACTTGAGAACATATTCTCATTGTACACCAAATTGTGTGATCCCACACTCATCACTCAAGAAAGAAGTTATAGAATTCTGAGTCTGTAGAGAAATTTAAAAGTCTTAGGTATGTAACTACCTTAGAACCTAGCTAAGAGTGAGAAGCATTTTCACTTATTGCTTCAGTCACAGAGTCAACTAGCTATGTTAATAGTAGAAGAGGCTAATGTAAGAGCCAAATAGACTAATATACAAGGCTCGCTTACCCCTTATATGGAGATACTCCATAAAGAACAAGGATTTGTAGAAAATTTGATGAAGAAAGATCCTAATCTTTCTACATGAGATGGACTAGTTGACCATGCTACAAAGCTAGCTATCCAAATAAAGTCATTGGATGTTGCATTAGATAACTGGGATACTACTCTAAAAATAGTAATGGAAGTCCACAAAAACTTCTTCAAAAAATACACAATAAGTCTATAAAACCTTTTACATAAGTGTCAAAAAGGGGGAGATGAATAAGATAGAGGGAGATAAATAAGAAAGGAGGAGATAAACAAAAATGGAAAATGAAGAAAAGGGTTGGATAAACCAAAAGAGGAGCAAATAAAGGGAAAGAAAACAACAGAATAGAAAAAGAGTAGAAACAAAGTATATCATATAAAGAGTATCAACACAATTAAAGTCAAAGAGTATTAGCAAGAGATAAATCTACTCCATATGGAGAACAAATTTTGAGTACAAAATAGACATATTAACTCAAGAGGAGTTTATACATTTTGAGGTATATAGTCTACTACAAAATTTTGCAATTTTGAAGTTTTGTATATAAGACAAGTTGAGAATATATTATACTCAAGAAGATTAGTTTTTTTATGTATAGTTAAGTGCTTTTGACACTCATGTCAAAGGGGGGATTGTTGATCTTAGATTGGTTTTGACAATTGAGTGTCAACACACTTAAGAAATTTACTAAGTTCATGTTGAGCTAGTAATGCATGCTGAGTATAATACGTAACTACAAGACTATGTTGAGTTGCAATGACTGTTGAGTCACTCATGTACCAAGTCATTCAAGTGCCAAGTAAATAGATCATGACAAGTGATTCAAGTGTTGAGCAGAAAGTTGATGCTGAGTAGTTTAGGTGCTGAGCCAGAAACATAATTACAGTATGTTTCGATCATCAATAACATCAAGTGTTGAGTAACATAGATTGGACATAATTGTTTGTGATGGCACAAAAAACTATGTAAACCATTTTTATGCAAACTTATGGATAAATCTCAAAGCTTTTAAAGATAAGGATGAACCTATTTGAATTCCCTATACAATCACATGGAGCCGATTAGAAAATAGGAAGAGTTAAGTGGCAAAAAGGGACGAATCTTAGACATAGATTCATACCTAACACTAAGACATCAAAGTCTTTATAAGGAATATGATGCCCTAAAATTTTATATGATCGAGACAGTGGTGATATCAAAGGGGTGAATGACTAAATTTTTTAGAGAACATTCAAGTTCACTTAGTAGTGTGAAATTATTGTTGAATCAGCTTACAAAATAGAGGATTGAAGACACACCATTGCAATATCAGATTAGAGAGGATCAAGAAGGATAGAATTGAGATCTGAAATTAGCAAGATAAAGTTGTAAGTTGTATTAGATCAAACATTCTACTATTACTTTCTAAAAATTGTATCAATTAGGGTGAAATTTTATGGACTAAGGTCGACTTAATAGTCACTTTCAAATCCTTTAACATGGTGACATTCTAAATGAAGTTTCTAAAGTCCTTTAAATAGGCAGACTTCTAAGAGGGTTTTAAAACCCTCTAACAAGGTGGGACTTACAGTCCTTGTAAGCCTTTAATAGGGAAGGCCTTTTATAGGGCAGATCATGTTTCATGATCAACTTATTGTAACCATAATTGGTGACACTTTATTTCTATAAGAGTAAATATTTGTGGGTGTCATCCCCACCCCAATTTTACCTTCTCATTTGGAGGGTTTCAGGGTAATCATATCAAGTGTCAAGTGTATATGTGCTTACATCTTTTGATGCATTTACTTTACATGTTATTTTTAGTTCATATATTACATGCATCTAATGAATGGTAAAAAGTTTGAGTTTCTAAATTTTTAACTTTTGATTCACCCCCACTCTCAAAAGTATATGTTTCCCATTTGTAATTCCAACAAAACCTTTATGTTTCTCTATGTTGATTTCCTCATCAAGAATTCCATTTAGGAATGCAAATTTTATATCCATTCGATAAACTTTAAATCCTTTGTGAGTTGCATGTGTTCTAACACCTTCTAATCTTTCAACAATAGAAAAAGTTTCACTATAATCAATACCTTCTTCTTGAGAATAAAATTTACATACTAAACTTTCTTTATTTTTGGAAACTTCTCCATCTTCATTTAGCTTATTTCTAAATACCCACTTTGTTCCAACTACATTTGTATCCTTGGGTCTAGGAACAAGAGTCCAAGTTTTTTTCTTCTCTATTTGTTCTATTTCTTCATTAACTACTTCAATCCAACTTTCATTATCCAAAGCATGTTTAATATTTCTAGGTTCAAATTCATTAAGTAAACATGTACCTTTTAATTTGTTTCTTTTCATTGTTCCATCTTCATGATCTTATATATTAAGCTTGGGTCCCACTGTTTGTGACTACGGTCCATCAAACTTGGTTTTCTCTAGTAACAGCTCAATAGTTTTTAACTATGACTTAGGTCCTTTAGACTATGGCTTTGGTTGCACTGATAAAAATCAGTAGCTTTTGGAGATTTTTGGGACTTGGGAGGTGAGGCCTCCATTCTTCCAGATAGATTTGGAAAATTATCAGGTTCATAGTAAACAAATCTTTTATAATCCTCAGGCTCTTTATTGCTTTCTTCTTTACTCTTGTCTACAAACTCATCAATTTTCACATGTGCACTTTCTATGATTTTATAAGTAGATAAATTCAAATATTCATATGCTTTATTTTTGTAGGAGTATCCTAGAAATATTCCTTTATCACCATTGACATCAAATTTACCTTTCCTAGATTCTTTCAAAATATAGCATTTGTTGTCAAATACTTTCAAGTAACTTACATTAGGTTTGTAGCTAGAACATATTTCATAAAGAGTTTGATTTGAGTCATTCTTCAACTATACTCTACTCAAGGTATGCACTGCAATACTGAGTGATTCCTTCTAGTGTTTGATTCCAACATTCTTTTCTATCATCAATGTTCTTGCACAATTCATAATGGATCTATTCCTTCTTTTAGCTATATGATTCTGCTGAGGTGTACTAGGGGTTGATAAATGTCTCTTGATTCCTTTTTCAAATTAGAACTCATTGGACTCATTGGAAATGAATTCACCATCTCTATCTAATCTTAAACATTCTAGCTTCTTTCCAACTTCTTTTTCTACTCTTATCAGATACCACTTAAATTTTTGAAACGGTTCAAAACTTTATTTTAGATACATTATAGTCATCATTCTAGAATAGTCATCAACAAAAAGAATAAAAATATTATCTCCACTATAATTCTCTATTCCAATAGTTTCACATAAATCCTATATGTACAAGCTCTAAGACTTCTTCTGAATGATAGTTCTTTCTTTCGAAACTAGTTTTTCCCATCTTACCAATTTGACAATTTTTGCATAGACCCATATCAAGTTTTCACGAGCTAGAAATACCTCTTACTCTTTTGTATTTGCTTATCTTGACCAAGTTATTAATGTTCACATGACATAATATTTTTTTCTAAACCATCTTCCTTCTACTTGAGCAATAAAACATGAACTTTCACTAAGATGAAGATATAATATATTACCTTTTATTTGTTTGCTAGATCCAACTAGATTTTCATTTCCATCTAGTAGTTTGGCCTTCCCATTTATAAATTATACCTTGAATCCAATTTTATTCAATTGTGCCACACTTAGTAGATTATTCTTTATTCCTTCAACCCAGTAAGAATTTTCATTATTACATCTAAGTTCATCGGTTAATGAGATGAATCCTTTCCCTTTATGCAACAAGGTTCATTGTTTCCAAATATCACTCTACTACCATCATAATGTTCCATGTGCCCAAAATTTGTTTTGTCTCTAGTCATATGATGTGAATAGCCACTATCAATAATCCATGTATTATTTTTTCTAACATGAGAGATAAGTGTCATTTTATCTCCTTCATCATCAGATTCATTTTTTAAAATATTATATACCATTTCATCTTCACTGTTATTAAAATATTTAGCCATAAAAAAAGATTTCTTACCTTTGTCCTTATAATCCTTGTAATTTTTGAATTCCTTCTTTCCTTTGTACTTATTTCTTTTCTTTTCATCCTTGTTTTCTCTGTTTGGGCACCTTACAGCAATGTGACCAACTTCTTTACAAAAGAATAGATTATAGAAATTTTACCATTGTATTTTCCTCTGTCTTTGGAATATTTCCTTGCAAGTAGGGCTTTAACAACTTCAAGATCAAAATCTAAACTTTCTTCTTCTTCTTCACTTCTTGATTGATTTCCCTTTGATTTCTTACCCTTTTTCTTAAGTGAAAGCTTGGTTTGAAATGTAGACTCAATACATTTGGAGCTAGGAACATAATTATCATAGTTGTCCAATTTAAAAGTTATGACATCTCATCTCTTGACTAATAAACACTCTAATTACATAGATAGGAAGAAGGGTTCTGAGTACCTTTCTTATAGGTTCTTTTTCATCAATGTCTCCTCAAGATGCTTTGATTACGCTCACACTTGGTTTAATTATCTCAACATATTTTGAATTATTTTCATCATCTCTCATCTTCATCCGATCAAATTGTCCTCTAAAACTTTTAGCTTTAGTTCTTCTTACATTGTCATATCCTCCATAGATGTCTTTTAGTTTTATCCACATATCATAAGTTGTAGTACAATTTTTGACTTCATCATATTTGACATAATTAAGAGCAGAAGCAATGTCAATCATCATGATGTTATGATTTTTATTTTCAGCAATATCGTCAACTGATAATATTCCTATAGGATTCTTCTATTCATTATGAATATACTTACAACCTATTAGCTCTTGATTTAACAAAATTTCAACAACCAAGTATGCAAGGCAAGAATGCATCTATGGGCAGCTATCTACTATAATGGACACAATTTACCAAGAACCTAGGCCAACTATAAGGCTACACTCCTACACTTCAAGCTCTACAAAACCTAGGCAAGTGAACATCTTAGGATCCAATTATGTGACCAGTGCAATGATCATAATCAGAATCCAGAATAATAGATGCAAACCCCTAAATCTTCTATACTTAACCAGGAATCACAAGCATGCAATAGCTAATGACCTGACTCATGAAATTGGTAAGCTAAGTGAGGGTTAAGCTTTGAATAACTTTCAACATGAAAGGGGAAATGTTTGATTAATGATGTTAATTCAACAAACCTCAAATATGTAGTAGTATAACAAGTGATCCTATAACTGATCAGTGCCTTATCCATTGGGCAATTCCATGAATTCAAAACATACATCTGTGACATCAAGACATATTTCATATACCCAGACATCAGATCTATCTAATCACCTTGTGATTCAGACATTAGTGTTCATTCAGATCTAATTCTCACAAAATATCCTTCTCAAGTAACCAGTAACCTTGTTAAACATATCAAGCATTTACTTGGCCCTTGCTCCAACAAAAAAATACATCGAACATACAACTTGAAGGGGATTCAAATGGATCTCAGATCTTTGTTCCAAGACCACATAAGACTTATAGATTTCTGAGACAGGAGACAAGAACTAGAATGAAAGTAGTGAAATTATTGCTCATATGTATTGATTTCCTTGAAACTATACATTCAAATGCACAAAATTAAAACATGAAAACACCTAACATATCAGAAGTTGTTGTATTATCTACACTACTGCTATTCACATGAGAGAATTATGCTAAAGAATGGTGTCACAGTTAAGGAAACATGTCAAAATACTGGAACCAATGGTCTCATAGCAATGAACTTTTTCTTCCCAAAAATTTGAACCAATACCAAGAGAAAGGAAAATATAGTTATAAGAAGAAGAAAATCCTGGATCTGATCAGGAGATGACAAGTTTCCCTTTAGAATTCCTTCCCAAGAATCAGAAAAAGTCTCTCTCTACCTTCTCTCTATAACTGAATATCAAAATACCATCATTTTGTTTTTATAAGCAAGGAATATCTGAGATATTTGATTCACCATCATAACTGATTTCTGACGTTAAAATGAACACAAGGTAGAAGTAACAAATCAGTTGAAATGTAACTTCCAAAATGCAAGAAAACTGTTTAAAGTTGATTTTCTTCACATTCAGATCCCAACAAGCCTTTAGAACTTCCCTCTAACCAATTTTGATGCTCCATGATCAAATCTGCTCATTCCTCTAAGAAAGCCCTAGGAATAAAAAAAATGGCTTATAGCTCGAACTAGTGAGCACCTGTGCACAAACTAACTTCATATTTGGAAAGTTCATTTCCTCCCAATTCTGATGGTATATTAAAGTGCCCATTTTCAAAAAAAATCACCCCAGATATGGTCCTCTAAAGATCAGGTCTCCATTCATGGCTTCCATTGCAAAAATTTAATTCCTCTTTCTATAGTTTCAAACTATATTAAAGTTCATACATTTATTTAAAATGTCATAACTGCACATGATTCTGAGAAAAATCTTTTAAAAATAACTTTTTAAAACCCTTTGAAATTTTCCCCACAGGTTTCATTTTGGGTCAAACATGGTTTGACCACCATTGCCACATATCGTCTTATGATTGGTTTGAGCCTATACAACTGGGTGCCACATGTCACCACATTATTGGTCCTACTCACTGTCATGTCATCATGCCACCTGGATGCCACATCATACTTGCTATGTCACTATACTAACGAGTGAGCAACTTCCTCTTAGTGATATAGCAACAATTGTTGGATCTGCCATGTGGCACGATCTGGTGCGCTCTTGAGACTTACCCACCATGTGTCAATGTCGAACTCATCCACCTCACCCTGACGTGTCAGTGCCACATCACCTAGCTACCACTTGTCATCATGTTATTGACCATTGACCTCAACCTTGGTGCCATGTGTCGTTGCCATATCAACCCTTGCTATGTCGCTATGGTTATCCCGTGAGCATCTTCGCTTGGTGACATAGCGACATCCACATGATTCACCATGTGTCATGATCTTGTTACAACTGGATTTGAACTCGCCACATCATCCTCCTTGCATCTTCATTCAAAATCATGCCCTATGTCACGTTGATGTCACATCTAGCTAGCATTCATGTATAGGTTAGCTATGAGGTCCACGAGCACACACTTGCCTTCTCAAAAGGTGTTGTCTCAAAGACAACCAAGGATATAAGTTCAATGTTATTTAAACATTAGAAACACTCTTTGTTTTATCATTGTGCGATATTGGTTTTAAATTGTATTCCCCCTTATGACTGTGATTTCATCACACCGATCGCCTTTTTATCTTTCAATGTGCAAACTCTGTCACTTAGCGTGGAGCTCCTCTGTTTCTCAAAATGAAGTTTCCATCTTATGCATGCATGAGGAACCTGTTTCATGGTGTCTTTCCTATTTTCCAATGCTAACACCTTCTTTTTGACATGCGGCTACTACTCTTGCTTTATGGAATTGGTATTTTGATATGTCGTGGCCCTTTTCCTGGGTGGCATTTTCTTTGGAAGCATGAGTTGCTCATACGTGGGTTTTTGTTGCTATGAGTGACTATGTTTTATTGATCAGCGGTTCTGCTAAATCCTTATCTAGTTATGGCTATACCATTGCCAATGGCATGAATCTCTTTTTCATCATGCCTTTGACTATGTGTATGGAATTTCTTTGTCTTTTCAACGAGTATCCCTACTAGACCCCTGTTTAGCGTAGGGTCTCTTTTTAGACACTGGCTTTCTTTTGAAAATGCGTGAGAGCTCATGTTGGAAAATATCAGCTTCTTCTTTAACTCCAGCCCCTTACTTATGCGTTGACTCCCTTTCTTTTTATTATCATATGGCTTTTTAAATGCCTCCAAGTCTTTCACTGATGTGGTTTTCTACCTCTCTTTTAAAGACATGATTGTTCTTTGTGTTCCTTCTACTACATGTATGGAGTGGATCCCCTATTTTTTGCATTGAGTTAGTTCTTGAGATGTGGTCCTCCTTTGATTATACTTTGGTGTGGGTGCTTTCTTGTGAATGCAGGTTATGCCTTTTGCGTGAAAACTGCCCATGACGGTTTCTATACTTTGATTGTGTGTGGAGCCCCTTGTATCCAGTTGCAGCTTTATATTCATCATAGTCGGTTGCTTCTCTAGACACTGAGCATCGACTTCTTTCTAGAAGATGTGGAGTCTTGTTGCATATGCAAAAAACATGGACCATGTATTGGATGATGCAAGCTACTTCCTTTGTGGCCTTCAAAAACTACTTTGTTCCTCCATTTTTCAATGCTTTGGACCTGCCTCTATGTGAGCTGTCCATTTTTTTACCTGCCTAGAGTACCTTAGATTATTCACATGCCAATTTCCTTTTAAAAGGTGTGATCGTCTCCTTTTAAAACTATGTCAAACTCTGCTTTCCCCTGCTGCAACTTCATTTACATATGATCTTCTTATTTTTCCATGCGTTAACAAATTCATAAACACAATTTCCCAAAGTTGAAAAATTTAGAAAACTAGATTGGAGAAGAACAAGCACATGCATGGTTAAATGATTAGTCTTGGGTGTGCAAAAGGAATTATTTACTTAATATACCACATACATGGTCAGATATGTGGGAAGCCGTCACAAAATACATGTTTCAAGAGCCCGATAGAACTCAAGTCTTGACTGGGTTATCTTGATAGAGGTATGGGACTCATGAATTAGTTTGTGGAAATCACATTTGTATATGAAAAGGAGGTTTGAGAAATAAAATTAGGCTTCATCATGTTCGAGCATGTCAATTCTTAACATCTAAATCTACCTTTTTATGCACACTAATCTGCATATAGAAGAACATCATGAGCCACATAATCAATTTGGTGTCTATCTATAAACTCTTAATTAAGTACCGATGGAGCTAGACCTTCCAAGATCATCTCATTATCTTGAATTCCCACATTCATGTTCTATAAGGCACTTCCATTAGATGCCCTGAAATGTTTCTTTTGATCTATAGCTAATTCAACAGATTGACCTTTTGTTTCCATCCCAAGATCAGAAACCTTTGAGTACCATGCAGATCTTCTTCCTCCAATATTTAGACAAACAACCCCATCGCCTCTATGGAAGGTAGCTTACCAATGCTATTCCAGTGGTTGTCACAATTCTAATGAATTTAGCTGAGCCCCAATGTGGGTCCAACTAAATTTGTTTTTATTTTTGAACAATTGATAGTTTAAACTGATCCATTCAATCACCTAAAACTGATCTGGGACAAGTTTGACCACTGAAAATGAATTTGAAGCTCATTTTACATCTTTCTTGCAAACTATTAATTTTGTGTCAAGAGGTCCTTTGACTAGCCTTAAAAAATGATCCAAACACCTGACCAAGCTCTGAAAATTGGCACACTAATTCTTTGTAACACACACTTGCACACAATCAAATCTTGTCTCATGATGAATTCCCAATAAAAAGATATTCACTATGAAAGTTGGCCTCTCAGAATTACCTGCAAGTAAATGCATTAGAAAGCAATAAACTAGGTATGGATTTGGCTTGGAAAACTAGGCAAACTGACACTTGAGGGTACAAAAATTGAGGTGTTGATTCACTGTCACAGGGAGAATATAAATCTGTGATTAGGGCTCATGACAAATAATTGGGCACAAATGGAAAATGGTCAAAGTGGGCTATTTAGAATTTGTAGACTAGAAATAATGGCAGAAAAGTGTTTTTTGCAAATGGAATTGGCCTGGAAGAGTGTGCAAATGGATTCGTCAAGATGTAAAAAGTGGCACACTTAAAAGAATTTTTGGAGTACAATGCAATGGTACAATCCATTTGATCTAGGCAATCACAGATCCCAAGTTATGATCTCACAAACAGGGATACCAAACAATCTGCATTTGTTGACACTAGTATAAAGATAGAAATTACATTTGGAATCACGTTTGAAAACTAATAAAATGGATTCGTCATAAGTTGAAACTTGAAACATAACAAGTCTCTGACATCTAAAATGTAGTGCACAAGGAATTTTATAATTTGGGTCAACTGGTCAAAAGTTATAACTCGTCAAACAGGGCCTCCCAAAAAATTGCACAATTTGCATTAGCATGAAAATAGTAAACTACCAACTTTGAGGGATTCAAAACCTAGTCAAACGGACTCAAAACAACTCAAAATATGAAATATAGGTTCTTGAGTATGGACACTAACCATTCCCAAAGTGGAAAACCATGAAACATTTCTTGGTGTGAGATATTCAAATGCAAACATAGGCTCCTATCGTTGTTTGACACTTACGGTAAAATGCATATTTGACAAATGCTCAAAATGGGACTTCACGAAATGACTCAGAGTCTCAGTTTAACTTCATGGAATGCTTATATAGGTTGAATGGAAGGTGTTAGAAGCATTTAACACCTCTTAGGGCTCAAAGGTATAGCTAGGTACAATCACATCAAAAGCATTTATAGGGTCCAATTTCTTCAACGGTGCTCAAAATTTGGGCTACAATTTTGAGCGCCAATAGTGGCTCTGTCTGGGGTTGCATGCCCCTTACAAGCATGGCAAGGATTCAAATCTCTGGAAAAGGTAGACCACACAACTGATAGCAAAAAAATTCCTCTCGAACAGCTTTATTAAAAATAGGAAACAATTACAACTAAGATTATGTACAAATGATGGCCCCAGGCCACCGAACTTCAACAAAAACCTTTACCTCTATCATAAATCTAATTTTCATCTGAATGTGCAGGAGGTAAGTTGGAAATACTATTCATTTTAGTCTTGCCAATCAGATCAACATTCTGAAGCAACTCATTCAACAAAACTGAATCTGAACCTTAACTTTCATAATGCATATAAATACATGCTTCATTCTCAATATTTTGCTCATTATGAAAATATTAATCAGCATGCTCAAACATATCAGACTAAAACTAAAACTCTTCTTTATTAGACAAATCATGCGTGCTATCATTCTCGAATATGAAGGCTTCATATTCAACATAGGGAAAAGTATCACACACACCTTGAAATTATGTTTCCTTATGCATATTTGGATAGTACCTTGAAGAACAATCTGACTAGTATTCACACATGTCATCAATGTCATAGTCTAAAACTAATCCATAATCTTCAAATGGTTCTTCACAATCAGCAAATAGATTAGTCATCACATCACAGAGTTCATCATAAAACTCATTGCAAGGGGCACACTAATTTTCAAAAACAACTTCATCAAACACCTTGTCACCTATCTCATCAGATGCAACATAATCATCAGTTTCGCTATCAAACTCAGAAGAAGAACAGTCTGACCTCTTACAGCAATAAGACAAGGTATCATCACTAAACCCATTCTCAATCCAATCTAAAATTTCCATGTCTTCTTCAAACAATGGGTTAATAACTCCATCTAATGATCCCTTTTGAACATTTTGACAAAAAATGGGTTGATCATCATCACAATCTTCACCATATAGAGTGTTAGTATATACTTTAAAACCATGACCCATTTTGTCTTCATGGAGACTTTCAACATGTGAAGAAAAATCAGAATCATTACCTGAAGCCACACTATTAACTCCATCAACGAAGCATGCAAAATATGAATCAATATTATTTGCATAGTCTCCATCAAGGTGATTCAGATGTCTTGCAAAAAAATTATCATTTATGTTACCAATAGGTGTAGATGCATTAGCCTTAGAATCATCTGTCTACTGATTACACTACATGTATGCTCAAGACATTCATCTACAAAACTAATCAATTCTTCGTTATAAATAATCCGTTTATCCTCATATTGTGTAGAAAACTCTTTTTCATAATTTTTAACCTCAAACTAATTTGCACAAATTTGAACTGGAAATTTACTTTTAGATTTAGAAATAGAGCTCATACCTTTACTTACATAAGAGCACTTACTTCCGTCATTGCTTTCTTCTTCCCAATTTGCATCTAATTCACATGAAGACACACATAAACTAGCACTATCCTCTTCTTGATTTGAACAACAAATCTCATCATTATCTTCACATGATGCTTCTTCACAATACATTTGATTAACAAATTCACTATTGTCACTTGACACATTAGTTCTAGCCTCTTCATCCTCATACTGAGATGAATACCTCTCCTCTTACTAATTCGTTATGTTTTCAACATAAAGCAAATCACCAATGGGATAATGAATGACTGAATTTAAATCTGGCATATATAACTCCATCAAGTGAACTAACTTTATCTTCTACTAAAGAAGAAGAAGTAATATTACCAACATATGCACTATTTTCAACAATGAAAGGATCAGATTCTCTTTGCAACAGAGAGTCTTCATTTGCACATATTTTTACTTCTAAACTTTCAACAAGATTACTTACAACAGTAGGGGTACTTATTTGCTGATCTGAAATCAAACACTCCTTATGACATTGATTTGTGCTTTGTACCTCATCTTGTCAGGAAAAATTCCTAGAGAAGTGACTCCTGGTTAAGCCATATTTAATATTGTTTTCAATCTCTATCGCTGTCATGAATGCCTGATGTAAAGTCTCAGGTTCCTTATCTCTCAATAGGTAACTCATCTTCTTATCAAATGTATCAAAATAAACAACTAGACACACTTGATCATCTAGCTTATGACTTTCAAGAATATCATTTAAGACCTTTGCAAATCTGATATTAAAGTCAAGAACTAACTTACCATTCCTTATTTGGATTTTCAAGAACCTATCAAAATAATCAGAGATGCTTACTCTTTCCCCAAACTACTTCATGAAGGCTGAAAGTAATTCATCCCAAGATGAAATTGAGCATGCTAGCAGAAAAGAAAACCAATCCCTAGCATCCCCTTCCAAAGTCTGAACAAACAACTTCATATGAACGTCTTCATGAGCAATTTCAAAATCACCAACCAAGTCACTAAACAACTGAACATGATGACCGTCTAAATTTTCATGGTTCCCACTAAACTTAGGTGAATACTTTCTGAGATCATAGGGCATAGTATTTGGGAAACCATAAATGCCATTGAAATTTAACGACATATATAACTTGGCAGAAACATATCTAAAACTTTCACTAACAGGCTACATACTAGATGAAATGAAACTCAACATTCTTCAAACTTAAGACTCATTCATCATAAAACACTATTAGTATTTATAACTTGCAGCAGATCTAAAAATCTTCTACCACTTTCAACTTCAAACATACTTCAAAATACAAAACACTTTGGTTGAATCTACCACTCACAAAGTATGTTGAACTGTACTAAACCATTCTCCTATTTAATGCTGAAAACCATTTGGCAAAGAATCTTTTGCAAATCTTACTATCATGTAAATAAAATCAAATGAGAATGTAAATACCTTTCAATACAAATGCCTGCAACTACTTCAATGCTACTAATAATATCATATTTAGATCTTATATGGATTTAGTAACACTTGCACTGCATCTCATCTAATTTTTTCACCCACTATCAAGAACTTCAAATGAATTCTTCAAATCTGCTTTCTGACTATTGTTTCCTTCAGAATACCTTTAGATTCATGAAGCACTAGTGCAAAGATATAACTTTGAGTTTCCACTCACTTAGTGAAAAAAGATTTACCAACTTGTAAAACAAAACAAGGTAGTCTAGAATTTACAACTGGTATTCAAAAACTTTATGCAACAACATGGGAATTTGATACTCTAGACAATGTGAAAGAACATGACACTAACTTTGAATTCTGATAGCAATATATCAAAATGCCAAATGACTTTGATACTACCAATTATTCAATTCAGCCAAACTTTTTCTGTCAATGAATAAGAACACTGGGGGACATGAAACTTTAGCAAGGAAATAAGAAACACCTCTTTCTATAGATTTCTATATCCGATCTGTTTCATGCCAGAGATTTTGGTTCTTTCTGTATGCACCTCCCCAATAGAGTCGCCATTTTGTTGGCTCCTGATTTAACAGAATTTGAACAACCAAGTATGCAAGGAAATAATGCATCTATGGGCAGCTATCTCCAATAATGGATACAATTTACCAAGAACCTAGGCCAACTATAAGGCTACACTCCTTCTACACTTCAGGCTCTACAAAACCTAGGTGAGTGAACCTCTTAGGATCCAATTATGTGACTAGTGCAATGAGCATAATCAGAATCCTTAGAGGTTCACCCAGCTAGGTTTTGCAGAGCTTGAAGTGTAGAAGGAGTGTAGCCTTATAGTTGGCCCAGGTTCTTGGTAAATTGTGTCCATTATTGGAGATAGCTGCCCATAGACACATTCTTTCCTTGCATACTTGGTTGTTCAAATTTTGTTAAATCAGGAGCCTACACAACGTAAATCAATGATAGTTTTCAAATGTAAACTCATAAGTCTTTGCCATGCTACAAATATTTCTTGGTTCAACTTGCAAATTTCTCTTCTATAAGACATCCTCATCTTTAACTTTGTTCCTTAAAACCTTCTTTGCAAGCACCAAATGATTTGATACCAATTGTTGGAAATATAAGTGGAGCAACTAAGAGGGGAGGGGTGAATTAGTTACCACAGAAATAAATCTCAGGTCCCTTAGATGTCAGTATAAAAAAAACTCTAATAAAATCCAAACTCTTTGGCAACACACAAAAAAATGATTAACTCAGTAAACAATGAAATGGCTTGATAAATGCTTAACATGAAAACATTAAGATATTATCTATGATTAATATTACTTTAACTAAGTTGTAAACACATAAGAGAAATAGCATGAACACACTTGACACCAATATTTAACGTGGAAAACCAATTTGAGAAAAACCACCAATTACAACTAGGCACTAATTTTTAATATTTCTAAAGTGAGTCTTGTTAGGAGCCAACCCTGTTAAAGGTTATAAAACACACTATTAGGTGTGACCCTATTAGAGGATTTAATAACCCTATTTTGAGTGGCCTTGTTAGAGGCCTTTAGAAAATTCAATAGAAATTCCACCTTGTTAGAGAATTTACAAATAACTATTAAGCCAACTTTGTCAAGAGATTTAGATCACTGCTACGATGGTTAGAGAGTAATGATGAGATGAATTGATTTCTAATGCAACGAAATTGTTGATTTCAAGTCTCAATTCTAGTGTGTATACTTGATCCTTCTTGATTGAATGTATCTTTGCATCTCAACAAGGATATTCTACTTATCCTTCTAATACACTTCCTCTTGGCATCATCAAATCTACAATTGTGTTCCACACATTCAATCCTCAACGTGACCTTATATTTATATCTTTCATATTGTCAAGCTAGCTTCAATAAAACTTACAATAATTAATATTCATCTTCTTAGTTAAACTCAATATTCCAAAACAAGAAATTCCTTCATTATCTAACCTTGCTCAATAGATACTAACTCAGAAATAATTTTCCTTTGTTAACCAAATGAACTCGGTTACCACTACATTTTCACAAAGTTCCTTGGGTAACCGAGTGAGCTCAATTAACATTGGTTCCATCTAAAATTTCCTTCATTAACTAAGTGAGCTGAGTTAACACTCAACTTTCACAAACTTTCCTTTGATGCCCGAGTTAACTCGGTAGATACTGTCCCCTAAACTAGGCAAACTTTGGTGTGCTTGATAGACACAAGAAACTATCTTCAATGCCTAAGTGAGCTCAGCATACATTGACTGGAAATGATATTTCATTTTTTGTAACATCAAAGACAATACAAAATTAATCAATTGTATTAAAAAAAAGTATTAGAGGTTCAGTGATTTCTTCCATCATACCTTTGAGTAGCTATTTGATCCATACAATATTTGTACAATGTACTGTAGCACCAACATATTTAGTCTTTATAATAGATTGGGAGATGTAATTTTATTTCTTATTGGTCCATGTAACTAGTCTCTTTCCTAAGAAAAATGCTTGTCCACTAGTGCTCTTTTTATCATCAATTTTTCTAGCCCAATCAACATTAGTGTAGACTCTCAACTCAAATTTCTCATTTTTCTTGTATTATAGACCATAGTCTTCAATTTCATTCAGATATCTCATTATTCTCTTTACAACCATAAAATGATTATCCTTAGGATTGGAAGAGAATATTGAAACTATGCCAATAGATAATACAATGTCAGATCTGCTATGCACTACATATTGCAATTTACCAATCATAGACCTGTATAATATTTGATTCACATCAGCTAAATCATCATTCTTTGACAACTTATGTCCTCTCACCATAGGTGTGAAGGCTTCATGTAAAGCCCAAAAGGCTTCATTTGAAGCCCTTCAAAAACCTAACTAAAACAAAAAATGGTAATTTTTAAGTCATTTTAACATTTTCAAATGTCATTGTCATGATGATGGTTTTGCAATGGTGGTTGGAGTGAAGTTCATGACATTTATAGTTACAACATCATTCTAGATTAGCATTTTCAACCTCCTTTGAGCGTTTAGTGTACCGTGTATGTTATTTTTGTATTTTTAATAAATATTTAAATATTTCAAATGATTGTTTAGTTATTTTAATGAATTATTAGTAGTTTTTTTGAATATTTAGTTAGTTTTATGAATTTATTTACCTTTTATGGGTATTTTATTATTTCTAGTATACAATAATTAATTTTATGGTCATATGTTATATTTTAGTTTAAATATTAGAAAATATTGTTAAAATTGTAGTTAATGGAAGAAATATTATATGTTTAGTTTATTTAAAATGTCAGGTAGATAAATAATAAAAACCAAAAATATGATTATATTTAGAACACCAAAAATATGATTCTAGATTTAGAAAACAAAAAATAGGATTTGCACATGTGTAGAAAACTAAAAATAAGATTCAATGTAGAAAACTAAAATAGGATCTAGGATATAGAACGCCAACAATAGGATTAGATGTAGAAAACAAAAAATGATTTAAAATTCTAGATGAATAAAAATTAATAAAAAATTACCTTCAATATCTAGAAAAGCTCTCTCTCATCACTTCTAGTCTCTTCTAACTTTTTCTCTCCTCTCACACTTTCTCTATCATCCCACTTTCTCTCTCCTCACACTTTCTCTCTCTCTTCTCACATTTTCTCTCTTCAAACTTTCTCTCTTTATTCGCTCTCTCTCTCTCTCCTCACTTTCTCTCTCTTCACTTTCTCTCCCTTCTCACTTTCTCTCTCCTCACACTTTCTCTTCACACACTCTCTCTTCTCACTTTCTCTCTCCTCACACTTTCTCTCTCCTTGAACTCTCTCTTCACTTTCTTTTATCACTTGGTCTCTCTCTCTCTTCACACTCTCTCTCCTTTAACTCTCTCTCTCAGTCTCTTCATTTTCTCTCTCATCACTTTCTCTCTCCTTGAACTCTCTCTCTCTCTTTACTTTTTCTCTCCTTTCTCTCTCATCACTTTCTCTCTCCTCAGGCATTCTCTCTCCTCTCACTCTCTCCTTACTTTCTCCTTGCACTTTATCTCTCCTTGCACTCTCTTTGTCTCTCTCTTCACTTTCCCTCTCATCACTCTATGTCTCCTCACACTTTCTTTCTCCTTGAACTCTCTCCCTCTCTTTACTTTCTCTCTCACCACATTCTCACTCCCCATACTTTCTCTCTCCTTGAACTCTCTCTAGATCTCTCTTTACTTTCTCTCTCCTCACACTTTCTCTCTCCTTAAACTCTCTCTCTTCACTTTCTCTCTCATCATTTCTCTCTCCTTTGTTTCTCTCTCATCACTTTCTCTCTCTTTAGTTCTCTCTCCTTGACCTCTCCATTTCTCTCATAACTTTCATAATATTAAGTTAACATTAAGTTCCCCTTAAGTTTGCATGTCATACCTGTAGACATCATCCCACGATTAGCTTCAAGATAAGGGACATGGAGAGGGTTAGTGATATGATTAGGGGCATAGACAAGATCAGGTAGAGGGATAGGGATAGGGATAGTGATAGGCTAAAAATTAGGTTCAAGTTTAGGCTTAGGGTCAGGGTCAGGGTTACGGACGTCCTATTGATGTATCATCTATCCACCCTCGTGTTCCTGATATGTCAACTATATTCCATTTTTTTTACTAAAAAGTTTTCTAGACTAAGATCAACTATTGAAAGATCTCAAGATCATTTATATAGAGGTATATGTTAGCAGATTTTAACTAGCCTTGAGGAGCTAACTGACACACTTAGATCATAGTCTACATTTACACCATAGTTTGTAGATAGGATTCTTGTTGAGCTTAGAGCATAGATCTTGATTAGTATATCCTTAGACTAGGTTTAGAGCCTAGTTTCTAAGGATATTATCAAATGAGAGGTCTTCCCATTTTATGAGGGGAAGACCAAGGTCAGGGCATATTAGGTTACTAGATGTGTTGTGATACAAATTACTTGTATGATATACCCTTGATTCATAATAACACATGATCATTATCCTAATAATTACCAAATTCCATTATGTTTTGCCCACCAATTGTACGCAGAGTTCCATTTGGTGCATCACATCAACTATTTAGTTATTCCAAGATATTATGGTCATGGATGAGATAGATTTTGTGATCATGAGGTGACTCATTTTGTTGCTCATCATCATGCATTGGTGGGATCAAGGACCACAATAGTGACTCTAGTGATGGTTGCTACTATGGATAGGGTTGTCATTACTTCTTAGAGGGAAGGAATTTATTAGATAGGACACATTGCATCTACCACTAGGAGCATTATATTTGACATTTTGGGTAGATATCTTTTGAGTAGACCTAGTCAGCGTAGATCATCAATTACTACACTGCCTAGAGATGAAATCTATAGAGTGGCATGTATTCCTACCCTAGGAGATATACATGGCCTCACTAGAGAGAAAAAACATATGGAGATGGCCTTGTATATTCTAGACTAATTTTACATACATATTCATGAATTGTAGATACAAAGGGGGTGCCTTTACATAGTGTTGCAAAGAAAATTTCATAGAGGTCTATATTTTGAGTGTCCCATGATATGTGATTAGGTGATGCAAACTAGAGTACACAAAACGTTGTAAAGGACTTTGGCATTGAGCACTCTACGCATCACTCTAGCACTCAATAGTCTAACGATTGACACTAAGCTTAACATTCAACTCAACACTTAGCACAATAGTCGATTCTAGCTCCACCTAAGGTGTTAGTTGAGGTATTTCTATTTCTTCTAATGGAGTTGATGTGCTTGATCAAAAATTATGGAATTTGAGTTAGATTCATGTTCCCAATAACATAGGATCATACATGGCATGCTGTTATTGTAGTCTTTTGACTTCCATCCTAGCTTGTTAGTCTTTTGTACTTCTTTCTATTTTAGAGGGTTGAGACTATTGGAGATGGAGTTTTTGTTGATGACACCTTAGTACGTGTCACCAATGACCCTCTTTCTCCTCAAATCGAGGTACTCCTCTTTTAAGTTTCATTTTTATATTAACAAATTTCCATGTACAAACTTATAACTATTTACGTATATTTCCAAATGAGTTATATTTTTGTAGGCACAAGTAGAAAAGCATGCTTCTTCTAGTGTGGGCTCTGATCATAGTGGGAGGAGTGATGCTATCAATGCAATACGTACTACTCGTGGGGATACAAATATGATGGATGTGACTCCCACTAGTGCTTAGGTAAATTTTAAAAATAAATTTAAATCAAATTAAAATTTACTAGATACATGTGCTAACGCATTGCAATATTTTAGTTTGTAGGGCTTAGTTGATACTCCATAGATACATGATCCTCATGATTCTCAATCAGAGGGTCACTCTATTTGTATGCATCTAGATGAATCTCTAGTTTAGGACACATGCACATGTTTACTTTATCATTGATCTAATCAAGATATATACATTTATGATTTGTGATGTGTGTGTGTGTGTGTGTATGTATATGTACATGTATTGATCTTTGCACATACATGTGTTTATGATTCATTTTTTATTAAACTAATGATTGGTTTGAAATTTATTCAATCATCATATTTGTTTGTATTTTATTGTTTGGATGTGATCTATATGTATTTCATTTATGATTAGACATGTGTACATGATTGCTTCAATTTATGATTAGAAATATGATACACACACACGCACGCACGCACACGCGCGCGCGCACACACACACACACACACACATTTCTAGTTTATGGTCCATGTGATATACATATATTTAGTTTATGGTTAGACATGTGTACATGATTGGTTCAATTTATGATTATCTAAATACATGATACTCATGTTTCTAGTTTATGGTCCATGTGAACATGAACATGTAAGTGCTCAAATAAATTCCTAAACTTCATATAAGTAAGTACATAAATAAAATCCTAAACTTCATATTTAAAATGAACATGTATGTACACAAATAAACACTTAAACTTCATATAAAATGAACATGTAAGTATTCAATATAAGTTCTATCAAGTTACACATGAAATCAACACATACATGTATGCACTCGATATAAGTCCTAGCATGTATATTTTTATGAAATGAACACATGTGCACATGTCTAGACACATTTAATGAATATACATGTATGTATATATGAAATGGATTAAATTAAAATATGAAATATGAAATATTCTAAGAAAATGATCTAGAAATATGATGTATTAAATGTAGAAAGTCCTATAAATATGAAATATCTAAGAAAGTTCTACAAATATGAAATACACAGTCAAGTGGTTCCAAGTGGTTCCATGCACTCTAGACACATATAATGAATATACACATGTATATATGAAATAGATTAAATTAAATATGAAATATGAAATATCTAAGAAAGTTATACAAATCTGAAATACATGTCAAGTGGTTACAAGTGGTTCCACATGCTCATGGAGAATATTTAATATTCTCTCTTGGTCCTCATTATCTAATCTCCACTTGCGACATCCACCTTTATTTTTAACATGGTGACTATATTGAAGCACTTTATTCCCAGGTTGATAATTAACAAAGTGTATTCCATGTTTTACTAATTTGTGTTTCCTGACACTACTATATTTGACCCCAATTTTTGACCATCAATTAAAAAGGTTTAGGTTGGTTGGATTGTAGAAGGAAATTTTTCTCTTTTTTAAAAATCTAACCCATGTTGGTCAAAATTTTGACCAACACTAAATTTCACCAACATTGGCTTTAACTTTAAAATAAAAAATCATTTGACAAAGTGTGCGAAGGAGGAGGAGAATGGTTAAGGGTTTAAGTTTTAATTTGTGAATGCATGAGATGCATGGTACCCATATTAGATATGTAGAATGAGGGCTCAAATTTTTGGTTGCAAAGGAAGGATGGAAGTTGTTGATAGGGTTGGGAAAAGAAGCACTTGATGGGAAAATGGATGACAAGAAGGCAGTTGTGGATCATCCTGTAATGTAGTAGGGTGGGAAGAAAAAACCAAAGGGAGGATTGATGATCCCAAAGGGCTTGAGCATGGCAATAGAAACATGCAAATCCAAGAAAATGAGAAATGAGTGCTCCATGGGAGGTAGACTGGAGTGAGGTGTTGTTGATCTGTGTTTTCTTTTACATCTCGATGATGAAAGGGCTTGTTGTTAATAGTTTTAGTATGTATGTAGTACATAAGTAGTCTTGTCCAAATTTTGAGCATTGGACTATTTGTATTGGCTATTTATAGCTTATAAGCTATATGCCTATGTAAGAGGCTTTATGGTGATATAGGTTTGGCAGATGGATAGGAGTAGATATGAATGCAGATGTGTCTAATTAAAGTGTTTTGTAGTATGAACTATGGTTGTAACCTAAAGTTTTTATCAATAAAATATTATTATTAATGATTAAAAATCATTTGTTTCATTTTATTTTCTTTACTCTATTTTCCCTAGAACAAACTTACCTAGCTTGTAATTGGATTCGTCTTACAATTTATTCTACTTTCCTTCAGATATTTTTATCGTCTAGCTAATATTTGTGTTTTATTCTATGAACATAGCATTATTTGTAGCAAATTAAGTATCAAAGCTATCTAGAAATAAATATGGGGAGCAAAAGAAAGGAATAAAAATTATTTGACCCCAAAAGGTAAACCCTAAACAAGTCTATATGTAGAAAATATATAATAAACATAAGGCACTTTTCTCCCTAACAATAAAATTTTCCAACCTCTCTTCTTCAACTTATGGGGTGTCATACAAATTTGTTATCTATGCAGAAAGACTCCACAAACATGGTCAGCTTGATTTCTTTTCAGAGAGTAAGTAGAGGATGTTTTGGATTGACAAACATTATTGAAGGCAAGAAAAAGATTGGCACATTAGTTAAATTTGAAATATACATACATGTTAAGCTTACAAGGACTCTAGATCAGAAATTATGTGAAGATTTAGTAAGACCCTTCTTACACATCAAAATCTCCATGTAAGTAATAACATCTATTTTCCTATGCATCACATTTTGGGATATAATTTCAATACATTATTTGTTTTTTTTACCGCAACATTTATCATGAAAACAAATGTCTTGCACTTTGATACCAAAAAAATCAGAAACAAAAGCATATAACAAATTTTATAATGTGACAATCACTAACCTTCTTCAAGGTTTTGCAGAAGGTCATTATCATAAGGAACATAGAGATATGGAAAGGATTGCATCAATTTAATTAGAAAAAAAAAGTCAAAACTCAAAATTAGGTTAACAAGAAGAAGCAAAAACTTGCAAACCAATGCCATAAAAACTTTCAACAGTTAAAAGACAAGTTTATATCAAACCCAATATGAAAGAAAAATTTGAATGGAAAAGGTCCATTGCCTATGCAAAAATGACTCTAAATACCATCATTAGAAGGCATACATGTCAAAAAATAAATCTAAATTGCATATTAAGCTTTCTTACCAGTAGATCTCAAAAATAACTTTTGACAATTCATTTATAAGGGAAAAAGAACACTAAAGTTGCAAATAAAAATATCTTCCTATGAATCTCAAATATAAGATGAGTTATATGTACAATAATTAACAGATATTCAGTTAGTGTACTATATCCACATGCACACACAAACTATTTGAATTCTGTATAGATACAATTTTAAAATTCCAAAAGGTCATGTCATTTTGTCACTATGCATTTTCCTTATTACATAGAATCCAAACTTCTATTCCTCATGCTACTATCATCTTATATTAATTCCTAGCCAGAGGCTACAACAAGGATGCAATGTGATTTATGCATGTTTAATTTATGTGGTCCATAAGGCTATGTTTTGCATCATCACTTTTTCTATTGTACATCACTACCAGCTATACCTTTCTTAATCTTTCCATCACTAGATCATGATAGCCATTTCTACTTTGGAAACATTAATTTTTCTTTTGAATAGTCCAAGAAATACATCGATTCAACTTCAGCTAACTTCCATCCACTTCTTTTTCTATTCAACTAACCTATCCTCTAATATCATAACTCTTGCATTTCATATTTATATCATTCAATCTTTATGTCACTTCACCCATTCCTCATTCCAATTAAATTATTATTAAAAATTTCACCACATCTGACATGTGTCTGTTATTACATTGATGTAAAAGAAAATTTGAATTAACTAAACAATGAGTAATGAGCAAGAAAAATATATATCAATAATGCAATATTTCTTGATAAAATCAACTATAACAAATGTTAAATTATAATCAGCCTGTACTTTCTAAAATTTTGTGCCTCTCTTGTCCCACTACCCCTAACCCTAGCCATCTAGCAATAGAGGAGAGGACAATTTTTTGGATTAGGGTGGGGATGGGGTTTGGGTTGTGGTTGGGCTATGAATAGGGAGTTGGTTTAGTGTGATCAAACTAATCCATTTGGCTATCAAAGTGCAAAGCTTTTGAATATAGCCCTAACACACAATAAATATGTCAATTTCCATTAAAGTTAAATAGGTCAAACAAACAACATTTCTAAAATCTATCTTGTGCAGCATCAACCCAAGCCAAGAGTAAAACCTAGCATCTACATATACATCACAAATCATCCTAAGTAGTGGCATAAACATGGAAAAATTAATATAAATAATGAAATGTGATCCATTTAGTCCTGCAAGCCTAGTAATTGCTCAATAGTAGCTTGTGTTTTATTGCAGAAGCACTCATCTTATTGTAGCTATTTACTAGCTCAATTATCAATGTGTTCTTGCTTAAGTAAACAGTCCAAATAGTAGAACCCCCAACAACTTTAGACAAGAAGCAAAATTTACCACACCCACAAAATTTTGAACAATACCAAACATTTTTGTAACTCACAATTGGTATCCAATAGAAATACTTCCGTTGCATCTCACTCCTCTTCCCAACACTTCTCAGGTGCCTCCAAAAGTCATCTAAAATCCTTTCCAACTAATTGAGAATGACCTTCCAAATTCAGCTATTTAGGATTTGGACTAGAAGCAAATTCTTTCACAGGCACAAAGCTAAGAAGTAGGAAGCTAGAATAAACAAATTTTACATGCCATATTAAAAAGATAATTGTTATCAAAGTCAACCAGGTTGACCCATCCATGATGTTCCCCAACCCACATTCTTCCCACTTTGAATGGTAGTAGCCCATCTAGATTTGAAACTTACTTGATGTTCTTGAAGCCAGGCTTCTTCTTTAGGTGGTCCAATGAATAATACTTCCTCCCAATAAATCATTCTACCAACACCTTATTTGGCCATGTCAAACAAAATAATCATAATTTTGTAATATTGCTACCAAGATTCAACTATGTAGTTTTCAAATCAAACTTATTGACCTATGTTTTATGAATAGTGGTTCACAAGAACCCATCTCTTATGAGAATGAATGGAACAGTCAGCACTCATTGCATATAGGTGAAACCTCGGACCTTCCCAAGAGGTTACCAATCTGAGTATTCCTCCAACTCAAGCATCTAAACATTTAGCACTCATTCAATATTGTGAAGCATCAGATAGTCCAAAAGGTTGCCCATCCCAATATTCCTCCAACTCAAGAACACTTAATTATATATTTTCCTTCAAGATTAAGCCCACTTAGTTTTCTACCATAATTTTAACAACCCTATACTCACTTTGTGAAGGTTTTGCAAATAAGGTTGCAAGCATAGTGGGTTTAATCATGAAGGAAACTTCGTAGTGAAGCACACAATTTTATGCTTGCTTTGTTTTTTTACATATTTGTGTAGCTTGTGAAATTGAAGCTAAGAAATATGTGTTAGACTTGAAATATATTCTTTGTTGGAGTAAGGCATCTTACACATTCTTGAAGTTATATATATTTGTTTAGCTGCTAGACATTTCACTTCAATTTCATTTTGCTATCATATTTTAGAGAAGAAGTCAACCCTTTAAGAGAACTTTTAGCAAGCCAAGCTCAAGATCTGGCAAAAAAATAAATTACTTATTAAAGAACTTTAAGAGAGGGAAATTGCACTAATAGGAAATGTAATAACACTTTTGGATATTCTGTGTATTCATATGCTCATTTTAAAAGAAATGAAAAAATATCAATGTTTTCATTTTAATCTTCAATTTATATACTGGTAATTGGTAGATGTTTATTTATGATGTTTGTAGGGATAGGTTTCATTAGAAAAAAAATGATTAATTGATTCCCTCTATCATCTTGAAAAGTTGAAGGTCTCATGAAGGATGTTATAGTCATAGAAGAAGACATAACCAGATGGAGGAAGGCCCGTGAGCTAGAAGCAGAAGCTCAAAAAAATATCACAGAGGAGTGCCAAGCAGAGGTATTCATTTTTTCTTATATTGTTGTGCTTGTCAGAGTTCATAGTGGACATATGCTATCTTTCCTTACATTTCACCTTGTAGATCCCTAGGAAATTTTTTGGATTGTCAATATGAGAAAACATATATATGGGCAAACATGCATTCATGAAAATGGGATGAACACCAAATGTTTTAAAATGACAATCATAGACCACCTTGCACTCTATCAGTTCTATGAGTGATAAAGTTTACTATTAATCAATATTGTATCAATGTTTCAAACTAATTACGTATTGAATTAAGCTTGATAAACAATAGGATGATGCAAAAACAAAAAACTAAAACAAAATCTGAAATCTTAATCAAGGTCCTTAGATATGATACTCTCCTATGAGTACTTGGTACTTGGGGTACTTGTACCTGGTACTTGTGTATGGATACTTGGGTACTTGTGCTCTACAAGTTCTACGAGTGGTAGACTTTTCTATTAATCAGTATTGTATCAACATTTCAAACTAATTACATATTGAATTAAGCTTGATAAACAATAGGCTAATGCAAAAATAATAAACTGAAACAAAATCAGAAATCATAATTAAGCTCCTTAGCTACGATGCTTTACAAGGAGTACTTGGTACTTGGGGTACATGTACCCAGTACTTGGGTATGTGTATCCATGCAACCAAGTTAGATTTATATTGGAGAAAATGAGTTGGGAGGTCTAAATATTTCACAACATTTGGCAGCATCCTTGCTATTTGTGCCAAAATGTGAGCTTTAGTTTAAGTATGGATGTTCCTCAAAGCATAAATAATAAAGATTTTGTTGCATGTTGCAGCTGCCACTAGCTTGGTGGACATGTATGCAAGTTGTGGAAGAATACACATGGCACGTGTGTGTGTGTGTGTGTGTGTGTGTGTGTGTGTGTGTGTGCATGTTTTTTTATGTATGTACATATATAATATTTATATGTATGTATATAGCTATGTGTGTGCATGGATGTATACCATTTTTAATCGAATGCCTCAAAGAAATGTGGTTTTATAGCATTCCATAATTGTAGGATATGCACAAATTGGAATATATATGTGGATACATGCATGCAGTACAATCACATGTATGTATGTAGATTTATATGGGCACGTGTGTTGCATCTATATATATATATGTGTGTGTGTGTGTGTGTGTGTGTGTGTGTGTGTGTGTGTGTGTGTGTGTGTGTGTGTGCATACATACACACATAAATATATACATATATGTATATACACATATATATAGAATTTTTGTGTTTATAATTATATTCAAGAAAATGCAATTGGTAGATGTGAAGCTTAATTCCACAATCTTTGCCAGCATTCTTCCAGTTTATATGAAGCTAAATTCCACAATCTCTGCCAACATTCTTCCAATTTATGTGAAACTAAATTCCATAATCTCTGCCAGCAATATCAACACTGCAAGCCCACGTATGATCTACACTACCTGGGTAAGGATGTGTACTACTTCAAGTTTATGTGATTTGAAAATGTAATTGCTTGAAACCTAGTTTATGCGATATGAAAATGAAATTGTTTGAAACCTAATTTTATTTGAAAATGAAATTGCTTGAAACCTTAAAAAATCTATGCAAAAACACCATTAATTACACCCTAAGAATACTATAAACCTTGTCGCATTTGAGCAACACAATTTGTGGCACCAATCTTTTTGGTATTGACTTTCGGTCAGCACTAAGTTGCAACACAATTGCAACCCGTTGCCCCAAATGTACAACATTCCCATGGCACTCATATATTCATTTAGTATATCTGCTAACACTAATTGTGGTCTTTGTTTTCCTGGTTTGTAAGGTTTTGATGTATAAAGCTAGGTAGGATTTGATGAGAAATAGCTGGGATTTTTCCAATCTGGGTAAGAATATAAAGTCATGAATGACTAGGCACTGAATAGTGTAGTTTGTTTTTGTACATGGAGTTGATGTGTTGTTTTGACTGCAGGCTCTTCTATCTCTCCAATTTTCATACACACAAATCAATGATAAAGAGAAACTAGGGGGCTACACAAGGGCAGCTTTTGTTGAGTTGGGGGAATGGAATGGGAATTAAAAGTCATTAAATTTTGATTGATTGTTTTATAACTTATGTCGCCACCTAGTTTTTCCATTCATTCATTCATTTATGATTCAAGAGTGGATATATATTTTGTCTTTTGTTGTGCCCTTGTGATCTATGTTTCTGCAGTGAAATTTTTCAGTGGAGAAGGAAGAAAGGGAAAAGGAAAAGGAAGGGTCTTGTATACACTGTGTAGTAGAAGTGTCTTACATATACAATACTTTCTAGTACATTTGACCCCATTTTTAGACCAAAATTTTTTACCATCTATTAAAATGGGGTCAAATTGTTCAGAATATGCAATGAAAAATATCTTTTTTTTTAAAAATCCATGCCCATGTTGGTCAAAATTTTGACCAACACGAGCTTAACATATGAAAAAATAAAAAAGGTTTCTTCATTGTTTCATTGAGAGCGCAAGTAAATAGGGTTTCATTTTCATAGAGCGCGTGGGAGCATAGGCATGAAGGAGCAAGAGCAGGAGCATTTTCTTGATAAAATCTTTCAGTATCTTGTTCAAGGCATGCCCAATATGAAAATCTCCATTGGCATTAGGTGGGACCATCTTAAAGAGTAAAAATATCCCCCGTATTCTTGTTTGCAACTGTTTGTCATCCCACAGCTTCTCTATTTTTGGTTCACATGTTATTGAATAGGCTCTGAATGGTTTGCTTTAGGTGAGTTCTGTTATACATTTTGGTGAATCTTTTAATTGGGAAACTTTGTTGATTCTAATCTTTCTATTATGTTACTAGTTCAAGAAATTTTTTAGATGTTTTCTTCCTTCTTTTCGTTTTAGGTTGAGGGTTTGGATTTCTGATTGCAAGGCTTGAAATCGATGGGGGTTAAGGTTTTTCGTTTGTATAAATGCTTTTGACTTTGCGAAGAAATGTCTCTTAGTAAATTATTCCTAATGTGATTTGTGGAGGGAATGGGTGTTTAAAGGTTTGACTGAGATTGATTGAATGGACATTTGGCTTCTAAAATTGTTGGAGTTATTCCATACCCCAAGAAAATTTGGACTTCAGAAGGGTTGTTGGTTTAGTGATATGCCCGAGTTTTAATGGGGGTTTTAGAGGGTTTGAAGGCTACTCCGATTTTCCATTTTGATTCCATTGAAATCTATTCTATGTACTGCATTTGTAGAAAATCATTGAAGAACAAGATTGTGTAAATTGGTATTCATAAGACATGAGTTAGTATTGACCAAATCATTTCTTATGAGTACCAATCAATAATCATAACAAATAAAGTGTAAATCATTCATTTGGTGTAAATTAATAATCGTAAGTAATATGAAATAATGTACTATGATTCTCACAGAATATGATAAATGGAAATCATTATAGCATAAATCACTTCTCATAGAATGAGTCAGTGTGAATCAATAACAATAAGAAATGAGGTGATGTAAACCATTTTTCATACAATATAATTTATAACAGAGTAAATTAGTATAAAAAAATACATTTTATGAATCAATAGTCATGAAAAAATGCAAATCATTTCTCATGAAATATGTTAAATCATTAATATGAATCAATAGTAACCATAGGAAATGTAATCTAAATCATATCTCTCATAAAATATAAGATATCATAAATCATATAAGCTGCTAGAATGGCCATAAGAAATCTTTCCAGTTAAGATATGAATCATTAATCAAGAAGAAATAGTATAAATCATTCCTGATAAGAATTGTGTATGTTGAATCAATAATGATAATGATAGAAGTTAGATAATTTAAATCATTTCTTATCAGATATTAGTGTAAATGAATAATCAATGAGAAGTGAGGTAGTGCATGTAAATCATTCTTGATACGAATCAATAATAAAAAAGACATAGTGTAAATTCTTCCTCATAAATTTTGAGTCAATGTGAATCAATAATCATAAGAAAAGTGTTGATTGAAGTAATGACTGAATGTAGATCGTACTATGCTAAGCTACTTCAGAAAATGATATATTTTTCAGTATTATAATTGCAAACAACTGCCCTACTCTTTGTAGATCAGAAATAGAGTCCTATGCTATGCTTGCAAAGATTGGGGTACATCATTTCAATGGAAGTAAGTTATTCTTTCTAAACACAAGAAAAATTAGAAGAGCTTCATACATCTTCTAGACCTGAAATGCCTTGTTTAGAGTGTTAATAGGCATGTTACTGTAACAAATGTATCATTTTTTTCCATTTGATGATCTGAAGCTGAAAGATGTCCTTTATATCTTGCATTGATAGTGTATAATTGCTTTTTTTTGTCACCTAGGTTCTTTGTAGAGTCTAAAGATTTTGTTCTTTTCAGTATTTTTTTTTTTTTTTGACAATGATGTAGAGTGGTCTATTTAATTCAAACCAACGTGGTTTGGTTTTTGTAGTCTTTTATGTTGTAGTTTTATCAAATTCACTTGCCTAGGTTCTTTGTAGAGTTTACTGATTTTGTTCTTTTCAGTATTTTTTTTTTTGACAATGATGTAGAGTGGTCTATTTAATTCAAACCAACGTGGTTTGGTTTTTGTAGTCTTTTATGTTGTAGTTTTATCAAATTCACTTGCCGCATCCAAAATTTCCTGCATTACAAGGGTTGTTATTCTAAATTTTCTATATTGGTGCATTGTGCATCATTGTTTGAGAAATCAATTCAAATACATAATATCTTATAGATGATGTCACTAATAGATCTTGGCATTAGACGACATTTCATGGAGGCAGTCAATAAAATAGTTCATGGGCCTTACCTATGATTCCACATTTTGCATGCATGTTTACCAGGGCAGTTGCAACTTAAACAAATATGTTCTCTCAATATATCTATTTTGTGCATATCCAGCAACCATGGCTTTTGATGACCACATTACGTTCAGGCATTCCTTTTTTTCATTTAATCGTTAGTAATTTACTACTCATAACATGGTCGTGCTGTAAAGATGATCATTTTCTTGTGCTGTATTCTTGTTGTCCTTCGTGAGATACATATGGATATCTTAATATATGATTGTGTTTCAATGCAAAACTGGTGGTAATGCTTTCACTACAGGTCCTGCTCCTCCTCACCCACCATACACTGCATCTCCATCCTCTCACAAACCTGTTAGTGGCCATAATACTAGTGGCAACTCAAGAAATAGTTCTCCAAATTCAGAGAGTCCTCCAGGCATTTTAAAGGATCAAAACAGTGATAAGGGAGGTCTGGCTAGTGGAGTAATTGCAGGAATAGCGATTGCAGGGATTCTAGTAGCTGTTGCTTCTTTGTTTATAATTATTTTATTTGTCCGGAGGTCTCCAATGAGAAAACATGTTGAAGAGGAGGTCAAGATTGGTTTTCCACCCTTCGGAAAACCTTAGGGATGACATAAGATGGTTGCACCAAAAAATTACTTGAAAGTACATTTAGAAAATATTACTATCATTTAGTGATACAATATAGATGCCGAATAAGCATTCTGTGCAGTTGGATGATTAGTGGCATGGATACAAAGCATGTGGGCTATATAATCAAATGAGTCATGCATGATAAATAAGTCTTTTTCTGAATTGAGTAGATTCTGGTGATGATGCGGGGACAAATATCAAAGTAATTGTAAAATTTGTTACAAAAATTGGTAAAAGAAGTTGGAAGTTATATTTTAATTATTTTACTGGGTACACCAGGCTTGGCCAGGGGTAATTATCAAAAGGCTGGCCATTATCAAAAGGTAAATATTGGAAGTTTATTATATATTTATTGCTTGTAACTTGAACGGTGTTGAGACCTCCTGGCAATTATTTATTTCAATCTTTGCCTGATTTCCTTGTCCACTTACCTTTTCAACTTCTCGTTCAGACATATATAAATTACCACATGAATCCTCACTTTTGCTAACAACAACAGACCTTTGATTCCTTTCTTCTCATCATTATTATGCTTTCAATATGCAATTACTCTGATCATGGACGACCTGGAGTACTTGGTGAGTAACTATATTTGTTTAAAATTCTAATTATTGTCTTTAATTGTTTCTACTAGAATTTTTGGTCAATTCCTATTGTTGGGCCATTGAGGAGCCACTTGCATTTAGATTGTTTTATTTTTTCACTCCTCTGAGATAAATTTTCTTCTAAGTTACTGTCCACTTTTCTTGAAGCTTTTGGATAGCATTTCTTTGTAAGACTTATTTTGTGATATTTAATTATCACTTTCAAATATTATTTAGTGATTGAGAAATTTTGTTGCTAGATTTATCAAAGGGTATGCATTGATACATTTAATTTTGCTAATATAGACATTATAGTTGTTTGAAATAATGGTTTTCATACCTCGCAACGGTTTTAAACTTTTAGATTGTGTTACTTTGGATATCATGCCTATTTGATATCATCTGCTGGCTTACATTATTATTTTATAATGCTAGTTGAACTTGGTTCGATCTCATTGTTGACTTGTGGCATTTGAAAGTAGGTGCCACTAGTTTTAGCTTGGACTCACATGGGGTCATTTGACATAGCTCTCATTGTTATAAGCCTATTCACTTGATAAGAGAAAATAGGAGCCACCATGACCCCTAGAAAACCATTTTTATTGCAGTCTCCATTTTGCTAAGTTGGTTGATATTAGTAATTATATCTTGTATAATGAAAATGAAAATAGTTTTTGGCCAAATCAAGAATTTGAATGCACTTGTATGTATAATTTCCTTTTACTTTCGTGAATTGAGTCTCAATATCTAAGTTTTAAGATAACCTGGTTGTTGGGGAATTTGTTGATGTTATATGTTTCTTTTTGGTTGTTTGTTTGGTGATTCTTATAGAGATGAATGTTCCACTTTCTTGTTCAACAGGAATGAAGATATTACTTGGGGCAACAAAAGGATTAGCTTTTCTTCATTGTGCTAAGAAACCAGTAATCTATCATGATTTTAAGACATCAAATATTCTGCTCGATAATGTTAGTATTTTCAAATACATTTTAACTACAAATATGAACTATATTTTAGTTTGATGCAATATATATTGTAGTTTCTATGTTTTAAACAAATAGCAGGGGACTAGTTGGTCAGTATTTCATAGGCCATAATGAAGTAGCCTTTTTAATATTTTGAACATGAGTTTAAATTGAGTGCAAAAACTAAGTTGTTAGCTTAGGATTATGTCATTTCAGAGTTCATTCTCCTAATATGTTATTCAGTAATATAGACAACTATAAACATTTGAACCATGTATTCTAATGCATGCACTTTCATTAGAAATGAAGTGGGGCTGGCCTTGACACTATTGGGAATGGGGTTCAGGGAACTACTACCAAGAGAGTGTTGCCATTTGTGTATGGAATGACAAAGTATTTTGTCTACTATTCTCCAATGGTGTAAAGAGGACTAATTCTTTTGTCTACTATTCTTTGATCCTCCCTCGTAGAATGAAAATTAATTGAAGTTATATTAATTTTATTAGTGCAATTCACTAATTTATTTCTATAAACATACAGTTGTTGAAGAGGGCTTTGTTGTTGGCAGAGGGTGTGCTCTTTTGAGGCTTGTTGCAAAGGTTGATGCTATTAGAGATACACTTGAAAATGAGGAACATAAGGTAGCTTAATTTTGTGTTTTCTACATGAGCAAGTATGGTTGGCATGGAAGTGGCTTTATAATCCTTAATGGATATGTAGATAATGCTTTGTCATATAAGACTTAGCTCTACAATGTGTTTGTAACATCTAGCTCTAGAATTTTCTGATTCTTTGGTGTCTGGTAATTGGTGCAGGTATTGTTAAATGAGCATTGTGGAAGCAAGTGCAATATTTTAGGGAATATACATCTCAAATAATAGTCGTTGTTGGGGTAAAGCATGCTTCAAGTATTGTAATCAATGTGCTTTACTACTTGGATGCAAGGAATGCTGATTGGGTTGCTAGTTATTTCTTCAATATAGGAAATGCTAATAGTAACCATGCTAGGATCTGTACAATGTTGGAGCCAGAAATTTTATAGTAGCAGGGTTGTCCATCTTGGGATGTTCACCTTAAAAAAGAACATTTCTTACTATGGTAGGGAGGCAATGTAATGTAAGAATAAATGATGCATCACCCTACTTCAATAAAAACTGGGCACCTGCTCTCTCCAACTTGGAGAGTTCACTACCAGGATCAACTATTTTTTACTCAGACATCTATGACATTTCAGTGGATGTACCTTCATATATGGTAAGTTTGAATGACACTGTAATTTGATTTTTGATTTCTATTGTGTAAATATTTTTGGCATCATCATTTTGGATCAAATGAATTTTTGGTTTAGCATCAATGTTTTGGATCAAATGAATGTGTGGTTTAACATTAATGTTTGGGATCAAATGACTTTGTGGTAAGCATAATCTTGTAGCTACATCAACATTAATATATTTGAAAAGTAAATCTTTTGTTTTTCAATTTGATTGTGTATGATATTTTTTGGATCAATGTTTCAGATCACACTACAAGATCCATCATTAGGAGACAAGAATGCAAGAGTGAAGTGTAACAAATGATTTGGTGCAGGATGTGGAAGTGTTGGTGGTCTCATTCAGGGGCATTTACCACATCAAGGTTCACATCAACCAATTAAAGGTATGGGATCTGGTTTCAACTTTGTTGGTCTTGAAAATCCAGCAAGCTAGACTTTAGTAGGAGGTTTGCTATCTCAAACTAGCTTATTGACTCAAGTAATCATGTATATTTTCTGGCTTTTGTTTGATAGGTAGGAAATAATAATATTTGTAGAAAGCTGTGGGAAATGATTTTTGAACATTTGACTGCAGTTTGTATTAATGTGTTATGATAGTTGCCTAATCAAGGATTGAGTCAAAGCCTATGGGATGGGAAATTAAATCATATTATGGGATGTGGATGTCAGTATCAAGGAAGATATTCTTTTTTTGTAGGAATCTAATGTTTATGGTAGTGAAATTAGAAATTCTGTAGGCAGTTGCATGATAGGCTTCCAATCTTATATGATTGCTCTATTTTGTTATCCCCACTTTCTTTAGGTTGAAATGTATGTTTAATAGGTAATTGAATTATGGTATATGTCCTAGTGCAAAGTGTGTTGTATTCATGTTGTCTTTGATTTTGATTGACTTTTCATGCTAAAGTGTCAGATGGTGGACTTTCTTACATAGTTACCAGATTTGGTTAGTTTTAAATCAAATTTAACTTGATCCAAATTTTTAGTACCAGGAAAATTTGTCTAATTCATCCTTGGCTTTTCAATAACTAAAAAATAGTGAATTCTTTCTTGGGTTCTAGATTTCCAATTCTTATGGATCTCTTGAACAAATCAATTTTTTGGACTAGGTAATTATGGTTTTTGAACATTGAATTGATCAAACCTAGTGGTTTTAAAATTTTACATTTTTTTTTAACCCGGTACCTATGTTTTGTGAATTTTGATCTAAGTAATGTGGTATAGCTTTGTACCTACCCTAGATTTTATACTTTCAAGAAAGAATTCAATGGTTTACTTATAAGTGATTTATGCCTTGGGTACCTAGAGGTTCTTGTAGCATGTCTAATTTTTTGGGCTTATGATGTTGCTTGATATATATCATGATTAATCATGGTTCTATTGTCAGTTCCTTTATGTACTTTGATATTTGCAACTCTTTGATCAGGCCTTAGGTTATTCCTTGTATAATGATTCTTACTGGGACAATATGCATATCCTGCAATATTGGCTTGCCATTAGATGACATTTCATGGAGGCAGTCAATAAAATATTTCAAATGCCTTACTTATGATTCCACATTTCGCATGCATGTCTACCAAGGCATATCCAACAACCATGGCTTTTGATGACCATGTTACGTTCAGGTATCCTATCAAATAGTTCACATGACTTATCTATGCTTCCATTTTGTAAGCATGTCTCCCAAGACAAATGCTACTACTTCATCTACACCATCTGACAAAATCCTTTATGCTTTGATGGATGCCTATAGCTTATCCCGAAGCTCTCATTTAGTAGTTATAAGATGCTCAATCAAGAGGAAACAATTGAGAGGTTAGAGTGACACATTTTCAGATGATCATATGAAATGAAATGGGTGTTCGAGTAGAAAGAAACTAGAAAGACATTGTGTACAGATGAAGGCATGAAATGGATGGTTTTGGAGCACTCGGCATAGACATTTAGCATTCAGTACATATCAACATTCGAGATCAAATGGGTATGTGGGATTATATGCATAGTGAATAATAAAGGAAGGAATTGAACCCTCCCCGAGGCTCACACTTGTTGAGGTCCACTTCAGCAATGGCCCTTCCTATGAAATTTCTATCTAAAACCCTTCTAATGAGATAATGTGTTATGAGCTCTTCATTAGTGGGATGGAACGTGAATCCAAGAGGTAGTTGTGCATCACCCATATCATGACTATAGCTAAAGTTAAGAGCCACTATTATTGAATTCTCTTCCCTATTTCCCATAGCAAAGGAAATGAATACGGGTGATAGGGAAGAAAATTCAATAATAAAGGCTCTTAACTTTAGTTACTGTCATGATATGGGTGATGCACAACTGCCTCCTAGATTCATGTTCCATCCCACTGATGAAGAACTCATAATACATTATCTCATTAGAAAGGTTTTAGACAATAATTTCATGGGAAGGGTCATTGCTAAAGTGGACCTCAAAAAGTGTGAGCCTCAAAAAAAATTTGACCAAGCATTGGTCAAAATTTTGACCAATGCTTGGCAGGTTTCTACCAAGCATTGGTCAAAATTTTGACCGATGCTTGGTAGATTTCTACCAAGCATTGGTCAAAATTTTGACTGATTCTTGATGGTTTCAACCAAGCATTGGTCAAAATTTTGACCAATGCTAGGCAGGTTTCTACAAAGCATTGGTCAAAATTTTGACCAATGCTTGAAATGTTTCTACCAAGCATTTGTCAAAATTTTGACCAATTCTTGGCAGTTTTCAACCAAGCATTGATCAAAATTTTGACCAATCCTTGGCAGAACTTGTATCAACATGTTTGAAATTTTTTGACCAATGTATTAGTCAAAATTTTGACTAAAATAATTTTGACCAATGGGTTGGTCAAATTTGGTTGAAATTTGGTCAAAATTTGGGTCAAAATTTTGACCAATAATGGTCGAAAAATGACCTCAAATGGACTAGTGTGAGATATATTCCCTCCAAAATAACTGAACCTATAGACCATGCATTTGAAATTTATTTTAACATACATATGTATATAATAAATAAATTCATCATTTAAATATAAACACACATAATTTAAGTTAATTTAATGAATGCACTTGTAGGGAATAACATTCCATCACTTCCTTTAGGTTCAGTTAACTTCATCCTTTCAACAATGCAACATAATAAATAATAACACACTCCTACATTTCTAGGCTCAACAATAACTACAAAGACTTCACTTGTACACACAATTTAAATATCACACACACACACACACACACACACACACACACACACACACACACAGATATATATATATAGAGAGAGATAAAAATATATATTCACATGTCCCATGTGTATAACTTAAAATAGATATATATACACGTGTATGCACATTTACCTAATATCTACCAAAAGACTCTACATGGTACTATTTGACTCACTCTTGATGATATGCCAACCTCTTTTGATGCAAAATGTATCTTGCACTATTCAAAAACATCATGTGCATTACTTACATGAACTCCCTTATAATTCATTTGATACTTTTGTAGAGCACATTTGGTACAAGCTCCAACACTATCATGTTCACCTTTTCCATGTCCACTTTCAAATAAACTCCATACATGTGGTATGTTTTCATCACAATGATATCAACAAAGTACATAAAATGGTCGAGATGATTTGAATTGTACAACAAACCCATCTGACCAAACATAATGTTTATCAATGCTTATGCCTTTCTCTTTAATATATGCAAAAAAATCTCGAAACAATGTTCTAAATAATGAATATCATGTTCTTTATTCCTTGCATTTTATTTCATTCATGCATCTTGTTACTTAAAACTTCCTTTCATTTACATTTTTATTTAATTTACACCTTCATTTCATTTCTTATTTCATTTCACCACCTCACCTCAAATCAAATCTCATTTCATTACATGTCACACTTCATTGCATTACATTACATTGCATTAGATTAAATTTTATTACATTGCATTCAATCCCATTTCATCATGCCACATGTCCTCTTTCATCACACTACATCATATCGTTTCCTATCACATTTTCATTCCATTTCATCACATTTTTGATTCACCTACAAATTTTATTTCATTTCATTACATCTTATCACATTATAAATTTCATTTCATTACATTTCATATTGTTACCTTACATTCCATTTCATTTCATTACGTCTCCTTCATACCTTTCATTACATTTCATTCTTTCCATGTCAGTTTATCTATTTTCATTAAGTTATGTTACATTATCATAAAATCCATTCCATTACATGTCATTTATCACAATCCATTTTGCGTAATTCATTTCATTACATCACATTACATTAAAATTCATTTTACTACACCACATCACATCTCATATCATTACATCATGTTACATCACAACCATTTCCATTTCATTATATTTCATGTATTACATTCCCTTACATCTACTTTCATTACATAAAATTCCAGTTTTACAACATTTCATTAGATTCACACCATCACATCACATTTTCTTGCATTGCATAATTATTGCCATTTAATTATTTCAATCATTATCCACATATCATACTACATTAATCATTCGCATATATATTAATATATAGTACTACTATATCCATCAAATCATACCATCACATGCATACATGAGTCCATGATATAAAAAGTGCACACCTCTAAAAATCAACAAGCTCAAATATCTCATAAAGAAAAAGATCGAATAATACATCAAAAGGATAATATCAACATGAATATAAGATAGACTAAAAATGATCACATAATGTGAAAATCAATAGATCACTACATCTATTGACATGAACATCCAAAGATCAACAAGTACATCAATATGAATATCAACTAAATATCACAAGAATAATCATGCATAATGATGAGTAATGTCATAACACAATGTACACTCATCCCTATGTAGGTGGCTGACCCAAAGGTCCCTGGTCACTAGGGGCACTCGTATCCTCTCATGGCACCTACTCAGTCACATATATCATTGGTATGACTTATTTGGCTATGGCCATCTGACTAGTCGATGCCCCATGTGTACTTAGTGGTGGTGGTTGTGATGGCCTTGGTGTCATCACTACTATAAATTCTTGTAGTGTACTCATCCACTCACCCATCTAAGACTCAATGGAACTCATTGAAGCCTCCAAATTAGTGGATCCCCCTAGCCTCTTTGGTGGTGGATATGCATCTGATACAACCTACTGCTATCCCTATCATTGTACATCTAATGGATCTCTGATTGAAGCCTATATCTATGGCCTCTATTGTTGAATAAATTGTATATCATTAGGCAACTTGGCCCTCACCTACTCTGCCCTACCCTGTTGAACACCTCTATCCCACTGACTAGATCCCACTCCACCACCCATCCCCCCTTTCACCCTCACACCCTTGAATCCCTCCAACCCTCCCTACACCTACTAGTCTTTGCACTAGACCTTGTGCCACAACCCTCTGTGGGCTACTCTGCCTCACCCTCCATATCTCCCCCATGCTCTAACCACACCTCTCAATATCCCTCTAACCTTCCATCTCCCTCTCCCTATACCACCCTCATTATCCTCATCCTCTTACCTACTCAATGGCTTATTAATCCCTAGAATAGGCTCTATCAGATTCATGTATCTCAGAAATGGATGGTCCCAAAACCATCGTGCATAGTCCCCCTCCATCCCTGCATCTTCCTCTCCATCCTAAAAATCCCATGGCTATGGTATGTCTATCATCTCTAAAAATGCCTCTAGATAAGCCTCATACTCTAAGGTCAGCCCCCACACTATCCTCTTTGACTGAAACTGAGCATAATGTGCTAACCCCTGTGGTATGCCCTGTCACTACCCAAACTTTCTCAACACCATCTGAAACAAAATCACTCTATCACTATGGGTACTTGGATAAGAAAATATCTTAGACCAAAGAAATATACCATCTCATCATCATCATTGGCCCATGGCTCTATGAACCTTTATGGTCTCCACACAACCTTATAAATATCATCCAACATACACCACCAATACACTATCTTCCCCAAATAGGGTTGGATGATCACACCAGAGTAAGTATACATATAAGGCATACCTTGAGGTCACTTTTGCACACATATCAAATGAGTAATGGGTAAATGCTCCCATATCCATAGCTATAACAAAATCAAGCCTTCTAATAGTGATGAGGCTCCCAAATATACAACCTGATGCAAGTCATGGTACAAGTAGGCCAATATAAAGTTGCCCCATGAAAATCTCTATGGTTGATCTATCATATCCTATATCAACTAACCCCTTCCAACTGGACATCCTCACCCTTTTCAGTCTTGTAATAAAAACCCTCCTATCAATCCATTCAAAACTATCAGCAATAAATCACACTACAACATCTAGAACCATGATACACTATCATTCTTGATGTTTTCATCTCTCAACAAATCTCTAAAAATAGTTCCATCTATAGTCTTAACATAGTACATTAAATCTCATACTTTCAGGATCTAAAATATCTAATATACATCCTCTAGAGTCACCATCATCTCACCCATTGAAAAATGAAAGGTGTTGTGGTCTGAGTGCCATTGCTCAACCACATCTATCAATAGCCCCCTATTCACTCAAAATTGGGGCATTTTTAGTAAATAAGTAAACCCACATCTATCAATCACTTTCTACTCCTCAATTGACAATATGCCTATTGCTTCTATAGACCATGGATATAACCCTCATACCATGAGCTTTCTCCCATGTACCTATTTTTCATCAAATAAACAAACAAACAAAAATGTCAACTTTCATCACAAGTGCTCATCATATATCAGTCTACTATTTATCTCTAGCTACTTAGCTACTAGGTCTATCTTGAACCTATTACTCATCCTTCTCTATCCTGAGTCAAAATTGTTTGTTGCCCCTACTCTGTATCCTAAGTTGGGGCATCATTCTTTACCTATCTATCATTGGACTGATCCTACAACATCACTACTAACTACCTGAATACTATTATTTACTTGTTATGATGATCCCTAGCCAAAAAACCTTGAATCTATCCTTTTTCTTTATCTTACACTCAACTAAGGCCTTACAATCAGTTTCCACTCTTCACTAACCATTTGTGCTATTTTGTAGGGCATAAGCACTACCTAATCAATCATATGCACTAAAAAGGATAGATGTACTATTTTAACTTTTGAAAATACTAATTCATACCCCAAATAGGGTAGAACATGGCTAAGTGATATTAAAATAATCATATGCACTAATTAACAATGCAAAAGTACTATTCCAAACAAAAGCATTAAGATATCATACATATTTTCTATAAGACCAATCAATTGCACCAAAGTGTGCAAATGTGCTACTATAACCACTATATGCGGTACATTTTGACTATATGCACTAATTGGCCTAAAGCTAGGTTTTGGTATGCAATAATTCATCCTTTGAATGTGCTAGATAATTATGCAAATGTGCTAAAAGAAATCAAATTCACTAAAAGACATAATATATGCACTAAAATACTTAAAAACTCTTAAAACTCAAAATTTCACAAAATTCTAAAAAACTCAAGTATGCATGAAAAATCTTAACAATGGAGGATCTCAATGACTTGATAGGGCACTGTAGTCTATTGGATGCTCATATCTGTGACTGCTCTCAAATCTATGCTCTCATAAAGGGACCACCATCCTCATTAGCTCAGAGCTCCAAAATGCCAAATGTCAAAGGAGAGTGTGAAAATGACAAGGGTAAATAGCCTTTTGACCTATTTAACCCCCCTTAGGAGCATTTATATCACTTTTTCACTCTATTTACCCAACATTGTAACCTTTTTCTCACTTTTGTGAACTAGGTATTGTATTAAATCAACTTGATCATCTTTATCTATCAATTATCCAACATTTCAGAAATAAAATTTGAAGCTCCTTAAATTTTTGCACATTCTTTTTTTTCTAATTTCATTTCTGAGAGGGCAGTATATTTCTATCAAATTGGGGCATCCAAACTAGGGGGTCAAATTTTTTTTGAAAAATAAAAAATGTTCTACCTCGCCAAAAATGTCAAACATCAAATCAACCAAAACTAAGGTATCCAATTAAAAACATCACAACATCAATTAGAAAAATTAATAACAATCAAAGCATGAAATCATCAATGATAAGACATGAAGCCATCAACAAGCAGACACCATGACAACTATGAAATGTCAAAATATCATCAAACATACATACAATCATTAGAAATTTGAACTAAAATAATAAAATCAAGACATTCTTTGAACTAATATAATTTGCATATTAGCTCAAAGAGGGGCATTTATAGACATCCAAAAATTGGCAAAGACCTAAATTATGCAATTTTGATCAATCAATGCAAATTAAAGAGGAAATTAAAGGAAAACAAAAAACTCTCAAATTAAGGATTGCATCAAGTCATTAATTGATTAAATCATCTATCAAATTAATAAGACCTAAACCAACTTCAAGAGACGAGAGAAACAATTCAAAATCATAAAATGAAATTCAAAAGGGAGAGGGAAAAAGACAAACTTTTGAAAATAAATGAAACTTTTATTAAATCAATAAATACATTTATCCTCACAAAATGAAAATCCTTCTTTTATATTATAAAGAATTGAAAACAGTTCACATTTATCCTTAAAATCAAGACTTTTGGATTCCTCCTCTTGTCTCTTATGAGACATTTTAGTTGAAAAAAATCAACATTTATCCTAAAAATCAAGACTTTTGGACTCCTCCTCTTGTCTCTTATGAGACATTTTCAATTTCACCTCTATCCACCACTTAAAGGTAAAAAAAACATTCTTACCCCAACCCCTTCTAAAATCCTATAAATAGAAGGAGAATTCAAGAGCAAAAGGACCCACGTTTTAAGCATTTGCATTATAGGCATATTTAGAGTTGTCATATTGAGCATATTAGCATTGTTATTCTAGCAAGTTTATGTCATTTCAATAGCATTTTAGCTTTTTTTTTTAATTATTTACTATCATATTAATACATGTTTAGCTTATTGCATGTCCATTTTGATAGTATTCTAAGAGTTTTTACTCACATGTAATCTACATTTTCATCTTAGATCTTGCATACATACTAGTAGATCTACATTTTAAGCATACTTATCATTCTAGAACTGTCACTGAGATACTGGTCTATAAATATTCTTAGTGGTTATAGTTAGAGAAACATGGGATGTTCATAGAGTTTACATTTTGACAATAATTTCTTGGGTTTAGTCTAGTTCATTGTCATTTTGTCTACACTCCACATTAAGGGTTCATGAATATGCGAGTATTCTTTGTACACTCATGTGATGTTTTTCACAATTCATTCCAATGTATCCAAAATCTCCATAGTAATGACATTTGCACCAAGTGTTATAGTCCCAACCAAATAGATCTTTTACAATCTGTTTTGCTAGATTCAATATTTTAGTTTTTCATTCTAATGACTTGTGTTGCTTCTTACATTTGTGACATTTGAATTCAAGCTTTTTTTTCTCTTTGCATTCATTTTCTCTACGTCGATGCTGATTACAATTATAGCACTTTCTATTAAATTTTTCTCTCCCATTGCTCTAACATTTGTTTGATGTATGACCTCTCTTACCACAATGACTGCAAGTAGGTCTTCGATTCTTTTGAGCTCCTTGCTTGGATGATTCATCTTCTTTTGTATATTCAATTCCTACTTTTCTCTTTTGTTTGTAATGAATTTTCCCATTTGACAGATTCATGTTTGCTTGAGATATCATCATCCTATCATTGATTTATCTTTCACTATTTAGATCATTCTACAATTTTTCATTCTTTGATCTTAGATTCATGATTTCTTCATTTGCATTGGTGAGCTGATCAATGAAGTCTTATTGCTAAAGGGATAGGTGCTAAATTTCATTATTCTTTCTTTCTATCACTTCTCTTATCTTGTTTTTCTCTTCCATGAATTCACACAATCTAATTGATTGAATTTCTTACTCTCTTCTTAGTTTTCATACTTCTTCTTAAAGAGTACTATTATTTTCAAACAATTTTTTGATTACTTCATCAATTTATCTGAATTACTTGAATGGATGTCTTCAATTCTTTCTTCATTGTAGTGTTGATCATTCATCTAAATTGCAAGATTTTTTCTTCTTTTTAGGGATTGAGAGAGTTGCTATTTTACTTTCTTCAATTGTCAAATAGCTAACTCCAAATCTAGCTTCTCATTGTCTATAGCCTTGTCAAGTCTGAATACCTCCATTGCTTTTGATATTTTCTCAAGCTATTAAACTTTTCTCTAAGAACCAAAAAGCTCTTATATTAGTTGTTGGAAATATTCTGATCAAATAAGTTTCTCATAGGCGAGGGGTGAATAAGTAACTTATCAAACTTAATCTTTCAATAGAAATTAATCCTTCATGTATATTTTGATCTAATTGCATGCATGAGAAACTAAAAACATTAAAGCATACATAACACTTTTGACACACAATTTGGTGACCTAGAAACCTTCCAAATAAAAAGTAAAATTTGGGTGGGAATAATACCCACAAGATTTAGTACTACAATATAAAGTTGTCCTATTAAGGCTTACAATGAGGACTTTAGATGATCTACCCTATTAGGAGCTATAAAGACTGATAGATCCACCTTGCAAAAGGATTTACAAACATACAATGAAGTATGCACTCAGTAAAGAGATTTACATAACACTGTTAGGTCTACCTTGTTAAAGGATTTGATTCATCCACCTATTACGATGAAGCAGAAGATGATCTCTAAATTGTAACTTGGTTTGTTGAATGAGATTCCTCTAAGTGTACAAATCACCTTGTTGTGATAGATAAATCTTTGTTGTTGCTTATACTACTATAGGCTTTGTAATTCACTCTTCTATTGTTCTCTAATTATTACATTACTTCCACACCATATATTGGATGTGATATAATATATTATGTCTATTCCAATCCAATTACAAATTACAAAGTCAACCATAATACAAGTTTACCCAAAAGTCTCAAAGTTGGCCAAAGTGTAGAAACTCAGGTTTTGAATATTGACTGGGTGAGGTTCTGATAATCAGAATCCACTATCAATGCTTGGCATTGTCATGCACTTGGTAGATGTAGAAGCTCAATCCATACTAATCACTTCCAAGTAGTCTTGAACTCAGTCTGCACTGGTGACTCGACAGATACTGTAAAACACTACATATAAACTGAATCACTCAATTCACACTACATAGCTTGGTCAATGCTATCACTATGAGTTTGATATAAACTGAGTCACTTGGTTAAAACTGAGTATCTTGATTAACATTAGACTTGCATCACATTAACTACAAACTTTTTAAGGACTACATAACTTAGTTTGCACTAATAAACTCGGGATACACTGAGATGCTTGGTTTACACTACTGATCAATAAATTTGTAGTAAGTAATTGACGCAAACTAAAATATATCCAAGGGACTCGATAGAAACTTTAAAACTCAGTAGCAACTGATATTCTTGGTTAACACTATTAACTATACAATATTCTTGGTAGATAGATACAATTTGTCACTAATAACAAGCATGACTATAATGTCAACAACATTTGCCATTGATGTCAAAGGGGGAATATTGTATTATTATGTAGAGGAAAATTGTATAGATGTAAATGTATATGTAAGGGGGAGCTTATGTATGTATCAATTTATAGGAGTGATAAGGAATGTAATGATCCATAAAACATGAATAAAATTTTTATATTTTGAAGGCAATTTGTGTGTAGTTATTTTATATGTTTTCGTCATGTATGACATCATTTTGAGACTTAGTCATTTTTCCCAAATATTGTCATCAATGCCAAACTAGGAGAGTGTTGGAAATATGGTCAGTTAGATGTCTTGATAGTTGTCATTTATGGCAACATACACTTAGCATTTCACTTATGTATTCAAAGACAAAAAATTGTCTCAATATTAGATAGTTTGTAGCAGTACAATGAATAGATCTTAATAGTACAAATGATGCATAGAGATTTTTTTTATGTGTAGTTGAGGAACAATTTGTGACACCTTTTTTATGATGTGTATTAGTCTACATGAGTATATAGTCAATATGGCATAAATTACTGTAAGTTTATTTGTGTTGGTATTTAATAGTGTAGAAATGATCTTGGTAGAAAATAAAGTTTTATGGCTTTAGGAATTATTTTTATTTCAAAATAGTTACTAGGTTATGATAAGTCAACTATGTGGATATTATTATATATTATTTCTAGCCTATGAAGACATGGAAGCTGACTGAGAAATAATTTCTGAATGGGCAAGATATAAGTAAAGATCTTATATTTGGAAAATAGTGGAGAAAGTGAGTTGTGCAGTGAATGTGTGTGATGCACAAATATTGTGGAAGTTGTATGATTATATGTGACATGAAAACTATTGTAACAGCCTTCTACAAAACTCATGTGATGTGAAATCTGATGTAAGATCAGAGAAAGTATGAGTTACAACAACAAAGCAAGTATATATATATATATATATATATATATATATATATATATATATATATATCTTATGAAGGAACTAAATTGTATGATTTTATGTTCGGGTAGTGGGCTCTTCTTGAATAGATTATAATTGATCTACCAACTCCTAAGAGGGTTGTAGCAACTCCTAATAGGGTTAAGGCTTCTAACAAGGCCTAGTCTTCTAACAAAGGACTTGAGACACTATATGTACTTCATAGACTCCTACAAGGTCAATATCATTTACATGATCCTAATGTTTAGTGAGGCATTTGGTGGGTATCATCCCCACTAAAGCTTTCCCTTGGCCAACATTTCCCTAGTTAACAAATAATGTTATTATAAGTGCTCTATGTGTATGATTATATTTATTGTTCAACATTGTTGGTTTACTTTAATATGCAAGTTATAAAGCAATTAACTAAATTCAATTGTGGGAAATTTTTTTTATAATACTGATTCACCCCCTCCTCTTAGTATTATCTATTTCTAAGAGTTAGGACCTTACTTTCTTATGCTACATTTAAAGGATTTAATGTATATCAGATGGATGTAAAATCTACATTCTTGATAAAGAATTTTACATAGAGAAACCTAAAGGTTTTGTATATCCAAGAAAAAAGGACATGATTTTTAAACTACATAAAGGATCGTATGGTCTCAAACAAGCTCCCAGATCTAGGCATTAAAGACATCATAATTACTTGATGAAGATTAGTTTTCAAAGAACAAATGATAATGACAACTTATGCATCAAAGAATGATCAAACTTGATGATTGTATTGGTAGAAATCTTTGTGGATGATACATTGTTTACTAGAAATGATGATTTGTGCAAAATTTTCAGAAGAAATGAGTAAGGAATTTGAGATGTCAATATTTGGAGAAATAAAATTCTTTGTTGGCTAGCAGATTTAACAAAAGAAATATGGTATCTAAATTACTCAATGCAAATATATCAAGGAGATACTAAAAAAGTTTGGAAGGGAGGATTCAAGACCAGTTGGAACACCTATGCCTAATGGACATAAGCTTTCCAAAAATCATTATTCCAATAATATAGATTAGACCATATATAGATCAATGATTGGAAAACTTCAATATGTAGTACATACTAATATTGCTCTTGTATTTGGTATGGTGGTAATATTTTAAACTAATCCTAAAGAAAATCATACAAAATAAATAAAGAGAACCATGAGGTATTTGAAGGGTACTGAATATTATGGATTGTGGTACAATAAACCATAGTGACTACAAGTAGATCTTAGATTCTTTTGAGCTCCTTGCTTGGATGGTTCACCTTCTTTTGTATATTAAATTCCTACTTTTCTCTTTCATTTGTAATGAATTTTCTCATTCGACTGATTCATGTGTTCTTGAGATTTCATCATCCTCTCATTGATTTATCTTTCACTATTTAGATCATTCTATAATTTTTCATTCTTTGATCTTAGATTCATGATTTCTTCATTTGCATTGGCGAGAAAATCAATGACGTCTTCTTGCTGAAGGGATACGTGTTGAATTTCATTGTTCTTTCTTTCTATGACTTCTCTTATCTTGTTTTTCTCTTCCATAACTTCACAAAATCTAATTGACTGAATTTCTTACTCTCTTCTTAGTTTTTGTACTTCTTCTTGAAGAGTACTATTCTTTTAAAATAATTCTTCGATTAGTTCATCAGCTTCATCTAAATTGCTTGAATGAATTTCTTCAATTCTTTTTTCAGTGTAGTGTTGATCATTCATTTGGATTGCAAGATTTTTCTTCTTTTCAGAGATTGAGAGAGTTACAATTTTACTTTCTTCATTTGTCCAATAGCTAACTCCAAATCTAGCTTCTCATTGTCAATAGCCTTGTCAACTCTAAATACCTCCATTGCTTTTGATCTCTTCTCAAGCTATTAAGCTTTTCTCTAAGAACCAAAAATCTTTGATACCAATTGTTGGAAATATTATGATAAGATAAGTTACTCATGAGGGAGGGGTGAATTAGTAACTTATCAAACTTAATCTTTCAATAGAAATTAATCCTTCATGTATATTCTGATCTAATTGCATGCATGAGAAACTAAAAACATTAAAGCATACATAAAACTTTTGACACACAATTTGGTGACCTAGAAACCTTCCAAATAGAAAGTAAAATTTGGGTGGGGATAATACCCACAAGATTAAGTACTATAGTATAAAGTTGTGCTATTAAGGCTTACAATGTTCACTTTATATGATCTACCCTATTAGGAGCCATAAGGAATTCTAGGTTCACCTTGCAAAAGGATTTACAAACATAGAATAAAGTATGTACTCGGTAAAGAGATTTACATAAGGCTGTTAGGTCTACCTTGTTAAAGGGTTTGACTCATCCACCTGTTACAATGAAGTAGTAGTTGATCTCTAAACTATAACTTGGTTTGTTGAATGAGATTCCTCTAAGTGTACAAATCACCTTTGTTGTGATAGATAAATATTTTTTTTCTCCTTATACTACTATAGCCTTTGTAATTCACTCTTCAACTATTCTCTGATTATTACATTACTTGCATACCATATATTGGATGTGATATAATATATTATGTATATGCAAATCCAATTACAAATTACAAAGCAACCACAATACAAGTTTACACAAAAATCACAAAGTTGGCCAAAGTGTAGAAACTCGAGTTTTGAATATTGACTTGGTGAGGTTATGATACTCAACACCCACTATGAATGCTTGGCATTGTCATGCACTTAGTAGATGTAGAAGCTCAATCCATACTGATCACTTCCAAGTAGTCTTGAACTCAGTCTACACTGGTGACTCGGTGGATACTATAAAACACTACATATAAACTGAATCTCTCAATTCACACTACATATCTTGGTGAATGCTATCACTATGAGCTCAATATAAGCTGAGTCACTTGGTTAACACTGAGTATCTTGATTAACACTAGACTTCCATCACATCAACTACAAACTTTTTAAGGACTACATAACTTAGTTTGCATTGATCAACTTGGCATACACTGAGATGCTTGGTTTACACTACTAATCAATAACTTTGTAGTAACTATTTGACGCAAACTAAAATCTATCCAAGGGACTCGATAGAAACTTTAGAACTTGGTAGAAACTAAGATTCTTGGTTGACAATATTAACTATACAATATTCTCAGTAGATAGATATAATCTAAATAAGTGTATGTCACTAATAACAAACATGACTGTAATGTCAACAACATTTTCCATTGATGTCAAAGGGGGAGTATTATATTATTATGTAGAGGAAAATTTTATAGATGTAAATTTATATGTAAGGGAGAGCTTATGTATGTATAAATGTAAAGGAGTGATAAGGAATGTAATGATCCATCAAAACATGAATAAAATTGTTATATTTTAGAAGGCAATTTGTGTGTGGTTATTTTATATGTTTTTATCATGTATGACATCATTTTCAAACTTAGTCATTTTTTTCAAATATTGTCATCAATGACAAAGGGGGAGAGTGTTGGAAATATGGTCAATTAGATGTCTTGATAGTTGTCATTTATGGTAACATATACTTAACATTTCACTTATGTATTCAGAGATAGAAAATTGTCTCAATATTAGACAGTTGTAGTAGTACAAGGAATAGATCTTAATAGTATAGATGATGCATAGAGAGTTTTTTTATGTGTAGTTGAGGAGAGATTTGTGACACCTTTATTATGATGTGTATTAGTCTGCATGAGTGTGTAGTCAATATGGTGTAAGTTACAGTAACTTTATTTGTGTTGGTATTTAATAGTGCAGAACTGATCTTAGTAGAAAACAAAGTTGTATGGCTTTAGGAATTATTTTTATTTCAAAATAATTACTAAGTCATGATAAGTCAACTATTTGGATATTATTTTATATAATTTCAAGCCTGTGAAGACATTGAAGCTGATTGAGAAATAATTTTTGAATGCACAAGATATAAGTAAAGATCTTATATTTGGAAAATAGTGGAGAAAGTGAGTTGTGCAGTGAATTTGTGTGATGCACAAATATTGTGGAAGTTGTATGATTATATGTGACATGTAAACTATTGTAACAACCTTTTATGAGACTCCTATGATGTGAAATTTGATGTAAGATCAGAGAAAGTGCGAGTTACAACAATAAAGCAAGTATATATATCTATCTTGTGAAGGAAATTAATTGTATAATTTTATGTTAGGGCAGTGGGCTCTTCTTAAATAAATTTTAATTGATCTACCAACTCCTAATAGGCTTGTAGCAACTCCTAATAGGGTTAAGGCTTCTAACAAGGCCTAGTCTTCTAACAAAGGACTCGAGACACTATATGTACTTCATAGACTCCTAACAAGGTCAATATCATTTACATGATCCCAAAGTTTTGTGAGACATCTGGTGGGTATCTGTAATATCCATAATTTTGACATATATTTTAACAATAAATAAATAATAGTAAATATTGTAATCACACTATAAACCAATAAAGATTATAATATATCTAAATATTATCACATTTGGATATACATATTATTAATAACTAATGATAATAAATTGGTTAGTAAATTAATCAATAAAATGTATATATTAATGATATAAGAATTAATATAAATGTTAATACAATATGGCATTATATTTACATAACATATATTTAAATATGTTATAATAACATACAATATTATATAACATATTTTACGATGACAAATACCCTATAAAATATAGCAATTATTCAATATACATAAACTATGATTACAAAGCACATTTAAATCTGTATTAAATAAAATTATATAATTAAAATAAATATATATACGCTATCATCAGTTATTGACAAAAGATAAATATTTATAATATATTCAATCATTGATGATAATATAAATTTATATTTTCATTATAATACAAACTTAAATATAATTCAATAAATATTTATAAACTAAATTAACCCATACCTATAATCTAGCAATTAATGAGATGTTAATTAGCATAACCAATTCTCATTAGGTCAAACATATTATCAAGTCAACCACTACTCATGAAAGGGTCATGTCACATCAATTATGGAGGCATACTATAAAGTGAATATAACATGGAGCGGTGAAGTTAAGAAGATGGCAGACAATCTGATTGGTTCTATCTCCCATAATCAAAGTGCATCTAACCCACCGAAGACTCAACCTCCCTTCATCGGGTTTGGATGCGAGTAGACATGGACTAAGTCATATAACCTGCCACGAAGGATATACCAACTTACCATTTTTGAAGACATGGAACAAGTCTCAATGAGGGCATAGAGCTTATCAAAGTGGATAGAATGACATGCAATAGCTTGGTCGAGTATCCAATGCAATAAGAGGATATCATTATTAAGGATATTAAATGACATTATTATAGGTGGATACTATTAATTGAAGGGGAACGATTTAGACTCATAATAAAGGAATAATACACACTAATATATAATTAGAAAGATTTCCTAATTGATGTTATCTTTTCCTAGATGTGTATAGATTATACAAGATTTGGAAGCTCTTACCACTAATTTTATATATTTGTAAGTGGAAAACACAAACTTAGAGATTTATAAGATCTTGAATTAGGAAACTAAGAGAAACTTGGAAGGACAATAAAAATGGGACATTACAGTATCATCTCCCTTGGCCAAAATTTCCCTGGTTAACAAATAATGTTATTATAAGTGCTCTATGTGTATGATTATATTTACTGTTTCACATTGTTGGTTTACTTTAATATGCAAGTTATAAAGAAATTAACAAAAATTATTTGTGGAAAAAAGTTTTTATAATACTGATTTGCCCCCTCCTCTCAGTATTATCTATTTCTAAGAGTTAGGACCTTACTTTTTTATGCTACATATAAAGGATTTAATGTATATCAGATGGATGTAAAATCTACATTCTTGAATGGAATTCTTGATAAAGAATTTTACATAGAGAAACCTAATGGTTTTGTATATCCAAGAAAAAAGGATATGGTTTTTAAACTACATAAAGGATTGTATGGTCTCAAACAAGCTCCTAGATCTAGGCATTAAAGACATCATAATTACTTGATGAAGATTGGTTTTCAAAGAACAAATGATAAAAAAAACTTATGCATCAAAGAAGGATCAGTCAAGAAGATTGTATTGGTAGAAATATTTATTGATGATACATTATTTACTACAAATGATGATTTGTCCAAAAAATTTAGAAGAAATGAGTAAGGAATTTGAGATGTCAATATTTGGAGAAATAAACTTCTTTGTTGGCTAGAAGATTTAACAAAAGAAATATGGTATCTACATTACTCAATGTAAATATATCAAGGAGATACTAAAGAAGTTTGGAATGGAGGATTCAATACTAGTTGGAACACCTATGTCTAATGGAGATAAGCTTTTAGAAAATCATTATTCCAATGAGATAGATCAAACCATATATAGATCAATGATTGGAAAACTTCAATATGTAGTAGATGTTAGGCCTAATATTGCTAGTATGGTGGTAATATTTTCAACTAATCCTAAAGAAAATCATACGAAATAAATAATGAGAATCATGAGGTATTTGAAGAGTACTAAAGATTATGGATTATGGTACAATAAACCATAGTGACTAAAAGTAGGTGTTTGATTCTCTTAAGATCCTTGCTTAGATGATTCACCTTCTTTTGTATATTCAATTCCTAATTTTCTCTTTTGTTTGTAATGAATTTTCCCATTTGACTAATTCAAGTCTACTTGAGATTTCATCATCCTCTCATTGATTTACGTTTCACTATTTAGATCAATTTGTAATTTTTCATTTTTTGATCTTAGAGTCATGATTTCTTCATTTGCATTGGTGAGATGATCAATGAAGTCTTCTTGTTGAAGGGATAGGTGCTGAATTTCATTGTTCTTTCTTTCTATCACTTCTCTTATCTTGTTTTTCTCTTCCATGACTTCACACAATCTGATTGATTGAATTTCTTACTCTCTTCTTAGTTTTCATACTTCTTCTTGAAGAGTACTATTATTTTAAAATAATTCTTTGATTACTTCATTAGCTTCATCTAAATTGCTTGAATGGATGTCTTCAATTCTTTCTTCAATGTAGTGTTGATCATTCATTTGGACTATGAGATTTTTTCTTCTTTTCAAGGATTGAGAGAGTTTCTATTTTACTTTCCTGAGTTGTTCAATAGCTAACTCCAAATATAGCTTCTCATTATCAATAGCCTTGTCAAGTATGAATACCTGCATTGTTTTTTATCTTTTCTCAAGCTATTAAACTTTTCTCTAACAACCAAAAAGCTCTGATACCAATTGTTGGAAATATTATGATAGGAAAAGTTACTCATAGTAGAGGGGTGAATCAATAACTTATCAAAATTAATATTTCAATAGAAATTAATCCTTCATGTATATTCTGATCTAATTGCATGCATAAGAAACTAAAAACATTATAGCATACATAACATTTTTGACACACAATTTGGTGACCTAGAAACCTTCCAAATAGAAATTAAAATGTGAGTGCGGATAATACCCACAAGATTTAGTACTATAGTATAAAGTTGTCCTATTAAGGCTTACAATGACCACTTTAGATGATCTTCCCTATTAGGAGCCATAAGGACAGCTAGGTCCACTTTGCAAAAGGATTTACAAACATACAATGAAGTATGCACTTGGTAAAGAGATTTACATAATACTATTAGGTCTACCTTGTTAAAAGATTTGACTGATCCACCTATTACGATGAAGTAGTAGTTGATTTTTGAACTATAAATTGGTTTGTTGAATGAGATTCCTCTAAGTGTACAAATCACCTTGTTGTGATAGATAAAGCTTTGTTGCTTCCTATACTACTATAGCCTTTGTAATTCACTCTTCTATTGCCCTCTAATTATTACATTACTTCCATACCATATATTGGATGTGATATAATATATTATGTATATGCCAATCCAATATCAAATTAAAAAGTCAATCATAATACAAGTTTACACAAAAATCACAAGGTTGGCCAAAGTGTAAAAACTTGGGTTTTGAATATTGACTCGGCAATGTTCTGATACTCAGCATCCACTATCAATGCTTGGCTTCATCATGCACTTGGTAGATTTAGAAGGTCAATCCATACTGATCACTTCCAAGTAGTCTCAAACTCAGTTTGCACTGGTGACTCGATGGATACTATAAAACATTGGATATAAACTAAATCGCTCAATTCACACTACATAGCTTGGTCAATGCTATCACTATGATCTCGATATAAGCTAAGTCACTTGGTTAACTTTGAGTATCTCAATTAACACTAGACTTGCATCACATCAACTACAAACTTGTTAAGGACTACATAAGTTAGTTTGCACTGATAAACTCAACATACACTAAGATGCTTGGTTTACACTACTGATCAATAACTTTGTATTAACTGCTTGATGCAAACTAAAATCTATCCAAGGGACTTGATAGACACTTTAGAACTCTGTAGCAACTGAGATTCTTGTTTAATAGCATTAACTATACAATATTCTTGTTAGATAGATACAATATAAATAAGTGTATGTCACTAATAACAAACATGATTGTAATGTCAACAACATCTGCCATTGATGTTGAAGGGGGAGCATTGTATGATTATTTAGAGGAAAATTGTATGGATGTAAATGTATATGTAAGGGGGAGCTTATGTATGTATCAATGTAAAGGAGTGATAAGGAAAATAATGATCCATCAAAACATGAATAAAATTGTTATATTTTGAAGGCAATTTGTGTATAGTTATTTTATATGTTTTCATCATGTATGACATCATTTTGAGACTTAGTCATTTTTCCCAAATATTGTCATCAATGCCAAAGGGGGAGAGTGCTGGAAATATGGTCAGTTAGATATCTTTATAGTTGTCATTTATGGCAGCATATACTTAGTATTTCACTTATGTATTCAGAGATAGAAAGTTGTCTCAATATTAGATAGTTTGTAGTAGTACAATGAATAGATCTTAATAGTATAGATGATGCATAAAGATTTTGTTTATGTGTAGTTAAGGAAAGATTTGTGACACCTTTTTTATGATGTGTATTATTTTGCATGAGTGTTTTAGTGCTCAAAATTGTAGCTCAAATTTTGAGCACAATTAAAGAAATTAAGCCCTATAGATGCTTTTTGATGAGATTGTACCTAGCTGTACCTTTGAGCCCCATGAGGTATTTAATACTTCTAGCACCTTTCATTTAGTGTTTCTACCTATTCCATGAAATTAAAATGTCATTTTGAGCCACTATGTGAAGTCTTGTTTTGAGCCAATTCCAAATCTACATTTTCACCTGTGTCAAACAACGATAGGAGGCTATGTTTGCATCTGAATATCTCGCACCCAGTTATGTGTCATGACTTGCCACTTTGGGAGAATCTAGTGCCCATTATAGAGAACCTATGTTTCAGATTTTGTGTCATTTTAAATCCATTTGACTAGGTTTTCAATCCCTCAAAGTTGGTAGTTTATTGTTTTCATGCTGATGCACATTGCTTATATTTCTGGGAAGCCATGTTTGACTTGCAATAACTTTTACCTAGTTGACCAAAATGTTGAAATTCCTTTTGCATTTCATTTTAGAGGTTAGAGACTTGTTATGTTTCAAGTTTCAGATTACGAAAAATCCATTTGATATGTTTTGGAACGTGATTCCAAATGGAATTTCTATCTTTTTACTGGTGTCATAAAGTGCAAATTTGTCAGGACCCTTGGTCATGATGTTATAGCTCAAAACCCATGATAGGTGAGATTAAATGGATTATACCAATATGTTATCCTCCAAAAACACTTTAAGTGTGCCAAGTTTCAAGTCTTGATGAATCCATTTGCACACTTTTTTAGGTTCATTCCATTTGCAAAAATTGCTTTCTGCCATGGTTTCCCATTTAAAAAATTCAAGTAGTCTACTTTGACTGCTCGCCATTTGCGCCCCATGATTCTTCATGATCCCAAATCACATATTTATACTCTCCTTGTGATAGAGAATTAAAATCCCTATTTCTGTCCCCCTAAGTATCAGTTTACCTAGTTTTCAAAGCCGAATCTGAATGCAATTTATTGTTTTCTGATGTGTTTACTTATAGGTAATTCTGAGAGTTCAACTTTGAAAACGAATATCTTTTGACCTTGATTTTTTCATGAGATGAGATTCAATAGGATGCAAGTATGCAGGACAAAGAATTAGTGTGCCAGTTTTCAGAGCCCGGTTAGAGGTTTGGGTTAGTTTTTAATGCCAGTTAGTGGACCTCCTGGCGCAAAGTTGACAATTTGCAAAAAAGTGATAAAATAAGGTTTTAATGTTTATTCAGTGCTCAAATTTTGATTTTGGTCAATTAAGAGTGATCAATAGGTTACTTTGCAATGTCAGTTGTCTAGAAACGAATTTTTTTTTAGCCAGACCCACTTTGGGGCCGATTGTTTCCACCAAACCAATATGATTCCATGCATGGCGAGGTTATGTTGAAGGTTTTAGGGATTGAATTCATTGAGGATGTCAATAAGCTTACACCTTCATTTGAGATCTGAAGAATATATATGGAGATTATGAATTCAAATCAATGATACTATAAATTATAGAGGAGCATGGCCAATCAGTAATACAACAATGAGAGATGTTCGATAGTAATAGGATGGTGTGCTTCACATATCAAATAGAAATACTTCCTACATGATAAAAACATGATTAGCACCCGAAGTCAATTTGGAGAATTAAGTAAGGAGGTAACTTTTGAAATGAGCCATGATATAAATCTAAGGTGGGGAAGCTATTTGGAGTAGCTAGCAGTGATATTGTTTAGTGTTCGTAGTTATGGAAGAAGCCTCAGAACAAAGAATGGGGAAGCCAACTTAAAACATGGAAGAATGCAGTGTAATGAAGGAGCAATCCATATTGGAGAAGCTTTGTGTGAAAAGAGAAAAGACACCAAATAAGGTAGTCCGTAGCATGTTTAAAGGCAATAAACCATCTACTAAGAAAGTAACTCATAGGTTAAAATGAGTGAAGAAGTATAGTTAAGAGGGATAGCATAAGCATGGACCCCCATGTTTAAAAGTAGGCAGCTGGCCAAAGAACACATAGTATAAGAGAATAAAGATGAATAGAAGGAAACCCACGTACAACCAACAAAGACCTGGTGCAAAAAACAAAGTCGTTGAAAGAATGAAAAGAAACCAATCTTCAAACAAAGCAAGTCTACACCATTCATTTGCAGATCATGTGAGATGTTTGAGCCTCAAATTAAAGGACATGCTGGCCAGTATGTAATAAAGATGCAGTCCACATGCATCAAGGAAGCCATAGACCTCCAAGCAAGGTCTTACACATAAAAAGAGATCCAAACCATTGAAAAGAATAACCCACAGCTATAAAAAATAGAGTATGTTGCCACATGCAAGAAGAGAGCCTATGATAAAGCATGAAGGCATGAAATTTAAGTGAAAACTGTAGTCAAGGAAGACCGTGCTAAGAAAGTCAAAGAAAGCCATAGGTCAGAGCAATCCACATCCAAATGGGGAGGCATTTTTAAAGGAAAATTGAGAAAGGAAATCACAGTCAAGGCATGAGAAAACATGGAAGGAGCCACCAGTTTATAAGGAAGAGGCTGTGACAGTTAAAGAAAGAAATTGTGGCATTAAAAAATAAATCCCATGCATAAAGCAAGGAGAACCACGCGTAGGGAGGAGAGGCACCATAAAAACTAGGCATAGGAGAATGCAAGCTCCATGCAAAGAAACAAAGTCGTAGGGGAGAGGAGGTTTGAGAAAATACCATTATCCCACATTCATCGTGAGATGGTATTTTTGGTTTTTTAAAAACTAAAAGAAGCAAAATGAATTGTGTCTTAAGGGACACACACTTTTAAAAGGGCAAGTGCATGTAGGTAGGCTCATGGTCAACCAGATGGACTTTGTCAAAGGTCAAATTTTGAACGGACCTGTAGTTTGAGGTCGCCCAAAAAAATGGAGACTTCCAATGGTCGCCATGTCACCACTAGAAAATGGTGACAAATTTTGGCAAGCATCATGGCGACTTGCCAGAAAATCAAATAATCTAGCCTAGAAATCCAAGTTTGAGGTCGCCCAAAAAAATGGAGACTTCCAATGGTCGCCATGTCCCCACTAGAAAATGGTGACAAATTTCGGCAAGCATCATGGCGACTTGCCAGAAAATCAAATAATCTAGCCTAGAAATCCAAAGCTCTGACAAAGACTGAAGTGTAGTGATCAAGATGAAATGATAATGACATGGCAATGATGTAGAGTTTCTAAACAACCACAAGGTGCCAGATGGCATGAATTCCAAGGCAAGCTATGAAGTGGCAAGTAAATCTCAAAGCCACACCAAATCGTGCCGCATGGTAGATCTGATAGTTCTCGTGATGTTGCTAAAGAAAAGTTGCAAGGGAGATAACATTACGACATGGTGATGCTGACATGTTGCGATGAGATGGCAATGATGTGGCACCCAAGTGGTAGAGATAGATGACCAAGCATAGGAAAGAAACAATCATATGTTGACATGTGGCAAGCTTGGTCAAACCTAGTTTGACCCCAAATTTGAAGGCAGAGGAAAAAATAAAATCTCTTTAAATGCCAAATTTTAAATGCTTGCACGTTTAGAAGTTTTTTAAATTCAAAAGGTTTTAATAATAAAGTTGAAACTTTAGAACATTTTAAATTTTTGAATTTTAAAATTGCAAGCCAGAGTTTTGTACCAAGGGGTGATTTTCAAATTGAGATTTTAGAGGTTTCTAGAAGGCTAATATAGTGATCCAATATACCACTGGAACTGGGAAGAGATGAACTTTGCAAATATGAGGTCAGATCATGCACATGTGTTCATTGGTTCAGCTATAAGCCAATTTGTGATTCCCAAGGCCTTCTTAGTGGAATGAGTAGTTTTCACCATTGAGCATTAGAAATTTTTAAAGGGTAGATTTGAAGACCTTTTGAAGCTTGAATGTAGTAAAAATAAGTTGGAAAAGATTATATTGCATTCTAAAGGCCAGTTAACTGATTTTCACTTTTTACGTTGAGTTCAATTTGAGATCAAAAATTAGTTAGTTTTCCAATCAAATATCTGATCAAATATCTGAATCATTTGATGTCTTTGGGAGACAAGTTGATCAATGATTTGATTCACCCATGGAAGAGAGAGATTAGAGAGTCTTTTCTTCGCAAAGAGAGGAAATTTCAAGTGGACACATGTCAGCTGCAGAGCAGATCCAAGAATTCCTTCTTCCTATATCTTTCTCTTTCTCCTTCTCTATAGAGTTTCCTATTTTTTGGAGAAAATTTGCACATTACTATGATACCAGGGTTTTGGTTCTAGTCTTGATGTATTTCCAATATGGAGACACCATTCTTCTAGCATAATTCTCTTGTATGAACAACATTAGGAAGGATTATACAAATAGTTAAGATCTATTAGGTTTTTGTGTGTTTTCATTTCATGCATATGAATGTATTATTTCAAGGAAATTAATACAAAGAATAGAAAATGATTGAGTTTCACCTTGAATCTTGAATCCTTTATCAGTGATCTTCAGTGTTTTATAATCTTTGAACAGAGAGCTTAGGTTGTAGTTATGGTCCCTTAAGGTTGTATGTTGTTTCATTGTTGCTTATAACTCAAGGGGTTATGTAAATGCTTTAGAAAAATCAATAGGGTTGTAAGCTTACTAACGGGGATATCATGTAAGAATGAGATTTAGACTAAACATTGATGTTTACTTTAAAGTTAAATGGATAGATCAAGTATCTGAAGATATGAATATGTCTCAGATATCCATATGTGTGTTTTTGATTCATGGAATTGCCCAATGTTTAAGGCACTAATTAGTTATAGGATCATTAGGTCTTCTTGCTACATATTTGAGGTTTTTTTGAATCAACATTCTTAATCAAATGTGTTTTCCCCTGTCATGTTGAAGAGCTAGAACAACATGCCCTCACTCAGCTTATGAACTCCATGGTTTTGCATTTAGCTACTATAGGTTTATGTCATTTCATAAGCCATTAGGATATACAAGGGTCTTTTATCTACTTTAATAGATTCACAAATATGTTTTGCATTGGTACCATATCAATTCAATCTAAGGTCTACCCGCCTACGTGCTGCAGAACTTAAAGTGAAGAAGGGTCAAGCCTTATAATTGGCCCAGTGTTTGAAATGGCATGTTCAAAATGGGAGTTAGCTGCCCCTAGATGTGTCCTATTCTCATCGAGGTGATTTTAAAACACTAATAGAGTGTACAGTTAGTATGGTGTAAGTTAAAGTAAGTTTATTTGTGTTGGTATTTAACAGTGCAAAACTAATCTTAGTAGAAAATAAAGTTGCAAGGCTTTAGGAATTATTTTTATTTCAAAATAATTACTAAGTCATGATAAGTCAACTATTTGTATATTATTTTATATTATTTCAAGCCTGTGAAGAAATAGAAGCTAACCGACAAATAATTTTTGAATGCGCAAGATATAAGTAAAGATCTTATATTTGGCAAATAGTGGAGAAAGTGAGTTGTGCAGTGAATGTGTGTGATGCACAAATTTTGCAGAAGTTGTATGATTATATGTGACATGAAAACTATTGTAACAACCTTCTATGAGACTCATGTGATGTGAAATCTAATGTAAGATCAGAGAAACTACGAGTTACAACAACAAAGAAAGTATATATATCTATCTTGTGAAGGAACTGAATTGTATAATTTTATGTTAGGGTAGTGGGCTCTTCTTGAATAGATTATAATTGATCTACCAACTCCTAATAGGGTTGTAGCAACTCCTAATAGGGTTAAAGCTTCTAAAAAGGCCTAGTCTTCTAACAAAGGACTCAAGACACTATATGTACTTCATAGACTCCTAACAAGGTCAATATCATTTACATGATCCTAATGTTTAGTGAGACATCTGGTGGGTATCATCCCCGCTAAAGTTTTCCCTTGACCAGTATTTTACTAATTAAGAAACAATGTTATTATAAGTGCTCTATGTGTATTATTATATTTACCATTCAACATCGTTGGTTTACTTTAATATGTAAGTTATAAAGCAATTAACAAAATTTAGTTGTGGGAAAAAGTTTTTATAATACTGATTCACCCCCTCCTCTCAATATTATCTATTTCTAAAAGTTAGGACTTTACTTTCTTATGCTACATATAAAGGATTTAATGTATATCAGATGGATGTAAAATCTACATTTTTGAATGGAATTCTTGATAAAGAATTTTACATAGAGAAACCTAAAGGTTTTGTATATGCAAGAAGAAAGGATATGGTTTTTAAACTGCACAAAGGATTGAATGGTCTCAAACAAGCTCCCAGATCTGGGCATTAAAGACATCATAATTACTTGATGAAGATTGGTTTTCAAAGAACAAATGATAAAAACAAATTATGCATCAAAGAAGGACAAAACAAGAAGATTGTATTGGTAGAAATCTTTGTGGATGATACATTGTTTATGAGAAATGATGATTTGTGCAAAAAATTTAGAAGAAATGAGTAAGGAATTTGAGATGTTAATATTTGGAGAAATAAAATTCTTTGTTGGCTAGCAGATTTAACAAAAGAAATATGGTATCTACATTACTCAATGTAAATATAGCAAGGAAATACTAAAGAAGTTTGGAATGGAGGATTCAAGACTAGTTGGAGCACCTATGTCTAATGGACATAAGCTTTCTAGAAATCATTATACCAATGAGATAGATTAGACCATATATAGATCAATGATTAGAAAACCTCAATATGTAGTACATACTAGGCCTAATATTGCTCTTGTATTTGGTATGGTGGTAATATTTTCAACTAATTCTAAAGAAAATCATACAAAATAAATAAAGAGAACCATGAGGTATCTTAAGCGTACTAAATATTATGGATTATGGTACAATAAACCAAAGTGACTACAAGTAGGTCTTTGATTCTTTTGAGCTCCTTGCTTAGATGATTCACCTTCTTTTGTATATTCAATTCCTACTTTTCTCTTTTGCTTGTAATGAATTTTCCAATTTGATTGATTCGTGTTTGCTTGAGATTTCATCATCCTCTCATTGATTTATCTTTCACTATTTAGATCATTCTAAAAAATTTCATTCTTTGATCTTAGATTCATGATTTCTTCATTTGCATTGGTGTGTTGATCAATGAAGTCTTCTTGCTAAAGGGATAGGTGCTGAATCTCATTGTTCTTTCTTTCTATCACTTCTCTTATCTTTTTTTTCTCTTCCATAACTTCACACAATCTAATTGATTGAATTTCTTACTCTCTTCTTAGTTTGTATACTTCTGATTGAAGAGTACTATTCTTTTCAAATAATTCTTTGACTACTTCATCAGCTCCATCTGAATTGCTTAAATGGATGTCTTTAATTCTTTCTTTAGTGTAATATTGATCATTCATCTAGATTTCAATATTTTTTCTTCTTTTTAGGGATTGAGAGAGTTTCTATTTTACTTTCTTGAGTTGTCCAATAGCTAACTCAAAATCTAGCTTCCCATTGTCAATAGCCTTGTCAAGTCTGAATACCTCCATTGCTTTTGATCTTTTCTCAAGCTATTAAACTTTTCTCTAAGAACCAAAAAGCTTTGATACCAATTTTTGGAAATATTATGATAGGATAAATTACTCATGAGGGAGGGGTGAATCAATAAATTATCAAACTTAATATTTCAATAAAAATTAATCCTTCATGTATATTCTGATCTAATTGCATGCATGAGAAACTAAAAACATTAAAGCATACATAACATTTTTGACACACAATTTGGTGACCTAGAACCCTTCCAAATAGAAAGTAAAATTTGGGTGACCCACAAGATTTAGTACTATAGTATAAAGTTGTCCTATTAAGGCTTACAATGATCACTTTAGATGATCCGCCCTATTGGGAGCCATATGGACTACTAGGTCCAGCTTGCAAAATGATTTACAAACATAAAATGAAGTATGCACTCGGTAAAGAGATTCACATAAAAATATTAGGTCTACCTTGTTAAAGGATTTGATTGATCCACCTATTACAATGAAGCAATATGTGATCTCTAAACTATAACTTGGTTTGTTGAATGATATTCCTCTAAGTGTAAAAATCACCTTATTGTGATAGATAAATATTTGTTGCTCCTTATATTACTATAGCCTTTTTAATTCACTCTTCTACTCTTCTTTGATTATTACATTACTTGGTAGATGTATAAGCTCAATCCATAGTGATAACTTTGAAGTAGTCTTGAACTCGGTCTGCACTAGTGACTTGGCAGATACTATAAAACACTGCATATAAACTGAATCACTCAATTCACACTACATAGCTTCATCAATGCTATCAGTTTGAGCTTGATATAAGCTAAGTCACTTGGCTAACACTGATTATCTTGATTGACACTAGACTTGCATCACATCAACTACAAACTAGTTAATGACTACATAACTTAGTTTACACTAATAAACTTTGCATGCACTGAGATTCTTGGTTTACACTACTGATCAATAACCTTGTAGTAACTGTTTGACACTAACTAAAATCTATCCAAGGGAATTGATAGTAATTTTAGAATAGGGGAGCAACTGAGATTCTTGGTTAAAACTATTAACTATACAATATTCTCGGTAGATATGTACAATCTAAATAAGTGTATGCCACTAATAACAAACATGATTGTAATGTCAACATCATTCGCCATTGATTTCAAAGAGGGAGTATTGTATTATTATGTAAAGGAAAATTGTATAGATGTAAATTTATATGTAAGGGGGAGCTTATGTATGTATCAATGTAAAGGATTGATAAGGAATGTAATGATCCATCAAAACATGAATAAAGTTGTTATATTTTGAAGGCAATTTGTGTGTAGTTATTTTATATGTTTTCGTCATGTATGACATCATTTTGAGACTTAGTATTTTTTACCAAATATTGTCATCAATGCCAAAGGGGGAGAGTGTTGGAAATATGGTCAATTAGATGTCTTGATAGTTGTCATTTATGGCAACATATACTTAGCCTTTCACTTATGTATTCAGAGATAGAAAATCTTCTCAATATTAGATAGTTTGTAGAAGTACAATGAATAGATCTTAATAGTATAGATGATGTATAGAGAGTTTCTTTATGTGTAGTTGAGGAAATATTTGTGACACCTTTTTTTATCATGTGTATTAGTTTGCATGAGTGCACAATCAGCATGGCGTAAGTTACAATAAGTTTATTTGTGTTGGTATTTAACAATGCAGAACTGATCTTAGTAGAAAATATTGTTGTATGGCTTTAGGAATTATTTTTATTTCAAAATAATTACTAAGTAATGATAAGTCAACTATGTGGATATTATTTTATATTATTTCAAGTCTGTGAAGACATTGAAGCTAACTGAGAAATAATTTTTGAATGTGCAAGATATAAGTAATGATCTTATTTTTGGCAAATAGTGGAGAAAGTGAGTTGTGCAGTGAATGTGTGTGATGCAAAAATATTGTGGAAGTTTTATGATCATATGTGACATGAAAAATATTTTAAAAACCTTGTATAAGACTCATGTGATGTGAAATCTAATGTAAGATTAGAGAAAGTGCGAGTTACAACAACAAAGTAAGTATATATATCTATGTTGTGAAGGAACTGAATTGTATAGTTTTATGTTAGGGTAGTGGGCTCTTCTTGAATAGATTGTAATTGATCTACCAACTCCTAATAGGGTTGTAGAAACTCCTAATAGTATTAAGGCTTCTAACAAGGCCTAGTATTCTAACAAAGGACTCGAGACACTATATGTACTTCATAGACTCCTAACAAGGTCAATATCATTTACATGATCCTAATGTTTAGTGAGGCATCTAGTGGGTATCATCCCCGGTAAAGTTTTCCCTTGGCCAACATTTTCTTGGTTAACAAATAATGTTATTATAAGTGCTCTATGTGTATGATTATTTTTACTATTCAACATTGTTCGTTTACTTTAATATGCAAGTTATAAAGAAATTAACAAAATTTAGTTGTGGGACAAAGTTTTTCTAATACTCATTCAACCCCTCCTTTTAGTATTATCTATTTTTAAGAGTTAGGACCTTACTTTCTTATGCTACATATAAAGGATTTAATTTATATCAGATGGATGTGAAATCTACATTCTTCAATGGAATTCTTGATAAAGAATTTTACATAGAGAAACCTAAAGGTTTTGTATTTCCAAGAAAAAAGGATACGGTTTTTAAACTACACAAGGGATTGTATGTTCTCAAAAAAGCTCCTAGATCTGAGCATTAAACACATCATAATTGCTTGATGAAGATTGGTTTTCAAAGAACAAATGATAACAACAACTTATGCATCAAAGAAGGATCAAACAAGAAGATTGTATTAGTAGAAATGTTTGTGGATGATACATTGTTTGATAGAAATGATTATTTGTGAAAAATTTTCAAAAGAAATGAGTAAGGAATTTGAGATGTCAATATTTGGAGAAATAAAATTCTTTCTTAGCTAGTAGATTTAAGAAAATAGATATGGTATCTACATTACTCAATGTAAATATATCAAGGAAATACTAAAGAAGTTTGGAATGGAGGATTCAAGACCAGTTGGAACACCTATGTCTAATGGACATAAGCTTTCTAAAAATGATTATTCCAATGTGATAGATCAAACCATATATAGATCAATGATTGGAAAACTTCAATATGTAGTACATACTAGGCGTAATATTGCTCTTGTATTTGGTATGGTGGTAATATTTTCAACTAATCCTGAAGAAAATCATATGAAATAAATAAAGAGAACCATGAGGTATCATAAGGGTACTGAAGATGATGGATTATGGTACAATAAAGGAGGCAACTTGGATCTGAAAGCCTTCATTGATGTAGATTAGACAGGAAGTTTTGATGATAGGAAGAGCACTAGTAGTGGAGCATTCTTTCTTGGTAAGGGACTAGTATCTTGGATAAGTAAGAAGCAAAATTCTATTTTAATGTCTAAATCAAAGGTAGAGTATGTTGTAGTAGTAGTTAATTATTCCAATATTGTCTGGTTCAAACAACTATTGGTAGGTATGAAGATAGAGATCAAGGATCTAATTGTTATTTTTTGTAATAAGAAAAGTGCAATTAATATATCAAAGACTTCTGTGATGTGTACCACAACCAAGCATATTGCAATAAAATATCACTTTCTAAGATAATTGGTGCAAGAAAAAGAGGTGATAGTGGAATATGTGAATACTAAAGAATAAATTACAGACATATTCACCAAGCCATTACCTAAGGATGAATTTGTGTATCTAAGAAGCAAGCTAGGGATTATTCCACTATCTGAAGCTCACTAAATAAATTTTAGTGGTACATCAATTAGAGCATGTTGAAGATTAGTCTTGATGTAGTAATGAAAGGGAAGATTACATATGAGTTAGTACATTTGGTACATTAAAATTTGCTAAATACTCTCTTTGGCATAAGATGTCAAAGATGGAAAGTTTGTTATGTCATTCCACATAAATTTTATAAAAAAGGAAGAGTTTTGATATCATAAAAATTTTGTTTGAAGATGTCAAAGAGGAAGAACTTGATCATATATTAAAAAGGGAGAGTTTTCTATGAGAAGAAGATGTTGAAGATAGAGAAAAGGGGAGTTTATTGACAGAGGAAGAAATTGAAGTTAGAGGGAATTCACATTGATAGAGGGATTTATCATGGATGAAAATCATAATAGAACTAAGAATATTATTCTTACTATTATTTTTCTCTAAAAAATTCATTGTATTATGATATGATGTACTTCCATCAATGCCAAAGAGGGAGATTGTTAAAAATAATTGAGCAATTGTATTATCTTTGATGTTACACAAAATATTATATCTTTGGCAGTCAGTGTATGCTAAGCTCACTTGGGTGATGTAGATAGTTTCTTGGGTTCGTCAAGCATTAAATTTTTTTCCAAGTTTAGAAGAGAGTGTCTACCAATTTCACTCATGTATTGAATAGAAGTTCATAAAAGTTGAATGTTTAATTGAGCTCACTCAGTTAACAAACAAGAGTTGGATGGAACTAGTGTTAACCAAAATCACTTGGTTAATAAAGGAAGTTTGCAAAAATATAGTGTTAACCAAGTTTGGTTGGTTAACAAAGGAAAATATTTTTAGTGTTAGTGTCTATTGAGAAGGGTTGGCTAACAAAGGATTTTTTTGTTTTTTCATATTGAGTTTAATGGATTTGTTTGTTGGTTCTAGGCAATTGAAGAGATAGGAATATTCATCCTAACTTGACAATGTATATGCTATGAGTATAATGTCAAGTTGAGGATTGAAAAAATGTAAGAATGTGTAGAAGATATAAAGATGCTTAGAAGAAGAAAATAAGAAGGATAAGAAAAATATCCTTTTGGACCTACAAAGATACATTTGATCATGGAGGATCAAGTACAAAAGTTATAATTGAGATCTAAAATTAGAAAAGATAAGTTTGCATCAGCAATCAGGTCATATCATTGTTATTCTCTAACCATTATAGTAGTATACTAAATTTTCTAATAGAGTTGGATTAACAACTATTTGTAAATCCTCTAACAAGGTGGCATTTCTAGATCAAAATGTCTAAAGACCTCTAACAAGGCCATTCCTAACAAGGTGATTAAATCCTCTAATAGGGTCACACCTAACAGTATATTTTGTAACCTTTAACATGGTTGTCTCCTAACAGGGCTCACTTTAGAAGAGTGAAAAAGGAGAACTAGTTCCAATTCCTGATTTTTCCCAAATTAGGATTCCATGTTAAATCTTGGTGTCACTTGTGTTCATGTTATTTATTTTATGTTGATGCAATTAAGTTAATTAAGGTTAATCACAATTAACATCTTAAGATCTGCATGTTCATTATTTGATGAGTTACAACATATTGCATGTGCTAACTTAGTTCCTATGTGTTAATCAATTAACAAAAACTTCAACAGAGTTTATGTTTTGTACTGATGTCTAAGAGATCTAGGATTTATTTTTGTGGTAATTAATTCACCCCTCCCCTCTTAATTACTCCTCTTATATTTTCAACATTTGCACACTTGACAAGAATGTTTTTAACCAGTTCAATCCAACCTAGGGTTTCATTTTCTTTTTCTTTTCTCATCATAGGTAAATCAACCTAATACATTTTCCTTGGAAGTCCCTTGGCATGTACAAAATGTAGGTTAAATTTTTTGTCTCCAAAAGCTTGTGCTAGGATTTCAAGTTACCACACCTCACATGCTTGATTTAACTCTAAGGTAATCAATTCATGAATCAGACAATGATAGAATGACCTAATATCATGAATGAAGGATTTGGAGGGATTTTTGATTGTGCTTTGACTAGGGTAAGGTCCTCCACAATCGCTAGACATAGTTGAAACAAAGAGGTTTTGCATTCAACACCTTTGACCAACATCTCATAACCTTTCTTCACTTTGTTTTTAGATGAAGATACCATTAACACATCATACTTTAGACAACTCAATGACAACCTATCCAAATTGAGATATGATGTCTTCTTCTAAATCATAGTTCCAACTCATTGACCTAGTTGTCAATATTTTCATGACTTTGACTTGTGTTCTCTGGAGATTTCCTTATCCATTGCTATGTTATTTGAATTTTTATATTATCATCCTTTTCTTTCTTTTCATCTTCAAATTTTCCTTAGTTCTTACAATTTCTAGGTAGATTCCGAAGTTCTATGCATATGAAACATCTATTTGTAGGGGCTCTTTTCCTCATGTGAGTTCTTATGAAATTTTCTCCAATGTGTCCATACTCACCTAAAGAGTGACATCTTCACCATGTGTTGTAATCCTAACCAAATATAACATTGATAATTTTTTCTATTGGGTTCCATTTCTTGGTCTTGCAATGTAAAAATTTGTGCCCTTATTTATTGCAATTGAAGCACTTTCCTTCAAACTTGGTTTTCCATGTGCATTCGCTTTCACTATTTCCATGTTTGTTACAACCATAACATTTTTCATTAAATTTTTATTTACAATTTCTCCAACACTTATTTGATGTACTTCCTATTTTTCTATAATGATTATATGTAAGCCTTTTTTTTCTTTTGAGCTCTTTGTTGAGATGATTCACCTTCATCAGTATAGCCTAATCTTTCTTTTCCTTTGTGTCTAAATTGATTTGGCTCATTCAATTTATTCATGCTTTCTTGAGATTTCATCATCCTTTCATTGGTTTTCCTTTCAATGCTAAGATCATTATATAATCTTTCATTGTCTATCCTTAAGTTGATAAGTTATTGATTTGCACAATTGAGTTGATTTACCAAATCTTCTTGTTGAAGGGATAGGTTCTAAATTTCATAATCCTTTTCTTATATCCTTTTAGTTATCTAAATTGACTAAAGTTCTTACTCTCTTTTTAGTTTTTTTAATTTATCATATAGAGTGATATTTTTCTTAAGTAGTTCTTTGATTGCTACATCAACTTCATCTAAACTTTTGTCTTGGAAAATATGTTCAATTCTCTCTTTTGAGTAGCAATTTTCATTCATTTGTAGTGCTAGTTCATTTTTTATGTGTAAGGATTGAAAGCATTTTGTTAGAGTAAATAATTAATTAATTATTTATTCTATTTATTTAAGCGTACTTAGGTTAATGCATTTATTTAATATTTAGTATTTAATGCATGTAGTGATGAGTTGTTGACAACATAGGAGTTTGTTCCCTTCTAGCATGTTCCACCTTTTTGTGGAAGTGTGCTTAGTTGTCAACCTTATCTTCTACCTCTTTCTAGCTTGTTCTACAAGCTTCCATGAGGCCTTTATATTCAGGCTCTCTTTTTTTTTTTATCACATCTCATTCTATTGTAAATACAATTTCATTGTTCTGCATTATTTCTCTCTCATGTCCGTTTAGGGTTTTTCTAAGCTCCACCTCTTCCTTCTTGGTTTCCCTTTGATAGGTTATTTCGCATGTAGGTGATCTTGGAAACTACAAAGTTGGATTTCATCAACTCTTACATGGTATCTGAGCCTCCCTACTACTGCTTCATTGAAGTATTTTTGAAGCCGTGATTCAGAGACACAAACCCTAGTTTGTTTGTGCTTTTTTCTTCAAATTGAGGGGAGAGTGATTTTTTAGAGAACTTTAGGCCCAAAAAAACTCTGTCATTAGATCCGAAAGTTTCTTTTCAGTCAAGATCCATATAAAAATTTTTGATTTTGGAGACAGGGCTCTGCGAGGAAAAAAAATTTAGCCCTAGTTGTGGCCATACAGATTGTATGGATTTTTTGAATGATTTTTTTTTTTTTTTAAAGGGTCATAGAGTGCAACACTGCGGCACCGCCTAGTGGCAAGCATGGGGCTTCCCACACTCTACCCATGCCTCTCCAATGTTGGTGGCTTTGCTCACTCCCTCCAGCAGCTCAACCTCAAACTTTACTTTGGTGACTCCATCTCCCTCTAGTGGCTCAGCCACTATTCGGTGCTCCGCCTGACAACCTCTACTTTGCCCATCGTCCACCAGTTTGAACACTTAGCTACCTACATTAGAATTTTTTGCACAGTCAGCGAACCTGTCAATGCCACATTGGATTTTTGAACCTAGTTAGTAGCGTGACTTTACTTTTGACACAGTCAACAAACACTCAACAGTTCAACAATTGACACATGGCATGGGTGCCACATGGACCTTGCCATGTCATTTGCTTTTCCATGTGGTTACCACATGGACTGACCACATAGACTATCACATGGCTTCTTTTTTGCCTTGATAGGTTGCAGGCTATCAAACTTAAGGCTATGTTCTGCTGATGTCAGGATGACATCACTACATCATCCACCTCTTGCACCTCGCCAAGGTCTTTTTTGACCTACCTTTGGTTTTTTTGCCATAACTTGAGCATACAGAGGTATTTTTCTAGTCCGAAAGAAGAACTAAAGAGTTGGTTCAGAGACAGATATTAGTGTAGGTATTTTGCAAGTTTTGACATAGTTTTGTTGCCCATTTTTTCAGTTGAAGTCCAAAGTTGTGTTTTTGACTCTGACATGCATATCTTTTGCATCCCATGTCAGTTTTTTGAAAACTTTATATTTTTAGAAAGCTGGTTTTGTAACCATTTTAGAAAGGTTGTCTTGTTCGTTAGGTTTTGGCCCATGCTCTTTCTATCATGTTTTTGGCATTTTTTTCTCTATGATGGATATCTTGGGTGTTTTAGGTCCGAGGATTATTTTCCTGGCATGGTTTCTTTTTTTTTTGACTATCCTATTTTTAGTGTCAGCTTTTTTCCTATTCTGATCATTGAAGACATTATTTGTAATCTCTTTTGTATATGGACTGAGATAAAGTGTCACTTTTGCATTTTGGATTCATGAACGTTGTTTTTTGAGACAATTGTACATGCACTATTTTTATAAAGCACCATGGGGGAATAGTTGTTTGCTATTTTAGGTCTTCTTCCTTTGTCAAGTGAGTGTCCCTTCCATGACATTAGCCCCATCCAGCATTGTTGTGACCATGTCTTTATAGGTGTTTGCACCTCTTCCTCTCTCGTCATTCTTGGTTCTGTTTGCAAGGGATTTTGGTCCACCTTCTTAGTTAACTATCATCTCACCCCATCTGTATTAGGGGGGGTTTAGCTATTGTTCTAATGCATTTTTAGTTTGATGGTTCGATAGTGTGAACTATGTATTTAGTGGTTGATCTTATATATGAGGCAATTGTAGTGGTTGGCTACCTATGCATTTTGATGAGATGGATCATCTACCATATAGACACACTCAGTTCATGCCTTCTTCTTCCATGGAGGTTCTTTAGATTAGAAATTTCTTTCTGATGGTAGATTTTTTGGCTTCTTCATGCTTTAGTGATTCTCTTCATGATCACTCCTTGTTGCTATTTTAGGGGACATTCCCCTAGTTGAAGGCTTCTTCAGTTCTTCACTAGGTTCTTACCTCTTTTTGGGGGAGGGCTTTTCCCATGTGATTTTCTCTCTTTCCTCATTTTTAGAGGTTGCATCTCTTTGCATTATACATGGGTACCTAACATGGCCTCATTGCTGGGACCCATTCTACATTTCATCTTAGTTTTTGTGAGCTTAAGGCATTCCCCTAAGTTGCACTTAAGGGGGGGTGTTAGAGTAATTAATTAATTAATTATTATATTTACTTAAGATTACTTAGGTTAATGCATTTATTTAATATTTAGTATTTAATGCATGTAGTGATGAGTTGTTGACAACATGGGAGTTTGTTCCCTTCTAGCATGTTCCACCTTTCTGTAGAAGTGTGCTTGGTTGTCAATCTTATCTTCTACCTCTTTCTAGCTAGTTCTACAAGCTTTCATGAGGCCTTTATATTTAGGCTCTCTTTCTATGTTTTCACATCTCATTCCATTGTAAATACAATTTCATTGTTCTATATTATTTCTCTCTCATGTCCATTCAGGGTTTTACCAAGCTCCACCTCTTCCTTCTTGGTTTCCCTTCGATAGGTAATTTTGCATGTAGATGATCTTGGTGACTACAGAGTTGGATTTCATCAACTCCTACATGTTTCTCCTTCATTTTCTTGAATTGATCCATGGCCAATTATAGATCCAACTTTTTATTTTCAATAGCTTTCTCTAGCCTATACACTTCCATTGCCTCTAATATTTTCTTAACCCATTTTACTTCTAATGTGAGAACCAATGCTCTGATACCAATTTTTGGAAATGTAGTATAGACTAGGTGACTGAGAGGGGTGGGTACATTAGGAATCAAAAAAAATTATAGTTTAATTGATGAATTAATTGATCACAATATAGTTTGATCTAATTGCATGCATGAAAGACCAAAATAAATAAAAATTTCATAACACTTGTCACAATATTTGGTAACCTAGAAACCTTCCAAATAGAAAGTAAAAGTAGGGCAGTGATGATACCCACAACTTTATGATTGTAGTATAAAGTTAGCCCATTAATGGTTACAATTGATCACTTCTAGTGATCTTCACTATTAGGATAAATAACGACCTCTAGGTACACCTGGTAAAAGTACTAATACAATACAATTAAGTATGCACTTAATTAGGAGATTTTTTGTAGGATTGTTAAGTCCACTTTGTTAAAAGATTTGACTAATTCACATGTTAGGATGAATAAGATTGCTTTGATGTAAGCTAATCACCTTGCTATGATGGATAAGACTTTATTTTTCCTTATACTACTTGTAGCCTTCTTCTAATTCGTACTCATAGTTCTTCTTAATTTTTGTAATTTATCTTTGGATTACACAAAATATAATACATATATACCAATCCAATTAATTTCCTTTAGAGTAATCTACAATACCCAAATCAATAATCTTCACCAAGTCATCTCATTGCTGAAACTCAAGTTTTGAAGACCACTTGTGTGATATTCAAACACTCGGAAACATTCTCAACTCAATGATCTCTTGCAGTCAATTGACACTACTGCATAGTCCACATTGATCACTTGGGAGTAATATAAAATTGGTTAGAACTAATGCTCAACAAACACTGAAGAACTTGGTAGACACTCAAGGACTCGATTGATAATACAACTTGATCAACACCACCTTCCTTCTACTTAGTTAAGATTACTAGCTTGGTAGACACTGATAGCTCAGTTAACACTTGATCCTACTTCATTTACACTATGAAGCTTAGTAGACTATGTGAAGCTTAGCTTTTACTACTTTTTGTTTATGTACATTGGTAGAGTTTGTGAAGCTTAACTTACAATACTTTATGCTCATGAAGCTCGGTACACTCTATAAAAAAAATAATAATAATTAAGTGTTTAGTCACTAACTAAAAAATTATTTGACCATAAGATTAACACTTTCTCTTTCCTAGACCATGTTGTGGAGTCCAAATTTAGTTGAACACTTTAATTTTCCCACCATAACTCGACTGTGGAACTGATCACAATGTGGAGCATTGGCCATGTGCATAGCATATCATTAAGGTATCCATCAATGTATATGGAATGAAGGAGGGAGAAGACTATAGAGTATGTCATTTACAACTCCATTGAAGAGGTTCAATCCATGCACTCTGAGAACTGACATTGTGGTATATGAAGGCAACATTTGTTTTATACATGGGGGATGAGAAACTTAGTATGGTCGGTACATTCTAGCCACACAAGAGAGAGAAATCCCTTTACTAGTTCACAAGAATTATTTCCATGTCTATAGTGGGAATTAGGAAATAAGAGTTGTATGATGGTCACATGTGGATTTTCTCAAAACTTATGCATAGATGGAAAGACCTGATTGCAAGAAAGAGCTTTGAGATCAATGAGTAAATTTTTCACTAATTAGCTTGGAATCAATGAGTTTAGTAGCTACTGCAAATGCCCATCTTTGTGGGTCACAAAGGTGATTTCATAATCTTTGAGAAGCTTAGTGAGGTTGGTAGAAGGTGCCTCACAACTTGGAGAGTTATTGTTCATACAAACTCCATGCAACATTTCCTTTTAAACCCAATCTACTAGTGTCCTTAGCCAGTGACATTTTTACAAAGTAGATAAACCATCTCTAATCCCCTTCTTTAGTTTTGTGTAAGATTTGTCATTTTATGTATAGGTGTACTCACTTGTAATGATTATCTAGCCTTTATAAATGTTTAGTATGACTGGGTCCTGCAAGCTATGAGGAATAGATAAACTCTTTTTGTTGGAAATATTCAAGATATAATAGGTTACTGAGAGGGGAGGGTTGAATCAGTAACAATAAATTTTTTAAGTCAACTATACACAACATTTACTCATCTATCCTGCTGCAAAAAAAAAAAACTATTAAATATTTAAACCATATATGCATAGAGATTTGGTGACCCAGAAACCTTCCAAAATAGAAAGTAAAACTGGGGTGGGGATGATACCCACAAAGCTTCATTACTGCAGTATGAAGTTGGCCGGTTAAGGCTTACAATGATCACTTCTGGTGATCTGCCCTATTAGGAGCACAGAGGATTGCTAGATCCACCTGGTTAGAGATTTGAAAAGATACTTTACAAGTATGCACTCTGTTAGGAGATTTGAATAAAGACGGTTAAGTCTACCATGTTAAAGGATTTACAAAAATGATTCACCTGTTAGGATGAACCAATAGATCAACTTACAATTTGATTAAGTTCTTTATTGTAGATCACCTTCTATGATTGATGAAATCATTTCCGCTCCTAGTAGACCTTGTTTAGTATACTTTTCTGTTGATGAATTTGCATATCATACCTTATGTCCCTCCCTTTTTGCAATATTCTATCTCTTGTGTATTCTTGAATGTGTCAATTGTATATATACCATTCTAATAATTATTCATGCAAGGTCGGCCAAAAATAAGTAAACAAAATATAACTGAGTCGGCAAAATAGTAAAATAAACTTGGGTTCTTCAGACAGACTTGATGACCTTCTAATACGCGGCATCCACTACGTTACTTGGCATCATCATGCACTCGATAGAGGTAGGGGCTCGATTCATACTAGTCATACAATGTTGCCTGGAACTCGGTAACCATTGGTGACTTGGTAGACATAGTGTCACTCGGTGGAAACTAACTTCTTCGATAACCTCTTGAGCTTGGTTATCACTGAGTGCTTCCTCACTCGGTTAATACTAAGTGCAACTTTACTCGGTTGACACTAAGTGCAACTTTACTCAGTTGACACTAAGTGCAACTTTACTCAGTTGACACTGTGTCTTTGATGCTCGGTTTGAACTATGTCTTCAGTTCTCGGTTTGAATTGTGTCTCTAGTGCTCGGTTTGAACTGTGTTGCCAGTGGTCGGTTTGAATTGTGTTGCCAGTGCTCGGTTTGAACTATGTCTCTAGTGCTCAGTTTGAACTATGTCTCCAATGCTCGGTTTGAACTGTGTTGCCAGTGCTTGGTTTGAACTGTGTTGCCAGTGCTCAGTTTGAATTGTGTCTCCAGTGCTCGATTTGAACTGTGTTACTTGGTGTTGTCACTAATGGCAAATAAATTTATGCCAACAATCTCCCCCTTTGGCATTAGTGACAAAAACAATGATGATTCAAATTTTATGTGCAAAAATAGACATACAGTTCTAAATTTTCAAAATTTCTCTTTGCAAGTCTTATTTACACATATTTTCCTTACATGTATCTCCCCCATACAATATGCACAGTATTTACAAGTCATTACACATATTTTCACAATTTTATCTTTTATCTCCTGGAGTGTGCTATCTCCCCCTTTTTGACAATAATGCCAAATTAAACAACATATATTTACACAGAGAGTCTAAAATGAGAGATAAACTTAGAATGTACCTTGAGAATAAGAGCCAATGTCTTATCCCAATTTTCTTGCAAAATTTTGCTGGTGGAGAGTGCTATTTGAACTTCTGTAGAGAGTTTAGTCATATGATCTACAATTGAGAAGTTTTTTTTCATGAATCAATGTTTTGGAATGGGCAATATGCTTCTGCATTGTGTCCATGACAGGAAGGATCATATTTTGGATGTCAATCAGAGTACACCTGATCCTTGCTTCCTCTCTCAATAATTCTGCCTATTTCTCTGACAAAAATCTTATTCTGAGATGATGGGATGAACTTGAACTGTGGTCAAGCTGCAACATTTGTGCATTGACCTTCATATCCTCATCAATTTTATTCAACTTTTCTTTGATTTCCTTAGTATACTCGGTAACATCACATAGTTTTCCAAAAAGTGAAGTTACATTATTAAAGGAATGTTCAAAATTACTCAAAATTGTAGATAGTTCTACCTGTTTTAATGCAATATGCTAAGCAATGTGCTCAAGCACCTTATTGTCAAATTTCTTCTCTGCCTTTTCAATCAATTTTTCTTGGCCATAGGTATCCTCATTGAATTTATAGACAACCTCTTCTAAATAAATCACAATGTGTTGAGTAGAATCTACTTCAACACATATAGCCTCTGTTAGAATATTCTTAGCACTTTCAATAATACTATATTCATGATCTCTCTCATACCTCAATTGTTTTTGTCTTGCCTTCTGATCTAATAGCTGACTGACCATTCTCATTTCATCAACTAATGGATTATCCAGATCTATCTTAGGAATAATAATTTACTTATCCAAGTCTATTTCCTCATACACTTCCTTGCTGGAAATCATGTATCTTTTTGCTTTTCCTGCAGTGACTTCACCTTTTTCCCTTTGAATCTGAAACAATAGTTGATGAGGCTGGACTGGCTGACAAAATTGGAATAGGACTAGCTAGAGGAAAACTGAGAGAAGAGCTAACAGTATCAAAAATTGATGTTCTTCCCAAGATTGATGTATAGGTTGGTATGGGAGAACTAACAGATGCAAAAATTGGAGCAAATGAAGTTGTCAAAATTGGAGTACTAATGGGTACACTTACTGTACACTCTGTAGTAGAAGTTGATATGCTTGATGAACTTACTGTTGTAGCTGATGATGCCTTGGTCAGTGAAGATGGTTGCAACTCAGTTAATGAAGTGGTAGACACTTGCATAGGTGGTGCCCGGAGCTGAGAGGAGACAGGTGAAGATTGGGCAATTGATGAAGCTATTGTGCACACAATCTCACTAGTAGAGGCTATCTCCGCAGTTGACGTAGCTGCTTTAGGTGGAGAGTGAGGAAGAGATGCAATGACTTTGGCTGCAATTTTTACAGGGTCATCTTCCTCCTTAGCTTGATCAGTTTCTTCTTCCTCCATTTCCTTGTCGTCTTCCTCTATTTCATCTTCCTTGAATTCTTCCTCAATATTTATCATCATTGAATGCAGATCCCCTAGAATATCTTTAATGTCATCATCATCACTGCTGTCATTGTCTTTGATTTCAACAATATCCTCAATGGATTTATGTAGATGATAGATATGTTTCCACATGTTTGTTGCATCATTGACAACATGCTCAATGTCTTTGATAAGTATCAAACAAGTGTGAAATCTAATCATCATATTACCTTCATGATCTTTCAGTTATTTCTTCACTTCTACATCACTGAGACTCAGTAGGAGAATTTTCAAGGTTTGCTCAAAGATATCTTTGACAGTTTTGGTTGCAATTTCCCATCTTGGTTGCAACCTCTCCAATAGCTCTTTGGGGATCTGAGAGGCAATCTCATCTGGAGAGTATTTCCATCTTCCCATTTTATTTAATACCAACTCCTCAATTTGCATTTTCTCCTGTTCTGTTCTTCTCTCAAACATCAATGCTTTGAAGTTTTTGAAGCTAGTACCTTCTTCTAATTGCTTCAACCTTGCCTCAAATGTGAGTGGAGGCTTGACAAATATAGGTTCCTTCTTCCCCTGTCTTGTTCTCCTGGAGAAGACTACAGTAGCTTTTTGTTTAGGTTTGGTGATAATCACCTTACCTTTCTTCCATTGAGGCTCCTCTTCTTTTTCTGACTTGGTTTCCTCTTCTTCTTCATCATCTTCTCCTTTCCCTTCAGTAATCATTAGAGGACCAAGTTCTGTTTTTAGCTTTGCAATCTTCCTCTTTCCTTTGCTAATGACCTGAGGGATTTTGATTGAAAGCTCAATTCTGGCTTTAGCTTCATCATAAGTTCCAAAGACTAGTCGCTTTGGGTCTACTGGTTCATTCACCAGTGCTTCTATGATATCTCTAGTTTCATCAATATTAACCTCATAAGGAAGAGGTTTCACCCATGAAACTCAGGGCCTGACTACCTGTATGTATATTTTATCACAATCTACCATAAAGCATACATCTTCTTTATATTCCTCAACCATTTTTGGTGGAATCTGAAACCTATTGTTCATTCTTTCCTTAAAATCTTCAAAGTAATTATCCAAAACACTGTCAAAATTTTCACCTAACTTTGCAATAAACTCATTTATTTGATAGAGAATGGGAATATCTTTTCTCCATACTACTGATCCTTTTGATGGAAAAGACTTTTGAACATAGAAAAATAAATAGATCAAAAGTGAACCGAATTTGCAAGAATTGTTCTTTGAAGTCCTTATGCTTTCCATATTTTTGTTGAATTGAGACAAAAGCAATTCAGACAGATCAAACTCAACATTCTTCTTTACTACCTTATATGCTAAATCTACTGCTTCACAAGGTACACTGTTTGGATGGCTGGAACTGTAAATTTTATGAGTAATGATGTGAATACCAAATCTTAACTTAGCGTCAGCTACTGTACTGAGCTTAAGTCCTCTACCATCCCATTCTGCCTGGGTTAGCCTTTGTAATTCTTCCCGGCCTAGTGTTTTGGTAGTCTTAGCTTTGCTCAATATGGGAAGGACAGTAATCTTGTTAATCATTTTCTTTGTGATAAGCACTAGTTTCTCTAAACACAATTGCCCGTTGTGAACCCGACTGAGTACGTACCTAACCCATTTAATTTGAAAATTTCTTGGCAAATGTGAAATTTGGGTTAACCCTTTTGTTTCAAGATGCTTATGCTCGGGTTTCAAATTTCCATCTACAATCATTTCTCCTAGGGCATTATCAATTTCTAGGTTTCCAAGTTCTTGAATGGAACATTTGAAATGAGAGCGAATATCATTTACAAGGAGTACCTTTAGAGGAATTCGAGACTGGGCACCATTAGGGTCGAGTGATTTTGCAATTGTTGGTGCCAATTTGAAGTTCAAAACCTTCCATTCCACACCTTTAACCAGCATTTCTTAGCCTCTCTTTACCTTGGAGCTACTGCTTTCGGATGCCATTGCTGCTTGGTAAGTGAAGAGAAATTCTAAACAGATTCTTTGCTCTTAAAATTTTTTTTCTTGAAATTGCTTTAACCTTGCTCTTGAATTGTAGAAGATAACTTAGCTCAAAGTTCATAGTGAAGAATGAGATCAAAATTTTCCCTTTTTGACAAAACATTCATCATAAATGCTTGGTACGATGGTAGATGAAATGACAGGTTGTCATCCACTTTCTTGGTAGACACTATCAACTCGATAACCAAGAGAAAACATTGATGTACCAACCTAACTTGGTAAGGTCATGAACTGACCTCGCTCAGTAGATACAACTCGGTGAGTGAAACTTTGTTGCACTCGACTGAACTCGGTTGAGTCTTGAACCGATTTGGGATCAAAGTGTATCTGCATACTGATATGATCATATTTCTTCCTTTGGAACTGCTTAGGATGATTCTTGGAGGATGCAGTTCCATACTTTCTTTTATGAATGTTAATTGGAAATGATGGAGTCACTCATTTCTTGAGTGACATTGTCATTGCTTGACTTATCTTGTTTAGTAGATTTAGGAATCCATTTTTGCTTCATTTGCTTTCGGATGTTGTCTGCTTTGATTTTCTTTTCATCTTCAATTCTTTCTATATTCATACAATTTCTAGCTATATGACCAAGTTCTGTACATTTATAGCACCTTACAGTAGTGTCCTTCTTCCTTAGGTGATGTTTGGCACAATTTATGCCAGTATGTCCATATTCTCCACAATAGTGACATCTGCACCAGGTGTTGTAGTCCCATCCAAATATAGCTTTGACAACTTGTTCAGCTGGATTAAATGATTTGGATCTGTATTAGAATGCCTTGTGACCATTTTTATTGCATTTGTGACAGTTGCCTTCAAATTTTGGTTTTTCTTTGCACTCATTTGCTTTATGACCATGCTGATTGCAATTGAAACATTTACCATTGAATTTTGCTTTTCCAATTCTCCAGCATTTGTTTGATGTATGACCTAACTTTCCATAGTGATTGCAAGTAGGTTTTTGATTCTTTTGGGTACTTTGTTTTGAAGATTCACCTTCTTCATTGTATCCAAGACCAGCTTTACCTTTTTGTCTATGAAGATTCTACTCGTTTTGCAAATTCAATTGATTCATATCTGCTTGGGATTTCATCATTCTTTCATTGACTTGCCTTTCAAAGATTATATCATTTTCCAAGCTTTCATTGATTTGTCTCTCAGTTCTTAGATCACTATGCAAAATTACATTGATTTGTCTCTCAGTGATTAAATCATTTCTCAAACTTTCATTCTCTAATCTTAGAATCATAATTTCTTCATTTGCATTAGATAGTTGTCCTATAAGATCTTCATGCTGAAGGGATAGATTATTCCTTACCTCTAAGTCTTCATTTTCTTTTTTTCTCTATTCCAAAACTTCACATAACCTAATGGACTGGACTTCTTGTTCTCTTTTGAGTTTTCTTACCTCTTCTTGGAGAGATCCATTCTTTTCTAGAAGTTCTTTGATTGCCTTGTCAACTTCTTCTGAACTACTTGATGGTAACAAATCTTCAATCTTTTCTTCAACATATTGATGGTCATTCATTTGTCTTGCAAGTTCCTTTCTTCTTTTTAGGGATTGAGAAAGATGCTCCTTTCCTTCTTTGAGTTGAACCATGGCCATTTCTAGATCTAGCTTTTCATTTTCAATAACTTTCTCCAGTCTGAATATCTCCATAACTTAGATCTTTGCTCAAGCTGTCAAACTTTTTCCTGAGAACCAAAAAGCTCTGATACCAATTGTTGGAAATATTTAAGATATAATAGGTTATTGAGAGGGTAGGGGGGAATCAGTAACAATAAATTTTTTAAGTCAACTATACACAACATTTACTCATCTATCCTGCTGCAAAAAAAACTATTAAATATTTAAACCATATATGCACAAAGATTTGGTGACCCAGAAACCTTCCAAAATAGAAAGTAAAACTAGGGTGGGGATGATACCCACAAAGCTTTGTTACTGAAGTATGAAGTTGGTTGGTTAAGGCTTCCAATGATCACTTCTGGTGATCTGCCCTGTTAGGAGCATAGAGGATTGCTAGATCCACCTGGTTAGAGGATTTACAAACATACTTTACAATTATGCACTCTGTTAGGAGATTTGAATAAAGATGGTTAAGTCTACCTTGTTAAAGGATTTAAAAAAATGATTCACATGTTAGGATGAACCAATAGATCAACTTACAATTTGACTGAGTTCTTTATTGTAGACCACCTTCTGTGATTGATGAAATCATTTCCGCTCCTAGTAGACCTTGCTGACTATACTTTTCTGCTAATGAATTCACATATCATACCTTATGTACCTCCTTTTTTTCAATATTCTATCTCTTGTGTATTCTTGAATGTGTCAATTGTATATATACCATTCCAATAATTATTCATGCAAGGTCAGCCAAAAATAAGTTAAGAAAATATAGTTGAGTCAGCCAAATAGTAAAATAAACTCGGGTTCTTCAGACAGACTTGATGACCTTCTAATACACGGCATCCACTACGTTACTCAGCATTGTCATGCACTCAGTAGAGCTAGGGGCTCGGTTCATACTAGTTATACAATGTTGCCTGGAACTCGGTAACCATTGGTGACTTGATAGATATAGTGTCACTCGGTGGAAATTAACTTTGATAACCTCCTGAGCTCGGTTATCACTGAGTGCTTCCTCACTTGGTTAATACTAAGTGCAACTTTACTCGGTTGACACTTTTTCTTTGATGCTTAGTTTGAACTGTGTCTTCAGTGCTCGGTTTGAACTGTGTCTCCAGTGCTCGATTTGAACTGTGTTGCCAGTGCTTAGTTTGAACTGTGTTTCTAGTGCTCAATTTGAACTGTGTCTCTAGTGCTCAGTTTGAACTGTGTCTCCACTGCTCGGTTTGAATTGTGTTTCCAGTGCTCAGTTTGAACTGTGTTGCCAGTGCTTGGTTTGAACTATGTCTCTAGTGCTCGGTTTGAACTATGTTACTCGATGTTGTCACTAATGGCAAATAACTTTATGCCAACACTTTTATCCCACATGCACTATGTAGACATGAATGTAGTGGTCTTTATAGCTCATCACACTACTCCTAAGTGTCTTAAGCAATGACTTAGGGAAAAAGGGAGATGCTCACATAGGTTCTACCCTATATCTAGAGACTTATTTGAATAAACTATTAGGTGAAGTGGCAATCAAGTAGATAGATCATAGTGAACATGTGGCACTTCATTGACCCTAGATCAATGAATCTAAGAATGACAAGTGGAAACCAATGGAAAAATTATAGAGTGACATGTGGCACATGTTTTAAGGCCTGAAATATATTTCTAAGTTATTACATGGTAGGTGTGACACATGGGGCATCATCATGAAACATCACATTGTCACAAAATAGGTGGTAGATGAGGACTATACACACAAGAACATGACAAGGTTACATGTGGTAGGGTGCTAAGGTGGCACTGGTGATGTGGTGCACATTATGAAGTTGGTGATGTAGATGAGAAGGACACATGTCATGCTTACACATTTTCATAATTTTGTTGTGATATGATAACTTTACATGCAAATAGTGTGACATGTGGCAAAGCTGGTGACTAGCGACTTGCAGATCAATGTTCTAGATCGTGCCACATGGAAAAAAATTGATGACTATAGAAAGTTTGAAAAATAAATATTCTCAGTCTTTAATAAGTTAAAAAATGTGAGGATCAATTATATGATGACATTTTGGAGTGTGTGAGAGGTAGGTAAGCAATCAATGGGTGAATCAGGAAGTGCCACATGGCACCTAGGTGGTTGAGTTGTCTAGAGGGTCTTGACAAGGTAGTATAGACCAATAGGAGGATGAAACATGGTGATGATATGTTGAGGGCCTATGAGGTATTTTGATATGTTAGGATTAAAATGCATAAATGGACCAATCAGTGAGTGCCATGTGTCACGCGAGTCAAACCAAGTTGACCTGGATTCAAAAAAGGAAGGAAAAAGAAAGTAATTCAAAAATTAATAGTTTATTGTTTTTTCCTCCAAGTGTACATAGGTCATTTAAATAAGTTGAGTTTTTAATATAAATTTTCAACTTTAGGATGAAGGTAAATTTTTGCAAAAAAATTCTGGCATGAGAATCTCTCTGCAACTTAGAGTTTCAAATGGTTGTATAGGGCATTTTTCTTAAGCAAGTATAGGACTATTATATATTTACAAAGGGTTCTCATAGTCTAGTTCTTTTATTTTCAATTTTTTTCTGCATAGGTATTATTAAGTAAAATTTATCTTGGGTTTTGTATAAGGTTCTCCTTATGAAACTTCATTCTAGTATAGGCAGTTCATTTTCAATTTATGATAAAACAATTAAATGGGTAGGTGTCAAATTTGGAGAGGGCCTTAGAAAGTATTTTTTTTTGCCCCCAAATTTTTGCAATGTGAATTTCCACAAATTTTGGTATCAAATCTCATATTTTATTAGAAACAAGGCTTTTCTCATTATTCAAGAAGATATTTTACAAGTTTATTGAAAATAATGATGAGATCTGATCTGATTTTTGGTTCTAAAGAGATGAAATATGTTTTGTAGTAGCACTGGTTGCCCTCATCTATATTTTTATTTCTTCTATCATTGTAGAGGATTGGTTCTAGTTTATTAGAGGTTGGTTCCAAATTCTTAGATAGGTTTACATGGTTGTGATACCACCAAGGTTGAATGTGTTGTTCTTTTCAAACCATTGAGCAAAGCTCTAGCTGAGATTCCACCATTCTTTCTATATTTTATCTCTTGTATCAACAATAATAATAAAGATCAACTATGGTTCTAATATGTTCATGTGTTTTATAGGACTTTCTAGTTTCATCTAATTTTGGGTTGTATGTTTTGATGTGAGATGCCTTTTATTCAAAGAATCGTGTTTTCAACCGAGTTGTGAGTTTCATGAAAATGTTGCCTCATAATTATGAGGTTCAATATGAATATTGATGTCTAATTCACAAAGTGATAGGATAGATATTTAATACTTCACATGCATTATTATTTGTGAAATACCCAATGGATAGGGCACTGATCATCTATAGGATCAATTTAGTTTATTGTTGTATTTATAGGGTTTTTTTGATTCAAAATCAAATAATCAATCATTTATTTTCCCTTTCTATTTAGGAACTAAAAGGATACCCTAACTTTTTTTTTGGATTTAGGTTTTGTAATTTTCTAATGCATACCTCTATTATTGCACGAATGTAGAAGAAATAAGGGTTTAATCTACTTTGTATAGCTTCAGATATATGCTTTGGAACTAGTACCATTTGAAAAAATCTAAAGGTCTACCCACATAGGTTTTGTAGAGCCTAAAGTAGAAGAAGGATTTCAACCTTATAACTAGCCTAGGTTCATAACAAATTCTATCTATCATAGGAGATAACTTTCTTTAGATGAAATTAGATCATGTGTACCTAGCAATTAAAATCACTATTAATTTAGAAGCCAACACCACCTATTAGAGAGCCATGATGACCATCTTCCACAACATACTCCACACCTCCATGGAATATTATATTGATGATATCTTGGCTAAGTCACATACACCATAGGAACAACTCCCCATTCTAGAAAAGATCTTCACTTATCTTGAAGCCTTTAAGGTTTGACTTAACCAAAAGAAGTGTTCCTTTGGGGTTCAATTAGTAAAACTAGTAGGGATCCTGAAAAAGGTGTAATAAATTTTAGATATGAAATCACCTAAATAACATACATTAGTTATGATCCCTACAAGGTAGATAATAGTTAGTGAGAAATTTAATTTCCCAACTAGATGAAAAGTGTAATCCCTTTAGCCACCTCTTATACAAAGATGTTTTTTTTCAAATGGGATGATAAGTGTGATGTCTCATTTAACTTACTTAAAATATATTTGGTGAATACTCCCATTCTAATGCCACTTCTTCCAAACAAACCACTCTTAATATATGTTTCAGTAAGAGAGAGAACACTAGGGGCACTATTAGCCAAGGAGATTATGAGGGAAAAAAAAGGGATGTGTACTATAGCAGTAGGACTTGAGTGAGTTACAAAATCAACTACACATTCATTGAAAAATATTGCCTCGCAATAGTCTTTGCTTCCAAAAGACTATGCCACTATCTTCTTGCACATAAGGTCAAAATGTTGTCAAAAATAAACTCTTTGAAATACCTCCTCACCAAGACAAGTTTAAATGGGATGCTTTACAAGAGGATCTTGATATTAAGTGAATTTGACTTAGAGTATGTTGATTTTAGAGACATTAAAGGGAAATCCAGCAGAATCAATTAATAGATTCATCGCTGAAGGATTCCAATCCTATTGTTGTTGATTTCCTAGATGTGCACATGCTCCATATTGAACCAATTATATGGAAAGTGTACTTTAATTATTGTTATACTCACCATGAATCTGGCATAGGCATTCTATTCATCATGCCATAAGCCATCACCATCCCAAAGTCATATAAGTTCCTATTTTCTTATACTAACACTAACAGTATGGCAGAATATGGACCTTTTGTACTTGGTATTAAGCTAGCTATTAAATAGAAATTAACACTAATAAATGTCTATGAAGTCCCAGTTGATTACTATTGTCACAAAATTTTTCATCCTTTTCCAAAGTATTTACCTAAGGACAATCTTGTGAAACATGGAAACAAACTCTAAGCTCTAGGACTTGAACTGTGAGGTTGAGTCTCTATAGAAGGTCAATTTCCTTTTCTATTATGGTGCACCTAACTACACTTGTAGAGGAAAAGGGAGAAGGAATGCATGACACAAAATCTACCTACTCTAACCTAAGGGGTGATGCACCAAAATAGAATGTTAAAACCAATCTCTACCCCTACATGCACTCCTGAACCATCATGATGCTAAAAGATATACACATCTAGACTTGTTCTAATCTAACAATTACATGCCAATTAGAAAACCCAAATAAATGGCACAAGGAAGATGAGATTCAATTATATGTCGTTCATAGGTAAAAGAGATACAATCATGCAAGATTATAGATAACCACAATACAATAATGAGAGGAAAATTGGTCTTGCACAGTGCATCAATGGCTAAGGGAGATAATGTAGAATTCTATATAGTTCAAAGGGAAATGGAATTTATAGTAGCATGCTAGAGAAATGCCAGAGAAATAGAGAAGCATCAACACTAAGAAAATTTACAAAAACCTTCCTTATAGCTCAGGCATAATTGAGATACTTTTTACCCTAAACCAAACTTAACCACTACCATCAGAGTTGCAGAGAATAATCATAAAGATCTAGAAAAAATATAATCTTGGCACAAATTTAAATGTGAGAAAATACAATATTTTGTATGAAATAGAGCCCTCAGAAGATAGAAGTGACACCACTAAGTTATTCTTGATAAAGTAGATGGATAACCTAGATGGTGGAGAGATTTGCTTCATTTTTTCTAGCCCTGCATTCATCTAGGAGTGGTTGGAATTGATCAAGAAGATTTGATTATGTAATAAAACCATCTCTTTCCAATAGTTAGCCCAAAAAAATTAGCACAATTCAATAGGTCAACTAATTTTTGCAACTAGGATAAGCCATGTGGATCAGTAGTCTTTTATCTTTCCACCACCTCAAAAGGGATCGTATTTTTGACTACCTCATTGGCCAACTAACCACATCACCTTCTAAACTTGGCTGTGACAGCGTTATGAAATTGCCAACTTAACCACCATTGCAAACTACAATGTTTATTTCCTTAACTAGGTCTACTAAGACACATGGTCATTTTTTGCTTGCCCACAATGTTTAAAGCCCTTTTAATTCCATAATGTGGGAAAATATTGATCATCAATCTACAAAAGATTGACGATCATGGAAAACCTTCATTATTATTGTGCCTTCTCTTTTAAGATTTTAGGCCCACAAGGACACTTGACATCCACCTCAACAAGCATGTAAACCCTTGACCAATCAGGATGAAGTAATTGACACATATTTTCCACTTGGAAACTACATGACATTCATTTTCAACCTTGATGGCCCACATGGAAGAATGGAACCGCAAGTTTACATGTCATAATGTCACTTCCTCACATTGTTAGGAAGTCCAACAAAATATAGAATGTAGTAAAGTGACTACCTATAGAAATCCAACCATATGCCAACTCACTTGAGGTCCTATCTGAAACCTTTACATTGTCTATGGTCCACAAGAAACACGACCCACATGCCAGATGGTAGTGAGGTGATTTTCCACATTGCATAAAGATGGAGAAATTTCATAATGTAGGAAAGTGCCCACCATGGATCTATGCAAGATCTGATAGTCTGAAAAGTTATGGGGCTAAGAAAAATAAACTTAGGGAAATAGGACATAGAAAAGAGTTTATTTCATTTATTTATCTCATATTTATATGTCATTTAAATATTTAGATACTGGGAGTGACCATTGGGTGGGCCATAGACATTTAAATTAATTTTTTTGGCAGGAGGAAATTTTGGTTAATAATTTTGGCAACTCAAAGGGGATGCAAGCCTGCTATGCATAAGACCAGTGGCCTAAAGCATCCATTGGGGTATAGTCATAAAAAATATGGATGTTGTGCATTATGAAACCATAACTCTACCTCTGTCTTCAACAAAACAAGTAATCTATAACTTGAGCCAGGAATCAAAACCCTCTGCAACCTTTGTAACTTCAAAACTTCAAAAAACTTGGCCATCCCACAGAGATACAACATGTGCTCATGGACTTCTTGGAAAATAGGAAAAAAATGAAACCAAAAAACTACTCTATTATGTACAAGCTTTTAAATATATGCAAGGTTAAACAAACCCATTGACTGGTTTGTTGAAGTAGCCTTTCTTCCTTACTAGTTGACTTATTTTCCCATAGATAGGAGTAGCTAAAAATAGCACCAAGCACAAAAAATATGTTGCTACATGAAATACCTTCCTCCCATTTTTGAAAATAATGAATTTTTCTAGCACTAAGTTGTTTCCTTGGGAAGCAAAACCTACTTGCTCTTATTTGTGGTCTTCATCCCCATGCTCAAGTGTAAGCATGATAGGGGGAAACTTGCTAATTTGTTTTATGGATAGATGTTTTATGGAGAATCCTCTTTATGGTTTAGGGCCAATAGAATCATCCTTGACCATTTGATTATGCTCTGCAATGGTAATCTCCAACTAGATTAGGAGTGGCTCCTCCTCCCATGAAGAAAAAAATCTCCACCTTGTCTTCATGATACTTATGAGCCACCTCCTTGGGAGCTATTGGTATGTTGTAATTCTCCACCTATTTCTGTTGCTACTCATGATTATCTGATGAAGGAGATGACTATTTTATGTCCAAGGATGAACAAAACATCTCTAGCTCATTCCAAAAGGTCTCCTCATTAGAATCCTTTTTCTTTGCTACAAGGATAGAGCTATCCTTGAGGCTCTCTTTTCTATCATCTACATCATGGAGGACTATCGATTGCAATAAATGATTCTCTTCTTTTTCAACTCACAAAAGACCCTAATTTTTTGGCAAGGGCTCAAAATCCATGATTAGTTTCTCAAGAGGAGGAATAAACCCTTCTTCTTTTTCTTCAAAAAAAAAAGAGGGAAGCTCTTTAAATAAGAGGATTGGATCCTCTTCCTTCTCCTTAATAGCTACCTCCTTAACATGCTAATTTGTTGCAGAGCTAGATGTCCTATGGGGCATCCTCTTGATGATGCAGGGCTGAAAAAAGCATCCCTGACCATTTGATTGTGCTCTACAATGGTAGTATCCAACTAGATTGGAAGTGGCTACTCCTCCTATGAAGAAAAAATCTCCATCATGTCTTCATGATACTCATGAGCCACCTCCTTAGAAGATATTGGGATGGTGTGATTCTCCACCTATTGCTGCTACAACTCATGATTATCTATGATCAAGGAGCTAATTTTTTCATGTCCAAGGATGAACAAAATGTCTCTAGCTCATCCCAAAAGGTCTCCTCATCAGAATCCTTTTTCTCTATTGTAGTAATATGCATAGGTTGAGGGAAAATCTCATGCATATCAACATGTTCCTCCTCAAGGATAGAGCTATCCTTGAGGACCTCTTTTCCACCCTCTGCATCATGGATGACTATTTGCTACAATAAATGGTGCTCTTCTTGCTAAAATCACAATAGACCATCATTTTTGGGTAAGGGCTAAAAATCCATGATTAGTTCCTCACGAGGAGGAACAAACCCTTTTTCTTAATCCAACTCTCTCTTAAAAGGGGTAGAGGGGCTACAATAGAAGACTCTTGTAATAGAGGGGGCTTCCTGAAGCTTAGGATGACATACTTTGGAGAAGGAGGGCATTTCCCTCCTTGGCTTGAAAATGAGCTGACTGGAGCTTCATTTCCTCTTCTTTTGTTATAGCAACTCGCCTTGTAAGATTCTTCTCAAAATGTCTATATCTATCCCTCTCTTCTTCTTGTCCTTGTTGGAGATAGGCCTCATAGTCACCTCCTCTTGTTGTCTCTCTATCTCTTGCTACCTTGCAACCTCAACAAGTTGCCCATTACTCTCTTTAAGTTGTCTATCCTAGGACAATAACTACTCATCTTGTTTATGAAGCTTGAACTCCACACTCTTTTGGAATTCCAACATCACGTCCTTAAGCTCTTTATATGGAAATGGTGGGATTGGTGGAGTAGGGGTAGGAAGAGAGTAATAGCTTTGAGTAGCTTGGCTATAAGAAACTTGGGGCTGAGATATAAATTAGCAATATGAGGGTTGAGGAATGAAATTTTCTTGATATAGGGGAGAATAATAGTTATTTCTATGAAATGGATCCATGGTATAGGTTTCATAAAAACTACAATTTCATAGAAAACTTTAAAAAATCACGAAAGATCAAAATTGATCTTTACATACTAGTACTACATCTATGTGAAACCAGAAGATATGCACTAGAGTCACCATGGTGTTTGATTGAATGCCTCTAAAGGCTGATGACACTTAGAAAAATAGCCAATTTCTCAATGGATCAAAGATCAAGTAGCTCACTAGTGGACTTATGTAGTTGAATCTTCTTGTCCCACTAGGCATGCCAAAAACTATTTTCACAAAAGTTTGCACACTTGTCCAAATTTTTTAATTACAGAGAACCCTATGAAACATGGAAACAACCTCGAAGCCATGGGACTTGAACTATGAGGTTGAGTATCTAGAGGAGGTCAACTTTCTTTACTATTAGGGTGCACCTAACTACACTTGGAGAGGAAAAGGGAGAAGTAATGCATGAAGTAAATCTACCTACTCTAACCTAAGGGGCAATGCACCAAAATAGAGCGTTCAAACCAATATTTTCCCATACATGTAGTTTTTAACCATCATGACACCAAAATATATACACATCTAAACTTGCTCTAATGTAACAATCACATGTAGATCAGAAAACCCAAATAAATGACACAAGAAAGATTGGATTGACTTATATATCATTCATAGGTCAAAGAGATACAATCATATAAGATTGTAGATATCCACAATACACTAATGAGAGGAAAATAGGTCTTGCATAGTACATCAATAGTTGAAGGAGATAATATAAAATGCCATATAGTTCAAAGGCAAAGGGAATTCATAGTAGCATGCCAAAGCAATACCATAGAAATAGAGAAAGGTTGACCCTAACAAAATTTACAAAAGAATATTTTGTAGCTAAAGAATAATAGAGATAATTTCTGCCCTAAACCGAACTCAACCACTACCATCAAAGTTGTAGAGAACAATCATATAGATATGGAGAAAGTATGATATTGGCATAGATTCAAATGTGAGAAAATTCAATATTTTATACAAAATAGAGCCTTGAGAAGAACAAAATGGTGCCATAAAGTCTCTCTTAACAAAGTAGATGGATAACCTAAATAAAGGAGAGACATCCTTCATTTTTTCTATCCCTTCATTCATTTAGGAGTGGTTGAAATTGATCAAGAAGATCTAATGGTGCAAGGAAAAATCTCTTTCCTATAGCTAGCCTGACAAATTAGCAAAAGTCAATAGGTCAACTGAGTTTTACAACTAGGATAAGCCACGTAGATCAATATTCTTTTATCTTTCCACTAACACACAAGGTCTTCATAGGTTTGATTGCCTCATTGGCCAACTAACCATGCCACCTTCTAAACTTGACCATGATTTATTTATGAAAGTGCCAACTTAATCACCATTGCAAACTACAATATTTATTTCCCTAATTGGGCCCACCAAGACATCTGGCTATTTTTTGCTTGCCCACAATATTTAAAGTCCTTTCAATTCCATAATGCAAGAAAGTGTTGATCATCAATCTACAAAATATCAATGGTCATGGAAAACCATTCTTATTACTATGCCTCCCCTTTTAAGATGTTAGGCCCACAAAGACACTTGACATCTACCTCAACAAGAATGTAAACCCTTAACCAATTAGGACAAAACAACTGACATATTTTCCACCCATAAACTACCTAACATTCCTTTCCAACTATAGTGGCCCACATAGAAGAATGAACCCACAAGTCCACATGTCATAACATCACTTCCTCACATTGTTAGAAAGTCTAGCAAAATATAGAATTTGGGAAACTAACTACCAATAGAAATATAGCCATATGCCAACTCACCTAGCAACCTTCTTGACATCTTTACTTCATCTGTGGCCCACAAGAAATAGGAACGACATGCCACATGGCAATGAGGCACTTTCTTGTATTTCATAAAGAAAGAGCAATTTCATAATGTGGGAAAGTGCCCACTATGGATCTATGAAAGAATTTACGGTCTAAAAAGTTGCAAGGCATGGAAAAATAAACTTAGGAAAATAGGAAATAAAATAAATTTTATTTCATTTATTTATCTTGTATTTCTATGGCATTTAAATATTTAAATATTGGGAGTGATAGTTTGGTGGGCCTTAGACATTTAAATTCAATGTTTTGATGGGAGGCAATTTCGGTTAATAATTATCAATTAATTTAATGATATATGTCAAACTAAGGAAAAAATTTTAATGATTAATAAGAAAATGATTGATGATCTAAAAGTGTGTTTTGTCCATATCACCTTTGAACAGATCCCCGGGGATAAACATAGAGTCGCCAATACTCTAGCTAGTTTTTCTTCTTTTCTCCAATCACTAGATCAGCACAAAGGCCACAAATTCATGGTGGAAGAGATGATACAACCTATATTTTCCTAGCTAAAATCTCACATCTCTTTCCTCCTAGAAAACCAAGAGTCATCCTTATATGGTCCCATCTATGACAACCTCAAAGATAACCTCCTCCCCCCAACCAACCTTGAAGCCAAAAATAGAACTATATAAGACAAGATTCACATTACAATTTGGTAGTTGAAATATTGTATCAAATAAGGGTCTTGATGGAGCTTGTTTAGGTGTCTATCAAATGATGAATCTAAATATGGTGTACAAGAGGTATATGAGGGAACATATGGCTCTTACTCTAGTGATTTTAGTTTGGGCCAAAGATATTCTTAGAATGGGAAATTTTTGGCCCACCATGGAAAAGGATTACATTGACTATGTCAAAATCTATAAGAAGTATCAAATCTATGCTAATCTGAATCATGTGCTCACACATGAACTTCAGTTGTTAGTAACACCATGGCATTTTTATTAGTGGGGTTTTGATTTTTTCAACATGATACTTCCATATTCCTCCACTCATCATAAATGGATTACCAGAGTGATAGATTACCTCACCAAATGGGTAAAGGCAATGCCACTTGCCAATGCCACTAGAACAAAAATATCTTCATTAATCCCCAACCATATCATTTGTCAATTTGGCATACCCCATGTCATCTTGATAGATAATTCCATGTACTTAAAAAATTAGATTGTTGATGAAATATGTGAGCAATTTCATATCACCCACCATTCATCATCAATCTATTACCCTCAAGGCAATGGTCTAGAAGAAGCTACAAACAAGAATATCATTAGCATCCTCAAGAGAATTGTTAACAATTCTTGCCAAGATTGGCACATATAGTTCAATCCCACACTTTGGGCATATAAAAAAAAGTTTTAGAACACCTACTTGGGCATCCCAATTCTCTTTGGTCTATGATAGTGAAGCTATTTTACAACTAGATATTGAGATCCCATCTTTGAGAGTCATACTACATGATATGTTGATAGGTGGGGACTATAGAGTGCTCACCTAAAAGAACTAGTGTTCATAGAGGAATAAGAAAAGGTATATGAACATCTTAAAGTGTATCAAAATAGACTTTTCTTACACTATAACAAGAAGGTAAAACCCTAAACCTTCCAAATAGGTGATCTCGTACTTTGACAGAATCCAAAAAATCAAGCTGATAGGGATAAGAAAGAGAAATGGGAACTTAACTAGATCATTCCTTTCATCATTACCAAATATTTTGGGATTGACACCTATACACTAGCTAACTGTTATGATCAAGAGCTAACAAAGCCTCTCAATCGCATCCATCTCCAAATATTTTATGTATAGAGTCTTTAACAATTGCCACACATCTTGAAAAATACCAAAAATAGCCAAAAATAAATAAATAAAAATAAAAATAAAAAATACACAAATAAAAAAAATTTGAAGATATTTTGGTATAAAAGGAGTCAGAGATAGCACCTATGGATCTTTCAATATTCCTTCAGCAACACAAGTCCTTCAATGTGAAAAAAAAAAGAAAAAAAAAGGGGGCTGTGGTGAATAGTTCATTTGTGTCTCTCACAATAATTTTTCTTCCTTGTTGCCTCTCTATTGCTTTCTTCTCATTTAATTCCTACCAAGAACAATTAATAGAGGATAAGAGCAATAGAACAAGAGGAAACCTTTTTACATTCAAATTATCTGGAGTCATTTGGGAAATAATTTTTTTATTTCGACTGAAAGACTCATAGCTTGGTTGTTTTCACCTTTATTTTTGAAATGCCAAATCTAGAATTAATTATGCACATACTCGATTGAGAAATATTTGTGGGTTTAAGTTATACATGGGGAGTTAGTTGCTACTTGGCATTGAACAAAGGAGGAGAGAAAATATTAGAAAGGGAAAAAGTTATGGCTCAAAGGAAATATGGAATCTGATTATGTTTTAAGATATGAAAAGCATAAGTTGCAAGAAAATTAATGCACATCTCAGCTTGTAAAATATACCAAGGCTTCTCTATGTATAAAATTTATGCGAAGTGGTTTAAATAGCCACATAGTCCCAAAAATCCATTTTACCATCCATAAATATCCACGTGGTCAAAAAAGTTAATTTGACCCTCCATAAATATCCACGTGGTCCCAAAAATCCCATGTGAAACCAAAACTCCATTTTTTCTAGCCAAAAATTCATCTCTATCCACATGCTCTCCACCAATTGATTGTACTGCCTAACACACACCCATATTATCCTACCAATCTATGTTATTTAACCATTAAGAGATCTATGTAGGATAATAACATGCATACCACTATCTACATAATATTTGGCTTCCAAAATTCTCAAAATTGCCAAGAAAAACTATATATATATATATATATATATATATATATATATATATATATATATATATATATATATATATATATATAGATACATACATACATACATACATACATACATACATATATGTATGTATGTATGTATGTATGTATGTAACATGTATATGTATAGTCATTTATATATACTTATATAAATTAATGTATATATACATAGAATTGTTGCTTACTACAATCATATCTAAGCTTGTGCACTTGACCATAACTTCCTCTCTATTTCAACTACCTCTTGTTAATTGCACAACTTCCAACTCACTCTCTAATATTAGTTCTAGCCAACTCATGCTTTGCCTCTTCTAAAACTACTTAATTCAGGTAGGATGAGTCAAAAACAATCTATGACTTTAATTTCTCATCAAGTGCATCTAAATATTGTTCCTCCAAAACTCATCAACAAATGCCTATTTGAATTCACCAACATGTTCCTTGATTTCTTCCTTCTATCATTTCTATTTTTGTTCCTTCTATAGTTAGGATTCCTATTGAAATTTCTTCTATCCATTCTGTAATATCTCTTTGTGTATATGAAGTTATTACATAATTGACATACAGGTGTTTTTCTTTTATGATTGGCTCTATTATGACTTTCATATGCTCTATAATTTCTAGCAACATGTCTAGGTTTTTTATACTTGTAACACACAAACTAGTTCTTTTCTCCATTATTGGATCTACTACATGATCTCCCTCTTTCATTACCTAGAGGGTTAGTGTGCTTAAACATTCTACTATTTGCATTGATACAATCAAACTTAGGTTTCTTAAGATCTGCTACTTTATCTCCATAACCATGACAATTATAACAATATAAATTAGTAATAGGTTTAACAAAATTACCTATACAATCTGTTTTCATATGACCAACTTCATTGCATGTAAAACATCTACCTCTGAACTCATGTCTTACTTCCTTGGCTGGTTTATCTTTCTTAGGTTTAACAAAATGTTGTATTTTCTTAGGTTCATCATGTTTCATTAACAAATAAACTAATTCAATCGATTTTAATGCTTTAGTAGTTATGCTTGATTCTAATTTGCTCGGATCAAATTCTTTAGGGGAATCAATTACTAGATCTGGTTCTCTTCTGATTTCAACTTTCTTCTCTGAATTTTTTCTAATAATATATCCAAGTCCTATCTTATAATAAGATAGTCCTTGGTGAAATGTATATTCATCAATCTTCTCACTATTGGAATAAAGTTTCTCTAACTATTGCTTAGCTTGTGTTAATTCTCCTTTCGCAATTATATTGTACTTTTCTAATTATGTATGCTCTATCTTGATAGTATCTAATTCAGATGTTACTTGACTCAACTGGGATCTAAGTTCTATATTCTCAGCTTTTAGTTTAGGTTCACTCTTACTACAATTTTTCTTAAGACTCAACTTATGTTCAACAATTTTCAATTCATGCTTCAAGATCTCATTTTTTTTCTTGAGATTTCCTACTTCATCACTGTCACTAGTTTGTGTAGTTGATTCTTTTCCATATTTCATAACATAAATCTTATCCTTTAGTTTTCCAATGTAGACTTTTTCATCCTCATATCTATCTTTAGGTTATCTCTTTCTTCTATAAGAAGGTCAATCAGTTCAAGGGATTCTTCGAGATTTTTCTTCTTATCTATAGGGACTCAAGCTAATAAACTTCTTCATAGTAATAGGGCTCTTCTACCAATTTTTAGAAATAGATGATACTAAGAGGGGGTGAATACGTATTCTAAAAATTTTCACACACAATTGAATATTGTTAATTATATTATAACTTGCATATGAAAGTAAACCAATGATTTTGAATACTAAATATAGAAATGCACATAGAGAACTCATAACACCATTATTTCTTAACTAGGGAAACCTTGGACAAGGGAAAACCTTGGTAGGGATGATACCAACTAGATGATCCACTAAACAAAAAGAATCAAGTTAAGAATTTTGACCCTATTGGGAGTCTACCAAGTAAATATAGTGTCTCAAGTTCTTGTTAGAGAACTAGGCCTTGTTAGAAGCTTTAACCCTATTAGGAGTTTCTTTAACCCTATCAAGAGTTGGTAGATCAAATACAATGTATGCAAGAAGAGCCCACTTCCCTAAGATGCATTTATACAATAAAGTTCTTCACAAGAGTAGATATACATATATAAATTTTTGACTATTGTAATTTACAAGTGCATTGTTAATATATTAGATATAGTTCACAAATCATCTCATTGGCATCACATCAATCACAAATATCACATAGGTTACTCATATACCACACAATTAATTTCTCAAGATAAGATCTTTACTATACCTTGTAAATTACTAAATCTCTACTTATTCAGCCTTCATGTCTTCACATGCCTAAAAAAATATAAAATAACTTATGGAAAAACATTCACAAAGTTGGATCATCATGACTTAGTAATTATTTTGTTACCAAAATAATTCCTTTAATCATATGACTTAATTCTCTACTATGCTCTATTCTACTCTATCAAATACCCATACTAGTACATCAATCATAACTTGTGTCGTATTGATCATACACATATACACATTGGTATATGTCATCATAACACTATCATAGAACTTTCCTCAATTGTGCATAAGATAACTCTCAATGAGTCATCCATACAGATCACATATGTTCTTTAAGTTGTTGTAAACTATATAACCCTTAGACAATTTTCTAATTATAAATTCTTGAATAAAATTCTGAATACATGTTGCCATAAATGATAACTCTCAGGAAATATATCTTCCCATATTGCCAATAGACACTGAGTAGATAGAAGAGATAGTTTTTTCTAATAAAAAAGAGAAGAATATGTATATAGAAGTTGAGTTCTAATATGAATGTTATTGATGACCAAGTGTCGGCACATTGAGATGTCAAGCAATTTAATTTTGTCATATGACTTTGTAATTGCAAAAAAAAAATATGTAAATCATTTTGGCCAACTTCTATATGATATTTAATGTTTCTAGAGATAGTTGAGATGGAGATTGCATATCATCATAGAAGGTAATGGTTCCAATAAAGGTAAATCACCCAATTAGAAAATTAGAAAGAAATAGAAAAAGAAGATGAATTGTAAACTGTTGATTTATTTATGGAGGACTCCTAGAGAGAGAGAGAGAGAGAGAGAGAGAGAGAGAGAGAGAGAGAGAGAGAGAGAGAGAGAGAGAGAGATGATGTGCTTATGTTAATGAATGTGCAAGTGAAGAAGCGATCAAGGAGAGAACAAAGAAAGAAACGCTAAATCTAGAATTAGATTAGACAAGGGCAATCCCACCAATGAAGAACTAAAAGGAGATATCAGATTGAGAGATAAGATTAAGACATTATATAAAGGAGATAAAAAATTAGCTTGTAGAGAAAATTGAGGATCAGGTATTGAATCAATTCTTAACAAGATTGAATTAGGAAAAATCTCTTAACTATGTGATCCTAACAAGTATATGTAAACTTCCTAATAGAGTCCTTACTTAATTGTAAGTGTAAAATATTTTAACATGGTAGGATTTAATGGTATTGAATATTTTAATAGGGTGGACCCTATATAGGATAGATCATATAATATGATCAAACATTGTAACCCTAAGAAGTTGAATTTATTATTGCAACAGTGAAGATTTGTGGGTTTCATCCCCTCTCTAGTTTTACCTTCACATTGAAGTGTTTCTGGGTAACAAAATCATTCGTGTTGTGTGTTGAATCTTTCATGGATGTGATGTATCTATTTATATTTAGTATTAATGTTTAAATGTTAGATCTAAGACACAAGATGAATTAGGTGTAAATTCAGTAATTTGGATTTGTAAGTAAAAGTTTAAGATCTTGATTCACCACCCCTTTCCCCCTCTCCCCCCCCCAAGCCCCCCACCTTCTTAGTATCTGAAGTATATTATTTAAACTGATATATTTCTAGATTCTATTGTGTAAAGATTTTTTTACCATCAACGTTTCGAATCACTTGGTGTGATTCGAAACATTGATGGTAAAAAAATCTTTACACAATCGAATCTAGAAATATATCAGTTTATTTTCTATGGATTGTGGAAATTTAATCTCTTTAATTAGTATATTATTTCCCAATAATCCTTGCAAGAGATGGATGATGGAAGAATTATAGATGACATATGCTTGTAAGGTTTTCATTGTGTTACTTAGCCAAGGTGCCAAAAGAAGTTTTTGTTCCCATAGGAGAATTCATTTCTAATTACTTTTTCTATCAAGACACTTGTTTACCAAGTTTTCACAAAGGCACTTTTTATCCTTTTTAAAAATATTCTTTACTTTCAGATTTTGGGAAGAACTCTAAGCTTTTTTCTATTTTGGAAATGATCCTCGTGAAAGGATATGTCATGTTGGGCCAAGGCCACCATAATGTATGCTAAAATATGTTAATAGGGTGGTCGAAGAAAGATCATAGAGAAAATATAGGTATATGTGTTAGTATATAATGTTCACCAATATAAATGAGGGTGGGTGAATAAGTTATACAACTATTAGGACATTTATCAACCTTATTTATCCTTAACCATATGACCAATATAATCACCAACCATAACAAGATACTCATACACAATAACATTAGATATGTTAAGTAGGGAAATACTTGATCAAAGGGAAAACCCTAATGGGGATGGTACCCACAAAAATATGTACTAATATAAATATTCCTTATTAGAGGATGGACCCTATTATGGATCAATTAAAACATTCAAGACATATCTATCCCTATTAGAAGACTTTGAATCATTTTTAGGAGATTCCAACCCTATTAGTAGTTGTGCCAACCCTATTACCTAAGTTATACAAGGAAAATGGGCTCAATATCTAGACAAATTTTGGGGCTAGACCACCAAACTCACTATCTAACTAGTTAAATATTATTCCTTCAAAATAATAGAGTTTAACTATTCTTGAACTTCCACTTCCTCTATCGTATCAATCAAACGTCTCTTCTTCTTTCGATCTTGATACCATATCACCAACTTCACATCCAAAAATCCCTTGGATCGCTTACTTGTTGATGAGGGCACAATCCAAGACCAAAATGAACACAATAAAAAATGGGAATATTATTATCAGAATTGATATTCTATTACATTTAGTACAATAAAACAGACCCAATGGCATGCCCTATGGCTTACAATGTTATCAAATTCTGGAGAAAAAGCTTTCTCACATTACCTTATCCCAAACTCCACCAAAAATTGCTTTTACAATGCTATTACTGATCTTAAGTAGCTTGAATTAGGTTTAGGGTTAGGAATACATTTTATAATATGCCATTTGGCATCCACCTCAAAAATAGAAGGTTCTAGAAACATGCTAGAAGTCAGTGTAAAATTAGAAGAATCTAGAAATCATAGTCCAACTTCTGGGAGGCATAACTTTTGATTCGAGACTTCAATTGAGAAATTGTTTACATTTCCAAAAAGATCTCCAAGTGCTCTATATCACTATGGAATATATCTTCTCATCCCCCATTTTTAGGCTTGTACAATGCCATTTGGTGCTTCAATTTGATTTTGAAGTGCTCTTAGGTAGTCTCTAGGGTTTCAAACTATAAAGCCTTTTGACCTAATTCTTTTTCTGGAGTGCTTTAAATTATAAGTATAATCATTCCTCAAACTTAGCTTATAACTTATCATAATTATGGCTCAATTACAAAATAGCTTTTTTTTGCATTGACACATATCCCAAGGTGCTCAAAAACTCTAACTCAAAAAACCAATAGTGAAATTATGAGAGTTGGAATCTCTAATTGACCCAAATTGGTATCCAAAAATGAAAAGGCATTAAATATAAAATAACACTAAGCATATTTTGGGTGATATAGGATTGCCCTTACACCACTAGATGCTCCTACATCAGACACCCATGGTAGATTGAAAAGTAACCCTGTCAGTTTATAGCTAGTAGAGGAAAACCCAAATGAGCAACCTCCACTACAAATATCCAAGTTAAATCTTCTACTAGTTGTCCTTACCACTTCACCAGATATTCTTCATACTACCTATTTCTAGTACTTTGGCCTACATGACTATCTAGAATTTCTTCAATCTCTTCCTTTTTAGAAGTCGGAATTAGACATGACTCTATCATCAAATCCTCATTTTCACCATAATCTTGGTATTCTATTAGGTCTATAATATTGAAAATAGGAGAAATGTGAATCGCATCTAGCAACTCCACCTTATATGCATTTCCTAAGTCATGTTTCTTCAAAACTTTGCAGAGGCCAAATTTGTTCATCTTCATCTTGTTGTATGTACCCTTCAAAAATTGTTCCTTCCTCAAGTATACCATAACTAGATCCACAATTTGGAACTCCTTATGTCTCCTCTTTTGATCTTCCCTAAAATTATAGTGTAGGTTCATCTTGGAAATATGTGTGTGTGCCTCCTCATGTAGGTTCTTGACATGTTCAACAAAGTCTTCTGCTTCAACACTTGTCCTCTCCCCTTGCTCTATCTTTCTTAGCTCTAGTGCAGTCCTTGGACTACTCCCATACATAATTTGGAATAATGACCTACCAATACTCCTATTCACAAAATTATTGTAAGAAAATTCTACTTGTGGTAGAATCAAATCCCATCCCTTGGGCTTATCTCCTACTAAACATCCCAGCAAATTGCCTAGACTTCTATTTACCACTTGCATTTGTCCATCAGTCTATGGATGATGTGCATAACTAAACTTCAATTCTGTCTTCAAATTCTTCCACAAAATCCTCCAAAAATACACAAAAAATTTAGTATCTTTGTCAAAAATAATATTTTTTTGGGAGACCATGTAGCCTCACCACCTCTCTAAAAAATAAATCTGCAATATGCACTACATCATGAGTCTTGTGGCATGGAATAAAATATGCCATCTTGGAGAACCTATCAAACACCACACATACTTAGTCATTACCCCTTTGTTTCCTTGGCAATTCAAGAACAAAATCCATACTTATGTCCTCCCAAGGCTTCAATAAAATAGGGAATGGTTGATCTAGTTTAGTATTTTGACTAAATCCTTTAGCTATTTAACACACTTGAAAACTCTACATAAACTTCTTCACATCTTGTGACAATCGATGCCAAAAGTAATGTTCTCTAATAATGGAAATGGTATTATCTTGACCAAAGAGTCCTACCATCCCTTCATTGTACTTCTCCTTGATCAAGTTCTCCCTCATGGAACTCCCTAGAATACACAATTTACTTCCCTTGAACAACATACCATCCTAAATTATGTAATCTAGCCACCTAGTCCTATCTAGAGTAACAGGTCCTTTACAAGTTCTCCAAGCCTTTGAAAAGTTAAGATCCATAGGGTACAAATTCTTGAGTTCATCAAACCTAACCACTTCAACTTGCATTACTTCCAGCAACAATTGTCTCCTACTTAATGCATTTGCAACCCTATTAGACCTTTTTGCTTCTATGTTTCAACACAAATGTATAACTTTGCATGAACTCTACCCATTTCAAATGTCTTTGATTCAATTTACCTTGGCTATTTAGGTACTACAATGCTTGGTGATTAGTATACAAAACAAATTCTTTTGGTAGCAAATAATGCCTCCATTCTTTAAGGCCTAAACTATTGCATCGAACTCTTGATCATAAACAAAATACTTCATCTTTGCATCATTTAATTTTTCACTAAAATAGGAAGTAGGCTTACCTTCTTGGCTCAACACAGACCTAATAGTACAATCAGTAGGATCACAATGCACCTAGAACACTTTGTTGAAATTAGGAAGTTCCAACATAGGTATCTCTATCACTTTCTTCTTCAAAAGTTCAAAACTCCTTGCAGCTCATGTAGTCCACTTGAACTCTTTTCTATCCCCCCTCATTGTTTTAGTTAGTGATACACATATACTAATGAAGTTCTTAACGAAATTCCTATAAAAACCAGCTAGACCATGGAATGACCTCACCTCAGTGGAAAACCTTGGAGTAGGCCATTCCAAGATGACCTTTTCCTTCTCTAGGTCCATTTTGAGACCCTTAGCTGATATAAAAAACCCAAAATAGACTAACTTTCTTTTGAAAAAGCTACACTTCTTCAAATTAATCAACAATTTCTCTTCCCTCAACATTTCAATGACACTATGAATGTGTAATAAATGTTCATCCAAAGACTTACTGAAAATCAAAATATCATCTAGATAGACAATAAAAAAATTTTCAAAAAAAATCTTTAGTACCCCATTCATATGTTGCATGAAGGTGCTTGGCACATTGGTTAGTCCAAAGGGCATGACTAACCACTCATATAGGCCCTCATTGGTATTGAATGCAATCTTCCACTCATCTCCCTCTCGTATCTCTATCTGGTGATAGTCACTCTTGAGATCTATCTTTGTGAAGTACTAAACTCCACTCAAGTAATCTATAAGATCATTCATCCTTGGCAAATGAAATCGGTACTTGATTGTTATTTTATTTATAGCCTGAGAGTCCATACACATTCTCTACTCTCCATCCTTCTTTGGTGCTAGCACTACAGGTACTACACATGGACTTAGGCTCTCTCAAATTAAACCTTTCTTCAGTAGCTCATGAACATGTTTGTTTAGCTCCTTAGTCTTAGTAGGAGTCATCCTATGAGAAACCCTGTTAGGAAAACTAGCTCTAGGGTCTAAATCTATTTGATGACTAATTTTCCTTATTGGTGGCAACCCTTCTAGAACATTATTAGAGATGACATCTCCATACTCACTTAATAGACTTGAAACTTCAAGTGGAACTTCACTACTACCTTCCTTATCCTTAGTAGGAATTAAAGAATAATACATATGTTAGTTCTTCATGCCATCTAGAAATTTTCTTCCATCAACAAGATGTACCCTAGCACTACTACATATCTTTTCACCCTTCTTTCTCAAGGGCTTCAATTTTTGGAAAACTTCATCCTTTGTTAGAGAGTATGTATTTGCATGACCATCATGTATAGGATGTATATCAAACTGACATGACCTTCCCAATAATAAATGGTAGACATCTATTGGGATGGTGTCACAAAGAGCCTTGTCATGGTAACTCCCAATCTTGAACTTTACCAAAAATTTGTCTCTCACTAGGACCCTATGATCATCCTACACCCAAGAAATATACTAGGGATGGGGATGATTCTCCCTCTTTAGTTTAAGCTTTGAAACCATTTCTTCTAACACCTAGTATGAAATGAACTCCTCCTTTGTCTAGGTATAGTCTCACCACTTAGAAAGAACCTTTCATTATTCATGACCGAGCTCTTGTTTTTGCATCCTTTGAATTTGATGATTGTGCATCATCATCCACATGAGCAACCCTTTCTTGACCATCAACTTTCCTATTTGTCCTTCCTTGGTGTTGAGGGCATTCATAGGCATGATGACTTTATTCATTGCAATAAAAGTATGTACCAATATAATCCTCCTCTTCCTAAACCTTGTCCATATCCTCTACATGATCCTCTCTAATGCCCAGATTTTTGATAATATGAATAGTTGAAACCGTCAATCCTCTGGTTTCGGCTAGTACCCACATCTTCATTTTTCTTCTGGTTCTCATTTCAAACTCCAAATGACCTACCACTACCCCTTCCTCCTTGATTTTGGCCTCTTTTCCTTCCATCAAAATTTTTCTTTAGCTTCTCCTATATTTGCAAGGCAAACTGGTTTTCCTCTTTAATGCTAGCATTTCTAACTAGAATTAAATCCTCCTAAATGCTAGGTCTTAACCCATTAAGGAAACACAAAACCTTCTACTTGTTTGCTTCCACATGCCCCACCCTAATAAGGACTTGGTAAAATTCCTCTACGTATTTTTGGACATATCTTCCTACTTGCTTTAACCCTTGCATCTCCTTGAACAAATCAAGCTTGCAATCAATAGGAATGAACTATTTCTTTAGTTTTTCCACCATGTGATCCCATCTTGTAATTTTCTCCTTTCCTCTTCTATTCTTTCCAATTGAATCTCTTGCCACCAAATTTTGGCATGGAATTTCATTTTGGCCTTCACAAACTTAACCCTATGAGGGTCCTTAATATCCACATACTCAAAATATTCCTCTAGCTCATTGATCTAGTCAATCAACTCATCTAAGTTTAGATTTCCCAAAAACATGCTGACTTTCAATTTTAGGTCTTTTTCCTAGCTTGGCAATGGCCCTAAAATGCTTCTCCTCTGCCTGGTTTTAAAATTCTTCACCTCCTTTGCCTTCCTACCCAATATTTCCATCTTTTTTCATTTTCCTCCTTACTTCCATCACTGACAACAATATTCATCCCTCTATGGATCTCCTCTTGTAATGCCTGAACTTGTCTCTGGAGGGCTTGAACCTCAGGGGGAAAAAATCTAGCCCTTCCACCATGCTCCCTTTGTGGAGGAATATTATTTCTATATAAAAATCCACAACCACACACTCCAGGTGCAAAATACCTCATAGTAGGCACTCTGTCTACACAGTCAGGAAAACTTGCTCTGATACCACTAATAAAGGTACACTCAAGGTATGCTCTGATACCACTTGATGAAGACACAATCCAGGATCAAAATGAACACAATAGAAAAATGGGTAATATTATTATTAGAAGTGATATGCTATTATATTGAGTATAATAAAATAGATCCAATGACATTTCCTATGACTTTCAATTTTATCAGATTCTGGAGAAAAACCTTTGTCATAGTACCTTCTCCCAAACTCCACAAAAATGCCTTTACAATGCTAGAAGTAACCTTAAGTAACCCAAATTCGGTTTAAGGTTAGGAATACATTTTAGAATATTCCATTTGGCATTTACTTCCAAAATAGAAGGTTCTATAAAACATGTCAGAAGTCAATGTAAAATTAGAAGAATTTAGAAATGGTAGTCCAACTTTCAGGAGGCATAACTTTTGATCTAGGACTCTGATTGATGAACTATTTACATTTCTTGAAATATCTCCAAGTGCTCTATAGCCCTATGTAAAATATTGGATTGTCCCCCATTTTTACCCTGTATGAGGCTTGTGAGTGCCTCAAATATGACTTTGAAGCACTCTTAGGTGGTGTCCAGGCATCTTAAAACTATAATAACTTTAAAACCATAAAGCCTTTTGACCTAATTCTTTTTTGGGAGTGCTTTGAATTACAAGTACAATAATTTATCCAACTTACACCCTCTAACTCATCATAAATATGGTTCAATTACCAAATAACCTATTTTCTACATTGAGACATCCTAAGGTGCTCAAAAACTCTAACCTAGAAAACCAATAGTGGAACTATGAGAGTTGGAGTATCTAATTGACTCAAATGGGTATCTAGAAATGAAAACACATTAAATAGAATCTAACATTAAGCATATTTTGGGTGATATAGGATTTCCCTTGCACCACTAAATGCTCTTACATCTCTTGCATTTACCAAACACTCTCCTCTTGTCCACACTTGCTCAATCACATTTGCATCTCATTGATATTTTTCAATCAAGAAAAACATTTTCCTTTATACCTTGTCCTCAAAAAAAGTTCCTTCAATCAGCCTTGAGTATTTCCTAATTATAATAAGATAATTAATTTGTTCATAATCAAAGAATTCTTTCGAATCATAGTCTTTACAACTTTTGTGTGTCTCTAGAACTTGTGCACTCCCTATCATCATCATATTGTCCTTTGTCATTGTACAACTTCACATATCCTAATTTTATGCTTGTTAGGTAACAAAATCCTACCATAAAAAACTTCTTCTTAGGTACTCTATTTTTGTACTATTCTCTGTAATTCAATCATATTTCATGCACAATTAACCTCCTCATTAGGATATAGTTTAGAACATGTCCTTAACAACACTTGACCTGACCATTAAATCTTTATCCATACAAATATGATCTTTGTCTTCTACTATGCCATCTTTTATAGAAACCATACTATATTGTCATCAATGAAAAACAAAAAAATGAATTCAATATGTCAATCATTCTAAACACTTTCCAATTCTTAGGATAATCCCTTGAGGAATAATGTCAACATTCATGCTAAAAATCTTCCCCTTTTTCATTGATGGCAACATAGATGAAAAACATCTAAGTTCCAAGAATACCAAAAACAACAATCTACTACAACTACCATTATTCTCCACTTTTCAAATCACCTTCATTAATCAAATATTAAATAATTTGGAACATTTCTCTATTCTTTAACTCTTTTTAAGGATTGGCATCAATTGTTCACACTAAATAACTCACATCAATTGATCACACACTGAATAAATCTCAACTTCTCCCCCATACAATAATACTTTCCTTTATATATTGGAGATCTCAATCTATCCTCCATAAATTAATCTCTTCCCCATTAGAGGATCTTCTCTCCTATACATTAATCTCTCCCCCATTAGAGGATCATCTCCCCCATACATGGTGCTTCTCAATGTAATCTCTTCTGTGTAGTACTAAGGAGATATTTTTCATGCACACTTATCTCCCCCTTTTATACTTAGGAGATATTTTTCATGATACTTCTCTCCCACATTGACATAAATGAAAAGATGCTTAATTATGTCAATCATCTCCTCTAAGTCTTCAACTATCTCGAGTGTCCAAAGACACTATTCTCAACTAGTTACCTAAAGACCTAGATGACACTACTCATCTTAGATATTGCCATATATAGGAAGCATCAATAGTCATCCAATTCAATTAATAGTGCTCTATACCACTAGACTGATATAATCTCTACATCATCTACTCATAAGTAGGAAGTGTTAGAGTTAGATAATACTGAGAGGTGGGATTAAATCAGTATTCTAAAAAATTTTCCCACAACCAAATATTGTTAATTAATTTATAACTTGCATATGAAAGTAAACCAACAATGATGAACAATAAATATAACCATACACATAGAGAACTCATAACACCAATATTTGTTAATTACAAAAACTCTAGCCAAGGGAAACCCCTAGTGGGGATGATACCAATTGATGTTTTAAAACATCTAGCTCAAAAAGCTCAATGATGTCAATAGAATATATCTAGGGACAACTAATTTCCATCTAGAACATACCCATTTAGACACTGGGATCAACTATAAGGCTATCCCCCTTCTTCTTCTTTAGGCTCTAAAAACCTAGGTGGGTGAACCTCAAATTCTTCATATGGTACCAATATCAAAGCATACAATTGAATCTTATAAAGAAGATAATACCCCTAAATCTTCTATGCTTATGCAAACAATGTAGACATGAAATAGCTAATAACATGACATATGAACTAGATAAGCTAGGTGAGGGAAAATCTTTTTAGCTCTTCAACATGAAAGGAAAAACATATTTGATTAATGATGTTGATTATCAAAAAAACCAAGGTATGAACAATGTCAACATGCAATCTCCAACCTAATCAGTCCCTTATCCATTAGGCAATAAATAAGTGATAACATACATTTGGATACCCAAGATATACTGATATAATTAGATATGAGATCTATCCATTCACCTTGTGAATTAGACGTCTACCTTCAACATGAAACTCATACTTACTAGATCCTCCCATGATCCCTGATGAGACTAATTATTGCCTCTATTTCATGATTGTTTTAAATACTTTGTTAATACTCTATTTCATTTTCATCAAAACATTTGTGGATTTAAGTTTACCTGAACCAATGATTAACCTATGGGTAGATACTATGCCATCCTTTGCTAATATCATATATAAATGTAGTATTTCATATAATTAGCAGAATGTGTGTTCTTATATTTGAAATTAATTTGTTAATGCTTATTTGTAAATATGTCTTTGCATAATAACTAACCTGATAGCAATGAAGTTGAAGATGATTGGAAGAATTCAAAGATGAATGTTGAATACAGCTAATAACATTCAAGGAGAAAAAATGTTGAGGTTTAGTCATGGTGGAGAAGAATCATACCGGTACCAAAGGACAAGGTTGTGAGAATGGAGGAGTTATGAAGACTTACTACATTATCTGCATTTATGTCAAGCAATTGTTTAGACTTTATTCTTCCCGCCTTGAGCTATTACTTTTCCTTCTTTCTTGCCTATATATTTGTTTGCTTTTATGTTTTTGGAATAAGTGTCAATCTCCTATACATAGGGATTAGACCAATTGTGTGCTAGTTTTTTAGTTAGAAGGAGAAATTTTATTACAAGGAACTGTTAACTTTTGCAGTGAGTTGTTTTTAGAGTTCTATGTATTGATTCCATGTTATGAATTTCTAAAATGTAATGAAATAGTTTTTGGCTTTTATCCTATGTTAGTAGATTAGTAGAAGCCAACCAAGGGGGCCCACTTGGGAGGTGGATTAGATTAGAGTAGTATATATTTATTTTCAAGCATTTTTAGTATTGCAAGTAGAAGTTGTAAGTTCCTTCCTGTAGCATCAGACATTGTGAATGTTCCCATAACATCTATAAGAATAGTTATAGTAGATGAACTAAGTTGGAATAGATGTTAACATTTCATTAAATTTCTAGTATTTGTTCCAGTTAAGTGTGTTAATTTCTTGCAGTGATAGTGTAGGTTCTTTTCCTTGCATTTTACTTTCTTGCAGCATAAACATAATGAATCATTAAGAGACCTATTGCACATATTGTGCCGACCATTTCAAGTATACGTGCTTGGGTTGACAAGATTAAATGCACCTCATAGTGGGAAAAATAACCCTTAGATTAAATACATTATTCCTAAGCATGGCCTAGAGCATGATTATCATATACCTATTGTGAGGGAGACCATTTTTGGCACCATTGCTAGGGATGTGTCAAGCTAGGAACATTCTATAGTCATAGTTTTTAGACAATTTTTTTTTAAGTATTCAAACTTTCTTCACTAGTGTGAAGAATTAAATTGCATGCATCGAAGAGGAAAACAACAAGATGAATATGATAGATTTCTTCCATGGGAGTCTATTGATTTGAATGAATAAATTGAAGAAGAAGAAGAAGTTGAGTTTCCTTTTGAAGACAAAAGTTCTATTTTTCCTATGGAATCATCCTCAAGAGAACAACCTTTAGATACAAGTGGTATTCAACCTTTTGCTGAAATTTTGGCCAATTTTTTTGATAATATTGCTTTGAATTCACCAGTTGTTAATAACCTAGTACCCAATGTTCCTTTTCAGCAACAACCCCAAAATCTAATACCTTTAGTAATGGCACAACCTACTTTTCCATTCCCTCTTCCAATTCTTGTAACCAATGCTAATCTTTTAAAAATACCTCCCACTACTCTTCCATATTTCTATGGCCTTGCAGCTGAAGACCCCAATACTTTCTTGTTTGAGTTTAATATAATTTGTCATAGTTTTGACTACAACACTGATGCCCACAAGCTCAAATTATTTTTAGCAACATTGAAAGAGTCAACTCTATGATGGTTCATGGGCTTAGGAGCTAATGTAGTAGAAACTTGGCATGAAATGCAAACTCTATTTTTGGATAAATATAAAGAGTATTGCAAAGCATTTGGTTCAAGAGGAGATGATGTCCTCAAGATATCAAAGGAGGAAGAAACATTTGAAGACTATGTTTCATGTTTTTTTTGTATACACTGCAGAAGAACCCTCAGCATGTGTTGTCTGAGGATTCACAAAAGCTAGTTTTTTTTAGAGATGTAAATGATAACTATCCAGAAGCATTTGACTTAATGGTTGGTGGTGATGTATATCAAGCCTCCTAGGATGACCTCAAAAAGATTTGTCAAAACTATTCAAGGTCAATTATGAAAAAAGGCCAAGGACCTCATTCTATAGCCACTAAAATGATTAGCCAAGGTATTACGAAGATTGAGATATCTAACTTGTTGCTAGATTTCAAACAAGACATTATGAATGATGTTGCTACACATCTTGACACAATGACTACAAAGAAGAAGCATGTAGAAGCCAAAGTACAATTAGTTGAATACTATCCTCATTGCCATAAGAAAAAGAAGGATTGCTAATGCAAACTGGTTGCAAGTATGGAGAACCAACATCTTCCAACTGAGTACTTCAAGATAGATGGAGATGATGAGCAAGTATTTTTTTTTTCTCAATGCTGGCCATGGGCCCACCATCAAGGTATGCCTCAAGACCCTTTGCAAAATTCAAACTCATATGGTAATCAATGGAAAAAATATAATTCTCAAGGTCCTCCAAAATATCAACCTAATTGGAATAATGCTGGGAAAAACAATCCACAACAATCTCAATGGCCTCAGAATTCCCAACCATCCTAGCCTAATCAATAGACTAACCAATGGCAGAACCAATAGAAATACTAACAAAACTAGCAAAACCAATGGCAAACACCTTAAACGAATTGGCAGTCTACGAAACAATGGAGTGGATCTCAATAGTGGCCTAACCAAAATACTAATACTCCACAATTACCACCTCTAGTACAACAACCTACTTTAATGCCACCACCTACAAGTCCTCAAAAATAGACACAATTACCTACACAACCTCAGCCAAATCCAAATAGCCAACAACCACAACAACCCATGTATAGTGCTAATGCTCAACAATATCCTGCCTACACCCTGAGTGTTGTAGATATACATATGAGATCTAGTACAACTTTACCAAGAGCCAAACCACATCTTATAACTGAGATACCAGATACTCCTGTAGCATTAGAACCCCTAGTTGTTGGAGTGTTTGACCAAACCAATGTCACTATTTTAACCCAAGCTCAACCAACGGTGACACCTCCTTTTCTAGAAAAGCTTATACAAAAGAAACCTGTACAAAGAGAGGAACAACCTTTTGATATTTTTGATAAGTTGAAGAACATACATGTCTAAATGCCCCTATTCCAAGCCATTAAATATATTCTAATCTATGAAAAATCCATTAGAGAAGACTTCTTGAAGAAGCCTAGAAGAAAGAAAAAGGACCCCACCATAGTCCATGTTGTGGGACAATTGGCTGACATTATGCTATGAAAATTGATCACACCAAAATATTCTGATCTAGGTAGTCTAGTTGTAGATGTCAGTATCAATGGTGAGTCTATAAAAAATGCTTTAATAGATCTTGGATCTTCTATAAATGTCATGACCAAAGACAATATGAAGAAGTTGAAAATAGAAGGATTAAGGGCTACTCCAACAATTCTACAACTTGCAGACAATTCTACTATCACCCCTAATGGGATGATAGAAAACATAGTTGTAACTTTAGACTCTCTAGAGTATCCTACAAACTTCATGATTCTATCCCCCAAAGTTAATCTATCTAGTTACCCTATCATACTAGGTCGACCATGGTTAGCTACAAAAAATGCAAATATAAATTGTTAATCAGGGAATATAACCATATCCAATGGCCAAGAAACAAAAAAAATTGAATTATATCCTCCAACACAACCATTACCAGATTTAAGCACATCAATTTGGCTAGATTTAGGGGATGAGGAAGAAGAATTAAATTCTATAGTAAAGCTCGTGATGTTACATAGATAATATTTTCTAAAGCTGCAGGAGGAAGATTCAATACTTTAGAGTATTCTTACGAATAGTTGTGTGATAGAAAAAGATGTATCTAAAAGTTCCATGTTGGAATTAATCACATATGAAGAATGTGGCGAGAATTGTACTCTACCTAGAGAACTTGATATTCTTCATCAAATCTTACTGTATGAATTAGAAACAAGTCCAATCTCTAAAGTTGCTATAATAGAGTCTACCACTACTATTTTTAGAACAAGAATCAGTATGCAAAGAACATTAACAAATAAAGTAAACATTCACAAACCAAAAACTAAATTCACATATATGCTTAGACAAAGAAAGCAAACAAGAAGTGCAAACCTCACAAGAGAAAACACTCCATGCTTTCTTGATTCTGTAGATGTGTCCTTTTGCTATGGATGTATGCTCAAGATGCTCAAAAGCTGCTTCAATGGAGATGGGTAATGGCAAATTGGTAGCTTTGTGAGCTCTCAATTTGGCATTATAAGGGTATGGTTGATGGCTTTGGTTCTCAAAATAGCATGGTAACTTTAGCTCAAAGATTGTTGATGAAATGGCTTGGGATGGGATTCAATTTATAGGCTAAGGGGTAGAGGGATGGAGGGCTTAGATGCAAGGATGGATGAAGGCTTAAGGAGGGCTAAGATGCACTCAAAGGGGAGCACATGGATTGTGCTTGTTTAGCACCAATGGGAAGGTGACACTTGTCACAAGGAGGATGAGTGTGAGAGGGTAGGGTAAAGGGTTGGTTAAAATCATAATGAGTGGGGTTGAGTATGTAAGAGGGATGTAAGAGGAATGAGTGTGGAAGAGGGAAGAGTGTGGAAGATGGGTGTAAGAGTCATGAGTGGGCTTGTAAGAGTCTTTATGTTTTGTAAGAGCACTCATGACTTAGTGGTTGGGTTTTTTGAGGGGAGACTTTGGTTTGGATTAGGAAAGTCTTAAACTTGTTTAAGGAATGTGACAACATTAGGGAGTGGATTAGGCTTGGGTTTAGGATTAGATTAGAGATGTTAGAGATGTGCAAGTGGATGGCATTAATGAGGGTGGGTGAGTTAGTGGCTAAGCTTGGTTAGTATGGGTGGATGGGGTGGATTAGGCTAAATGGAGGATTAGAGATAGGTTAGGGGTTTTTGAATTTGAGGATTTCATTTATCAAATAGATTTATTTAATAAATGGGGATTTTTGGAATTAGATAGAAGAATAGGATTTAATTGATAAATAATAGATTATTTGATTTATCAATTAGGACTATAGATGATTAATTAAATTAATCAACTAGGGGATGACAAAGGATTAATTAAATAGAAATTTAATTAATAATGCCTTTTTAGATAACTAAATAGGATTACTAAAATAGTGTAATCAAATTTAGGTGTCTACATTTTGCCCCTCTTTGACATAGTGTTGAGACAACACTATTTCAAAGAAGTTTGAATGAAGACGACATGAGGAAGATGTTTTAGCAACAAGGTTGCCCCAGTCTCAGATAAGAAGAGGAGAGACTAGACTTAGATGATGCCCCCTCAAGAAGGCGATGGGGAGAGAAATGAGGCTCGACGACTTCTTGAAAAGTACAAGAAATTGAGGCGAGCTGAGACGCAGGTTGGCGAAGAGAAGGGGCTGAATTAGCTCAAACTCTCACTACGGGAGAATGATAAAGGGAAATCAGAGGCACAATAGTAAAGTAAGCTTAAGACTTTCCAGGATTGGGGGGGGGGGAGATGGAGGAGTGGAGCGCTATAAAAGGAATCCATGGTAGCGAGATGGATGATAGAATGATAAAGCTGATGCAACAAGATTTCAAAGAGTCAGATTGGCAGAAGATGGGTTTCGGGGATCCCTAGGACTAGGATTGTGGATCTCGAAAGATGAGGCTTGGTGGATTGATTTGATTGGTGGATCCCTAAAGCTAAGCGTGAGGAGTGATTCAAAGAGATACTAATGCATAAGTTGGGGTAGGAGTGACAGATGTAGGATATGGATGGGGGGATAATGGAGATGAAGGGAATCCATTGAAGCTTTTTGAGCGGGGGGATACTTCAAAGAGAAGTACCACCATGTAGTTGAGCACTAGATTTTCTATAAGACTATTGGTTAATTGCCAGAGTTACCAAGAACATCAAGGCCTTTTTACCAACCGTCCAAAGAACTGACGAACTGACTCAAAACATACACACAAGGATTGCCCCAGTATCACACATGAATCCCAGAGGAAGCAGCATGGAAACGACACTAGGTAGCCCACAAGAAGAAAAAGAAAACAAGAAAAAGACCTGATCAAGACCTTACGCTCTAATTGCCCCATTCGCAGCATACCATGATATGGAAGATCATGGCAACCTTGAGGAGGGAACAAGGAGATTGCTTGGAAAAGATATTTCAAGACCCAAAAGGAAAGATCCCAAATCAAAAGAAAGTGAAAATCCAAAAGAGAACTATTTGCCAACGAGATGGGTAGGACAAGGTACTAACGGACCAAGATTAGACATGAGGAAAGCTATATCCTGCAAGGACCTTTCGGAGAGCACCTAAGCTGATGGATCGGGATGAGTGATGCGTCTGGCAAGCTGAACTAAGAAGGATAACACTTTGGTGACAGGAGATCTAGCTAAAGGATGCATTGGAATATCTAACCAAGGTGTGCGATGTGTGCAAGATGTTGACCAAGGATGAACTAACACGAAAGCCAGATAGATACAATGATACTAAGCTAAAGAGGATGTACAAGCTGACAGACCAAGATATGTTACAAATGTACAAGTTTGTTCATGTTTTGGTTTTTTGTGAGATGGAAATGTTTGTGAAGGATGGGGTGTCTATAATAGTTGATAGGTGGATAGGTAGATGGTTTGTCAAAAGCTTAAGGAAAATGGGATTCTATGTGTGCATGTGATAGGATACAAGATAGGATACAAAATCATTTACAAGATGGAATATGGTACAAGCTTTGGACAAGATTCGAATATATACAAGGTATGGTACAAGATTTACAAGGTATAATACAAGCTTTGGTACAAGATTTACAAGTTGTACAGGAGGTATTGACAAGCTCCATCAGATTTTGGATATTTGATTGGAACACCAAGGGAACAAGTAGGTGTTTTATGGGATGGTGGGTGGATGGATGAGAGATAGGATAGTGATAGATAATGGATTAGTCTTTAGCACACAAGGCACCTGAATTACCAGGTTTTCACCAAGGTACCTATCCAAGGCGATTGAATTGCCAAGTTTTCACCATTGGACGCTTATTTCTCTTTACTATTTTTTTTTTTTTTTGTATTTTTTCAAAAGCTGGGTATACCAAGGATCTTCAAGCATAGAACTTCTTGAGATGAATGATGTTAGTGGGATCATTCAAGAGTTATCCTTCTGGTGTAGATAATTGATAGGCTCCGGAGCCAAAGGAGGCAGTAACCACATAGGGACCAAGCCATGTAGGTTCAAACTTGCCTTTCTTTTCTCGATCTGCTTGGACTTTCATATTTTCTTTGAGGACCATGTCACCTACCTGAAAGTGTCATGGGAGCACCTTCTTTTTGAAATTCCTTTTGAGACGAGTTTGATAGACTGTGAGATGGTCATAGGCTTGTTGTCTCTTCTCGTCTAAGAGATCTAGCTGGGTGAGTCAAGCTATTCTGTATTCTTCATCTGAGATTTGCCCTCGCAAAGATATGCGTAGTGAGGGAAGTTCAACTTCTATAGGTAATACTGCTTCGGCACCATAGACTAGGGAATATGGAGTTGTGCCTGTGGATGTACGGAAGGAAGTTCGATAGGCCCATAGAGCCGAATTTATTTGAAGGTGCCAATCACGGCCGGAATCATTGACAACTTTCTTTAGGATTTTGAGGAGGGTTTTATTAGTTGCCTCTGCCTGGCCGTTACCTTGTGGGAAATATGGGCTAGAAAAGCGGTGATGGATGTAGAGGGAAGTGCATAATTCTTCCATGTTGAGATTTTCAAAGTTACCTCCGTGGTCAGTGAAGATGGTGGATGGGATGTCGAAGCGGCAAACAATGTGGTACAAGATGAACTTGGAGACTTGAACTCCTATAGCTGAGACTAGGGGGACTGCTTCCACCCACTTAGTGAAATAGTTTGTAGCTGTTATTATCCATTTATGTCCATCAAATGAGAGAGGGGTGATAATTCCAACTAGATCAAGGCCCCAACAAGCGAAAGGCCAAGGTGGTGCAATAGGCTGTAGATCCTGTGCTAGAGTGTGCACAAGATTTGCATGCTGCTGACATGGGAGACACTTTCTAACAAAGTCACAAGAGCCTTCTTCAATGGTAGGCCAATAGTAGCCTGCTCTAAGGATTTTTCATGCTAGGACAATACCACTCGTGTGGGCACCACAAAGTCCGGAATGTACTTCTTTTAATGCCATCACGGCCTCATTTTCATCTAAACATCGAGATAGAGTATCGTGATAACCCCGACGATATAGGGTATTGGCTATGATAACATAGCGAGATGATTTTCGAATGAGGTTCTGGCATTGGGTACGTGTGAGGTGAGGGGATATGATACCATCGTTAAGGTAAGCGTGAATTTCATGGTACCAAGGGGATTGGGGACCAACCAAGATACAAACATGGTTTGAATCCTCATTCGCATAGGCAGGTGTGAGGAGCTGCTCAACTAAAAACTCATTCTGCGTAGCTTCTTGGGGAATTTCCAAGAGTGAGCTGATAGTGGCCATGGCATCTGCTGCCTTGTTCTGCATTCGAGGCACTTGTGTAAATTGAAGCTTTGTAAAATGTTGGGTCAGCTGATCAACTAGTTCTTTGTAGGGTAATAGCTTTTCATCTTTGGTTTGATATTCATTTAAGACTTGTTTGATGATGAGTTGGGAATCACCAAAGACTTGTAACTCAGTGATATTCCATTCTGCAACTATCTTTAATCCTGCTACAAGAGCTTCATATTCTGCTATATTGTTGGTGCTAGGGAATTGTAGCTTGAAGGATTTTGGAATGTAATCTCCTTGAGGTGTAACTAATAATATTCCTGCCCCTGATCCATGAGAGGTGTATGAGCCATCAAAATAAAGCTTCCATGCGGGCTGTTCTTCAATTAGGCAGATATGCTCATTTGGAAATTCTGTGAGCAAAGGATATGCATCTACTAGAGGTGCATCAACTAGGTGATCTGCTATAGCTTGCCCTTTGATTGCCTTTCTGTCCACATACTGGATGTCAAACTCACTTAGTAGCATAACCCATTTGGCCAAACGACCTGTAAGTGCTGTTCTGGAGAGTATATACTTGAGAGGGTCAATCTTGGAGACTAGTTGGATGGTATGACTTAGCATGTAGTGGCAAAGCTTTTGAGTTGAGAAAACAACTGCCAAACAAGCTTTTTCCATAGGAGTGTAATTGAGTTCATAACCAACTAGGGTTCTACTGATATAGTAGATGGCTCTCTCTCTGCTATAATCATCATGTTGTGCTAGAAGTGCCCCTAGAGCAGTAGGTGTTGCTGATATATACAAGATCAAGGGACGACCAGGAACTGGTGGAACCAAGATAGGGGGATTGGTGAGATATTGCTTGAGCTGATCGAAGCTGCGCTGACATAAAAGATCCCACTTGAAGTTCTCATTCTTCTTTAGCAAGTGTGAAAATGGTGTACACTTATCTGCAAGTTGGGAGATGAAGCGCCGGACAGATTGAAGTTTTCCCTGAAGAGAGCGAAGCTGTCGCAATGTCTGGGGAGGAGGCATGTCTAAGATAGCCTTGACCTTTTTGGGGTCGATCTCTATACCCCGTTTAGAAACTATGAAGCCTAGAAGCTTGCCAGATGTGACCCCAAAGACACACTTCTTGGGATTTAGCATGAGATAATATTGGGCCAACCTATCAAAGACTTTTTCCAGGTCAGCAAGATGATCCATGAAGGTGTGAGATTTGACCAGGATATCGTCCACATAATCTTCCAAAATGCTATGGATAAGATCATGGAAAATGGTTGTCATAGCTCTTTGATAGGTAGCCCCAGCATTCTTTAGGCCAAAAGGCATCATGGTGTAGCAAAAGGTTCCCCAGGGGGTAGTGAATGTTGTCTTATGCTGATCCTCTTCTGCAATCTTGATCTGATTATACTCAAAAAATCCATCCATAAGGGACATGATTTCATGTCCAGCTATAAGATCTACAATCATATCTATGTTGGGCAAGGGAAAATCATCCTTTGGACAAGCTTTGTTAAGATCTCTAAAATTAGTACAGATTCTGATGTCACCGGAAGGCTTAGTGAGAGGGACCATGTTGGAGATCCATTCTGAGTAGTCGATAGGTCGGATAACCTTAGCAGCTAACATTCTTTCTAGTTCAGCTTTGACTAGTAATGCCACCTTGGGGTGCATTTTCCTAAGCTTTTGTCTGACGAGCTTGATCTTTGGATCGATTGCAAGATGATGAACTACAAGCTTTGGATCGAGTCCTGGCATGTCCTGATATGACCATGCAAATCGGCCAATTTTCTCTTGCAAAACCTCAAAGAGGAGGTCAGCTTGGTCTTGTGATAGGGATGCAGCAATGTGAACAATTCTAGGGATCTCTGAAGAACCAATGTTGACTTCTCTAGTATCCTCTATTAGAATAGAAGACACCTCTAGTCGATTATCTTAAGGAGGCAATACTAAATCCTCATGTTCTGCTTGTGGCTCTGGATTTTCTTGCTGAGGGGTTCTCTTCGTTGCCTTAGCTAGTCCCAGATTTACCTTAGTTCCAGTTTTGGGTGTATCGAAACTAGGTTGGGGATTTTCTCCAAAATACCCCTTGGGATCTAGCTTGTAGATGTAGGCAGAATCTGGCTTTGTCTTCTTATGAGGAGTTTTAGCTCCCATGAATCTTAGAAGTGCTTCCTCTGATGCGAACTCATCAATATGTATGACACTTGGTTGGTCCCAATCTATGAGTTGTGGATGAGCAAGTGGTAGGTCAATGAGATGGATGGATAGTTCTCGGAGAAGAGAGTCTCCTAGGAAGATTTGGTCTGGGATATCGTCGTAGGCTCTCTTTTCAACTTCCTCAGGAATGTCTTCGATTTCGACAAGGTCGCGGTGGATGTTCGAAAAAGCGTGACCATTCTCGTTGGTGCCCCCAGTTGTGGGTATGCCAAAGCCAAGACCTGACTTTATTTCCCAATCATGTGCTTCGATGGGACATTGCATGCCCCTTTCTTCTGGTCCTAGTCCACCTCCTTGATAGTTCCATTTTTCAGTGATGATCTTATGTTGTTGGGGATACTTCTGGCTGAAGTGATCAAGGCATGCTTGATTTCTTGGAGGTGCATCCTTATGTAGCCAATTGTTGATATCTGGAGTGAGCTCCTCATGAAGAGGGGTTTTTGAGGACACAAAGGTGGTTGGGCCAAACTATTTGTATCGAGGAGGTGGAATCTCCTTAGCTTTGTGATATGTTGGCCGTCCATGGGTATGTGGATCAAGTGGGATTGCTCCGACAGCAAATGCATCTGATAGACTATATTCTCCACATCCTTTGTTGTTGATCTTTACAGTAGATAGGGTGGAGGCAATGATGGTTTCTGTGTCACTACAAGTGTGGGATGAGCTAGCGATGGTTGTGCCGATGTCTATTCCAGGGTAATGGTTTGTATATGAAGCTTCAACCGCATTGTAGTAAGCAAAGGGTTCTAGATCGGCATGGATGGTTACCTCAGTGCCTTGATGCAAAAATTTGATGCACTGATGGTAGGTGGATGGAACGGCCTTCATAGCATGAATCCATGGGTGACCGAGGAGGATGTTAAATGGTAGGTTTAGATCAACAACATGGCAAACTGTCTCTTGAATGACTGGCCCAACCTTGATTGGTAGCAAAATAGTCCCTTCTGTGGTCCTTTCCAAGTTGTCATAAGCTTTGATGGTGATAACCTCACTGATGATATCTGCCTCAGTATACCCAGCTTGTTTTATGAATTTTAGGGTGCAAATGTTCAAGGCTGATCCATTATCTATCATTACTCTTTTCATGGCAAAATTGGATACCATGATGGCTATGCGAAGCGGAAGGGTGTGATCTGGCTCAACCGCGGGTATGTCGGTGGGTTTGAAAGATAGCGCACATGAGGATGAAAGGTGTCCAACAAGATTACGAAAATCAGTAGCATTGATATCAGAAGGGACACGGGATTCTATGAGAGCATTGTCAAGGATGTGTTTGTACACAAGACTAGTGCGGACAAGGTCTAAAATGGATATTTGGGCTGGCATGTTCCCAAGGTGTTCCAAGATATTGTACCGGCTTTTTGATGGAGCTGATGGTGTTGATGAAATTGGTGGGCCTGCGATGTTCAATCGTGCTCTTCGAGTGGTGACCGCACACTCATTGTCTGGTCCTCGGATATTGATAACATTGACAGAAGGCTCTTTCTCAGATATACAACCTATAAGGCTACCATAGTCTATATAGGATGAAGTGTGGTCATTGTTCTTCCCATGCTGTTGGTTTGGCTAGCGGTTGTTGGTGTTGTTTTGGATAGGTGCTTTTCCAGGATTTTGGTTGTTGTGTGGAGGAAAAGCATTTTGATAAATCTATAAGCCTGCATTGGGAGAGGTTTGGGCACCAACAGTGATTTCCTTCCGATCAATGAGGTCTTGCACATAGTCTTTCAGTTTCATGCATCTGAGGGTGGTGTGACCGTTTACCCTATGGAACTTGCAATACTCATTGTCCTTGTACCATGCAGCTTTGGATTGGCTTGGATCAATTTGTTGGGTAGGAGGAAATTTGATGAGGTTTTCCTTAGCCAATTTCTCAAAAATAACATCCAATGGCTCACCAAGGGGTGTATAGTTTCTAGGTGCAGGTTGGAATCTGGGCTTTTGCCCTGCAGCTACATTGATGGCATTAGCTTGATTGTTAGACCCTTGAAAGTTGGGTCTTGTATTGTGGTTTTGATAGCTTTGGTTATTTCATTGTTGGTAATTGGTAGCTTGTTGGTTGTTTGTTTGATATGGTGGGTTAGACTGGTTTTGAGAAGGACCAACGATATTCACATGTCTGGTGAAAGTAACCCCATCTGTTGCAATATGCTTGTTTTTGTTCCAATACCTAGACTTGTCATTGGAATGTGATTGATTTTGGTTGGCCTCTTTGTAAATCTTTACCACACCATCTTTGATGAGTCCTTTCTCAAGGATCATTCCTTTCTCTTTGATATCCTTATAGGTCTGCAAATAGTTCATGGTCATGTGGTGAGCCAAGTTGAGATGTGCATTATTAATAAACATTTTCACGACATGGCATTCTGGCAAGGTGTAGGATATGCGGGTGGTAAGGGTTTGCCATCTTTGCAGGTATTCGGCAAGGCTTTCTCCACCTTTTTGCTTGGTGTGAACAAGATCAACTATTGATAGCTCTGTTTCAACAAGATGGGCATATTGGGCTACAAATGCCTCAGATAATTCAGCAAAGTTTTTAATTGTGCCATAGGGGATTCTATAAAACCATTCAAGAGCTGGTCCAGCCAAGCTTTTGGGAAAAAGGCGCAAGAGGAAGATATCATTGTATGCCACCTCCTGGCAATGCATGTAAAATTCTTTGATATGTGTGACAGGGTCTCCTTTTCCTCTGAATTTGTCAAATTTAGGTACCTCAAAGTGTTCGGGAAATGGTGTCGTGGTAATGGCTCTATCAAATGGGTAAGGACACACATTCTCAAACTTGAATGTCTTTGGATCATTCCCTTCTTGGATGGCTTTCAGAGCTGTCTTCATTTGCTCCCACTCTGAATTGATAGGTGATGGTTGGGGTGCCCCCAATGTAGGAGTGCCTTGAGGTAGGTATGTGCTAGATGGGACCATTGAATATGGATGGTTATGAGGGATTTGCTGATAGGGATTGTACATTGTTTGGGCAGCTACATGGTGGATGACGAGTTGTTGAGGGGGAGGTGGTGCATATTGCTGCATGTGTTGCGAGGCTTGTTGTTGATATGGGATTTGAGGTTGGGATTGAGGAACATAAGCTGGCTGTGGGATAAATGGATTGCTTTGTGGAGGTAAGGTATAAGATGGTTGTGAGGCTTGGGGAAAGGATTGGGGGGCTTGTGGGGTTTGACCAATATATGTGGGTTGTGCCCCCATTTGGGATGGTATCTGCAAATAATTGGTGGTTGGCTGGGGTGGTGGATTACCTCCTAGAAGTGGCATTGAAAAGTAGTTAGTAATAGGAGGTAATGGATTAGTTGGTGGTGGAGGTGGTGGGAATTGAAAGCTTGGGAATGGAATTGATGGGGTTTGATAGCTTGGTATAGTGGTGGCAGGAGCTGGGGTCACTTGGGAGCTTGGTAGAAGATTGGCAGTAGCTTGTGGGATTTGATAGCTTTGTGGAGTGAAGGTAGTAGCTTGTGGATTTGTGGCTGGTGGTATTGAGCTCCCAAGACCTAATGGAAATGATGGGATTGTGCTTTGGGCTGTTGTGAACAAGCTGGGGGTGATGAAAGGTTGATTACTTGGCCCCATGGGTGGCATCCCTATTGTATATTGCTGAGGTTGGCCAAAGATGCTAGCACTGATTTGGGAGATGGGTGGATTGGGAAGGCTAGGTTGGGGAGCAGCAGCAATAGTGAAGGGGGTGAACGGTGAGGTGTTTTGGGTAAAGGGGGTTTGGAGCGGAGAGGTATGAACCAAGGATGGAGTGGTGGTGGCTGGGTTGGCTTGCGGCATGGAGATTTCAACTTGGGTGGATGATGGTATGTTTGGGTCTGTTGGGTCATATGGATTGGCTGGAGGCTCTTCTTTTGGAATAAATTGAGGATAATTTGGATCATAAGAGCCTATGGGTGGTGGTAGCTGCCCAAACAATGGGTGAGATGGATGTGATAATGGAGGGGGTCTTCCAAAGTCAAAAGTTCCTACATTGTCCCTTCGAAAATTAGCCATGATTGTCTCTTTGCTTTTGTCTATAATGGCGTTTACCAATACTGCATTTCCTGGTTGGTTCATGAAAGCTTCAATGTCAGTAGGTGATGGCATAGCTGGCTCTGGGCTGAAGGATGGCTGAGTGCTCAAGGGGGGTGAGGCTGTTCGATCTAAATGATAGGGCTCCATTGTTTCTTTCTTCTTGGCTAAGCGAGTGATGGGTGGCATGAAAAATGCTCCTAGGGATGAGATGCAATAATGCTGATGGATGCAAAAAGGGGGAAGGCTTTTCTATGCAAATGATTTCCTAGGTTGAGGCAAAGCTATATGACAAATCCTAAGGAGGATTGGGTTGGGGATTCTAACTTCAAAGATATGTTGTCAAAGCACAAAAGGTCTGCTTTCCTATGTGCAAGCTTGGTGGTGATTGTGTCAACTTAAGGATAGATTGATGATCCTTTAGGAAGAACACAAGATTGACCACTTGTGAATCCCAACCTTTAGCTCAAGGTGATGAGGGATAACAAGTGACAAAGCTAGATTACCCTAGACAAAGCTATGTCAAAGGGATAACCTTGGTGAGATTGGTGGATTTGGAAGATTTAAGGAATGAAAAACTTTTAGCAAGTTGACAACAATTTTGAAAGCTTAGATATGCAGAATTTTGATTACTGGCTAGATGGTATGATTCTAAATGAGATGGATGAGCTAATAATGCTTAAGGGGATAAGCTAAGATGGCTGGCTTTTCTACAAAGATGACTCTAGAGTGAAGCTTATCCAAGAAGATGTGGAGAAACAAGGGTGTCTAATCATAGAAATCATGCCTAGTTGGTAAGGCATAAGCAGGATTAACTCCTGGATGTTGGCTAAATTTGATGGTGCACTTTAACCAGGCCTCTTGAAGTGCTTCGTCGGTAGCTTTGTCCTCTGCTTTATGGAGTTTGGAAATTCGTGGGCTTGGTGTTATTTCTTTTCTCTTGGCTGAAAGTTCTTGGTATGCTAGAGATGGCTTGAGTTTGACCTTGTGAAACTTCTGTTTGGGTTTGGGTTGTTCCAACATAAATTCCTGAATTTGCTTGGCTTTGGGAAAAATCTCAGTTGTTTTGCTTCAACTTGTTCAACTTCCAAAATTGGCAGTGACTACGCTAAGTGTGCCCTAAGCTAGGATTGACCAAGTTTGGCAAACATTCATTCAACAAGTAAAATAAAAAAAAGCAATAGATAGGAACACCCAGATAGAAGTTTGTGGTTCTCAGAATGTGATACTTGCGCCAAGGAGTGTGTATGTTCTAAAAATGTTTCGATCAGTCACTCCAAACACATTAACATCCTAGATGGTTTTCTGCAAGGCTGACAATTGGTTTAGCTAGGGAGTCCTCAATATACGCAAGGTACGTGAGGCCCAAATCCATAGATGAGACCAAAAGGATGTCACACAGTCGAGAGGAGCGGTAACCCACTTCTCCTCTTTCACTTCTCAAGGGTATAAAGTTCCTTGAGGCTTAGCCTGAATGACAAAACTTGATCCCAAGAGAGGTGTCTTTCGATTCACCTCCCAATTCTTATACTCCGTCGGAATGCTGGAGTTGAGGTCGTCCAAGGGGTGATGAAATCCCCAAGCAGGCCTCTTAAAAAGAAACAAGGTTTTGGATCCTAATCTTATGCACCCAAGATGGCCTCGAAAGATGACAAGGGGAGAGAAGACTCGGATGACCTTGGGCTAAAAAACACGCTTGTTCTTTTACCAACTGACTCTTATGTGTGCTAATCTAGACTTTGCAAGCACTCATGTTTAAGAGACAATGTTCAATTCCAACTTGAAGCGCCAACAAAAGTAAATCGATCAAATAATGCAAACAATAAGAAGAGTTAGGGTCAACAAAAGAAAACTCGCGCGCCCGGAGGCCCTCCACGTCAAGTATCGATTAATTTTCTTTAAGGCATTCAAGATTGAGTGTGAGTTTGTTTTAAGCCCAAAACAAAAGTGTGTGAGATTCGATTTCAAGCGCACGCCCGGAGGCTCTCCACGTCAGTTGTTGTTCAATTTTAGTGCCCAAACTTGAAGTGTGATCGATTTAATCTAGAGTTTTGGCCATTTAAGAATTTTGATAAAGTTAAAGCAAACGGTCAAAGACCAAGTGAGTGAGTTAGATTGTGGAACATTTAACACCTTTTTCAAGTAGACCCATCCCCATAAATGGTGCTGAGATTGCAACCAATGGTTAATATTTGATGGGTGATTAGAAAAGAGGTGAGTCCAAGGAACTACTCAAATTGATTTTTGTAAATTTGTATTTTAACTTAACAAAGTTTCTTAAATGTCCAAAAATCAAACTTTACCTAGATTGCATGTGAAAAAGAGATTTGTTTTGTTCAATTTTAGAAGCTCCAAATGAAGTGTTTGATATTGTAATGGTTAATTGACCCTTGGCATTCAAGATTGAATTTTTTGTTTTAAGCATGCATTCCAAAGAAAGTTGATTTTAATCCATAACATTCAAGAGTGTGTTTTGAGCAACATTCATTCAATGGAAAATGTGTTTAACCATTCAAGTTCATTTTTTTTTTTAGCAACATGCATTCAAAGACAAATGGTTAAACATTCAAGTTCATTTTTTAGCAACATGAAAACCTGCAAGAAACATGGTTAGTGGTTCCATATGTGCTCCATCCTGCAATGAGACAAAAAAAAAAAAAGCAATTTAGTTAGTTAGCCAAAATCTTAAAAAATGAGAGCTTAACTATGGGAAAATTTTTTTTAACTTTTTTTGTTGTTTTTTCTACGCGTAAAAATGCTTAAAATGGTCTAAATCCTACGGAAAATATTTTTAGCTCTTCAACATGAAAGGAAAAACATATTTGATTAATGATGTTGATTATCAAAAAAACCAAGGTATGAACAATGTCAACATGCAATCTCCAACCTAATCAGTCCCTTATCCATTAGGCAATAAATAAGTGATAACATACATTTGGATACCCAAGATATACAGATATAATTAGATATGAGATCTATCCATTCACCTTGTGAATTAGACGTCTACCTTCAACATGAAACTCATACTTACTAGATCCTCCCATGATCCCTGATGAGACTAATTATTGCCTCTATTTCATGATTGTTTTAAATACTTTGTTAATACTCTATTTCATTTTCATCAAAACATTTGTGGATTTAAGTTTACCTGAACCAATGATTAACCTATGGGTAGATACTATGCCATCCTTTGCTAATATCATATATAAATGTAGTATTTCATATAATTAGCAGAATGTGTGTTCTTATATTTGAAATTAATTTGTTAATGCTTATTTGTAAATATGTCTTTGCATAATAACTAACCTGATAGCAATGAAGTTGAAGATGATTGGAAGAATTCAAAGATGAATGTTGAATACAGCTAATAACATTCAAGGAGAAAAAATGTTGAGGTTTAGTCATGGTGGAGAAGAATCATACCGGTACCAAAGGACAAGGTTGTGAGAATGGAGGATTTATGAAGACTTACTACATTATCTGCATTTATGTCAAGCAGTTGTTTAGACTTTATTCTTCCCGCCTTGAGCTATTACTTTTCCTTCTTTCTTGCCTATATATTTGTTTGCTTTTATGTTTTTGGAATAAGTGTCAATCTCCTATACATAGGGATTAGACCAATTGTGTGCTAGTTTTTTAGTTAGAAGGAGAAATTTGATTACAAGGAACTGTTAACTTTTGTAGTGAATTGTTTTTAGAGTTCTATGTATTGATTCCATGTAATGAATTTCTAAAATGTAATGAAATAGGTTTTGGCTTTTATCCTATGTTAGTAGATTAGTAGAAGCCAACCAAGGGGGCCCACTTGGGAGGTGGATTAGATTAGAGTAGTATATATTTATTTTCAAGAATTTTTAGTATTGCAAGTAGAAGTTGTAAGTTCCTTCCTGTAGCATCAGACATTGTGAATGTTCCCATAACATCTATAAGAATAGTTATAGTAGATGAACTAAGTTGGAATAGATGTTAACATTTCATTACATTTCTAGTATTTGTTCCAGTTAAGTGTGTTAATTTCTTGCAGTGATAGTGTAGGTTCTTTTCCTTGCATTTTACTTTCTTGCAGCATAAACATAATGAATCATTAAGAGAACTATTGCACATATTGTGCCGACCATTTCAAGTATACGTGCTTGGGTTGACAAGATTAAATGCACCTCATAGTGGGAAAAATAACCCTTAGATTAAATACATTATTCCTAAGCATGGCCTAGAGCATGATTATCATATACCTATTGTGAGGCAGACCATTTTTGGCACCATTGCTAGGGATGTGTCAAGCTAGGAACATTCTATAGTCATAGTTTTTAGACAATTTTTTTTTAAGTATTCAAACTTTCTTCACTAGTGTGAAGAATTAAATTGCATGCATCGAAGAGGAAAACAACAAGATGAATATGATAGATTTCTTCCATGGGAGTCTATTGATTTGAATGAATAAATTGAAGAAGAAGAAGAAGTTGAGTTTCCTTTTGAAGACAAAAGTTCTATTTTTCCTATGGAATCATCCTCAAGAGCACAACCTTTAGATACAAGTGGTATTCAACCTTTTGCTGAAATTTTGGCCAATTTTTTTGATAATATTGCTTTGAATTCACCAGTTGTTAATAACCTAGTACCCAATGTTCCTTTTCAGCAACAACCCCAAAATCTAATACCTTTAGTAATGGCACAACCTACTTTTCCATTCCCTCTTCCAATTCTTGTAACCAATGCTAATCTTTTAAAAATACCTCCCACTACTCTTCCATATTTCTATGGCCTTGCAGCTAAAGACCCCAATACTTTCTTGTTTGAGTTTAATATAATTTGTCATAGTTTTGACTACAACACTGATGCCCACAAGCTCAAATTATTTTTAGCAACATTGAAAGAGTCAACTCTATGATGGTTCATGGGCTTAGGAGCTAATGTAGTAGAAACTTGGCATGAAATGCAAACTCTATTTCTGGATAAATATAAAGAGTATTGCAAAGCATTTGGTTCAAGAGGAGATGATGTCCTCAAGATATCAAAGGAGGAAGAAACATTTGAAGACTATGTTTCATGTTTTTTTTGTATACACTGCAGAAGAACCCTCAGCATGTGTTGTCTGAGGATTCACAAAAGCTAGTTTTTTTTAGAGATGTAAATGATAACTATCCAGAAGCATTTGACTTAATGGTTGGTGGTGATGTATATCAAGCCTCCTAGGATGACCTCAAAAAGATTTGTCAAAACTATTCAAGGTCAATTATGAAAAAAGGCCAAGGACCTCATTCTATAGCCACTAAAATGATTAGCCAAGGTATTACGAAGATTGAGATATCTAACTTGTTGCTAGATTTCAAACAAGACATTATGAATGATGTTGCTACACTCTTGACACAATGACTACAAAGAAGAAGCATGTAGAAGCCAAAGTACAACTAGTTGAATACTATCCTCATTGCCATAAGAAAAAGAAGGATTGCTAATGCAAACTAGTTGCAAGTATGGAGAACCAACATCTTCCAACTGAGTACTTCAAGATAGATGGAGATGATGAGCAAGTATTTTTTTTTTCTCAATGCTGGCCATGGGCCCACCATCAAGGTATGCCTCAAGACCCTTTGCAAAATTCAAACTCATATGGTAATCAATGGAAAAAATATAATTCTCAAGGTCCTCCAAAATATCAACCTAATTGGAATAATGCTGGGAAAAACAATCCACAACAATCTCAATGGCCTCAGAATTCCCAACCATCCTAGCCTAATCAATAGACTAACCAATGGCAGAACCAATAGAAATACTAACAAAACTAGCAAAACCAATGGCAAACACCTTAAACGAATTGGCAGTCTAAGAAACAATGGAGTGGATCTCAATAGTGGCCTAACCAAAATACTAATACTCCACAATTACCACCTCTAGTACAACAACCTACTTTAATGCCACCACCTACAAGTCTTCAAAAATAGACACAATTACCTACACAACCTCAGCCAAATCCAAATAGCCAACAACCACAACAACCCATGTATAGTGCTAATGCTCAACAATATCCTGCCTACACCCTGAGTGTTGTAGATATACATATGAGATCTAGTACAACTTTACCAATAGCCAAACCACATCTTATAACTGAGATACCAGATACTCCTGTAGCATTAGAACCCCTAGTTGTTGGAGTGTTTGACCAAACCAATGTCACTATTTTAACCCAAGCTCAACCAACGGTGACACCTCCTTTTCTAGAAAAGCTTATACAAAAGAAACCTGTACAAAGAGAGGAACAACCTTTTGATATTTTTGATAAGTTGAAGAACATACATGTCTAAATACCCCTATTCCAAGCCATTAAATATATTCTAATCTATGAAAAATCCATTAGAGAATACTTCTTGAAGAAGCCTAGAAGAAAGAAAATGGACCCCACCATAGTCCATGTTGTGGGACAATTGGCTGACATTATGCTATGAAAATTGATCACACCAAAATATTCTGATCTAGGTAGTCTAGTTGTAGATGTCAGTATCAATGGTGAGTCTGTAAAAAATGCTTTGATAGATCTTGGATCTTCTATAAATGTCATGACCAAAGACAATATGAAGAAGTTGAAAATAGAAGGATTAAGGGCTACTCCAACAATTCTACAACTTGCAGACAATTCTACTATCACCCCTAATGGGATGATAGAAAACATAGTTGTAACTTTAGACTCTCTAGAGTATCCTACAAACTTCATGATTCTATCCCCCAAAGTTAATCTATCTAGTTACCCTATCATACTAGGTCGACCATGGTTAGCTACAAAAAATGCAAATATAAATTGTTAATCAGGGAATATAACCATATCCAATGGCCAAGCAACAAAAAAAATTGAATTATATCCTCCAACACAACCATTACCAGATTTAAGCACATCAATTTGGCTAGATTTAGGGGATGAGGAAGAAGAATTAAATTCTATAGTAAAGCTCGTGATGTTACATAGATAATATTTTCTAAAGCTGCAGGAGGAAGATTCAATACTTTAGAGTATTCTTACGAATAGTTGTGTGATAGAAAAAGATGTATCTAAAAGTTCCATGTTGGAATTAATCACATATGAAGAATGTGGCGAGAATTGTACTCTACCCAGAGAACTTGATATTCTTCATCAAATCTTACTGTGTGAATTAGAAACAAGTCCAATCTCTGAAGTTGCTATAATAGAGTCTACCACTACTATTTGTAGAACAAGAATCAGTATGCAAAGAACATTAACAAAGAAAGTAAACATTCACAAACCAAAAACTAAATTCACATATATGCTTAGACAAAGAAAGCAAACAAGAAGTGCAAACCTCACAAGAGAAAACACTCCATGCTTTCTTGATTTTGTAGATGTGTCCTTTTGCTGTGGATGTATGCTCAAGATGCTCAAAAGCTGCTTCAATTGAGATGGGTAATGGCAAATTGGTAGCTTTGTGAGCTCTCAATTTGGCATTATAAGGGTATGGTTGATGGCTTTGGTTCTCAAAATAGCATGGTAACTTTAGCTCAAAGATTGTTGATGAAATGGCTTGGGATGGGATTCAATTTATAGGCTAAGGGGTAGAGGGATGGAGGGCTTAGATGCAAGGATGGATGAAGGCTTAAGGAGGGCTAAGATGCACTCAAAGGGGAGCACATGGATTGTGCTTGTTTAGCACAAATGGGAAGGTGACACTTGTCACAAGGAGGATGAGTGTGAGAGGGTAGGGTAAAGGGTTGGTTAAAATCATGTTGAGTGGGGTTGAGTATGTAAGAGGGATGTAAGAGGAATGAGTGTGGAAGAGGGAATAGTGTGGAAGATGGGTGTAAGAGTCATGAGTGGGCTTGTAAGAGTCTTTATGTTTTGTAAGAGCACTCATGACTTAGTGGTTGGGTTTTTTGAGGGGAGACTTTGGTTTGGATTAGGAAAGTCTTAAACTTGTTTAAGGAATGTGACAACATTAGGGAGTGGATTAGGCTTGGGTTTAGGATTAGATTAGAGATGTTAGAGATGTGCAAGTGGATGGCATTAATGAGGGTGGGTGAGTTAGTGGCTAAGCTTGGTTAGTATGGGTGGATGGGGTGGATTAGGCTAAATGGAGGATTAGAGATAGGTTAGGGGTTTTTGAATTTGAGGATTTCATTTATCAAATAGATTTATTTAATAAATGGGGATTTTTGGAATTAGATAGAAGAATAGGATTTAATTGATAAATAATAGATTATTTGATTTATCAATTAGGACTATAGATGATTAATTAAATTAATCAACTAGGGGATGACAAAGGATTAATTAAATAGAAATTTAATTAATAATGCCTTTTTAGATAACTAAATAGGATTACTAAAATAGTGTAATCAAATTTAGGTGTCTACACTATTGAACTGTCTAAGGGTCATAATCTTCATGTTAATCCCAAATTAACACCAACACAAATGAAATAGTTAATAGAGTTGCTTCAAAGGCATGAAAATTCCTTTGCATGGGACTATGGTGATATGAAAGGGTTGATTCCTACATTGTGTAACCATAGGATATACATCAATGATGGGTGTTTACCACTTTGTCAACCCTAGAGAAGAATAAATCCAATCCTTAGAGAAATAGTTAAAACTAAATTGTAAATATTTCTTGATGTTGGTTCTATTTATCCTATATCTAATAGTAGATGGGTGTCACCCTTAGTCATAGTGCCCAAAAAAGGGAGGAAATGGAAAATTTGTGTAGATTACAGTGAATTGAAGAAGGCCACCAAGAAGGATCACTTTCCTTTACCATTTATAGATCAAGTTCTAGACACTCTAGCTAGAAAGAAGTATTTCTCTTTTCTAGATGGGTATAGTGGTTATAATCAAATCAATATTGCTCCTAAAGACCAAGACAATACCACATTTACATGCCCATGGGGTACATTTTCATACTTTGTTTTACCATTTGGTTTATGTAATGCTCCTACAACATTCCAATGAGTTCTTATTAGCATCTTTGTTAATATATCACATGATTGTATAGAAATATATATGGATGATTTCACAACATTGAAGCAATGATGAATCTTGAAAAGGTTTTGGTCAGATGTCAAGAACATAATTTGGCACTTAACAATGAAAAATGTTTCATGCTTATGCAGGAAGGTGTAGTACTTGGTCATTTCATATTAGCTATAGGAATACAAGTGGATCTAGCTAAAAGAGAGGTAATTCAAAAATTTTCCATACCTAAAAAATCAGAAGATGTAAGATCTTTCTTAGGTTATGCTAGATATTATAGATATTTCATAAGAGATTTTAACAAAATAGCTAGTCCCTTGTATAAATTACTCACAAAGGAAGCTGAATTCAGTTGGACATTTGAATGTAATGAAGCCTTTTTGCAGCTTAAGAGACTTCTCACTATAGCCACAATTTTAGAAGGCCCTGATTGGAATTTACCTTTTTACATATATATATATATATATATATATATATATATATATATATACAAATGCTTCTAACAATGCCATAGGTGTAGTTCTAGGGCAATAATCTCAAAATCTTGAAAATGTAATATATTATATTAGCAATAGCCTTCATGGACAAGAGCTAAACTACATAGTGACTAAAAAAGAACTGTTAGCAGTATTTTATGCCTTGAAAAAATTCTTTCATTACATCACTAGCTACCCCATATTTGTTCATACTGATCATGCAACAATTAAATATCTCATGAACATACCTGCTATAACAGGTAGGTTAGCAAGATGGTTACTGTTGTTGCAAGAATTTGATATAACTATAGTTGATAAGCCTGGAAGAGCCAATGTTGTAGCTGATTATTTGTCAAGAATCCATCATAATGATAATGATACTACTTTGATAGATGATGCATTTATAGATGATCATTTATTTCACATTGTTGTTCCAACTCCATGGTATGTAGACATTGTTAACTACATTGTAACCAATAAATTACCAGCACATTTCTCTTATAAGGAAAAGAAGCTACTTTCATTTCTCTTAGATAGATAATCTCTTGTTTTATACTAGACCTGATCAAGTTATGAGGAGATGTGTAAGAAAAGATGAAATATATGACATTCTACATGCATGTCATAATGAACCATGTGGAGGGCATTTTGTAGAAAAAAGAATAGCCTTGAAAATCTTGACAACTACTTACTATTGGCCTACACTTCACAAAGATGCAGTCAACTATACATGAATGTGTGATAAGTGTTAAAGGATGGGTCGACCAACAAGAATAGATGAAATGCCTCTTAACCCACAGATGGCATTAACACCATTTGACAAATGGGGCATAGACTTTATTGGTCCAATTGATCCTCCATCTAATGGGAAATCCTATATCCTTGTGTGTACCAAATACCTGACAAAATGGGTCAAAGTCAAAGCCATGAAGCATGGTCATGATGAAAAAGTTACAAAATTTCTGTATGAAGAATTTTTACTCTCTATGGTGTACCCAAAGAGCTAGTCACTGACCAAGGTGCACAATTCAATTCTAATATGATCTTAGCACTAATGAAACAATATAACATCATGCACCAAAAATTTAGTCCTTATAACCCTCAAGCTAATGGGCAAGCAAAAGTCACAAGTCATGAGCTTGAGAGCATCCTAACAAAAATAGTCCATTTGCCCCATAGGGATTGGACCAGTAGATTACTAGAATTTTTTTAAGCCTATAGAACAACATGGAAGACTAATATAGGATTCACACCATTTGAGCTCCTATATGGTAAAGTAGCAGTGATCCCTATTGAATTTAAACATAAAACTTTAAGAACAACATTGGAGTTGGACATTGAACTTCCTATAGTATAGAGAGAATTTCTTCTACATCTTAATTATTTGGATGAAATGTGGAAAACTACATTGGAGCATACTGAAATTATACAGAAACAAAGAAAACAATGGCATGACTCTCATATCATCAATAAACAATTTCAAATTGGTGACTAGGCACTACTATATGATTCTAGATTTAAAAATATGCTAGGTAAGCTGCAGACAAGATGGTTGGGTCCATACGAAGTTAATCATGTCTTTGAAAATGGAGCTATCTAATTAGCTACCATTGATCCAATACCTTTTGAATTATTAGTCAATGGTCACTGATTGAAATTATATAAATGGCCCCAAACAAAAGAGGACTTCCTGCAGTAGTTTTGATGGCTAGATTCAAATACACATTAGGTAACTCTTCCTATAGTCGAAGGTGTTAACCTTTCGACTGCTACTCTTCAACACTAATTTCTTTGTGCATGTTCATAATAAAAACTTTATGCCCATATAAAATTCCAAAATTCTCCATTCACTTTATTCACCTCATCTCATTTCTTTTCTTTCATCCATCCATCTCATCCCATTTCTTTACCTTCCACCCATCCACCTTCCATGTCATCATTTTCTAATGCTTTCAATAAACATTGCAAGTCATTGATGGATGCTATCACTGTTGATGTAACTTCCACCACCTTTTGGGTTATGTGTGATGATTAGTTAATGGGTATAATATTTTCAAATTATTATTCATTTATAGTACCTAGATTTTGTTAATTATATCTAATATTGCATTCTTCATATGATGGCAGTGTTATGGCAGTTCCATACCCCGTACTAGGTCTGACAAGTGTGGACACTCATCCATATTTTGTAGGGGGTAGGAAAGGTTACTAATATCCAATGGCATTCCTATTTATTCGTAAAGATTTTTCCAAATGTTCATATTTCCTTCATTGGTGGAATTCAATTTCCATAAGTACATGTGTAGGTGTCATACCCCTTATTTTTGAATAATTTTATTATCAAGTTGTGATGTGACTTGTATTTAAATTATTTTGGATGATTCTCAGACACATCCATGATTTACTTTCATTAAAGTCATATTATTGCTCATAACGATTCATTATGACACTAATTATGTATCAAAAGAAATGTGAAATGGGTTTGTAAAACAACAAAGTAGTGTAAATTCATAAGAGGGAACGTTGGAGATAGTGAAAGCATTAAGAAGAAATGGGTGGACAATTGTAGAGGTGAGAACTAGTGGAACATATCATTTTTCTCTCAGATGTCAAGGCCATAAGGAGATTTAATAGATGTAGCTGGTTAGGGTATTTCTTGAGTTTGATTACATTTGATGATGAAGCAGCCATAGAATTGACAAGGACATTTGATGTAGGAGAAGCTTTTGTATGGGGTTTAATGGTGATTTCTATAGAGGAATGTATTGTAAAAGTAGCTAGGTTGTTGGGAATCAAAGAACATTATCTTAGCACACATGATGCAAGGTCAGCCAAAGCTCAGTTTTTTATACCAACTAATCCTCAGATGGACATTAACAAGAAATGTTGCAAAAGAATTTCTCTTTTGCTGCCATACAACAAGTTGGTCATGCCCATTATCAGGTACCTCACATGTGAAGGGAGATTCTCATATTTACATGCACATCATTTTAAATTACTTAGTTGTATAAGGCATAATCTTCCAATAAATGTTATCAATTTCTTGTATAATATGTTATGTATTAGTGCAGAAGAAACCCAAAAAGGAAAAGATAATTTTATCACCCATCATGCCCTAATTGCATTACTCATAGAAAGGTCACTTAGGGATGTGTCTCCCATGACATGGGCAAAATTTGTCCAAGCCAAAACTTTGCAACCCCAAGCTGCCCTTAATGAATAGCCCAATGAGGAAAATGTAGTCCCCACCAATGAGCCTACTGAACAAAATACCCAAGAGGCTAAAGCCAAAAATTTGCTAGAAAATGCCCAAGAAATTATGCAAGAGAGTATACCTTTACCTATTCAAGAAACCTAAAAACCTACTTCTACTAGAGCAAAGAGGAAACAAAAATTGCATGAAGAAATCTCTGTTCTAGTAAAGGAAGAGCCAAACCCTATAGATTTGAGGAAAAAGAGAACTAAGAAAAGTCCTATAGCAACTACTACAGCAGAGACACCAAAAGGAAAATGTAGTAAAAAGACTGTGATACAAGAAGGAACCCCATAAGAAGAAGCCCTAGGATGAGAGGGAAATTTTTTAGAGATTCCACTTTGTCCAAGAAATCTACTAAAGAATCCCTTATAAAAATTATTCCTAATCACTCACCTCCCCTTGCCTAGGTGCAAAAGTTAGATCGAATCCATCATTGGTGGATAGAGCTTCTAGTTAAGTCTTCCATATTTTTGTTTGCCTTTTTGAAAAATTTACAAACCCTGTGTCTCATTCCTTTTGAAAGCTTGGGTTTGAAGTCCTTTTGAACTTTCATGAATATTCTATTTTCATAAAAATTCTTGTGCCCCCAAGCTATTATCTCTCACCATCTGATTCTGACAAAATCTATGGCTATCGCTACTTCATTATGGTGAGTTGTGCATTTCTTTCTATATAGTGAGGTAGTGAACACTGTGAAACTAAAGAACGACATTGAAAAATGGAAATGTGGTAGTTAGAAAATATGTTGTGGCTAGATTTTTAGTCATGTGTTTTTGGCAAAATAGTCAAAATAGGAAAAGAAACCTAGTAAAAGACAAGCATATGATATCACTAGAATGTTGTTTTTTCTGATGATTTGTGACTTTTCTAATCAATAAAACTAAGCATCCCACCGTTAGTGATATAGTGAGTGGCCAAAGAATGTATTACATGGTGGCAATAAAATTTATTGATGGTCATTAAGAGTCCCAATTGGCATAATAAATGATGATATCATTGCCCTGTCAAGACCACGAAATGTGTAATTGTGGTGTGACATGCTTGTACTTTTGGGCATCAAGTTTTGTTAAATCACTAGAGCTCGCTACTTTACTAATCAAAAAATCTAGGCATCTCACCATTAGTGATATAGCAAGTGGCTATGAAATAACCATAAGGTGGAACCCAAGCAACATGGAGAGATGACTAGGATTATAAAAAAAAAATTCTTTTGCCAGTTGTGCAAAATTTATCATGTCATCAGTCTTCTGGACCCACCCCCCATTCATAAAATGTAGGAGGAATTTTGATCGTCAGATCAAGCTAAGGTTAATTATTCTCACTATCTTGCCATAAAAAAAATATGTACAACAAGATAACGAATATGGGGCCCACCACTATTCTTCTAAGCAATGCAGTTTCCTGTCATCCACATGATCAAGATTAAATCAATGGTTGTCGCTACTTCACTATCGGCAAGGTTTTCTTTCTTTATGTATAGCGAGGTAGTGACCTATTGAAACGTGTCCTTAGTTGTCAGTGGGTCTAGACAAAGATGCCATCAGGGAAGGATTTGTATACATGGTTAGTTCTCATTGGATTGACTAGCCAACTTGTCAAGTGGAACACCAGTCACCTTTTTTCGCAACCCTTGATCATAGGATTTTTTAAGAGATCAACGACATAGATTCAAATGAAGAAGGTGATGCCACTCTTTTTATTAATTAGACATGAAATCTTTGCACATGAGAAAAATAGAGTATAACACAAAATATTTTTGTCAATTTCACCTTATGCGAATAAAGATTTTGAGCCTTTTCTAAGCAGAAGCAATTACTGAGAAGATCGCGCTGAAGTTGGCAAGATTGTGAAGTAGCTTGTTCATAGATAAATTGTAGAAGTATAGAGAGGAATGAGAAGGGAATTCAAGTAAGTAATTACATTTTTATCTCTATAATTTTTCTGCAAAGCATAAGTGAAGATGCCTCCAAAGAAGGAATTTTCATGTCAAGAAAATTATTTGGATAGGAATGTACATGATGATTTGTTTGAGTTGCTTCCTGATTCTACTATTGAGATAGCATAGGTTAAGACATTGACCTCATTAAACCCTAGGTTGAGGATAGTAGATGGATTGTTTGATAAAGGAAACTGGGTCTGCGATACTTGTACCTCGCAAACTAGTTTAAGTTTTTTCAAGAAATAGTTTGCAGAAAGGAAATTACCTATCCCACATGCAAATATATGGAATTTTGATCTAGGAAAGCTAGTGGTCCCCAGTGTTTTTATGGATTATGATCTCCTTGAGGCTATGGATAAAATCTATGATCAAGCCACTAAGGTGGTAAGGAGAACAGATGTTGAAATTCTAATCATCATCATCCCAGAAGAGATTAGAGAAGTTTTTTCATTTGGGACCTCTCACTATGTATCATGTGCCTATTAATTTGGGCTATTTAAAAAAGGAATATATGTCTACAAAGGATGTAGTTAGACAAGGTGCACTAAAGGCCCATATTGGCAAAATTGGAACCCTACCAGCAATAACATTATCTTCTAAAGAACCTTTGAAGAAAGCATACTTCAATGAAAGGGTAGTCGAGATATACAGGACCCTGTGTAGATCTTTTAGAGAGGATGAAGAAGAATTTATGCCTATGAGTTTCATGTATATGATTACTCAAATCTCTAATTTTATTGTAGAAATAATTTTTGATTTTGCTTCTTACTTAGCCGTTGAGATTTATAATGGATTGGTTGAGATTGCCAAGGGCAAGGTGGAGAAGGTTTGGGGCCACTACTCTCTATTGATGCACATGTTTCTATTTAAAGGGGTGACATACTTTGGTAAAGAAATGGTTTTGAATAGAGAATAAGAAGGGGAAGCATTGCCAGTTTAGTTGTGGAGTGTAGACATGACCGATGATGTAGAAAATGCCAGTTTTGTTAGATTTGATAGGTATTTTTCCTCCAAGATAAGATGCCTTGTATTGAGTCACAATCCTAGGATCCCTAAGGCACTGATACACCTTGTTAGGCCTATGGATAGACTGCATTATTTGAAAGTTTCACACAACTGGGGAGACATCATCCCATATTCAATTTCAACTATTATCAAAATTTATGGGTTCAAAAGAACACCCCATGTGCTACCTTACTAGGTTCCTTTAAAAGTAGGAGTAGATGAATCCTTGTGGTAGTTGGGAGGAGTAGAAGAATTTTTTTTGCACAAGATAGGGATGTGATCAATTTTTCCCACTTGCACAATAGCCCACCAATTTGTAATAACCAAGCAAGGGTGGGTTTTCCTTTACTTTTTTGGATCAGTATCAGATCGCTATCTCTCACCCTTGTTTCTATGATATAGAGGGTTTCTATCCTTTGGCTCTTAGGCATAGGATCAAGCTTGGTCCAATTGAACATGAATTTTATTTTCCTGAAGACATAATAAGGAATGAGTACTCTCTACAGGAGCAAGAGACAAAGAAAGAACAATGGAGAGTCTATTCAATAGATTTGAGTTTTATTAATTGTTTTGATAAAGATTACAACCCCCTAAGTAACACTATAACTACTATAGGTAAAATTAACAAGCTTATGAATACATTCCCTAAAATAATGGAGGTGATGAATGAGAAGAAGCAATATTTCATTAATTCTGCTCTAGATAAGGCCAGGGAAATAATGACAAGATTGGTTTTCACTCCCAATGTAGGAGTAGGTCCATTATTTGTTCAAAGGAGGCTAGGGTATAATTTCATTTAGAATCAAAGGCCCATTATATAGGTAAAGGAAAAAAAGTAGTTGAATCTACTAGCGCTATTCTTGAGGAAAGGCCTCTTGAACCTTCTCCTAAAAGGAAAAAGATAATAAGGGAAGAAGAACATGGTTGAGTACTACTCACCTTCCCAAATTCCCATGAGAATTGAGGAGGAGCAGCTCACTGATGAGAAGGTTAAGAAAATTGAATCACAAGGGGGAGCTTGTGTTACTCAAGCAGAGATTGATGAAGGGAACCTCTAGGAGCCTCCTCTGCCAAGTTTTGAATTGACTATTACAGATTATAGAGGAAGGGAGCTGGACTTTATTTTGGAATAGCCCAATCAAAAATTTTTGTCTAATGATAGTTTTGTAAAGTCTAGGGTTTTCCATCAATTTGATTGGAGGGAAAATATGAACAATTTTGATGAGAGATGTAAGAATTTGCAAACAAAGAATCCAGAAATGGATGAAGCCTCTATTCAAAGTCAAATAGAGGAACAAATGATTCAAGAGTTCCAAAATATAACCCCCATAGAGGGGAGACAAATGGTAAAAGCTGCAAATATTTTATTATTGCCCAACTAGGACATTGTTGATGCATTAATTTTCAATTCTACTTCAAATAATTTGGGATTGCAAGATCCAAATAAAAAAGAGTTCTTGGGAACTACATTTAGTAATGATCAAGCTGCACTTTTCATGTGGTCACTAAAAAGAGGATCCAAGGCTGTTCCATCACAACTTGATGATTCAGGATTGATAGGGAATATCATTGTAAGGAGAGTTGTTGACACCTTGCATGAATAGGCAACCCATATGAATGTGGAATATTCTAAATTTTCCTTGGCTACTAACAAAAGGGAGGAAAAAGAAATGATTGAATTGTAGAGCAAGTATGAGGCAATTGTGGATGCCTACAATAAATAGGTAAAGAGGAGAATTGAACTTGAGAACAAGTTATTGGGGAGGTCCACAAGGCCAAGAATAACATACACTTGCCCCATAGTTGAACCTTTCAAATCCACTCCCCTCATAGAAGTACCAGATACACCCCAAAGGCTGGAGTACTACACATCAAAAGATTTTGAGGAAGAAAAAAGTAAGCTATGGGCATTACATGTGGAGTTGGAGTCAAGGTATGAAGATAAATTGAGGAAAGCTCTTACATACTTGGCTAATAAAATTGAGTGGCCATTAGTTTATGACCAATTGGCTAGGGTGGTAAATATATAGAATGAATTAAAAAAAAATGATGGGCTTTTAAAGCCTATTGTGAACAAATGGGGAAAGAAATAGAGGAAGAGAGAGGTGACCTTCTTGTGTTACTTTGTTATAAGGTCATCACACAATATGATTGAGAAAACATATGATATGGTTGTTGATCTCCCAAAGTTTGATGAAAAGAGAATTCATTTATAGAAAATAATGATTGGCTATTTAGATAAGTATAAAAGCCAAAATTTTAGCTTATTGCCTCATGCCCCAGATAGATAAAATAAAATTGAAAAGTAAAGATGAATGGACCAAGCAATTAGATGATTTATTTTGTCTCAGAATGAATAAAGTTATCAATAAAAAAGGGCATGCATGGTGGGATACAACTACTAAAGAAATGGTAAAGGTTCAACTATTTTTTGATTCTTTGAAACATGAATTCAATTAATATTGACAATAAGGCAGAGTTTGTTATCCAAAAGAAACAAGATATTTTGTAGTTTGATTGGCCAGATGACACACTGTTTGACAAGTGGATGGCAAAAATAGCCCTTGATGAACAGTTCAAGGAAGTTGAAACTAAAAATGATAAGGTGCAAGTTGATGAGATCCAAATCATTGACACTACCACTACACAAGGCCCATAGGAGGAAGAAGATAAGAATGATCACTCAATTTCAGTTTCAAACCTAGACCCAAAGGATGCCAATACAACTGAAGAAGAGGAAAAGGTAGAAGTTACTCCCACAGTACAAGATAAAGATGATGAAAACCAATGAGTGGAGGTTAACTTGCAATCATCGGAACAAACTTCATCATTGGCTAAGAGGTGGTCCAATTTCTAATGCTTTTAGTCACATAGTTTTTTTTTGGTATAGTAATTTGAGCAAGTCTTATGATGTATCTTCTCTATAAGTTTTCTAAAAATACATAAATATAGAAGGATCTATGTGTTTCTTTCAAAGGTCATCTTGAGTTCACTACAAGTGTATACAATTTTCAAAGAAAATGAATAAAAGTTATGAGTTATTCCCATATTTGTTCCTTCTGAATTTTGTCTCCTTTTGATTACTTAGTCATCTTGATGTCGTGTGATTAAAAGCTTGTGCAATTGAATCCAATCCACATAGGTTGTATATCTTTTCATCACTGCCATTAATTCAAACAAATTAAGTAAAAGCTTTGATGAACTTGATAAGATTGTTGTAGTAATGAGGAGGACATTTTGGATGATAAATTCTAGTAAGAATTGCTGATGATATTTGTTCTAAGGAAACAAATTAAATCTATGGAATTACAGTAGACTCCGAACCCCAATGGATTAGGCACTAATCAAATTAATTCAATTAGAAGAGAAATAGATAATAGATGGGTATCAAATACACATTACAATCAATTTTACATTTATTTCTTGAAGATCTTCAAATTTGGTCAATACTTGTTTGCATGAAATATTCTAGCCTTAGTTAGCCACTATTGCAAACAATACTTGCAAATCTATAGAAAACTTTATAACCAAATCTGTTATATGGGATGTATTCTATTTAAAATGTCACAATTAGCTATGTGTTTATGGATTGAGGATGAGAATCAAAATTAATCTAAAATAGTTTTCATACAACAACAATTAGATTGAGTCATCCCTTAGGTATACCCACCTGTGTTTTGCAGAGCCTAATGAGAAGAAAACCATTCTTGGTTTTGTTAATGTTGGATTCAAATGTTTTGCATGTGTAACTAAAAATAGGAAATGGCTAATCCTTAGGTTGCATAAGTATTATCATTTTGGTATTGAGGCTTTCTATTGCTCAGTATTTTTAAAACTCCAATAGAATGTAGGGATGAAGTCAATGAAAATCCAAATGATACCTTAGTAGGTAAATTAGGTACTTTAGGTAGTAAAGATGAAACAGTTCCTAAGAAAGTTTATCCAAACACTACCCTAGTTCCCCATAAATCAACAGGGTTTACTAATTTTGTAGAACATTTATGGAAGGAATAGAGGAAGAGGAAAAGAAACCATGAAGAAGATAGTGGTTCCATTACCCTATAGAGACTTCTTTTTTAGTTTTTTGGACAACATATGTTTGTTGAGGCCTTATGGGAAGAAGACAGGAAAAAGATGAAGAAATTCATAGCATTCCAAGGTGAATAAATTGCAAATTTAGAGGAGCAATTAACAAGTCAAAAGCAATGGATGGATCATGCCCTCAAGTTGGCTGATCAAGCACTTCCTTGTAGACCACCACCACAGGTTTATGCTCTCTATTTAAAAGAACAAATTCTTTTATTCCAAATTATGCTAACTCTTAAGGATATTAATAGAGAATTCAAATTAGCCCAAGAATTCTATGGATTATACTAGTCTTTGCCATCCTGGCAATAGAATTTTCTTTGTGAATTATATGTGCATAATTTTATTATCCCTTCCGAAACCTAATGGAACCCTTTACTCTATATAGGGGATATACATTTAAAAACCCTAATGTTCTGGATGTCTAATGAAGAAAACTATGATAGGAAACTAAATAATTAGAGGGATGAGGAAATAACAGAGCCTTTGCCATTAAGAGCTGAGAACAGTAAACTAGAAGAAGTTCTTTGGGATTGGTTTATATTAACTTATAAGGATAAGAATAAGGAAGTAAGGGATAGAATCTTTGCTACCATAACCAAAGCCTATGGTGTCCACTCACTATGCAACCTCCAATACTAATGTGGCTTTTATATGACATTAATACTGATAGACTCAACAAGCTACAAGAGGATCATCGAAGGGTAGTGTAGGAAAGAACAAGAGGATTCTACTATATCTTCAAGAGTAGCAAGAAAGGAAGGATTGGGATTAGGGAATTTAGGTCACTGACTAGGAGATACAATTCTTGAGGACACATTAGTTTAGTAGGGGGCAGATGATAAGGCTAATTATTGCCTCTATTTCATGATAGTTTTAAACACTTTGTTAATATTCTATTTCATTTTCATCAAAACATTTGTGGACTTATGATTACCTAAAGCAATGATTAACCTATGGGTAGATGGTATGCCATCTTTTGCTAATATCATATATATAATGTAGTATTTCATATAATTAGCACAATGTGTGCTCTTATATTTGAATTTAATTTGATAATGCTTATTTGCAAATATGTCTCTACATAATAACTAACCTGTTAGCAATGAAGTTAAAGATGATTGGAAGAATTTAAAGATGAACATTGAATACAACTAATAGAATTCAAGGAGAAAGAATGTTGAAGTTTAGTCATAGTGGGGAAGAATCATGTCGGTATCAAAGGACATGGCTATGAGAATGGAGGAGCTATGAAGACTTACTATATTCTTTGCATTTATGTCAAGCAATTGTTTAGACTTTATTCTTCCCGCCTTGAACTGTTACTTTTCCTTCTTTATCACCTGCAAATTTGTACCTAGTTTGTTTGCTTTTCTATTCTTTGAATAAGTGTCAATCTCCTATATATAGGGATCAAACCAATTGTGCGTTATTTTTTTAGTTTGAAAGAGAAAGTTTATGACAAGGAATTGTTAACTTTTGCAATGAGTTTTTTTATAGTTCTATGTATTGATCCCATGTAATAAATCTCTGAAATGTAATGAAATAGTTTTTGGCTTCTATCCTATGTTAGTAGATTAACAAAATCCAACCAAGGGGTCCTACCTGGGAGGTGGATTAGATTAGAGTAGTATAGATTTATTTTCAAGCATTTCTATTATTGCAAGTAGAAGTTGTAAGTTCCTTCCTATATCATCATACTTTGTGAATGTTCCTACAACATCTATAAAAAAAATTGTAGTAGATGAACTAAGTTGGAATAGATGTTAACATTTCATTAAATTTCTTGTATTTGTTCTAGTTAAGTATGTTAATTTCTTGTAATGATAGTGTAGGTTCTTTTCCTTGCAATTTACTTTTCTACAATATAAGCATAATGACTCATTAAGAGACCTAGTGCACATATTGTGCTAACCATTTCATGTATATGTCCTTGGGTTGATAAGACTAAATGCACCTCATAGTGGGAAAAAAAATCTTTAGATTGAATACAATATTCCTAATTATGGCCTAGAACATGATTATCATATACCTATTGTGAGGCAGACCAATCTCTACAATTATGTCAATGCATATCAATCAATTTACTCAAGTCCTTGACCCAACTAAAAATACATAATGGCATACAACTTAAAAGCCAAGGTGCAATTGGATAATATGTACCTTGTACATATATTAGTAGAAAATTGCAAACCCTTGAAGAGGAGTCAAGTTTGAGATTGAAAATTTAAGAAAAGCTTTGTATTCATTTCCAAAAAACCAATACATCAAATGTATGCAACAACTTAGTAAATACACAATAGATGACTATATTATCCCATTTCTCAAAAGAAATTACAATGTTGTTCATAACAGTGTAAATGTTGAAATTTTTGGTATCTCAGTAATAAAATTGGAATCATCCTTGTGATATCATAGTATTAAAGATATGAACCAACATGTGGTATCATTGCAATTGAAATAATTTTTAACATAAATTGGAACCTTCCTTTTGGTATCATAGTTGTCCAAAATATCCGAAAACTAGAACCCTTGCAATGAAAGAAAAAGAGAATGATATAGAGAAAGAAGAAGAATCTGGATCTGATTTGGAAGTGACATATGCCCACTTGAATCTTCATCTCATGTTACTTTAAAACCTCTCTCTTCTCTATTTCTTTAACCGAAAATTAGTTCTCCTCATTCTATTTCTTTAATGTGATCAAATATCTTCAAAATGATGTAGAACATAACTAATTTGGAAGAAGACATAAAACTATTGGTAAAAATAATGCCAAAACCCATCCCAAATGGTTTTGAAGGAAAAAAAATATTCTTAGGGAAATTTCCCACAAATCTAGAGCCAACAAACTTCCATGTTGGCTCTCTAAGCAAATACTAAAAATCGATCATTAAAATTGCTCATTCCACTTAGAATACCACTATTTTATAGATCTTTGAATATCTCTTACCCATTATTACCTATGTATTTTCTGACTACATATCTAGAAATCTCATCTTCTCTAGATTCCAATGCTATACTGTACCCTATGTTTCTAATAAAAATGGCCCCTATGGAGGTCATTTGAAAATCTAGTCCCCAACTCATTGAACAAAGCATTTAAATGAAAAATTTAAAATTTCATATAGTGTGAACTATACAATATATCCCAAATTTATTTAAAAACTTCACATCTTAGAATGCATGTACATGTTGAGGTTATTTCAATGTTTTAATATTTCCAACTTTACATTTACCTTCAACTCTACCTTGGTCAAATCTATAGTTGACTCCACTGGGCACCACATGGAAAGCTATGATTGGTTTGAATTTTCCACCTCATCTCCATGTGGGATTAAAAAGATCCCTACCAAAAAATGTGGGGTGGGATAACATGGACATTAACCTACCCATGTACACCTGTGTAGTTGACCAGCATGGGAAAAATCTGATTTGCCCCCAGAAATGAACCACTGATATAAATTATCCATTTGATATCGATGGCCCAAGTGCTACAAAAAACCTCCCAATGAAAGACTAAAATACAACCGTTGATGAAGGAATCACTGAAATCTGATGGCTAGCACACATTTCAATGCATGATGGAAGAAAAATATATAATTTTTCTATTTCATGGGCTTCCAAAAAGTGATTTTTCAAAATCACAAAATGGGATAACACAAAAAATTTCCCATGACCACATGGCACACCCCCATCTATTACAAACTAATTTCTATCATGCCTAAAATTTATAAGGTAAAATGCAACCGACAATTTTTTTTTTTTTGAAAGGTGCATTGAAGGGTTATATATATATATATAACCCTTCAATGCACCTTTCAAAAAAAAAAAAATTGTCGGTTGCATTTTACCTTATATATATATATATATATATATATATATATATATATGTATATGTATATGTATATGTATATGTATATGTATATGTATATGTATATGTATATGTATATGTATATGTATATGTATATGTATATGTATATGTATATGTATATGTATATGTATATATATATATATGTATATATATATATATGTATATATATATATACATGTACATATATATATGTATATATATACATATATACATATATATATATATACATATATATATATGTACATGTATATATATATATATACATATATATATATATACATATACATATACATATACATATACATATACATATACATATACATATACATATATATATATATACATATATATGTATATATATATATATACATACATATATACATACATACATATATATATACATACATATATATACACACACATATATATATATATACATATATATATACATATATATGTGTATATATATGTATATATATATATATATATATATAAAATTTGTTGTGGATATTCTATGGCACTATGGGGTGTTTGGAATATAAAAATTCATTATTTCCTTGAGAATATTAGAATGCTACTTATTTGATCATCAAGTTAGAGATTATACTTAACAACATTTAGGGATGCTTCAACCATGTTTTAAGATATGTGTCAGGATAAGGCTTGAAGATCATTAATTCTAATTGGTGTGGGAAGATACATTTCATTCAAAATTCTAGGCCCTAAGTTTCCAAGGGAGGACAATTAGTTTTCCTAACATCTCTTGAAAATCTAAGCTATGACATAAGCGCTGGATGATGTTATCCTTTCTATTCTACATCTTACCCTTGAAATGGGATGGTAAGGTATAGTTAGAGTTCAAGAATCCTAATAAATTGAGGATGTGTAGGTATACATATTTTTTCTAAATATTCTGCTTGCAAATTCATCCTTCAATATATATGTATATTTTTGCACTTATAAGTGATCTTGATCCCTTATATTTTCAAGCCAATTCCATTCCATTTTATTTAGTTATTATTATTATTTTTATTCATTCATTCATTCATTCATTCATTCATTTATTCTTCTTTTTATATATAGGTGTACCAATTTTTAATGAGCTCTTGCACATTGTTATTTCATTAACTCTAATCTATTAACCAATCCATATACCATATTTTGACTATTGAAAAAATATATGCTATTTACTCTAATTCTACCACTACTTAAAATCTCACTATGTGTTATCAACCAATTAGTGCTGATTATAATCCAAATTGGATTATTTCTAATATGAAAATAAATAAATAAATTTGATATACTAACTAAGGGTCATTAGCTAACTTAACAACTAACTAACTACTAACTAGTCTATGCTTGTGCCACTATTAACCAATTTCCTACTCAAGTTAACCATACCATTAACTTTACTAATTTAAATTTCCTAACAACAAATTTAATTATTACACATATTAATTTACTCTCCTACTTCCTACCTTATTGCTTTCCAAGAGTAAAATAAAATGGTAAAACAAACATAAATATTTGGCTTAGCAATTAAATCCTAAATTTTTAACATGCTAATATTCCCCCTATCCTAACCACTCACCTACCTACACAAGACTTTATATATAACAATCTAACCCAACACCTTAATAATATATACATTCTCTACAACTATCCCAACTCCCATCTACCACTTGCAATCATTTCCTACTATCCTATCCTACTCTCCACCTTCCCCTGTCCCCTCCTAAAAGGTGGCACCATCTCCTAGGGCACCTAGTATCCTAGATGGGCACACTACCTTGTAGCAAGGGTGGAGGAACCTAATAAGGAGTTTCCAACCCATGTTAGAGAAAAAGCCAACACCATTATGCCATGACATGCACTCAAAAAGGCTTTTAGAAGAGAAGGGCACCTTGTGGGGACCACTATCCCTTTATCATGTTTGAGACACATTGACTTTCCTCCTCCCTATAAAATGGATCCCCATACTTATGTTTTAAATTTTATTTCTTATTACATTTTATTTTCATTTGGTGATGATAATAAGGTAACCCTCCCTTTCCACCTAGGTCTAAGGGGTTAGTGCCTAGTCCTTGACCTGGCATGACTTTTATTTAAAAAAATTGGTTTTTCCTTTGTCTTTTTTTTTTCTTTTGAAATTGTGACACAAGGGTCATGTGACTCAAATGAGTCTTCACTTGGAAATATTTATGAGCTATGCGTTTATTATTGTTTGAGTCTTATCTCTTAGCCTATGTATTGTTTAAATAATATTCTATGTACAATATTTGAAAGTATATTCTTCCTTCATTATTTGTTTGGTCTATATTAAAGTGGATTTTTATTACTCCTCATAAAAATTCTAGAGAGTTAGATATCCACCTACAGGCTGGTTTATTTATGGATTTTCTTGGTGCTAAATTTCTACTTTGTTCATCATCTCTATTCAATAGCTATGATAATTGTCTTAGGTTGGCAATTGTTTTGATGTTTTCTTAACATTCTATCATATTTGTGTAGAGTATAGGGATTTATCATAATTATTCTAAGGCTAGATTTATTATATGTGATGCTTTTGGAACAATATCAAATATAAATATTTAGATCAAATAGAGTCTATCTAAAAACCTACTAATTCCAATCCTTTTATTATACAATGAAAGAAATTTTTTAAGCGATATTTCTCCTTCAACTCATTACATTATAAAAATTTCTTTTACATGATCAACATATTTGAAATAACTAAAATTTCTTCATAGTATCTCATGGCTTGAAAATGATTACAAATTCACATATGCTTGATATTTTCCAATGATCTTTAAATACAATAGATTCTCTTATTGAAATGATTCCTTTCTACTTTCTAACTATATTACAAATGCTATTCAAATCCTAATTGGATATTTGTTTATGTACATCACTAACTTTAATAAAAATACATTTCTAATAGTTCTTGTATTGTTAACATGTATCTCTAAATTACAGCAAGAGAAAAAGGTGTGGATCCCTCTATTTCACATGCAATACACAAATGAGCAATCCAACACTCCTTTTTTTTTCTTATGAGACCAAAAGAACAAGCTTGCAACAAGAACACAAAACTAGGAACCATGGAGGCTCACCTCCCATCCTAGGCTTCTATGAAGCCACCCACTAAGCAGGGGAATTAAAACCCAAATAGGATACACACATAACATTTTCTAATGCATGCAAACAAAGAACACAACACATAACAATCCCTTCTATGGCTTGCACATTGATTCACCATTGGAATCATAATTACATTGGGTGAAAGTGGACTCCTCAAAGAGAAGAATGCCATATCCATATCACAAAAATCAAATTGCAATTGCATTTTTACCTCTCCAGGATATCATAAAATATCCTCCTTCTTACACATATAGTTATACCTTGAAAACATCAAAAGACATATGGCTTCAATGTAGCCCATACTCTATGAAAGAAGAACAACTCCTCACCATGAGGTAAATTTTCTCAACTACATTGTTGATCCCAACTAACCCCTTCACCCAAGGCTTCCCAAGGGTGAGTGAAGACTTTACATCCATTAACAAATTTAACATTCAAACAAAACAAGGAGCTCAAGGAAGAAAACCAAGAAAATGTATGAAACACAATGCAAGATTACAATAACAATACATGATCCCATAACAACATTCCATACTTGCTGATTCATTATGCAATTCTAAAAAAAATGGTCATGGTTTGAGCACCAACCTTGGTCCAAGGTAAAGGAAATGCTAGTTGATGAAGAGCTCCCTTAGCCTCCCTCCAAAACCCTAACTATCTCTAAACTTAGACAATGGGTGGACACCACACGAGTTTGTCCAAATCTCCCTAAAGGGGCTTTTCCACTATCTATTTTTGGAAAAAACACCAAACCACTATCTCTTACAAATTTTTCCCTACCAAATTTGTTACTTTGACTATGAGCAAAGATGGGGTTGAACTGATGGGACAACTCAATTTTAGAATTGGTGGAAGAATGCATTGGTTAAGGGGTACCCTAGGCTAGCTAAACAATAAAATGGTCAAATTTAGGACCCTAACATGTTATGCTAGCATATGGATACTTTATTTTCACAAAGATGGTACTTTGGGACCACCTATTGACCCTCTAAAATCCTTAACAAGTTTGAATTCGAATCTCCCTAAATGGCGATCCATCCTATCCTTTCTCCAAGTGGATTTACTTAATCATATGAAAGGTAATTAGTTTAAGCTTAAATATAACCATGAACAAAACCCTAGGTACATGTCATCAACACATAAACAACTGCAAGAGTCAAGTGATACATTTAAACACATTACAGATCACAATGACATGTCCCTACTTACTCATGAATTTAAATTCACCACACACATGCAAGCTTACATTTACAAAATAAAACACATCACAACAAGGCTTTTGAATCTTCCAAGATTTTCCTTGGCTAAATCGTGTTCACATAAGTTTGGACCTTGTTTCCCCAATTAAATTCCATGGTTCAATTACCTGGACACTAAACTCGAACATCAGTAGTCCAATAAAAATCATATAAAAATACATGTGTATAGATGCATGATAATTTTAACATTTCAAAAATCAACATATTTAGATTTCCATAATTATCCTTTCTTTTTCTAATCATTTTCATATCAAAATCATTCAAACCATTAAGATGTCAAAATTTGCATATCAACATTAATATCTAATCAAATTTCATTTCCTATCATAATGATGGAATGTTGAATCTATACTATTAAATCAATCAACATGAAAACTAGTTCTAAATAAATATTTTAGGTCAAAATCATCAAAACGGAAACATCTCAACTAATATCCTTTAATTTAGTTAAATATCATTTGGTTCCTATTAATATCCTATGATCACTATGAGATAATTATAAAGTGCATCAATTATGTTAGGTAGACATGATGTTTGCATAGTCATGGCACATAGTTTTAGAATCCAACCATAGAATAAACTGATTATATTTTATAGGTTCATAAAATCTTTCCTTATAAATACCAAGATATCCACCTAATTGACTCATCGCATTACATGATATCAAGTTCTTCCTTGTAGACCTTTATCCAAATTTGATAACAATTTTCATCTTATGACTATTAATATTATTCACAAGAGTGGATGTTGATTCATATTTCCATAGTAGTCATCTAATATATCACCTAATAGGACATCAAAAATTAGGAATCCATCGACATAGTTTTCTAAGTTATGGCACCCCAAGTCTTTATTCCATAGGGTCTTATCTTATCAACCTAATGTAACTCAAACATGATACTTAGCACAAAAATGACTAAAATATACATTAGTCTCAATAAGATTTTAGGTTCATTAAAAATCAAGGGATACTTAGATTCCAAGCCCTTCTTACCATCGTTGTACCATAAGGTGTGTGAAAACAGTCTATAATTTACAAGAGATAGAACATAATGTCTTATCTCCTTTATTCCTCCTAGATCTAACCACATTCATGTTATTAATATTTATAATAAGGTACTAGCGAAGGGGCCTTACAATTTTTCTATTTAAAAAATGCAAGAAAAGAGACCTTCCAAAATAGAAAAAATTTCTATTTCAAAATGAGCATGAAAGTGCCTTTTTGAAATGGGGAAATGGGATAACACACATGTTAATTGATGGAGCCTAGATTTATATCTCCATATGTAAAATTATGTTGATGAAAGGAAATGAGAATTAGTAAATTATAAGATCCAATAATGGAATGGAGGATACTAGATTAAAGACATCTAAGTGTACAAATAATTTGCAAAATTTATAATAGAATTTATGCTAGGCTTAGGGTATTTTTGAGGTAGAATTTGAAACAATCATAAAGGCTATTCATCTTACCAATTTTGTGGTGGAATTTTATATGACTCATATGGGAAATGTAAGCATTCTAGCATAAGCATATATGAGCCGAATAACTAGGTATAGATTTCCAGATTTTTTTAGACCTTTCAAGACATAATCTTGAGGGGTGTTTTAAGCATATTAGAGGGATTTTTGTTAAAGTCACCCAGTATGTAAAATTTAGAGGTACTTATAAAATTTTAAAAAAATTGTAAGAAAATATGGAGGTTGTTTGATATAAGATATGTTACTATGGATAGATTTCTAGTTATATTTGAACTAGTATTTTGGAGGTTAAGTTACATATTAGCATAATATACTTAGAGAATTCTTAACCATGTGGAACAAGAAGGAGCATATCTTGTTGGTCTTAATGATTTTGTTGCACATAAAATGGAAAGAGTGTTGGAATTTGAGGATGGGAATTATCATCATTATTTAGTATGACATGATGATGTAATTCATGAGGGCTTGGATAATAGTTTCACGGTAACAAGACTCTAGCAATTACTCTGTGATGATTCACTCATTTTTCCTAACTTGCATGAATGCATACAATAGAATCAAGTAGGAGGAAATTATTATCTAATTTTCCAACAATGTATCATAATGACTATATGTTCATTCATGAAAATAAGAATTTATTAAGAGAGTAATATGATGCTTTTAGAAATCACTATATAGCTAAATCCTAATGAAGAAGTGAATTCAAAGTTATTTACCTATCTTTATCTTGTTTACGAGACTCCAAATTCACAAGATTTATGAGCATTAGTGAAAGAGAAGTGATTAAAGTTATAAAAAAAATCTGGATGACGGTGGACATAATTTTATTGTGAGTCTAAAGTATGCAAAGGAAGGAGATGTGAAGTATGTGTGTTTCCATCACAAGAATCCATCATCGAGTTTGTTCTTTTCAATGTAAACAGCTTCCATAGGATCTTTTGGTAAATATTTCCCATAAAATTATTATCTATATACTTACTTATAGAACTCTATGTGTGTCTTGGTAGGTGTATGTTCAAATGTGGGAGTGCATATATGAGGAGTAGAAGGAATAGAGTATTTGGGAGTTTTAACAGGTGTGGAGAGGTTCCAACAGATGAAAAAGTATTGTAGAATATGGCTCACAGATTGATGTTTGGTAGATAGGAATTGTATAGATAAACACCCATTGGAATGAGGGAAATTGCATCAATATTATAAGCCATGGGAGAAAAATAATTGCCAGCTAAAATTCAAATCATATTAAAAGTTAATTTTTAAAAAGTTTTTAATGAGGGGATGCAATGCTTGGAGAGGTAACTGATACTACTTGGTCCTCTATAAATATATGCAATAAAAAATCAAACAAACTACCATTCATTCATTTCAAAAAATTCTTTGCATTCTTGAAGCATACATGTTATTATAATTTCTTTTTTGGAAGAGATTGAAGTTGAACTAAGCTCTTGTATAGTGAAATTATTGGGCATGTATGATATTGTGTGATATGAAATTGTGATGAGTGGAGCATCTACATTTGGGTGTCCTCAACACAAACTTCTCCATTGTATAATCAATAAGATTTTTATTTTCTTTAGAGTTAAATTATTATATGATTCGTCCCTTGTGATAATTTTAATTTTCCATCAATAATCTATTATTAGGATAAGAGGATCAAATTATTTGTTGCTATTTAAAACTGATAAATACAAATATTGTGGAATATTGTAATTATTTCCTTATTTGTATCTATTTTGTCACTTTAAAGGTTAAAATATTATAGACTAATTTAAATAAGATGAAATAATTTGATGCATCCTGATAATTGAATTATTTATAGATTTAATATACATAATATCATAAATTTGTATGTGAAAACATATAGTTTTGACTCTATCGCTCTTTTAAATTTCAGTAGATCATTAAATCACTTGTATTTCTCAATCTATATTCTAGCAATATTCTAATGGTTTTCTTTGAAGGGTTTTATATCTATTTTTTTTAGTAATTCACTATAAATCTTATTTCAACATTCATAGGTCTATAGAAGTAATCAATTTCGTATTAATACTCATAATTATCAATCATAAAATTTTCTTAAAATCTTTCTGTATTGGGAAATTGTCTTTGAATTGAATTTATCTACTATAAACATATTGGATTGAATTTTGTTGTCCAAGATTAGATGTACAGGTCTTGATTTCATAGAACCAAAAGTGTAGAGGATCTAGATAGAATTGATCGATCCTTTCAAGTTGGCCACAACTAATTAAATATCCCAGCATTGAGTAGGTAAGACTTGTAGGATTCTAAGAAATTATGTTGATAACAAATAGATTGGTGACTCTATTTAGGAACTAACAAGAGATCTTTACATACTTTCTCCATCAGACTAGTGTAGAGACTCATTAAAACATGATTTTTTGAAAGTCTATTTTTAAGTTGTTCTTGGAGATTACTCTACTAGAAAAACACTTAGACATTTCTTTCTTTCTTTTTAAAAAGAAAGTGTCAAATCTATTGCGTATCATAAACATATTCTATTAAAGGTTTAATATTTTCTTTTAAGGTGTATGTGGGGAAGGAGGTTAGTGAATCCTAGATCTTAAAGGCTTGACCAACTAACTTTTGAGAAAAAACCAAGAAACAAGGAAGGTAAAAATAAAAAATAAAAAATGCTTTACAGATGACACAAAAGTTTTTAGGAAAGGACCAACAATCTAACTGAGAGAGATAATTCAAGTCATAATAGTCCTAAAAAGGAGGAAGATAATCATAATCCATTTTTCCATATTCCTAGGGTAGATGAAGAGATGGATTGCAAGATAACTCATATTGAGGATCATGAAGAGCATGAATAGATAATGTAATGGGACATGATTATAAATAAAATGGCTAAAACAAAAAATGGCAGCAATGCGGTATTAGCAAAAACATAAAAAGTGCAGCCATATCATATCCTTGAAAAAATAGGGATATCAAAGGATCTTATTATTTCCCCACTTAGAAAAAATTGAAATGAAGAGAAGTCAGATAGGTGGGGAGAAGAAAGGTTTGATCAAATGGAAAATGAAGTAAATATGTCATCAAAGTATAATCCATCTCATAGAAAGAATTTGGATTCACAATTTGCCACTAGTCATGTTAATGCACTATATGAGAAAAAGAGGATAAGAATCAAAATAATGATTTTAATATGCATTTCAACAATAACCAACAAGCTTGGAATACTAGACAACACACTACAGGAATCCCACAAAACAACGAGAATATTAGACAACCTTATAGTGTGAATCAAAATAATAACAATCAAAATACCTAGGGTTATATGGTACAGTGGATTAGGAATCAAGCAATAAGGAAGCCAATAACAATTGAAAGATATATATAACTTGATTTTAGTGGTATTAGAAGAAATATGAATCTAGTCTCTAATGATTTAAGGAGTGCTATTCCACATTTTTTAGGAAATGGCATAGAATCTATTGAGTGGCATGTGATTAATTTGAAAAATGTAATCAAAGATTTTGAGGAGGATCATGAGGATGTATTCATGAAATTTTTTGTGCAATAATTAACTAAGGATGTTGTAGAGTGGTATAGAAGTTTTCCATATGGACCTATTTTGGGATTGTTTGATTTTGTTAATTAGTTTATTAAGCGATTTTGTGATCACAATGATACATCCTTTGCATCACATGAATTGAAAAGTATTAAGAAGAATACAAATGAATCATTTTTAGAATTTAATAAAAGATTTACCAAGGTTTTAAACATGATCCCTAGAGAGAGTAGACTAGTGGATTATTTTCTGATTAATTTCTACTTAAGTGCATTGATAGTAAAAACTCATTATGAGATAAGATCTCAAAGACCCTCTTCATTGTCACAAGCATTCAAAGTTTCTATCATGATTTAAAATGATAGGAAAGTAGTAGGAAAAATCAACAAAAGGGAGGATCCAAAATTATATAATCCTAAAAACCATAATAGGGATGAATTAAAAGAGATCATGGACATGCTCAAATATATGAAGGTTAAGCAAAATAGAAATGAAAGGCCATCACTCCACAGAAATGATAGAGTGAGACTTCAAAACATTTCATACACTACAAATTGGAAGGATGGAAAACCAAAAAAACCAAATTATGTCAAAGATACCCCTGATCCTTTAAAGAAGATCCACATTGTTGATGATAGGCCATAGTGTGATGTATGTAGTCTTCCCCATGATCCTAAGTATTGCATTGTTGCACAATCTATTTTTGAGGAGGAAGACTAGGAAGGTGAATAAAAACCTTCTATTAACACTATATCATTAGAACCATTATGAGGTAGAGATGAGGATGATTCTATAGAGGAAGACAAAAGTTCTAATTATCACTATAGAAGCTTTAATTAGTAACATTATACCCAGCGGGTGCTTTCATATGAGGAAGATATACCTATTTTATAGAAATTGATAGCTAAGGAAAGGAAGAGTTATACTATTGCAACTGTAGAACATGTGAAACACACCTATCAAAGGAGAAATAAAGAAAACATTATTGATCAAGGTAATCCTACTGGTATATTTGCAAAAAATCAATAATAGATAGAAACATCTAAAAAATTTGGTAATCAAGCTCAGTCTAAACAAAAAGAAAGTAACCAATCTCCTAAGCTAACCAAACATCCAGTCAAGCATAATAGTAGTAAGCAAATATTTGATTGTCATAATTTTTTGAATCATGTATTGTCTCAATTAAAAATTATTATTCCTATAATGGAAATGATGAAATTTCTTGATTATAGGGAGGAAATTTTGAAGATATTATATAGTATAGAGGATATTAATAATAAAAATGATGCAACAAATAATGAACAACTGCCTGATGTGTATCTAGGGACAACATTGAATAAAAAATTAAATCAAGTAGACCCATTTTATTTAACGTTGCTGATAAATAAGAAATTGGTAAAGAATTATATGATTGACTCTAGCTTAGTATTTATTATCATGTTTACTGATGCAATGAAAGAAATAGGTCTCAAATTAGATGTTGGGACTCAAAATTGAAGCCCCGATTTTGAGTACCATCCAAAAAATCAACCCCTATAAGCACTTTTTAATGCATGTGTGTCCAACTATTGATTTGATGCCTAAGAGGTGTTTAATACTTCTAAAAAATTGCATTAATTATTTCTATATTTTTTATGAAGATAAATTTCTATTTTGAGCCATTCCGTGAAGTTCTATTTTCAGCGATTTCCAAATTTGCATTTTTGTCTAAGTGTCAAATAGTAACAAGAGGCCTTGTTTACAATTGAATATCTCACACCCAGTAATGTTTCATGACTCACCACCTTGGGAATGTTTAGTACCCATATTAGAGAGCCTATGTTTCATATTTTGAGTCATTTTGATATGTTTTGACTAGGTTTTGAATCTCTCAAAGTTGATCATTTATTGTTGTCATGTTGATGCAAATTGTTCAGAATTTTGGGAGGCCCTATTTGACTTATTATAACTTTGACATAGTTGATAAAAATGAGAAAAATCCATTTGCATTGCATTCTATAGGTCAAAAACTTTTTGTGTTTCAATTTTGAGCTTACGACAATTATGTTTGATCAGTTTTTGAACATGATTCTAAATGCAATTTGTAAAATTTTATTGGTTTCAGTAAATGCAGATTGGTCGATACCCCTATTCATGATGTTATAACTCAAAATCCATTATAGGTGAGATCAAACAGATTGTACATTGTATTCTACACTAAAAATTGTTTAAATGTGCTAGTTTGCAAGTCTTGATGACTCTGTCTGCCACTTTCCTAGGTCCATTTCATTTGCAAAAAAATGCTTTCATGTCCTTGTTCCCTGTCTGCAAAATCTGAGTAGCCCACTTTGGCCACTTTCCAAATGCCTCGAATTATTCGTCATGAGCTCAAATCCCAAATTTATGTTTTCCTCATGATAGTGAACCAATGCCCAGTTTTTCATCTCCCCAAGTGTTAGTTTGCCCTATTTTTAAAGCCAAATCTAAACATGTTTTGTGGTTTTTTGACATGTTTACTTGCAAGCATTTCTGAGAGGGTGGTTTAGAAAATCAATATATTTTGAACCTGAATTCCCCATGACATGAGATTTGACAAGGTGCAAGAATCTGGAACAGAGAATAAATGTGTCTATTTTTAGAGCTAGGTTAGGTGTTTTGGTTAGTTTTTAAAGATGACAAAAGAACCCCCTAACACGAATTTGACAATCTTCAAGTAAATGATAAAATAATCTTTAAGTGATCATTTAGCAGTCAAATTTGATTTTCATCAAGATGATGGACTCAGTGCATCAGTTTGAAGGATCAGGTGTTTGAATTCAATTTTTCTTTTTTAGCTAGACCCACTTTGGGGCCTGAATGATTCCAACATTGATACAAGTATTTTATGAATTTAAAAATGTCAAAAATATGTTGTGGTTCCAACTGTTACAATGTTTTATTACATACAATATCACTAAAAGCTCAATGAATAAGAGGATTATGCATGAAATGACCAATAAAAGTGGAATAGATCACACAAAATAGTGTTTTGAGAGTCATGCCCATTGAGGTCAGATGGAATTATTATCCAACAATGAAGGATGTATTATGATTACGAGTGGTAGGAATTCTATTTTTATAAGAGTAGGATGTGTCAGTTCCAATTTCTAAATCTATGGTTGAGCTAATGGAATTACCATTTAATATGATTTCCCTTTGAGGGGGTCATATTTTGAAAAGGAAACTTTGATAAGATGTTGAGAAGTTGTGTATAAAGAACCCAGTGAATGGTTAGAATGGGGAGTAACATTGACATGCACTATGTGTGTTTAAGATATAAGGGACAACCTATTGGTTGCAAGACATATAATAAACATATTGCATAGTCATATGTTTGAAGTAATTTTAAGATTAAAAACAACATTATAACTATGGTTTGCAATATGGATGGTAAGTGTCTTAGCTTTTATTATCCCAAGAGCACATCATGAGGCAGCATAGGGACCCTAGGAAGGCATTGAGTTCATCACGAATAGCTCATGGCATGTGTGGAGGATAAGGATAATATTGTTTCCACTATCTTCTCTGATGCATATGGGAAAACCTTGTGTTCTACATTTTGGTAGTGTGGAGGAGCAATGTTCTATGACTAATACCCTACATTGGGACTTTTACATTGTTTTTCCTTTCCCCTATTCCATGCATTTTCAATCTAAATGTGCAAGTTAAAGGGTCATTCCCTTTGAAATACCACTTCCAAGGATGCCTAGTGTAGAAGTAGTATAATTGTTTTTTAAAACTTTTTTCCCCTCCTCCATCATTCTAGTCCACAATAAAAGGAAACAATAGTATGATGTGATTTTTGGTGTAATGGAAGGGGATTTATTATGGTTTGTAAAAAAATTAGAGGTGTGTTTATGTATTGAAGAAGCAACTATTCAATGGAGCTAGGCCAACAACTTGGAAAATCTCACCATGTCTGACATCCTTGTGTCTAGGGGTATCTGGTAAGAGTTTCAGGCAACATAAGGCCTACATTTTTTTACAAAGGGCACAAAATATGATGGACGTGGAGTTATTAGTGGGACTATGGTGGCCAAAAACCCTATTAGGCATTTTTATTAATTTAAATAATCTAGCAGACTGGAATTGGTGTCTTTCCCCCATGCTCTACATTTCATCATCTCTACTCCAAGTGATCTAGAGGGATCTAGTCATGTCCTACCACTGTGCTTTGCATTCTTCATCTCCAATGTTTGTCCCACATTGGACAGGTGGTGGCAAAAATTTAAGTTTATAAGCCTAAAGGCACAATGTGTAAGTGTCTAAAGAGTCCATGCTAATGGACATCATGGAGCTCATATGGTGGAGCCCACCCAGCTAGTCAGATGGTGAAGTCAAATGATTTTTACTTATGAAGTTATTAAGAACACAATGCCAGAGTTATTTGTAGTTTCCAATGGTCACTAAATCACCACTAAAAATTGTGAGAATTTTTCCGTTAGTGACATGGCAGCCTCTTATGAATCAAAAACATGGTGAGAGATGGATTTGAATGTTTCATAATTCATAATGTTATGTGGGATGAGCTAGTGGTGAAGGGGGCCTATCATATTTTGACATGTGGCATTGTTTGAATGGTTAAGGGAGGTATAAGTAGATATTTTGAAATGATGAATATTTTAATTATAGTTTTTGAGTGTTTAATCTCTAAGTTAAAAATTTTATTTTAAGTGATGAATTTTCTATAGTTTGGTCTATAAATATATTTAAATTTTTTCAAATTTATTCATTTAACCTATCCATTTTATAGCCTTGGGCCAATTTTTCAAATGGCTTCTAGAGGGGTGAGACTGAATCAAAATATGGACTCCAATATACTATTGGAATCAACAAGAGATGTGCTATCCATTTTTGGAGCTAGTTTTTACATAGGTATTAAGGAATAGTTGTTACAAGGGCTTTTGTATTTTTAGTGGGATGCTCAGTTCAAAATTTGATATATAATGATGTATTTTGCCTCTAGTATTTCACAATTTGCATGCTTTTTGATGGAATTTTTTAGAGATTTTGTCTGTTGCAACCAGTTATTGTTCCATCAAATATTTGAGATATTTTATGCTGTTTGGAGGCAAAATGAGTAAGGATTTGATTTACTAGTTGTTGGGAGAGATTGGAGAGATATTTTTTAACTTCTTGGGGAATTTTTTCAAGTGGACACATGGTAGTTGCAGAGAAGATCCAAGAATCCTTTCCTTGTCTATATCTTTCTTTTCTTCTTTTTGGTAATTGTTGGCAGTTTTTAATGTGAGACCATAGGTTCTAGTTTTTGATATGTTTCAGGACCATGATACCATTTTATTTAGTAGATATTTCCCTTCTATGAACAATAGTAGTAAGATAATATAGCTAGTTTTGATCTATTAGGACTTTCTATTGTTTAATTTCATGCATCTAAATGTATAGTTTCAAGGAAATGAATACAAATGATAAAGAATCTCTTTAGTTTTATTATGATTCTCATCTCCTATCTATGTAATATAAAATCTTATGTGGTTTAAGGACAAATAATTGAGACCCGTTTGCATCCCTTAAGGTTGTATGTCTGATATATTTTTCTATTGGAACAAAGGGCCAAGTAAATGCTTAATGTGTTTGACAGGGTTGCTAGTTATTTGAGATAGATACTTCATAAGAATGAGGTCTTTATGAACACTGATGTTTGATACACAGGGTGATAGGATATATATGATATCTTGATGTATGGAATATGTTATTAGTATCATACATATATGTGTTTGATTTATGTAATTGCCCAATATATAAGACATTGATCAACTATAGGATCAACTTGTTCTTACTCCTACATATTTGGGGTTTTGTAGAAATCAACATCGTTAATCAAATATCTTTCCCTTTAATGTTGAAGAACTAAAGAGGATGCCCTAACTTAGCTTAGCATGTTCTTTGGTCATATTATTATCTCTTCAATGTCTAAGATATTTGCATAAGTGTTAGAATATTTAGGGTTTTTATCTACTTTGTCAAGATTCAAGTGTATGTTTTAAAGCACTAGTACCATATAAGTGAATCTGAGGTACACCTACCTAGGTTTTGTAGAGCCTAAAGTAGAAGAAGGGTCTAGCCTTATAGTTAGCCCAATGTCTTAAAGGGTATGTTCAAAATTGGAAGTAGCTACCCCTGAATGTATCTTGTTCTCATTAATTGTGTTGTTTCAAAACACCAATATTAGACACTCCTTGTGGAAAATATTATGCTATGGATAATAGATCTATGCTAGTAGTTGGTATCATTAAAAATGTTGAATTTTATTTTCCATCATTTTCACATATATCATATAGGACTAACATCACTATAGTTGAGATTTCCACAATTTATTGCATGTTGTTAACTAGACAATAGTCAAATTTGCTTGGTGGTCATGTACATATGGATTTTTCCTATGATACCATGCTAGTAGGGGGTAAAGAAATTAGAATCAAGAGGGAAACCTAATCATATTACCCAATTGAGGATTAGATTTAGGATCCTAAAGTTAACTTTTTCCATTCTGACATGGATAATTTCTAGGTAAGTATAACTAAACCTACTTTTGAAGTTATTAACCCAATTGCAATACACAAAAGAAGATTGTGATAACATTTTGCAGATGTTCTTTGCTGGTACTTGTAGTAAGGAAGGAAATGGGGCTTGTATTATATTTATTTCATCGTGAGGAAAAAATTTTAAATTTTCTTTCCTATTAAATTTTGAGTGTACTAAGAATATTGCTGAATATAAGGCTTTGATTATTGGTCTCGATATTGCTAAGATTTATGGGATCAATTTAATGACCATTTTAGGGGACTCAGATTTGATTGTGTCTCAATTTTGCAATAAGTTTTCAACAAGGAAGCCAAGATTGCAACAATATTTTAATTATGTATAGGATTTGTTAGGTTGATCAACTAACTACTTGGTTGATATAATGGCCAAGCTTGCTATTAAACAAATTGATCTTCCATTTGATGATGTTATTCAAATAGAAATGAAAAATAGACCTTCAATACTTGACAACGTGCAAAAATGGCAAGTCTTTGAAGATGATAGAGATCTCATTAGATTTTTAACTTGTGAGGAGTATTATGAAAATTAGTGTATTGATTGGAACAGATGTGTCAAAGAGGAGGATGGTAAGGAAATGTTATTTGGAAAAGAAATAGTTTAATTAAAGACAAATAAAATACCTAAGTGTCTGGTATCCATAGAAAGAATTTTTGGTGAAAGATAAAGTGCAAAACCTAGAAAATCCACTAAAATCCAAAATAATATTGAGGGGATAAACTTAGGAAATTAAAATTCTCCTAAAACTATTTATATAGGAAAGAAATTATCATCTAAGATTAGGGATGAGCTAGTCTCTTTGAGGAAATATAGGCATGTTTTTGTTATAGTTATGAAAAACTTAAAGCTTATAGGGGAAGACTTGTCTCAACATGAGATACCATCAAAACCTAATGCTAAACATTTCTAGTAAAGAAAAGGCCCAATCAACCCTACTCTAGCTCCAAAGATGAAATATGAACTCATTTGTTGGATAAAATTGATCAATTGTGTGTTGTCTTTGAGGATACACAAATGTCATATCAATATCAGCCAATACATACCAAGCTCACTCAATGAAGATAGTTTTCTATGGCTAACAAACGTTCCTATTCAAAATATAGTGTCTACGAAGTTCACTTGAGTGTCGAAGGAAAGTATACAAAAGCTGAGTGTTAACCAGGCTCACTCAGTTAATAAAGAAAATTTGATGGAACTAATGCTAACTAATTTCACTCGCTTACCAAAGGATTTTCACAAATTTACAGTGTTAATCGAGCTCCTATTGGTTAACACAAGAAATTGCTTCTGAGTTAGTTTCTACTAAGTTGGGTTGGAAATCAAAGGATTTTATTTTTTTGGCATGTTAAGCTAAATTGATTTATCTATTGGCTCTAGCCGACTATGGTCATGAATATTAACTATTCTAAGTTGTATTTGAGCTGACTTGAATGAAATATTAGTAGTGAAGAGAGGAAGTGAGCTTAAAGGATAAGAAGAATATTTTTATGGTGTAGAAAAACTATATTCGATTAGGAAGGATCAAGCATTTTAGTTGCATTCAAGTCAGTTCATCTCATTGTTACTCTCTAACCATTGTAGTAGTGATTTGAATCTCTTAATAGAATTGGTTTAACAATCATTTGTAAATCCTCTAACAAGGTGGCAATTCCATTGAATTTTCTAAAGACCTCTCACAAGGACACTCTTAATAGGGTGATTAAATTCTTTAATAGGGTTGCACCTAACAATGTCTTTTGTAACCTTTAACAAGTTGGCTCCTAATAGGGCTCACTTCAGGAGAGTGAAAAATAGTAACTAGTTACAATTGGTGGTTTTTCCCAAATTGGGTTTCCACATTAATCTTGGTGTCATATATGTTCATGCTATTGATTTGATGGTTGCAATAAAGCTTTAATCACTAACAATATCTTAAGATCTACAAGGCTAATTAGTTACTAAATACATCCTGTATTTTTTGAGTTACAAGTGTCTTCATTTGTTTACTGATATTTAATATTATTTAGTTTTTAGAATCTATTTTGTACTAACATCTAAGGGATCTAGGATTTATTTTAGTAGTAACTGATTCACTCCTCCCCTCTCAGTTGCTCCCTTATATTTCCAACAATCTATATCATAGAATTTGGTGCTTACAGGGAAGGTTTTAAGGACCTAAGCTAAAGATCAGGATGTCTTATAAAAGAGAGATTCCAAGACTCAACAGAGACAATTTTGCAGCATGGCAAGGACTTATGAGGTTATAGCTAGCTACTATTAGTGATTTAGGTTGCAAATATCTTGATACTGAATACAAAACTCCCACTATAACATTATTAGTTTAAGATATTGCTAAGAAGAAGAGCCATAACATCATGATGATTGATATTCCATCCACCCTTAGTTATGTTTAATTTGATAAGGTAAAAAATTGTAAAACTGCTCATGAAATGGGGACTAAACTGAAAGATATCTATGGAGGAGATGACAATGTAAGAAGAGGCAAAGAAAAAAGTCTTAGAGGAAAATTTGACCAAATGAGAATGAGAGAAGATGAAAACATTGCAAAATATGTGGAAAGAATCAAGGCTAGTGTAAGTGTAATCAAAGCATCTAAAGGAGACATTAAGGAGGAAATTGTTGTAAGTAAGGTACTCAGAACTCTTCTTCCTATTTAAGAAATTAGAGTGTTTTCTGTTCAAGAAAAGAGATGTGGTCCAAATAATAAAAAATAGGCTTGGATGTTGTAGTAGGAAGACTGACAAATTTTGAACTAGACAACTTTGATAACTATGTTCTTGTTTCAAAGAATATTGAATCTATGTTTGAAGCCAAACTCTCACTCAAGAAATCAAAAGCCAATCAATCAAGAAGCGAGGAAGAAACTAAAGAAATTTTTGACACTAATATTGAATTTTTTGAAGCCCTACTTGCAAAGAAATATTCCAAAGGTAGAGAAAAATACAAAGGTAAAGTCCCTCTAATTTGTTTCTCTTATGAAGAAGTTGGTCATATTGCTACTAGGTGTCCAAACAAAGAAAGAAAGGATAAAAAGAAAAGCCACAAGTACAAAATCAAGAAGGAATTCAAAATTCACAAAGCCTACAAGGAAAAAGGTAAGAAAAATTGTTTTGTGGCTAAAGATTTTGATAATAGTGAAGATGAAATGGTGTATATTGTTGTGAAATATGAGTTTGATGATGAAGAAGATAAGAGGGAATTTAACTCTCATGTTAGAAAAAATGATACATGGATTATTGACAGTTGATGTTCACATCATATGACTAGAGACAAATCAAAATTTAAAATTTTTGAATATTATGATGGAGGTAGTGTAAGGTTTGGAAATAATTAACCTTGTTGCATAACGGGAAAAAGTCACATCTCATTGACCAATGAACTTATTTGTGATAATGCCTATTGGGTTGAAGGACTAAAACATAATCTACTGAGTGTGGTATAGTTGAACAAAATTATATTTAAGGTAGAATTCATCAATGGAAAGGAATTGACCAATGAACTTATTTGTGATAATGCCTATTGGGTTGAAGGACTAAAACATAATCTACTGAGTGTGGTATAGTTGAACAAAATTATATTTAAGGTAGAATTCATCAATGGAAAGGAAAAAATGCTTGATGACAAAGGAAATATGGTTGGATCAGGCAAGAAAATAAAAGTTAATCTATTTTATCTTAATCTTTGTGAATACTCATGTTTTATTGCTCAAGTAGAAGAAAGTTGGTTATGGCATAGAAGACTATGTCATGTAAAATTTGATAATATGTTCAAGATAAGAAAATTTAGAAGCATAAGAGGTATTCCTAGTTTGAAGAAACCTAATGTTGGCTTGTGTAAAAATTGTCAAATTGGTAAAATGGGAAAGATTAGTTTTAAGAGCAAAAACTATCAGTTAGAAGAAGTCTTGGAAATTGTACATACTAACTTATGTGGACTGAAAGAATAGATAGTTACAGTGGAGAAAATTTTTTCATTCTTTTTGTTGATGATTATTCTAGAATGATGATTGTGATGTATCTAAAAGAAAAATGAGAAGCTTTTGAGAAATTCAAATTGTATCTAGAAAGAGTAGAAAAAGAAACTAGAAAGAAATTGAACTATTTAAGATCAAATAGAGGTGGTGAATTCTATTGAAATATTAGTCAAATTTGTGACACAACATTCTTAGTTACATTTTGTATGGATATCAAGCTCATTGAATAGTCTATAGTGTTTTCCATGTAATTTAATAGCCACTAAGCTCTACAGTTGCTACTAATCCTTTTGGACTAATCCCAATGGCTATCAAGAAAATTTAGTTAGTAGTTCAAACCAAGAATTTTTGTATATATTGAGTTCATAGTTCATTAAATGAAGATGGTGTTTATCGAGTTCAGTCATGGTAAACATGTGACTCAGTTTATGCCAAGTTGCGGAGTATCTACCAAGTCACCAATGCAGATTGAGTTCAAGACTACTTTAAGGTGATCAGTATGGATCAAGCTTCTATATCTATTGAGTGCATGATGATGCCAAGCAATGACAGTGGATGTTGTGAATGAGAACTTCATAGTCTTCAAAACTCAAGTGTCTTCATGTGGGCCAACTTTGTAATATTGGTGTTAACTTGTATGATGGCTAACTTTTTTAATTATGTAATTTGGGTTGATATAATATATGTAATATATTGTATCATAACCAAGTATTAAGGCTATGTAAGTGCAATTGTGCAAATAATACAATAGAAGAAGAGCATTTTATAAAGGCCATATTAGTATAAGGAGGAGAAAAGACATATTTATCACAGAAAGGTGATCAGTATGCCAAGGAATCTATATCAACAAACTTAGTTGCAAATTAGAGATCTACCACTTCATCCTAATAGGTGAACCAATCAAAATCCTTTAACAAGGTAGACTTAACAGTCTTTCATAAATCTCTTTACTGAGTGCATACTTCATTGTATGTTTGTAAAACCTATAACAAGGTGGACCTAGTAGTCATAATTGCTCCTAATAGGGTATATCATCAGAAGTGATCAATGTAAGCCTTAATTGGCCAAATTTATGCTATAGTATTGAAGTTTGTGGGTATCATCCCCACCCAAATTTTACTTTCTATTTGGAAGATTTTAGGGTCACGAAATATATGTGTTCAAGTGTTATGAATGCTTTAAAGTTTTAGTTTCTCATGCATGCAATTAGATTAGTTGTGATAAATTAAGTACTAATTGATTTATTGAATTATAAATTGAAATTAGTAAAGTTTTAGAAGTTACTAATTTACCCCTCCCATCTTAGTAACTTATCATAGTCTTGAATATTTCCAAAAATTAGTATTAGAGCTTTGTGGTTCTTAGGAGAAAATTTGACAGCTTGAGAAAAGATCAAGGATTATGGAGATATTCAGACTTGATAAAGCCATTAAAAATGGAAAGTTAGATCTAGAAATGGTCATTGACCAACTCAAGAAAGCAAAGGAGCAACTTTCCCAATCCCTAGAAGAAGGAAGGAACTTGCAAATCAGATGAATGATCATCTCTACATTGAAGAAAGAATTAAAGATTTTTTCCTTTCAAGCAGCTCAGAAGAAGAAAATGATGCAATCAAATAATTCCTAGAAAAGAATGGTTCACTACAAGAAGAAGTAAGAAAACTAAAAAGAGAGCAAGAAATTCAATTAGTAAGGTTATGTGAAGAGTTGGAATAGAGAAACAAGATAAAGGAAGAAATGGATGAAAGGAATAATGAAATTCAAAACCAATCCCTTCAGAAAATAGACCTTATTAATCAACTCTCCAATACAAATGAGGAAATCATGAGATTAAGATTTGAAAATGAAAAAATGACGAATGATATAAATTATGAAAGAAAAATCAATGAAAGACTGAGAGATGACCTAAACACTGAAAAGAAAATCAATGAAAAGATGATGAAATCTCAAGAAGGCATGAATCAATTGAAAGAAGAAAATCTGTATAGACAAAAGGGAAAATAAGGAATTGGATACAAAGAAGAAGGTGGATCCTCTAAACAAGGTGCTCAAAAGAATCAGAGACCTACTTGCAATCATTGTGGTAAGATAGGTCATACATCAAACAAATGTTGGATTAATGGAAAAGAAAAATTCAATGGAAAATGCTACAATTACAATCAACATGGTCATAGGGCTAATGAATGCAAAGAGAAACCAAAATTTGAGGGCAAGTGTCACAAATGTAAGAAACAAGGACACAAGGCATTAGAATGCAAAACCAAGACATTCAATCTAGCGGAGCAAATTGTGAAAGAAAATTTGGTTGGGACTACAATACCTGGTGTAGATGTCATTACTGTGGATAATTCAGACACATTGGTATGAATTGTGTTAAACATCATATGAGGAGAAAAGATACCACCATAAGATGTTTCACTTGTACAAAACTTGGTCATCTTTCCAATAATTGCATGAATACAGGTAGGATTAAAGATGAAAAGAAGGCAGAAGATGACAACATCTGAAAATAGATGAGACAATAATGGATTTTGAAGTCTACCAAGGACAATAGTTTAATTAATCATGGTCAAGTCACTCAAGAATTGGGTGACTCCGCCCCTTAAAATTAAGTTCTCAAAGGAGAACTAGAACTGGGCTACCAAGATCACATCTAAATTAGTTCCAATTAAAAGATAACAAATATCTAAATCTGTATTCAAGATAAAAAAAGGGATTACTGAGCAAGATTGATATCAGTTATCATCAAGTTACCTTCTCTACCGAGTAAGGTTGGGTCATAGATTCCACTAAGCAAGGTCGAGAGTAACAAGACACTTGTTGTTACCGAGTCACAAAATCTTCACTGAGTGATCAAAGTAGAATAGTGGATGACAATTTTTCAAGCATGATGTCAAATCATCTACCTTTGTACAAAGGATTAATGACAAAATTTTAACAAAGGCATGAAACTGAACTCATTTCTCACTATGAATTTTTAGAGCTATTACAAGGAAGCAATTTCTAGTGTGATCAAGCGACTTGAGAAAATTTCATGCAAAATTTTTTCAAAGTTTTCTCAAACTATCAAGTGAAGATGCCATCAAGTAGTAGCAAATTCAAGAAAAGGTCTGACATGTTGGTTTGAGGAGTTGAATCGAAAGAACCAAATTTCAAGCTCACACCTGCAATTGCAAAAACCCTAGACCCAAGTGGTGCTCAATCTCAAATCCCTCTAAACACACTTCTTGTTAATGACATTTGAACTCATTTTAAATGTGTTATTCAAGAAATTGGTACTGTGGAGATGGATGATGCCCTAGGTTAGTTATGTGTTGATCAAACCCTAAAACCTAAGCATGAACATTTCAAAGCAAAAGGATTGAAACACATTCCTCATATGCCTTGAGGATTTCAAATTAAATAGATTAGGTTTATCCTTAGCTGATTGCATAATGGGCAATTGTAGCTCGAACAACCAATTTTTATTACCAAGAAGATGATTCATTGAATCACTAGCCTTCCCATGCTTGCCAAAGCCAAGACAACAAAAACCATAGGTCAAGCAGAGTTGGAGAAGAAAACCCTAGCTGAATGGGATGGCAGAGGTAAGAAGATCAACAATGTTACAAATGCAAAATTGAAATTTGGAATTCATGTCATTGCCCAAAAGATATATAGTTTAGGTTGATTGAACAGTATGTCATTTGAAGTTGTGGACTTGGCATATATGATAGTGAAAAAAAACTTATCTTATGATCTTGCTGACTTGTTGTTGAAGAAATTAAACAAAAATATGGAAAGTATTAGAACATCAAAGAACAACCCATGCAATTCTGGTTCACTATTAACCTGTCTATTCTTTTATGCTTAGAAGTTCTTCCCCTCTAAAGGCACAATAGTCTACAAAAAAAATGTGCTTGTACTATATCAAATAAATAAATATATTACAAAAATAGGTGAAAACTATCACATCATCATTGACAACTACTTTGATGTGTTCAAAGAGAAAATAAAAAATAGGTTCAAAATTTTGAAGAAGTTAGTTGAAGACTACAAGGATGATGTATGGTTCATGGTGGACAGTGACAAGCTATACATCTAGGTAGTTAAGCCTAGAGTTGTGTGGTTCAAACCACTTGGCTATGAGGTGAATATCGATGAGACCACTGATATCATTGAAGCTCTTTTCAATAAATTAGTTTATCCCAAGTCTCCTTATTTTGGAACCTATGATGAAGCTAAGGCTAGAATAGAGCTAGAAATAAAGGTCCCTCAAGTGCCTAACAAATGTAAGAGAAGAATAGCCAAACTAAAATCAAGTGCACCTCTCGTATTAACTGAGGACAAAGGTGAGGATGAGCCAAGTGAAGAAGTAAAGGATGAGGAGGAATCTGAGAAATAAGAAGAACCTATGAAGAAGAAAGGAAAGGTGATCATCACCAAGCTAGCCAAGCCATCCATTGCAGTCTTCACAAGAAGGTCAAGGAAGAAGGCTAGTAAAGAAGGAGCAGATATCATATTTAGGAGGCCTCTACCTACCTTTAGAGATAGATTACAACAACTACAAGAAGATGCAGGAATAATAAATTTTAAGGCATTAAAATATGATATGGGGGCTGAGGCAGAGTAGAAGAAGATTGAAGATTTGGTCATGGACAAAATGGGTAAGTGGAAGTATTCACCTGACTAGCTAGCCTCTTAGATTCCCAGTACCTTAATGGAGAAAATCAAACCAAGGTCAGAACATACCAAGAAATTTGTCAAAGATATATATGCGCAAACTCTAAGGTAGTGACTATCAAATATGATAGATGCTGAGGTGAATAAGTCATTAAAGGAAAATGAAGATAAGATGACTCTCAAATTCAATACTTGTTTAATTTTATGAAAGATATTGAATATGATGTGAAGAATGCCATAAACACTTGGAAAAACATATACCATCTTCATGAACCAAGTGAATATCTAGTTGAAGTACAGGATGATGATGATGATGACAAGGATGAGGAATATAATGAAGAATCAACTCAATTTGTCAGAGTTGATTATGAGGAATTCAAGGAGCAAGAAGCTATCAAGAAAGATAAGGAAGATGATGAGGAGACTAATCTAGTCAAGATAGCTATGGAAATCATTGCATCACTTCCTCACTCTCTGGGCAAACCATTAGCTACATCAAGCATAGAGACAACTTCAACAAGTTTGGTTGTGACTATAATATATACATCAAATGTCTAAATACTCTTTTTCCCAACTCAAATCAACATATCAATGATAGAAGTAACTTCTATTTCATCTACCAAGCTATAGACTCCTTCTTTAGCTACTGAGCTGAGTTGTTCAATCTTCACCTCTCTAATTTTAACTTCTATAGTTTTGAGTACTTTATCGGTAAGCTTGCCAATTTTGCCTACTTCAGTTTTGGATTCTACAATTTTGACTTCAACAATCTTGGATTCCTTAAGCATCTTTGTAAGTATTTCATCAATGAGTATAGTATCTTTTTTTACTGCAAGTCCAAGTATATCTAATATTCTTTCCATTCTAGACATAAATGCAATAAGTACAAGGATAGTTGAGCCTAAGGCTTAGCTAAGTACAAAATTTTGGGGAAAGGAAAGGAGATAGAGGATGATATTGATTTAGATGAGGAGATAGTATTCCCAAATTTGGATATCTACAAGCTTACTCCAGACCAAATGCATATATTTGGTGAACTCCTTCAGAGAAAGGAAAAAACAACAAAGACTCAGGGAAGAAAGAGATAAGGAGTATAAGATTATAGATGATACCAAGAACATTTTAGTAGAGGCAATATGAGTTGAGATTGATTCTTCTCAACCTATTTTGTTAAAATATAAGCAATCCAAAAATTCAATGAGGACATAGATGGTCAGGACAAGATAATTTAAAAGGCTGAAAAGAAATTCAATAATAAAGTGTTGGAGCACATTGCTCAGCAAATAGCTTTTCATTAAGTAGAGCTTTCTATAATTCTAGTCAATCTTGAGACATCTTGTTCCAATGTGTCATCACTTTTTGGGAGGCTATGTGACATCTTTGAATTCCAAAGGAAATAAAGGGAAAATTGTCCAAAATTGATGACGATCTAAAAGTCAGTGCTCAATAGTTGCAACTTGACCCTAGTTCAAGCTCTGCACATTACAAGAAGATCATATTTTTACCAGATATGCAAGCAGAATTGTTAAGAGAGGAAGTAAGGATCCGATCAACATTGATTGATATTTAGAATATGATCCTTCCAAACATGGATATAATGCAAAAACATATTGTATATACAAAAACCTTGATCCATGATAATAACTTCTCTATAGAAGATTGCATGATTAAACTATTTGTAGAGGTACAAATTGTAATTCATACATGCAAGATTCTACAAGAGAATTGGGATAAAACCTTGGCAATCATTTTCAAGGTACATTATAGTTTCTTATCTCATTTTGGTGTCTCTATGTAAATAAGTCAGAATAAATCTTTGGCATTATTGTAAAAAAGGGTGAGAGATACATATATTACTTTGAGAGAAACATAGTATTGGGGAGAAACATGTTATGTGGGAGAATTTATATAGAAAAATTTGCATAGTATACCTTACAAAATTAGTTTTGAAAAATCTCAAAAAAAAAAATATTCTACCAAAGCTAGTATCATGTGGTGATGAATATAAGTCTTGGCTAATAAGTGTTTTTGTCACTAATACCAAATGGGAAGATTATTGACATACCAGTCAAGTTTGTTATTGGTGACAACACACTTAGTCAAATTTTGTATGGCTACTAAGCTCATTAAATAGTCTTCAATACTTGCCATGTAATTTAGTAGCCATTGAGCTCTACAGTTGCTACTATGAAGATTCAATCAATAGTTCAAACCAAGAATTTAAGTATATACCAAGTTCTTAGTTCATGAAATTAAGATAGTGTTTACCAAGTTAGGCATGGTCAACATGTGACTTAGTTTATGCCAAGTTGCATAGTATCTACTGAGTCACTAGTGTAGGCTGAGTTCAAGACCTCTTGAAGGTGATTGGTATGGACCAAGCTTCTATTTCTATTGAGTGCATGATGGTGCCAAGTAATGATAGTGGATGTCATGTATCATAACTTCATCGAGTTAGCCTTCAAAACTTGAGTGTCTTCATATGGGTTGACTTTGTAAGATTGGTGTTAACTTGTATGATGATCAACTTTTTTAATTATGTAATTTGGGTGTAATTTGGGTTCATATATATATGAAATGTATTGTATCATATCCAAGTATCAAGGATATGTATATGAATGTGATTGTGCAAATAATACAATAGAAGAAGAGTGAGTTGTAAAGGCCATATTAGTATAAGGAATAGTAGAGAAATATCTATCATAGAGAGGAAATCATTACACCAAGGATTCTCTATCAACAAAATTAGTTGCAAATGAAAGATCTACTACTTCACAAGGTAGACTTAGCAGTCTTTCATAAATCTCTTTACCAAGTGCATACTTCATTGTATGTTTGTAAAATCTCTAACAAGGTGGACCTAGCAGTCCTAATTGCTCCTAACAGGGGAGATCATCAAAAGTTATTAATGTAAGCCTTAATCGGCCAACTTTATACTGATATATTGAAGTTTGTGGGTATCATCCCCACCCTAGTTTTACTTTCTATTTGGAAGGTTTCTAGATCACCAAATCTGTGTGTTCAAATATAATGGATGCTTTTAAGTTTTAGTTTCTCATGCACGAAATTAGATCAATTGTGATGAATTAAGTGCTAATTGTGTCATGCCCAAACTATGAGGGCAAGAACACAAATTTTTTTGAATAATAATTAATAATTAAGCATGCTCTAAGTTGAAATGATAGATAAAAGTTTTAGTACAGGTTCTCTACATTAACCTTCAACAATAAGATACAATTAATTTAAATGACAATGTAATGTATTCAAGTTTAGATTAATTGAAATTATCTAATCAAAATCAACTAAAAGAATCTCTTAGACAATTATCGATTGACAATCTTAATCGATATAGGAAAGTCACTCTAAGAAAACAATTAACTAAAATCAAAACTGAATATATATATATATATATATATATCTAGAATTTATTAACTTAAACATTCCAACTATTTTTAACATATTAATAAACCATCAAAATTTTACTAAATTTAAATTTAAAGAAATTGAAAACTAACTAAATATAAAACAATCAGACATTTAAACTAGTTAAAATCATATTAGTACAACACTATTCATTACACTAATTTAAATGATGGTAGAACCTATAAATTAATATTAATTTAACGTCATAATTAATTCCTAACAAAACTAAATGTATCATTTTTAATTCTAGTTCAATTGCAATCAAATACTACATTCTATTAACACTAAGTTCCAAATTAAGAACAATATGGTTATTAATACTAATTACTAATATAATGGTTCCAAATTACTTCTTTAACGAATTTAATAAGTTAACTATCTTAACTTTAACCAACATATTTACACCGATAACAAGACTAACTAATTTTAAAGAAAACTTTATTCCATAAGTAATTCTTCTAATCTAGAAATACTTTAATACAAATAAAATGACACTAAACAAAATTGTATTAAACACTTAAAATTCTAACTATTTAAAAACATACTTAGTTAAAACTAGATACTATTTAATGTTTCAACTATCTGAATAAAGCAACTAAAATTGCTAACATTAATTAAAATCTAATATTTAAAATATATAAATCAAACAATTCTACTCCCTCTTATTGATTGTATTAAATCCTAAAACTTACTATTATAATTCTAATAAAATCATAAATCAATCACCAACTTCAATTATCACTAAAATAAAACTATATTAGCAACAATTCTATATTAAAATATATATGCATATAAAAATACTAAGTAAGTAAAAACTAAACTATTTTACATTATAAAAATAACAATTTAATACTGAACTAACTAATATAATTAAAACAAACAAACCTACAATTAAAACAAACTAAACTATAAACAAAAAAAAAACTTAACTAATCCACTTGACAAGTGGATTCCCTTACACACCTACCCTAGTCACCCACCCCTAAACTCCCATCCCAACTAGCCTGGGATGGATTCCCAACTTCTCCACGTAGACCAAGGTCTGCAAAACACTGCCCAAGGAGACTCTACCCAGGGTACGTGGGCAGTACAAGGGGCAGCTCACCAATCAGCGTACCCTTCCAAGGAAAAAGGCAAGAGGTTTTAATTTTAAACCACTAAACAACCATTTTCTCCAGCACAAGCAATGATCTTAAAGCTAAGACAAGGGTAAGATAACGTCATCAAGTGCAGCAATTTTGACTTTGCAAGATTTAAACACATTTTTTTAAACCCTCCTTCCAAACTGATGTCCAAGGGAGGAAATATGGCATTAATGTTAAAAAGTTTTATTGGTAGCCAATTTGATATTTAGGATATTTAGAGATCATTATTAGGTTATTTTTAGTTATTCATATCAATTTATTGATGATTAACTCAAATTTAAATTCAAATAAATAAGGAATTACAGAGAATATTCTCTGTTGCACAAATAGACTTATTTCTTCTTCCATGCAAAATCTAGAGAGCATTTTTGGTCTTGGGAAAATTTTTTTTTAAAGCTTTATTTTTTTAAGCATGGATTTTTAAAGCAATGTATATAAATATTTTCTTTGATAGATTTAAAACATAGGTTTAAACATTGACACCATAATTATTTGTTCTCTATATAACTTGGATTGCAATAATTCGATCTTTGTCTCAAATTTCCTTATAAAGCAAACCTATAAGGACTTGCAATAACCTTAACATAATTATCATTTTGAACATCTAAGGAGCATATAAGGGACTTGAAAATTTGCTCAATTAAACTATCATCAAATCCATCCTAATTTGATGTGCATCCATTCCATTTAAAATTACAATTAAATCACATTAAAAGCAATTATAGCCAACACCAATTTTATTGGTAAACCTGATTCAAGGCTCAGTCGGGAAAGAACCAGGAAGAAAACTGGCTTCCTTGCCAATTACAACAAGATTTAAAATACAATTTACAATAGGATATCAATCCCAATTTCAACAATTTAAATGAGTTTTCTTCATGACCCTAATCAAGGGATTTATAATGTTTTCTGCAACACATTTCTGGAACCATGGAGGGAATAGAATCTGATCAGGTGACCACAAGCATAACCAAGAGACAATCAAGCAAGCATAATCATACATGGTTTACACAATATGATTCACAATGAATCAAAACTAGGGAAAGGTGGATTCTTCTAGCCAGGAGAAGTCAAGCACAACACCAAATGGATGCCCAATCGAGGCTATATACCAAGAACTTTCGTTCTTCCATTTCAACATACCAGAATCATACAAGGTTTGTGCTAACAAGTAGGGGCCCATAACACCCTACCCTTTCTCCCTCTTCTCATCCTGAGAAGAGACTCTACACTGGATGGAGTCGGACTAAACAGACCTTTCCCAAAATTAGTCACTTCTGCCCTCTCCAAGGGTGAGTAATACCAAAACACCCATGCAAGAAAAATCTCAAAATTGCAACATAACATGAAAGGAAATCAACCAAAAATAACATGGTTTCCAAAGCTTCCCAACATACCCACAAACATACAAACCTTGAAACAACAACAAGGTAACATGAACATGAAACAAACATAAAAATTGAATAAGGGAGATGAGAATTTCCTACCTTCACAAAGAGGTAATGGCAATGAACAAGTTTGAGTAGAGTTTCCCTTTCCTTGCTTCAATCGTCAAGAACTCCTCTCTAAATGTAGAGATTGGGTAACCAACCCCACTAGTCCAAGAAGGGCCTCTAAAATAAGCCTCAACTCAACCACCAAAAGGAGCAATAACTATTTCCACCCACTAGCAATTCTAGAAACTCCTAACTCAACCTACACTATGGTTAAACCCTAAGTGGAGATGAGGTGAGGTAACTCAAGATAACCATAGTCAATTTTCGCACAAAGGCGAAAAGAGACTTTTTGAGTGATCTCCAAAGTCAACAAAAGGGGCTTAGGGGTTGGAAAAGACCCCCAACCCATACCCATACCCCTTGGGTAAAATAATTTCATGATTTAAAGCCTTAGGAATAGTTTTAGAGCCAACCAAAAGCTAAGAAATAATTAGGACCATCAAACAACACTAAAATGCAGATTAAGCTCTAAACCGGATTAAGGATGACTAAACTTGATTAACAACCTAAATTAGCAACTGACACTAACTTAAACCAACTAAGGTCCAAAGGGTACACAACTAACCCTAATCAACACGCTGAAGAGCACAAACAATTCACGAGTGTCAAGTGACACTGAAAGAGGATAATTACGAACATTAACATTTACTGAACACCAAGAGATACATACATACATCTCACAATACAATACTTGAATTATGAACAACAATGTTTTCAAAATTAACACAGAGACATCAGTTTCGTTCCTCCGTCGATTTCCTCGGCTAAAATTATCAGCACACTCATTGCACACATCAGTAGTCTCGAAAATCACATGTACATATATACGTATCAGAATTTCATATAAATTGAAACATACATCAACCAGGGTTCCTTTCATCCTATTCAATTCTTAACCATTTAAAATATCTTAAACCAAACTATTAATCCTACCTCTTACTTAATCCATCGACATACATATACATAAAACATTAAATGACAACATCAAATATCTAAAAGTGACATCACACAACATGAAATAATATAATATGTTCTAAGCATCAGATAATGTCTCGACATCTCGAGTCATAAGTATCAAAATGATAAAGTAACATCTAAGGCTCCGAAGGGTCAGGGCAAGGCCTTACATCCTCCCCCACTAGGCATGAACTTCCTCCTAGAGTTCATCAAAAGATAAAGGTATAGAGATTGCATCCGTGCTGCATCCTCCTAAGAAATCGTGACCTCTTCGAAACATTCCCACTAGACCCTAACTTGGTCCAGCTCTTGACCTCGAGGAGCTAGGGTCTGTTGGGAAATAATAAGGATAGTCTCTAGCGCTAACTGGATGATAAATCCACCTGTAGCCTCAATAACTGCACCTTGATGCTCAATCTGGTGGTTGTCAACCGCTGCAAAAACTTTGTGAGACCTGCCCATGTCTCCAACTGTCGGCTCTGAAAAAGCCCCTCTCTGACCACTGGATGACTATCCCTGTGAAGACTCTCTAGCTATGTGACCCATGCCTCCACAAGTATAGCATGGCCCTCGAGTATAAGATCGTGTATTCTATGATCCTAACTGCTGTGGGCCCCCTGACCTACTAGACCCACTGTATCCACCCCTGGAAGGCTACTGAGTCTGCACTGTCTGTGACTATGGGGTATGTACTCTCTGATCCTGTTGTAACTGCCACTGCTTGGGCTTAGAGCCCTGATAACCCTGTGAGGGTTTGCGTTGCTACTGCTGAGATTGTTGGCCCTTAGAGGACCCTGGTGTATAGTTTTGATTCCCTTTCCAAGGGGGTTTCTGCCGAGTAGAGTTTCAGTTCAGAGGCTGATCTAGTGATTCCTGTCTGCCTCGAGTATCCTCTGCCACTAGTGCTATCTCCACTACCTGTCTGAAGGTGGTAGGGAAGGCCATCCTAACTAGACCCTGAAATGAAAAATTCAAGCCCATGATAAAGTGATGTACCTGTAGTTTCTTGTCCTTCATGTATTCCACATAAGGAAGGAGCTCGAGAAACCTTCTCTCATACTGAGCCACTGTAAGACCTCTCTGATAAAGAGAATGGAACTCCTCTATCTATTTCTGACAGAAATTCTCTAACAAGTACCTCTCTCAGAATCTTTCTAGGAATGATTCCCATGTGAGGGTATCCATCCTCACTCCACCTATGATCTCCTCCCGATGCCACCAATTGGAGGCATCCCCTCTCAACTGATGAATTGCTAGGCGTGCCTTTAGATTACTCCCATAGGGTCATAATCCAAAGCACCACTGTAGGATTTGCAACCATGCCTCTGCTACTATCCCCTCAGTAGAACCAGTAAATAATGGTGGCCCAAGTCGAATCAATTCCCTGATATGATCTCCTACATGTCTAGGAGGTCTATCAAGTGGGGTTCCTCTCTGGTGTATTGACTCACCTTCATGCTCATCCTACCCCTCTAACTATCTCGAAGTGGGACTCATAGTCCTCTCTCTTCCTCTGGGCCTACCTCCTCCAGGTCCCTCTGCTTCCACTACTGGAATCTGCTGACCTGGCTGAACTATCGATACCACCCTCTGCTAAACTACACTGATCAAAGTCTAAAGTGCATCAATAATGTCTTGATTTGAGTTCGGTGGTGGTGGAGGTGGAGGTGGTGGTGGTGGAGGTGGTCCATCCACCTGTTCCGCTCTACCACCTCTTGCCCTACGACCTCTACCTCGTGGGTTGCTTTGAGTAATAGGAGGCATCCTACACAATTTCATGTTTTAGTTTTAAGTTTCAAAAGCGTAAGGGTTTAAGGTTCCTAGTGTTGAAACACGGGCTCTGATACCAAAATGTCATACCCAAACTATGAGGGCAAGAACACAATTTTTTTTTGAATAATAATTAATAATTAAGCATGCTCTAAGTTGAAATGATAGATAAAAGTTTTAGTATAGGTTCTCTACATTAACCTTCAACAATAAGATACAATTAATTTAAATGACAATGTAATTTATTTGAGTTTAGATTAATTGAAAGTATCTAATCAACATCAACTAAAAGAATCTCTTAGACAATCATCGATTGACAATCTTAATCGATATAGGAAAGTCACTCTAAGAAAACAATTAACTAAAATCAAAACTAAATATATATATATATATATATATATATATATATATATATATATATATATATATATATATATATATATATATATATATATATATATATAAAATTTATTAACTTAAACATTCCAACTATTTTTAACACATTAATAAACCATCAAAATTTTACTAAATTTAAATTTAAAGAAATTGAAAACTAACTAAATATAAAACAATCATACATTTAAACTAGTTAAAATCATATTAGTACAACACTATTCATTACACTAATTTAAATGATGGTAGAACCTATAAATTAATATTAATTTAACGTCATAATTAATTCCTAACAAAACTAAATGTATCATTTTTAATTATAGTTCAATCGCAATCAAATACTACATTCTATTAACACTAAGTTCCAAATTAAGAACAATATGGTTATTAATACTAATTACTAATATAATGGTTCCAAATTACTTCTTTAACGAATTGAATAAGTTAACTATCTTAACTTTAACCAACATATTTACACCGATAACAAGACTAACTAATTTTAAAGAAAACTTTATTCCATAAGTAATTCTTCTAATCTAGAAATACTTTAATACAAATAAAATGACACTAAACAAAATTGTATTAAACACTTAAAATTCTAACTATTTAAAAACATACTTAGTTAAAACTAGATACTATTTAACATTTCAACTATCTGAATAAAGCAACTAAAATTGCTAACATTAATTAAAATCTAATATTTAAAATATATAAATCAAACAATTCTACTCCCTCTTATTGATTGTATTAAATCCTAAAACTTACTATTATAATTCTAATAAAATCATAAATAAATTACCAACTTCAATTATCACTAAAATAAAACTATATTAGCAAAAATTCTATATTAAAATATATATGCATATAAAAATACTAAGTAAAAACTAAACTTTTTTACATTATAAAAATAATAATTTAATACTGAACTAACTAATATAATTAAAACAAACAAACCTACAATTAAAACAAACTAAACTATAAACAAAAAAAAAACTTAACTAATCCACTTGAAAAGTGGATTCTCTTACACACCTACCCTAGTCACCACCCCTAAACTCCCATCCCAACTAGCCTGGGACGGATTCACAGCTTCTCCACGTAGACCGAGGTCTGCAAAATGCTGCCCAAGGAGACTCTACCCAGGGTACGTGGGCAGTACAAGGGGCAGCTCACCAATCAGCGTACCCTTCCAAGGAAAACGGCAAGAGGTTTTAATTTTAAACCACTAAACAACCATTTTCTCCAGCACAAGCAATGATCTTAAAGCTAAGCCAAGGGTAAGATGACGTCACCAAGTGCAGCAATTTTGACTTTGCAAGATTTAAACACATTTTTTTAAACCTTCCTTCCAAACTGACGTCCAAGGGAGGAAATATGGCATTAATGTTAAAAAGTTTTATTGGTAGCCAATTTGATAGTTAGGATATTTAGAGATCATTATTAGGTTAGTTTTAGTTATTCATATCAATTTATTGATGATTAACTCAAATTTAAATTCAAATAAATAAGGAATTATAGAGAATATTCTCTGCTGCACAAATAGACTTATTTTTTCTTCCATGCAAAATCCAGAGAGCATTTTTGGTCTTGGGAAATTTTTTTTTTAAAGCTTTATTTTTTTAAGTATGGATTTTTAAAGAAATGTATATAAATATTTTCTTTGATAGATTTAAAACATAGGTTTAAACATTGACACCATAATTATTTGTTCTCTATATAACTTGGATTGCAATAATTCGATCTTTGTCTCAAATTTCCTTATAAAGCAAACCTATAAGGACTTGCAATAACCTTAACATAATTATCATTTTGAACATCTAAGGAGCATATAAGGGACTTGAAAATTTGCTCAATTAAACTATCATCAAATCCATCCTAATTTGATGTGCATCCATTCCATTTAAAATTACAATTAAATCACATTACAAGCAATTATACTCAACATCAATTTTATTGGTAAACCTGATTCAAGGCTCAGCTGGGAAAGAACCAGGAAGAAAACCTGGCTTCGTTGCCAATTACAACAAGGTTTAAAATATAATTTACAATAGGATATCAATCCCAATTTCAACAATTTAAATGAGTTTTCTTCATGACCCTAATCAAGGGATTTATAATATTTTCTACAACACATTTCTGGAACCATGGAGGGAATAGAATCTGATCAGGTGACCACAAGCATAACCAAGAGACAATCAAGCAAGCATAATCATACATAGTTTACACAATAGGATTCACAATGAATCAAAACTAGGGAAAGGTGGATTCTTCCAGCCAGGAGAAGTCAAGCACAACACCAAACAGATGCCCAATCGGGGCTATGTACCAAGAACTTCCATTCTTTCATTTCAACATACCAGAATCATACAAAGTTTGTGCTGATAGGTAGGGGCCCATAACACCCTACCCTTTCTCCCTCTTCTCATCCTGAGAAGAGACTCTACACTGGATGGAGTCTGACTAAATAGACCTTTCCCAAAATTGGTCACTTCTGCCCTCTCCAAGGGTGAGTAATACCAAAACACCCATGCAAGAAAAATCTCAAAATTGCAACATAACATGAAAGGAAATCATCCAAAAATAACATGGTTTCCAAAGCTTCCCAACATACCCACAAACATACAAACCTTGAAACAACAACAAGGTAACATGAACATGAAACAAACATAAAAACTGAATAAGGGAGATGAGAATTTCCTACCTTCACAAAGAGGTAATGGCAATGAACAAGTTTGAGTAGAGTTTCCCTTTCCTTGCTTCAACCGTCAAGAACTCCTCTCTAAATGTAGAGATTGTGTAACCAACCCCACTAGTCCAAGAAGGGCCTCTAAAATAAGCCTCAACTCAACCACCAAAAGGAGCAATAACTATTTCCACCCACTAGCAATTCTAGAAACTCCTAACTCAACCTACACTATGGTTAAGCCCTAAGTGGAGATGAGGTGAGGTAACTCAAGATAACCATAGTCAATTTTCGCACAAAGGCAAAAAGAGACTTTTTGAGTGATCTCCAAAGTCAACAAAAGGGGCTTAGGGGTTGGAAAAGACCCCCAACCCATACCCATACCCCTTGGGTAAAATAATTTCATGATTTAAAGCCTTAGGAATAGTTTTAGAGCCAACCAAAAGCTAATAAATAATTAGGACCATCAAACAACACTAAAATGCAGATTAAGCTCTAAATTGTATTAAGGATGACTAAACTCGATTAAGAACCTAAATTTGCAACTGACACTAACTTAAACCAACTAAGGTCCAAAGGGTACACAACTAACCCTAATCAACATGCTGAAGAGCACAAACAATTCACGAGTGTCAAGCGACACTGAAAGAACATAGTTACGAACATTAACATTTACTAAACACCAAGAGATACATACATACATCTCACAATAAAATACTTGAATTATGAACAACAAGGTTTTCAAAATTAACACAGAGACATCAGTTTCGTTCCTCCATCAGTTTCCTCGGCTAAAATTATCTACACACTCATTGCACACATCAGTAGTCTCGAAAATCACATGTACATATATATGTATCAGAATTTCATATAAATTGAAACATACATCAATCAGGGTTCCTCTCATCCTATTCAATTCTTAACCATTTAAAATATCTTAAAGCAAACTATTAATCCTACCTCTTACTTAATCCATTGACATACATATACATAAATCATTAAATGACAACATCAAATATCTAAAAGTGACATCACACAACATGAAATAATATAATATGTTCTAAGCATCAGATAATGTCTCGACATCTCGGGTCATGAGTATCAAAATTATAAAGTAACATCTAAGGCTACGAAGGGTCAGGGCAAGGCCTCACAAATTGATTTATTGGATTATGAATTGCAATTAGTAAAGTTTTAGAAGTTACTGATTCACCCCTCCCCTCTCAATAACTTAGCATAGTCTTGAATATTTCCAACATAATTCATCTCCAATGAATTCAATAATTTATGCATTGAAAGAGGAACCAAAAGACAAGTGTGAACTCCAGTACACCTCAGTAGAATGGTATAGCTAAAAGAAGAAATAGATCCGTCATGGATTGTGCAAGAACATTGATGTTTAAAAAGAATGATGCCATCAAATACAAGAAGGAAGCCATTAGCACTATAGTTCATAATTTGAACTAAGTTCAATTGAAGAATGACTCAAATCAAACTCCCTATGAACTATGGTATGGTTACAAAAGTAATCTAAGTTATTTGAAGTGCACATGTAAAAATTGATGATTTTGTAGAAAAGAGTGAAGAAGAAAGCAAATAGGAGCTCGACGATTATAGAAGATCTATTTACTATGAGCCTAATATCCTATCAAATCTAGAAGAAAGAAAGGAAACCTCATCTCTTGGGTCTCCAAAATCTCCAATAGTTACCAAGTTGTGGATAGTGGAACCTGAGTCACAGTCCAAAGCACTCAAGTCACAGTTAGAGACTACCAAGCTAGTTCAAACCGAGTCTAATGAATTCGAGTCACAGACAGAAGGACCTGAGCCTGAAACTAAAGTTCATAATGAAGACAATGGAACTCATTCAAGGCCTAAAGAGCCTATGTTAGCAAGATATTTTAGAAGACATTATGCACCGGATTATAACATTAGAGATAAATCTGATGGAACAATGACAAGAAGAAAATTAAATGTTACATGTTTACTTGCTGAATTTGAACCTAGAAATGTTAAAGATGCTTTGGAAAATTAAAGCTAGATTGAAGAAATGAATGAAGAAATAGAATAGATAGAAAAGAACAAAATCTAAACCTTTGTTCGTAGACCCAAAGGTAAAAGTGTGATTGGCACAAAGTGGGTATTCAAAAATAAGCTAAATAAAGATGGAAAAGTGTCCAAAAACAAGGGAAGATTAGTTTGCAAAGGCTATTGTCAAGAAGAATGTATTGATTATGGTCAAACTTTTACACTTGTTGCAAGATTAGAAGGTGTTAGAACTCTACTTGCATATGCAACACATAGAGGATTTAAAGTATATCAGATGGATGTCAAATCTACATTCTTCAATGAAATTCTTAATGAAGAAGTCTACATCGAAAAACAAAAAGGTTTTGTTGATCCCAACAAAAAGGACATGGTTTGCAAATTAGGCAAAGCACTATATGGTCTCAAACAAGATCTAAGAGCCTGGTATGAAAGAATACACAACTATTTGATATAGATTGGCTTTCAAAGAACAAATGATAACAATAGTCTTTATATCAAGGAAGGACCAAACAAGAAGATTATGTTGGGAGAAATATTTGTTGATGACACCCTATTCACAGGAAATGATGACTTATGTAAAGAATTTTTAGAAGAAATGAGTAAAGAATTTGAGATGTACATGTTTGCTGAGATAAAATTCTTTGTTGGATTGTAGATGAATGTATGAAATGTGGGCCTTTAAACCTCACACACACTTCAACATGGTCCTTGTATGCAGAGTCATCCTAGAATGAATATGAGATTGTTCATCCAAGAAGAATCTTGAAAGACAACTTGTTGCCTTCTATCTAGAAGGATTTTTCCTATTTATGCTCTCAAATTTGAGGTGTAGGCAACTAGACCATTCTAGAATGAAGGATTTAAATGAAATTTCGTCTATATGAGTGTGCAAGTATTCTAAATGAGCTATGTAATTATTCTAAGAACTTGAAAAATAAACTAGATTAAATAAATGTGATGGGGACACAACCCAAGCACAGAATGGACACAAAAGGAAAGGGGAAATTTTATTAACTATAAAAATATGCTAGTACACTTAGTTCAGAGAAACAGACTCCAAAACATGCCCTATGGGCTTACAATAGCATAAATTTGGAGATAAATTCTTCTCCCAATACCTTCTCTCAAACTCCACTCTGAACTACCTTTTACAATGCCAAAAATGTTCTGAAATAGAACCTGAAGGGTTAAGGATAAAGAATACATTCTAGAAAGTGCTAGTTGGCATCCACCAACCAAATAGAAGGTTCCAGAAGTTGCATTAGAAGTCGGCACAAAATTAGAAGAATCCAAAAATGATAACCAAACTTTCAGGAGGCATAACTTTTGAACCGTAGCTCTGATTGACGAACCATTTACATTTCCAAAAAGCTCTCAAAGCTCTCTATAGCCCTATGGACCAGCTTTTCTCATCCCCCATTTTTTGGCCCTATTTGAGGTCATTTAATGACCCTAACCTAACTTTGAAGTATTCTTAGGGGGTCTCTAGAAACCAAAAAACTGCGATAACTTTCAAACCATGGGGCCTTTTGACCTGATTTATTTTTTGGAATGCTCTAAATTACAATTACATTCATTCGGCCAATTTACACCCTCTAATTTACAAAAATTATGGCTCAATTACATACTCCTTTTTTTTGGCATTTACACATATCCCAAGGTGTTCAAATACTCTAACCTAGAACACTAATAGTGGAACTGTGAGAGTTGGAACCTTTATTTGATCCATATGGGTATCTAGAAATGAAAACACATGAAACAGAAACTAAATCTAAGTACATTTTTTTGGGTGACACAGGATTGCCTTTATACCTCTAGATGCTCCTGCATCAGACACCCAGGGTAGATTGAAAAGTGACCCTGTCACTTTATGAAATCCCTAATGGGAAACCTCAGCTGGTGATATCCAAGTTGAGTCCTCTATCGGCCATCCTTTCCACTTGACTAGATACTCTTCATACTACCTATTTCTAGTACTCCTACCCACATGACTATCCAGAATCTCCTCCATCTCCTCCTTCTTAGAAGTAGGAATTGGACATGGCTCTAACATCAGCTCCTTATCTGCACCATCATCATGATTCTCTGTTAAGTCTACAATGTTTAAAATAGGAGAAATGTGAATTCCATCTGGAAACTCCACTTCATATGCATTTCTTGATTCATGTTTCTTCAAAATTTTGCAGGGGCCAAATTTCTTCATCTTCAGCTTGTTGTAAGTATCGGCTAGAAATCCTTCTTTTCTTAAGTGTACCATGACTAGATCCTTTACTTGGAACTCCTTATGTATTCTCCTTTGATCAGCCCTATCTTTATACTATTGGTTCATCTTGGTAATGTGTGCCTGGAACTCCTCATGTAGACACTTGATATGTTTAGCAAATTCTTTAGCTTCAGCACTTGTCCTCTCCCCTTACTCTATCTTCCTCAATTCTAGTGCAGTCCTTGGGCTACTTCCATATATAATTTGGAATGGTGATCTACCAGTACTCCTATTTATAGAGTTATTGTAAGAAAACTCTACTTGTGGTAGAATCAAATCCCACCCCTTGGGCTTATCCCCAACTAAACATCTCAACAAATTGCCCAGACTTCTATTTACCACTTCTGTTTGGCCGTCACTCTGCGGGTGATGTGTGGAACTGATTTTCAAGTTTGTTCTCAACTTCTTCCACAATGTTCTCCAGAAATACCCCATAAATTTAGTATCTCTGTCAGAAACTATACTCCTTGGGAGACCATGTAGTCTTACCACCTCTCTGAAAAACAAGTCTGCAATATGGACAACATCATGAGTTTTATGGCATCGAATGAAATGTGCTATTTTGGAAAACCTATCAACCACCACAAATACTGAGTCATTACCCCTTTGTTTCCTCAGCAATCCAAGAACAAAATCCATAGTTATGTCCTCCCGTGGCTTTGATGGAACAGGAAATGGCTGATATAGTCTAGTATTGTGACTAAATCCCTTGGCCACTTGATAAACTTGGCAATTCTGTACAAACTTCTTCACATCCTATGACATTTGAGGCCAAAAATAATGTTCTTTGAGAATGGCAATGGTCTTATCTCAAGCACAATGTCTTTCCATCCCTCCACTTTGTTTCTCCTTAATTAGATTTTCCCTCATGGAACTCCTTGGAATGCACAATTGATTGCCCTTGAACAATATACCATCCTGAATCAAATAGTCTAGCCACTTGGTTCTATCTATAGCAATAGGCTCTTTACAAGCTTTCCATGTTTCAAAAAAATCAGGATCCTCAGGGTATAGATTCTTGAGTTCATCAAACCCAACTACTTCAACCTGCATTACTATAAGCAACAACTATTAGATTTTCCACTTCTATGCTTCAACACAAATGTATAGCTCTACAAGAACTCTACCCACTTCATATGCCTCTAATTCAATTTACCTTGTCTATTTAGGTACTGTAATGCCTGGTGATTAGTATACAAAAAAAATTCCTTTGGCAATAAATAATGCTTCCATTTCTTTAAGGCCTAAACTATTGCATAGAACTCTTGATCATAAACAGAATACTTCTTTTTTGCATCATTCAATTTTTCACTAAAATATGCAATAGGCTTACCTTCTTAGCTTAGTACAACCCCAATAGCACTACCACTAGCATCACAATCCACCTGGAATACCTTTGTAAAATATGGAAGTGCCAATATAGGTTGTTCTCTCACCTTCTTTAGCATTTCAAAACTTCTCGTAGCTGCCGCAGTCCATTTGAACTCTTTTCTATCCCTTCTTATTGTGTTAGTCAGGGGTGCACATATGCCACTAAAATTCTTAATGAACTTCCTATAAAAACTAACCAGACCATGAAATGATCTTACCTCAGTAGTAAAACTTGGAGTAGGCCATTCCAAGATGGCTTTTACCTTCTCTAGATCCATTTTGAGACCTTTAGGTGATATAACAAACCCCAGGTAGACTAACTCCCTTTTTGCAAAGATACACTTCTTCGGATTAATTAACAGTTTCTCTTCCCTTAACCTTTCAAGGACACTACGAATATGCAATAAATGTTCTTCCAAAGTCTTTCTAAAAATTAAAATATCATCCAAATAGACAATAACAAAATTTCCCAAGAACTTCTTAAGTACCTCATTCATAAGCCGCATGAAGGTGCTTGGGGCGTTCGTCAATCCAAAGGGCATGACTAACCACTCATAAAGACCCTCCTTAGTATTGAAGGTTGTTTTCTGCTCATCTTTTTTTTGTATCTATATCTGGTGATAGCCACTCTTGATATCTATCTTTGTGAAGTACTGAGCTCCACTCAAGCAGTCCATAAGATCATCCATTCTTGGCAAAGGAAACTGATACTTGATGGTTATCCTATTTATAGCTTGAGAGTCTGTACACATCCTCCACTCTCAATCCTTCTTTGGTGCTAGTACTATAGGTACTGCACATGGACTTAGGCTCTCCTAGATCAACCCCTTCCTTAATAGCTCCTGAACCTATCAATTTAGCTCCTCAGTTTCAGTAGGAGTCATCCTGTGAGAAACCTTGTTGGGAAAACTAGCTCCTGGGATTAAACCTATCTGATGAATGATTTGCCTTATCGGTGGCAATCCTTCTGGAACATTATCAAAGATGATATCTCCAAACTCACCTAGTAAATGTAAAATTTCAAGTGGTATTTCACTACTACCTTCTTTATCTTTCCTAAGAATCAAAGCATAGCACATACGCTGATGTTTCATGCCATCTAAAAACTTCCTTCCATCAACAAGACAAATCCTAGCACTGCTACATACCTTTTCACCTTCCTTTTTCATGGGCTTCAGTTTGTGGTAAACTTCATCCTTTTTTAGAGAGTATGTGTTTGCATGATCATCATGTACTACATGCCTATCAAACTACCATGGTCTACCCACCATACCTATGGAAAACATCCATTGGAATAACATCACAAAGAACTTCAACATGGTAACTCCAAATTTTGAACTTCACTAAACATTGTTCACTTACCAGGACCTTATGATCATCTTTCACCCAAGCAATCTGATAGGTTTGGGGGTGTTTCTACCTCTTGAGCTTACGCTTAGAGACCATCTCCTCTGGTACCAAGTTATTAGTGCTACCACCATCAATGATCACATCACAACATTTTTCCTCACACTTGCACCTAGTATGGAATAAACTCCTCCTTTGTCCTAGTTCAATCTCACCACTTAGTAGGACCCTTTCATTTACTAAAGTCTCTCCTCTTTTTGCATCCTCTGAATGTGATGATTGTGCATCCTCATCCACATGAGCAACTCTAGCTTGACCCTCAACTCTCCTATCTCTCTGTCCTTGTCATTGAGGGAATTCAAAGGCACAATGAGATTCCTCATTGCAATGGAAATAGGTATGATAGAAGCCTCCTCTTCCTTGTTCACATCCTCTACCTCTTCCTCTCTGATTTCCAAATTCTTGATCATGGGAGTGGTTGAAACCCTCGTTCCTCTGGCTCCTGCTAGTACCCACATCTTCATGTTTCTTTTGGGTTTCATTTTGGCCTCTAGATGACCTACCACTACCACACCCTCTTTGTCTCCCTTCAAACCTTTTATTTAGCTTCTCTTCAACTCATAGGGAAAATTGGTATGCCTCTTCAACATTGATCATTCTTACCAGACTTAATTCCTCATAGATGCTAGGTCACAATCCACTAATATAATGACCAACCTTCTCCTTATTTGCTTTTGTATGCCCTGCTCTAATCAAGAGTCAGTAAAACTCCTCCATATATTCTTGGAGTAATTTTCCTTCTTGCTTTAACCCATGCATCTTCTTAAACAAATCAAGCTCATAATCAATAAGAATGAACTACTTCTTCAATTTGTCCACCATACGATCCCACCTTATGATCTTCTCCTTTCCTCTTCTGTTCCTTTCCAATTGAACCTCTTGCCACCAAATTTTGGCATGCCCTTTCAGTTTGGCCTTCGCAAACTTCACCCTATCTAGATCCCTAATATCCTCATACTCAAAGTACTCTTCTAGTTCATTGATCCAGTTGATCAACTCATCTGGTTTCATATTTCCTAAAAATACACCCACATCAATTGTAGGTATTTTTCCAAACTTAGTAATGGCCCTAAAAAGCCTCTCCTCTACCTGATTCAGAACTTCCCCATCAACTTCCCCTTCTGATCCAATTTCTTCTTCTTCATTATCATCCTCACTTTCATCACTTGCAGTAACATTTGTTCCTCTATGGAGCTCCTCCTGCAACGCTTGTACTGACCTTTGGAGGGCTCTAACCTCCTCAAGATTAATAGCTTCATCCCTTCCACCATGCTCTCTTCATGGAGGCATCTTCTAAACTCAAACCCACAACCACACAGTCCTAGTGTAAACTACCTCACAATCAGTGCTCTGTCTACACACTCAAGAAAACTAGCTCTGATACCACTTGATGGGGACATAACCCAAGCACAGAATGGACACAATAGGAAAGGGAAAATTTTATTAACTATCAAAATATGCTAGTACACTTAGTGCAGAGAAAAAAACTCCAAAACATGCCCTATGGGCTTACAATAGCATAAATCTGGAGATAAATTCTTCTCCTAGTACCTTCTCTCAAACTCCACTCCGAACTGCCTTTTACAATGCCATAAATGTTCTTAAATACACCCTAAAGGGTTAAGAATTAGGAATAAATTCTAGAAAGTGCTAGTTGGTATCCATTGACCAAATAGAAGGCTCTAGAAGTTGCATTAGAAGTCGGCACAAAATTAGAAGAATCTAGAAATGGTAACCAAACTTTCGAGAGGCATAACTTTTGAACCGTAGTTTCAATTGACAAATGGTTTACATTTTCGAAAAGCTCTCAAAGCGCTCTATAGCCCTATAGTCCAGCTTCACTTGTCCCCAATTTTTTGGCCCTATTTGAGGTCATTTAATGCCACTAACCTGACTTTGAAGCATTTTTAGGAGGTTTCTAGAAACTGAAAAATTGCGATAACTTTCAAACCGTGGGGCCTTTTGACCTGATTCTTTTTTTGGAATACTCTAAATTACAATTACATTCATTCGGCCAATTTACACCCTCTAATTTAACAAAATTATGGCTTAATTACATACTTCTATTTTTTTGGCATTTACACATATCCCTAGGTGTTCAAATACTCTAACCTAGAACACTAATAGTGGAACTGTGAGAGTTGGAACCTTTATTTGACCCAAATGGGTATCCAGAAATGAAAATACATGAAACAAAAACTAAGTCTAAGTACATTTTCTTGGGTGACACAAGATTGCCCTTATACCTCTAGATGCTCCTGCATCAATATGCATATTTAAACTAATATGATATTTAATCTAAGAAACAAAAGCTTGTGAGAATAATGAGCTAAAATAAGTGCACAACTCAGCAGAGATTCTATACAAATTCAATTCAGTCCCTGTAGTGAGGAATTAGGAGTCTCTTAAATAGAATCCAAGAATTGATCAATCGTCAAGATCAACTCAGATGAACAGTTGAGATTAGAGAGCATATTCAATTAAAATAGAAACTTCCTTAAGAAAGGGGAGTTAACTGAGTTTTTCATGAGTGAAACAAGGAATTAGTTGATTTCATTCCTTTTCTGATTTTTGTTAACTAAATAGTTTCCTTTTTGAACTAAAGAGAGGATTTTGAAGATATTATTTAATTTAATAAGGTGAGATATGACCTCATAAATGCCTTTTTCATTTAATTGAATAATTACATTCAATTAATTTAAATAAGCATGGTTATTAAATTAAATAAATTTAATTCCTTAGTACATTAGCCTTAGGTGATACTTTGATTTAGTTAAAGTATAAGTACTTCAAATTAAATTAAATCTTAATTGATAGGTTTAATGTGACTAATATGAGTCAACACTTTAGGAATTAATTAAAGAGTATGATTAATGTAGATTAGGATTTTCTAAATTTGACAATTAAGTCAAGTAGTGAATATCAAAATAAGAATTGCCTAGTGAAATGGGACTTTAGAATTGATTAGATAGACCAAAATTGGTAGTCATGGCAATGTGCCAATTTTGGGGTATTACAATTTGCCCCTCTTTGAATGAATGTGTGAGGAGCATGTTCAATTCAAAGAAAATAAAAAAAGTATGATGCACTGATCAAGAAATAAGATTGGTTGTGAGGTTGATGTTTACAGAGACCAATTAATAAGCTTTTAAGGATCAGCTCCAGAATTGAGCTTAATCCTAAGGAATCTAAGTAGAACACCTAGATACCCAAAGTGATAAGCATTTAAAAGTTTTTCTTTAGAATGAAGTTTAACCTTTAAGGATCCAGATTAGAACATCGAGATACCCAAGATTGATAACATTTTAAAGGTTTTCTTCATAACAAAGTTTAACCTTTAAGGATCTAGATAGAACATCTAGATACCTAAGATTGATAGCATTAAAAATATTATCTCTAGAATGGAGCTTAATCTTTAAGGATCTAGATAAAACACCTAGATACCTGAAATTGAATAGCATTTAAAAGATTATCTCTAGAACAGAGCTTAATCTTTAAGGATCTAGATAGAACATCTAGATACCTAAAATTGATAAAAGATAGCAAGATAGAATCATCTTCAAAATGAGGCTTGATGCTCAAGAGTTTGGGCTTAGATTGTCCCAATAGCTATTCATCGAACTCTTTACAAGATGTGATTGATGAAAAAGATGCCAGAAACAAGGGAATAAGATGCCCCTAGTGATGAAAACATAAGATGGGAACCAGATGCCCTAAGCAATACAAATTTAGATTGATTTGAAATTCAAGTTTAATGATGTAATCATCTTGCACCCTCAGGAGAAAAATCGAAAGATGAGACACACCAGTAATATGATATAAAGTGGTATGGAAAAAGGTACCAAAGAACTATGAGATTCAACAAAACATAGAAGGGATTAGAATGATCAAAAGAAAATTTAGAGTCAATTTAGCATGATTTCAAGGTCCAAAAGAACAAGTTCAAGCAAAAGTTGACTAGAATTTAGCATAGTTGATTTGAGTCAACTTTTTCCAAAATGAACTATGGAAATATGAAGAATTTTGAGTTGGATAGATTCTAAGAATTGTAAAGTATGAGAAAAATTTATACTACACAAGTGTTCGATCATATCGGTCCCAAAAAATTTAAAACATGTTTTTGAGCTATTTAATTGTCTGATTTCAAATTTGATTCTGAAAATGGATCTAGAGTAGTTAAATTAGCTAGGGGGTGATTTTTGCACAAATTAGAGCACTTTGAAAAATTAGGTCAAAACCCATATAAGGGCCCAAGGGGTCATTTTCAAATCATTTGTGCTTTTTGTCTTTAGTGAATAGGACCTCTGAGAGGAAGATGGTAGTCAATGTGAGATTTCATAGTTTTGTGTGCTCTCATTGACACAACTAGCCAGTAGACTATAGACCTTCGGTGAGTGGTTGATATCCTTGCTTTGTACTTTAAATTTCATGCATTTTGAGGTCATTTAGTACATTTTTTAGCATGTTTTTGAATGAGTCAATCAGTCTTCGTGTGAGACTCTCCTTTCTCATGTGAAGATAATCTCTTCTCACATGAAAATACACCAATTTGGTGTTTTCTCACACATGTCAATGGGAGATCTCGCATGGTAGATACCCACCTCTCGCACGAGAAGCACAAAATCAGGTTCAATCTCCACTAGAGACCTTTTTATTTCTCATGCAAGAACTTGATTTCTTGTGCAAAGAAATGAATTCTCACATGAAGAAATTAATTTTCATGTAAGAACTTGCAAGCTTGCATGAAAATTAGTGACAAGAGTGTAGTTAGAATTTGCATTTATGAATGTTTTAGCTTGAATTTTGCATTCATTTCTTCATTGTTTTGATTTGTCAAGTGACTACTAACTATTTTCTTGTTTCTATTGTTCATGTATGTAGGAGATCTTCGATGACATCTCTTTTAGGTCCCATTATCTACTATATGGAGCTCTATTGCAAAGCCTTGATGATGCAAATATGGCTCATATTGATCGATTGGGTCTCTCCTCTTTATGCTATATCCTAATAGTGCTTGTGAATCACAGCTTGCTGACTACCTTGGTAGAGCATTTCAATTCAGAAATGAATAGATTTCATTTTTTGGTGGGAGAGATGACCATCACCCTGGAGGACAAGATACTATGGATCCCCTTCCATGGATTGAGGGTGGTTTATGATGTGGTGCCTCGAGTAGGCATAGAGGCATTTTGTGCTATCTTTTGGAGACAATTAGTTATTGGGCAAGCCATCACATGGGATGAACTCATTCATACCTATAGACTAACACACAAATTGGCTTTAGTGTTGACCATTTTCATCAGCTACTTCCTGATGGAAAATAAAGGACAACACGAGTTAGAGTGTGGGTGGAGGGTCATGCTATAGAGGATGCTCAGCTCACCCGAGAAATTTTGATAGGGTTAGTGCATGCTCGCCCACATGTTTCATGAGATGCACAAGATCATTTCAACTCACCCGAGTGATTTGGATAGGGTAAATGCATGCTAGCCCACATGTTCCATGAAATGCACAAGATCATTTATCATGGGCAAAAGAGTATGGTTGCTGATGTATATGTCTCGCAGATTTGGGTGTGGGAGCACCTTCCTGTGTGCAGACAAATTCATAAGGATGCCAGAGAGCCCATGGAGCCCCATATTTGCAGATATAGATGGAATATTACTCAAGTAAGCCTAGGTAATACCAAGCATTGGAGGACCCATCTCAATGACCTAGTCTCCAAACTATGATGGCCATAACGAGAGATTGAGGATTAGGATGATGCTCCCAGTGAACTTAGCTGGATGTTCTGCTCCTAGCCACTATTAGGAAGAGCATCAAATATTATTGAGAGATTTCCTATCACATGGGTGTAGCGACAGTATGGAAGACCTCAGGATATCTCGCAGGAGTACTACATGTATGCCAGGTTGGCATAGGACATATAACAAGGGTGACTGGAATAGTTGGATCTCAAATGGTCCATGATAGATGTGCAAAACCTAGTTGCGGCATAGTGGGACTACCTACCAGATGTAGTAGATGTAAGGATTACACCTACATATAAAGATCATTTTATTAGACACCCCTTCTCACTATTCATAGATCCCTTGGGGATGGTAGTATAGGCTCCCTAGCAGGCACTAGCTCAAGATTTGATATAGCAGCCAGCATAGCAGTAGTAGCCACAGGGTCCACCACCATAAGGTCCACCACTACAGGTGAGATAAAGGAAATGACAAGTATAGATTCCCTCACAGTAGATGGGGTTAGATTCAGGTGCTAGAGGCAATGATGGAGAGAAATTTTGGCAACAAAGGAGCAAGCACCTATAGAGCAGGCACCTAAGATGTTAGATGAGGAGATGCAGGAGCAGCCTACTATGGGGCCATGGGATGTACTATGGCAATCTAGAGAGTGGATCAACTAGGCCTCCCAATAGTTGGGGGAGTTACAAATATAGGTAACAATTAGGGATGCGCGACTCACTAAACAAGATCAAGAGATCTTGAGATTGGGAGATCGAGCGTAGGCTACCAAGGAGAGGGTAGAGATGTTGCAAGATGAGGTTTAGTTGTAGGTAGCCCAAGTAGCTTATCATTTCATAGCATACTCAACTATAGTGCCTAATGAGGCTTAGTAGGTGTCTCATTTTTTATAGTATGCAAGAGAGTCTGGGGGTGCATGCCCTCTTGCTAGACCAGATGTGCCACCACTTCCTCCTCCTCCTACTCCTCTTGGAGGTGAGGGTATGGGATAGAGCTAGATTTGATGTTCCTTGCCTTCAATTTTGATATTTGGTTATGTATCAATTAGTGTACCAACACCATTTTGTATCACTTTGATCGACTGTGCTTGAATAGCACCCATTTTTTGTATTGACACATTCTTTTGTTCATGATATATATGTGATATTTTGAGTCAAGTATCCCTATGTACATGTCATTGTCAATGTTCATGTTTTACTTTGATGTACATGAGATATTTATGTGATGATTATGAGATGCAAATTTTATGTTATGGATGCATTTTTGATTTGATGTGATTTGATTATGCAATGTAGACGATGTGAGTATATGAATGCAAAGCATATGGAAATGAACTAACATCTCATGAAGCATTACATATTTTTGCTTGATAGTGATAAGTACCCCATTGAGGAACATGAGAATACAAACCAAAGAACCAAACACTTGTGTAGCCATGGTGAATCCTAATATGTTTGAAGAGATCCCTAGTCCCCCATCATGAAAGATGGAAACAAAGTTGCAACTGAATCACATTCTTCTTCATGTGGAATATGTAATGCAAGACTATGCTAAATGCAACCCTTGGTCTGGTTAACAAGCCTTGACAATTTATCATCACTAAGCATAGAATAAAACCCTATATGTCCTACAATTCCCACTAACATTGCAATCATGGAAATATGAATAGGACATATGTTATAGGTTTTTCAGGATTAAATGTAAGCATTCGAGGCACAAGAAGCTAGAATGACTAGAACATTTGTCCCTATTAATATAGTGACCAGAATGTTTCTTGCATGTAGACACACCAAGCACACAAGAGATTCCTCTTATGCCAAGTAATCAAAAATATGTTGTCCGAAATGACCTTTGCATCTATGACGTAGGAAAAACATTCATCATACATACTTGTAGTGACCTGTACATTCACTTAGTAGGATGAGTATCAAAAATTACTATGGAAAAAAGAATTCACTCCAAAAAACATTGAGAAGAACCATTTTTATTGATTTACCCATTTAAAAGGAGTTGAGGTACACATGGCCATCCAACACGAGATGGAGGCTCTTATAGTGGACACCCCTTTTTCATGAATATTTCAGATGATTTAGAACTAAACCACAAATAAAAAACAAAGAAAAGATCATGACCCTTACTTCTCTATTTGATAAGGACATCATCGAGTCGCTCGAGGAGATATGAGAAAGAAAAAGAAAACAAAACAAAGATAAGCCTAATATATCCAAAGAAATTTAGCATTCAAAGTTCACAATTTTGTGTTATAGGGTTAGTGTTATTGTCCAAAACATGAATGGAGGAGATATCTTCAGTAGGGTGACAATAGTAGATATACACAGCTAGGATGACTAGTGACTAAGGTCCACGAGGAGTCTTTGAGATGAAGATTCTAAAGAGGACTGAGCGAAAATAGGTAGACATAGTTAGAATGACTAGTGACTAACACAAGAGAGATCTTCCATGAAGGAGTCCCAAAACATGACACAAGCAATAGTAGGCAGACACAGTTGAGACAACTGGTGACTATTGTAAAAGAGATTCTATAAGGAGAATCTTGACAAAGCATGAGACTAATGATAGTAGTAAAACATAGTTGGAACAACTAGTGACTGTCGTGCAAGAGATTCTATGAGGAGAATCTCAAAAAGGAGTGACACCTAGCGATAGCAAGCAGACACAGTTAGAACAACTAGTGACTATCACACAAGAGATTCTTATGAGAAAAATATCAAAAATGAGTGGCACCTAGTGACAGTAGGTAGATGTAGTTGGAACAACTAGTGACTATTAGGAAAAAGATTCTATAAAACTATAGGGTGTTTCCCCTAAGTCATGACAAATTTTAATCTATGGATACATGAATGAAAAGTAGGAAAGTGAAAGCATGAAAGAATCTGTACAGGAAGCTAGATGATGTGCTACAAGATGGAGCATTGAGAAACAAGAGGTGCTTATTTACCAGGTTTTTATCTTTTTGGTAGAACTTCTCTTTCTTTTGCTACCATGATACCCATTTCTAGGTTTTCATCAATGACACTTTTCTTGTTTTCCAATTTTATTTTTTGTTGTATTTTTCTTTTTTATATATATTTTTTCTTTTTTCTTTTGTTTTGTTTTACGAAAGCACCTATTGCTAGGTTTTCACTAGGGTAATAATTTTTTTAGGACTTTTTTGCAATTTTTAGAGGACATTTAAGAATGTACATAGATCTTTTGAGATCAAATTAGTTGTAGAACTGTTTCAAATGGAGAGTGTTGATAGGCTCTTTAAGTACCTCTCCTTCAGTTGTTGAAAGTTGGTAAGCACCAAATCTAAACACTGCAGTTTTGATGTAAGGACCAAGATAGTTTGGTTTGAACTTCCCTTTTTGGACTCATTGTTGCTAATTCTTGGGGTTCTCTCTCAGGATGAGATCACCCAGTTGGAAGTCGTGTGGCTTAACTTTCTTGTTGTAACTTCTTGACATTTATTGCTGATAGGCTCAAAGATGATTGCACACCACTTGTCAACATTTATCTAGTAAAACTAGTCTTGAAGCCAAGATATTCTATAATTGTCATTAGTAATGAGGCCTTTCATGAAGATTCTTAGAGTAGGAATCTCAACCTCTATTGGTAGCACAACATTCACTCAATAAACCAAAGCAAAGGGCATTGTACCCATTGGAGTTCTGATACTGGTTCTATATGCCCATAGAGCCTAATTAATCTGAAGGTGCTAGTCCCTTCCAGATTTACTAACTATATAGTGCAAGATCTTGAGGATCACCTTGTTGGATGCCTCTGCTTGGCCATTACTCTGGGGGTAGTAAATAGAAGACCAATGCTATGTGATTTTGAACTTTTTACATAGATCCTTAATATCTTTGTTTTTAAATTATCCCCCATTATTAGTAATAATGGAGGAATGTACACCATACTTGTATATGATGTAGTTTGTAGTAAATTGGGCTACAATTTTCCCATTTTTTGTTGAGAAAGGTATTGCCTCTATTCATTTCATGAAGTAATCTATCGCTATAATAATGAACTTGTGTCCATTAGAAGAAGATAGGTGAATTTTACCCACTAGATCAAAGGCCCATTGTTGAAATGGACAGAGTGAGAGATGGAATTAGCTCCTTGGTTGGAGCATGAATCAAATTCCCATCGAGCTGGCACTGCTTGTAGGGCCTATTATACTTGATTGCATCTTGCTTTGTATTTGGGCAATAATAACTAGATCTAATGAGTTTATGAGCTAGTGTCAAGCCATTTGAGTGACACCTGCAAATGCCCTCGTGGACGTCAACTAATGCACATTTGGACTTTAGACACTTGATGAGTGTTTCATCGAGATCTCTCCTAAATAAGTCATCAATAATAATGACATACCATGAAGCATTAAAGATAAGGTGATGCTTTTCATTTTGGATTAGACCATCCAAAATGGTTTGGTCACATAGATAGGAGTAAATGTGATGGTAGCAAGATGAATTATGTCCTATAATAGAACAAATCATCCTAGATTTAGGGGTATCATAAGCAGCGTAGAGTAATGTTTCCACCAAGAACTCACGTCGAAGATCATTCTCTGACATATGTAGTAAGGAAGGCAAAGTAGTCATAGCATCTGCTGCCTTATTATCTACTCTAGGAATTTGTTGGAAGGTGGTGTGAGAAAAGTAGTTCTTCATGTCATCAACCATGCACTTGTAAGGGAGAAATTTCTCATCATTTGTCTGATACAAATCATTAACTTTGTTGATTATGAGTTGAGAGTTGCCAAAAACATTCAATTGATCCACTCTCCATTCAATTTTAATCTTCATCCCATTAATTAGTGCCTCATATTTTGTAATATTGTATGTGCAGGGAAACAAAATCTTATATGCTTTAGGAAGAAAATATCTCTCTATTGTTATGAAGATTATTTTAACATCGAATCCCTATTGTGTGAAGGAACCATTGGAGAAAATTACCCACATTTTATGTGTGAGCATCAAAATTGATTCATTAGGGAAGTCAATGTTCATTGGAAGAAGACTCTGCATCAGTGCATCTGCTAGCTAATCAACAATTGCTTGTCCCTTGATAGCCTTACATTCAACATACTAGATGTCAAACTTGCTTAGCATCATGATCCACTTAGCCAATCTCTTTTTTAGAGATAGCTTACTAAGAAAGTACTTCATTGGATTAATCTTAGCTACTAGTTGCATAGTATGAGAAGCATGTAGTGTCTCAACTTCTGGGAAGCAAAGACCATTGCTAAGCAGGCTTTCTCAGTAATGTTGTAGTTCATCTGATAAGAGATCAATGTGTGACTCAGATAGTAAATAGCTCATTCCTTATTATTATTATCCTCTTGAATAGTAAGATTCCTAGAGATGTTTCAGTTTCTGAAATGTACATAATCAGAGGCTTCCCATAAATAGGAGGCATTAGTATTGGTGGATTAACGAGATATTGTTTTATCTATTGTAAACTTTGCTCACAATCCTAACTCTAGTTATACTTCACTGTAAAAGGTTGTCATCTATCCACCAACTATGAGTTGAATCTACAAATAGATTAGAGTCTTCCCTATAAACCTCTCATTTGATTGATGTTATGAGGTGGAGACATATCCATGATTGCTTGAACTTTTTTTGGATCCACCTTGATTCCCATTGCAGACACAATATATCCTAGTTGTTTCCCTGATGTGATGCCAAATGTGCATTTCTTGGGATTAAGCCTTAAGATAAACTTCTCCATGCGATCCAAGATAGGTCTCAAATCTTATAGATGAGTATTGTGTTTTGCGCTCTTGACCAAGGTATCATCCACATAGTTCTCCATGGTCTTACGCATCATGCCATGGAAAATTGTAGTAACAACACTCTGATATGTAGCACCAACATTCTTCAAGCCAAATGGCATCACATTCCAAAAGAAAGTTCCCTATGCACAAGTAAAAGTAGTCTTTTCTTGATCTTTTAGTTCAATTTTGATATAATTATAACTAGAAAATCCATCCATGAGTGAGTACATCTTATATCCTACTATCACATCCACTATGTTGGAATTATGATATATTTGTCATTAGTGCAAAAACTTATTTGATTATGAATGCTTACCGAGCTCATCACTTAGTCTACAGTGTATACCAAGCATTTAGTGGTTACCTTGTAAGTTCAGTAGGTAAATAGTTCACAGTGGGCAATCCAGAGGATACCAAGTGAATGGGCAGTTCAGCAGTGTTCACTGAGCAAAGCAAGGTAAATGAAGAAATCAGTGTTCATCGAGCAAAGGAAGTTAATGAAGAACTTAGTGTTCATTGAGCAAAGCAAGATAAATGAAGAACTCAGTGTGCAATGAGCAAAGCAAGGTAAATGAAGAACTCAGTGTTCACTGAGCAAAGCAAGGTAAATAAAGAACTTAGTGCTCACCAAGCAAAGCAAGGTAAATGAAGAACTTAGCGTTCACCAAGAAAAGAAAGGTAAATGAAGAACTCAGTGTTCACTAAGCACAACAAGGTAAATGAAGAACTCAGTGTTCACCGAGCACAGCAAGGTAAACAAAGAAGTTAGTTTCTATCGAGTGACACTATATCTATCAAGCCACCATTGGTTACCAAGTTCCAAGTAGTATTGTGTGGCTAGTATGAACTGAGCCTCTACTTCTACCGAGTGTATGATGATGTCGAGTAATATAGTAGATGTCGAGTATCAGAAGGTCACCGAGTCAGCTTAAGGAACTTGAGTTTTCTACTATCTGGCTAACTCAATAATGTTTTATTCAATTGTGTTTTGGCTGACCTTGCAGTTGTAAATATTAGAATGGTATATATGTAATGTATTATATCATTTGCAAGTGTGTGTGATATGAATGAATATAAAAGGAGAGACATATATATTTTGTGAATCAACAGAAGAAAAGAGTCTTCAGCAAGGTCTACAAGAAGCAAAAAAGATTCATCTGTCACAAGAGGTGATCTATACTTCAAGGATCTAATCAGTAAATTAAGTTTGTAAGAAAATCCACTATTTCATCCTAATAGGTGAATCAATTTTGTAAATCCTTTAACAAGGTAGACTTAACAGTATTTTGTAAATCTCCTAACAGAGTGCATACTTCATTGTATGATTGTAAATCCTCTAACAAGGTGGATCTAGCAGTCCTACTTGCTCCTAACAAGGAAGATCATCAGAAGTGATCAATGTAAGCCTTAACCAGCCAACTTCATACTACAGTAACAAAGTTTTGTGGGTATCATTCCCACTCCAGATTTACTTTCTATTTGGAAGGTTTCTGGGTCACCAAATCTCTGTGTACATGTGCAATGAATGTTTGTTCCTTCATTTATGCAGTAGTTTAGATGAATGAATGATGAATTGTTAAAATGTTGAATAAGATAAAAGTTTTATAAGTTACTGATTCACCCCTCCCCTCGTAGTAACCTACCTCATCTTGAATATTTCCAACAATTGGTATCAGAGCTTTGTGGTTCTCAAGATAAAGTTTGGCAGCTTGAGCAAAGATCAAAGAAAATGGAGATATTCAGACTTGACAAATCTATTGAAAATGAAAAGCTAGATCTGGAAATGGCCATGGCTCAACTAAAAGAAGCAAAGGAGCATCTTTCTCAATCTCTAAAAAGAAGGAAGGAACTTGCAAAAAAAATGAATGATCATCAGTATGTTGAAGAAAAGATTGAAGACCTTTTACCATCAAGCAGTTTAAATGAAGCTAATGAAGCAATCAAGGAACTCCTAGCTAAAAATGGTTCTCTGCAGGAAGAAGTAAGGAAGCTTAAAAGAGAACAAGAAATCCAATCCATCAGGCTATGTAAAGTTTTGGAACAGAGAAACAAGGAAAATGAAGACCTAGAGGTAAGAAATAATCAATCTCTTTAGCATGAAAACCTTGTAGATCAACTATCTAATGCAAATGAAGAAATTTTGAATCTAAGATCTGAGAATGAAAGTTTGAGAAATGATTTAATCATTGAAAGACAAATCAATGCAAGCTTACAAAGTGATCTAAGATCTGAGAGACAAATCAATGAAAGTTTGGAAAATGACTTGATCACTAAAAGGTAAATCAATGAAAGAATGATGAAATCTCAAATAGACATAAACCAATTGAATCAACAAAATGAGCAGAATCTTCATAGAAAAAAAGGTAAAGCCAGTCTTGGATACAAGGAAGAAGGTGAATCCTCCAAACAAGTTTCCCAAGGGAATTAAAGACCCACTTGCAATCACTGTGGCAAGATAGGTCATACATCAAACAAATGTTGGAGTAATGGAAATGAAAAATTCAATGAAAAATGCTTCAACTACAATCAGCATGGTCACAAAGCTAATGAATGCAAAGAAAAACCAAAATTTGAAGGCAAATGTCACAAATGCAAGAAACATGGTCACAAATCATTCCAATGCAGATCCAAATCATTCAATCTAGCTAAACAACTTGTCAAAGAAATCTTTGGATGGGACTACAATACTTGGTGTAGATGTCATTATTGTGGAGAATATGGACATGTTGGCAAAGACTGTTCAAGGCATCACTTAAGGAAAAGAGACACAATAGTAAGATGTTATACATGTACAGAACTTGGTCCTATAGCCAAGAATTGCATTAATACTGAAAGAATTGAAGATGAAAAGAAAGCTAAAGTTGATAACATTTGGAAGCAGATGAGACATCAATGGATTCCTAAATCTACCGAGCAAGACAGTTCAAATGATGGTTATGTCACTCAAGAAATGGGTGACTCCACCATTTCCAATTAGATTTAAGAAATATCAAGAACTGCATCATCAAGCCATATCTTAAGTAGTTCCAGAATGAAAGAATGCAAATGATCAAATTAGTATTTCAGATACAAGGACCAAAGAAAAGTTATCATTCACCATGTTGCATTTTTCGAGCAAGGTTGGTTAAAGACTTTACCAAGCTAGGTCAAGAGTATCAAAGATTTTGTTTAATCACCGAGTTGCAAGCTTTTACTAAGTAAGAGCAATGACAGACTGGCAAGCACTATGTCATCTCATCTACCTTCGTACAAAGCATTAATGATAGTATTTCCATCAAAAGGGTAGAATTTTATTTCATTTTTCACCACGACTTAAGAATACTCAGAGCTAAAAGATTTATAGTGAATCCCGAGCAAATCCCAAGCGATTCCAAGAAAATTTCCTGCAAAGAATTTGTTCAAGATTTTCTTATATTTATCGAGTAGCAATGGCATCCACAAGCAACACCAGCAGCAAGGTGCAAAGAGGTTCAGAGATGTTAGTAAAGGATACAGAATGGAAAGTGCCCAATTTCAAGATTGTTCCAGCTATTGTTGAATCACTCAACCCAACTGGAGCTTAATCACAAATACCCCCCAAGGTACTTCTTATCAATGATATTTGTACTCATTTCAAATGTTCTATTCAAGAAATTGGAAACCTAGAAATGGATAGTACCCTAGGTGAAATGAGTGTATATGGCTCTTTGAAACCTGAGTTCAAGCATCTTGAAACCAAAGGCTTGACACATATCTCGCATATGCCTAGAAACTTCAAAAATAAATGGATTAGGTATATCTCGAGTAGAATGCATAATGAACAATTATGGTTAGAGCAGCCAGTGCTAATCACTAAGAAAATGATTCACAAAATCACGGGTCTCCCTATGCTTAGTAAAGCCAAAATCACCAAAACCCTAAGTCGGGAGGAGTTACAAAGGAAAACCCTAGCCGAATGGGATGGTAGAGGTTTAAAGGTAAACACTGTATCTAATGTCAAACTAAGATTTGGCATTCATGTAATTGCATATAAATTATACAGTTCTAGTAGACTGAATAGTGTACCTTGTAAAGATGTGGATTTGGCCCTCAAGGTTGTGAAGAAAAACCTTGAACTTGATCTGTTTGAAGTATTACTGAAACAATTGAATAAAAATATGGATAGTATAAGGACTTCCAAGAATAACCCTTGTAAATTCAGTTCTCTATTGATTTGTTTATTTTTCTATATTCAAAAATTTTTTCTGTCAAAAGGAACTATCGTATGGAGAAAAGACATTCCAATTTTGTATTGAATAAATGAGTTTGTATCAGAGATGGGTGAGAATTTTGATAGCATCATGGACAACTACTTTGAAGATTTCAAGGAAAGAATGAATAATAGGTTCCGGATTCCTCCTAAGCTTGTTGAGGATTATAAGGATGATGTATGCTTCATGGTTGACTGTAATAAGGTGTACATCTATGCAGTCAGACCCCGAGTTGCATGGGTAAAACCTCTTCCCTATGAGGTAAATATTGATGAAGCTAGAGACATCATAGAAGCAATTTGTAAATGAGCTAGTAGACCCAAGGCAACAAATTTTTGGAACCTATGATGAAGAAAAGGCCATAATTGAGCTTGAAATCAAGCTACCATAGGCCATAAGCAAAGGCAAGAGGAAGATAGAAAAATTGAAAACTGCATCTGGCCCTCTTATGCTAATAGAAGGAAAAGGTGAGGATGAAGGAGATGATGAAGAAGAAGAAGGAGAAGAAGAAACTGAAGAAGAACCTCCAAAGAAGAAGGGTAAGTTAATAATTACCAAACCTAAAAAGAAGCCTACTACAGTATTTACTAGAAGGACCAAAAAAGGTAAGCAAGAACAATATTGGTTACGCTTGCACTTACATTTGAGGAAAGGCTCAAACAATTGGAAGAAGGAGCTGGCATCACAAATTTTAAAGCATTGAAATTTGAAACTAGAACAGATGCTGAGAAGATGCAAATAGAGGAACTGGTACTAAGCAAGATGGGTAAATGGAAATACTCCCCAGACCAGGTTGCCTCCCAAATCTCAAAGGAACTATTGGAGAGATTTCAACCAAGATGGGAATCAGTAACCCAACCAGTAAAAGATATCTATGAGCAATCCCTGAAGAATCTTCAACCAAGTCTCACTGGAGTAGAATTAAAAACAATAATGAAAAACCATGAAGGTAAAATGATGATAAGATTCCACACATGTTTAATTTTGATCAAAGACATTGAGCATGTTGTAAATGATGCTACAAACATGTGGAAAAACATCTATCATTTGCATAAGCCCAGTGAAGACCTAGTGGAAATCAAAGATGATGACAACAGTGATAGTGATGATATCGATGGCACTCCATCCATCACAGTTTCACTAGGTGAGCTTCATGCATTAATGGGAGAAGACAAGGAGGAAGAAGCTGAAGAGGAAGATAAGGTGGAAGATGATCTAGTGAAAATTGTAGCAGCAGTGATTGCATCCCTTCCTCACTCTCCACCTAAAACTGTCACATCATCAAGGTTAGAGTCAAATTCAGCAGGTTTGATAGCATCTACATCAAATTTATAATCTGCACCTACCACATCAAAACTCTAGGTATCATCAATGGAAGTGTCTACCACTTCATCTACCAAGCTGCGGCCCTCTCCTTTAGCTACCGAGCCAGCCTCCTCAGCTCCATCATCTTCAGTCGGTATAGCAGTAAGTTCCACAATTTTTTCAGCTACATTAGCACCAATTTTTGTACCAGTTAGTCTTCCCATTATAAATATTCCAGCTTGTTCTACAATTTTTTCTACATTATCTACATCTACTTCAAATCTAGTTAGATTAGATATTGCATTACTGAGTGTATCACCATTTTTGGGAAGTACTCTAGTTTTTGATCTGGTAAATACTCCTATTGGCACTCAACCCTCAAGTATCCCAGTCTTCACTGCTAGTCCTTCCATCTCCACTATTGTTTCCACTCCCAAGGTCAAATCAGTCATCACAGAAACCAAACAAAAGCAACCATTAAGACTTCTGCTCACTGGAAAAGAAATTCCTGAGGATATTGACCTAGACACAGAAATAGTGATACCAAAAATTGACTACGAAAATGTTGCCATTGAAGAAATGAGTTATGCTAGTCAACTAATAGAGATGAAGGCTACACAAAAGCAATTAAGATTTGAAAGGGATAAGGAGTACAGAATAATTGATAATGCCAGAAATATAATTACAGAAGTTATAGGTGTTGAAGTAGATTCTACTCAACACATTTTGATTTAGTTAGAAGAGGCTGTAAATAAATTCAATAAGGACACCTCCGGTGAATAAAAATTAATTAAAAAGGCTGAAAGAAAATTTGATAATAAGGTGCTTGAGCACATTGCTCAACAGATTGCAATAAAATAGATAGAATTGTCCACAATTCTAGTCAATCTTAAAAATTCTTTTAATAATGTAACTTCACTTTTTGCCAAACTTTGTGATGTTACCAAGTATACCAAGGAGATCAAAGAAAAATTAAATAAAATTGATGAGGATATGAAGGTCAGTGCCCAAAAGTTGCAACTTGACCCCATTTCAAGTTCATCCCATCATCTCAGAATCAAATTTTTGTCAGAAAAGCAGGCAGAACTATTGAGAGAGGAAGCTAGGATTAGATCTACACTGATTGACATCCAGAATATGATTCTTCCTATCATGGACACAATGCAAAAACACATTTCCTACTCCAAAACATTGATCCATGACAACAATTTCTTAGTTTCAGATCATGTGATTGAACTGTCAGCTAAAATTCAGATAGCACTCTCCACCTGCAAAATTTTGCAAGAAAATTGGGATAAGACTTTGGCTCTTATTCTCAAGATACATTATGAGTTTATCTCTGATTTTGGTGTTTCTGTGTAAATATATATTGTTTAATTTGGCATTATTGTCAAAAAGGTGGAGATAGAGTACCAAAGAAGAGATAGAGACATATGTAAATAATGAAGCCATATTTGTAAATACTATGTGCATATTGTATGGGGGAGATATATGTAAATCAGGATGTCAAATTTTGCACATAATTTTTGGCTCATAAGTGTTTTTGTCACTAATGCCAAAGGGGGAGATTGTTGGAATTATGATATATTTGTCATTAGTGCAAACACTTATTCGATTTTGAATGCTTACCGAGCTCATCACTTAGTCTACAGTGTATACCAAGCATTTAGTGGTTACCTTGTAAGTTCAGCAGGTAAACAGTTCACACCGGGCATTCCAAAGGATACCGAGTGAATAGGCAGTTCAATAGTGTTCACCAAGCAAAGCAAGGTAAATGAAGAACTCAGTGTTCACTGAGAAAAGAAAGGTAAATGAAGAACTTAGTGTTCATCAAGCAAAGCAAGGTAAATGAAGAACTCAGTGTTCACTAAGCAAATCAAGGTAAATGAAGAACTCAGTGTTCACCAAGCAAAGCAAGGTAAATGAAGAACTCAGTGTTAACCAAGAAAAAGGAGGTAAATGAAGAACTCAGTGTTCACTGAGCAAAGAAAGGTAAATGAAGAACTCAGTGTTCACCGAGCAAAGCAAGGTAAATGAAGAACTCAGTGTTCACCAAGAAAAGCAAGGTAAATGAAGAACTCAGTGTTCATTGAGCAAAGAAAGAGAAATGAAGAACTCAGTGTTCACTAAGTAAAGCAAGGTAAATGAAGAACTTAGTGTTCACCGAGCAAAGCAAGGTAAATGAAGAACTCAGTGTTCACCGAGCAAAGCAAGGTAAATGAAGAACTCAATGTTCACCGAGAAAAGCAAGGTAAATGAAGAACTCAGTGTTCATCGAGCAAAGCAAGGTAAATGAAGAACTCAGTGTTCACCAAGAAAAGCAAGGTAAATGAAGAACTCAATGTTCACCAAGCATAGCAAGGTAAATGAAGAACTTAGTGTCCACCAAGCACAGCAAGGTAAACAAAGAAGTTAGTTTCTATCGAGTGACACTATATCTACTGAGTCAGCATTGGTTACCAAGTTCCAAGCAGTATTGTGTGGCTAGTATAAATTGACCCTCTACTTCTACTGAGTGCATGACGATGCCAAGTAATATAGTAGATGTTGATTATTAGAAGGTCACCGAGTTAGCTTGAGGAACCCGAGTTTTCTACTATCTAGCCGACTCAGTAATGTTTTGTTCACTTGTGTTTTGGCCAACCTTGTAGTTGTAAATATTGGAATGGTATATATGTAATGTATTATATCATTTGCAAGTGTGTGTGATATGAATGAATATAAAAGGAGAGACATATATATTTTGTGAATCAACAGAAGAACAAAGTCTTCAGCAAGGTCTACAAGAAGCAAAAAAGATTCATCTATCACAAGAGGTGATCTATACTTCAAGGATCTAATCAGTAAATTAAGTTTGTAAGAAGATCCACTATTTCATCCTAATAGGTGAATCAATTTTGTAAATCCTTTAACAAGGTAGACTTAACAGTCTTTTGTAAATCTCCTAACAGAGTGCATACTTCATTGTATGATTGTAAATCCTCTAACAAGGTGGATCTAGCAGTCCTACTTGCTCCTAACAAGGAAAATCATTAGAAGTGATCAATGTAAGCCTTAACCGACCAACTTCATACTACAGTAATGAAGTTTTGTGGGTATCACTCCCACCCTAGTTTTACTTTCTATTTGGAAGGTTTCTAGGTCACCAAATCTCTATGTACATGTGCAATGAATGTTTGTTCCTTTAGTTATGCAGTAGTTTAGATGAATGAATGATGAATGGTTAAAATGCTGAATAAGATAAAAGTTTTATAAGTTACTGATTCACCCCTCCCCTCTTAGTAACCTACCTCATCTTGAATATTTCCAACACACTATTATATCAATTTTTGAGAATGGAAATTCATCCTTAGGACATGCCAAATTTAGATCTTGGACATCCATACACACTCTGATAGATTTTTCATGTTTGGAAATATGAACAATTTTAGATATCCACTCAGCATAATCAATGGCACATATGAAACCATATTTGAGGAGCTTCTCCAATTCAGCTTTGACAAGAAATACAAAATAAAGATGCATTTTCTGAAGCTTTTGTTTAACTGGTTTGATGCCTAGTGCAATAGACAAGTGATGCATTATGAGATCAGGATCTAATCCCGACATGTCAGAATATGTCCATGCAAAGTTGATCTTCTTTTCTCAAAAGAAAGAAATGAATTCTCCTTTTTATTTTGGGGACAATGACTATGCAAGACATATCATATGAGGGTCCTCCTCTATTCCCAACTTAATTGGCTATGTTAGCTCTATCGACATTGATGATCTTTGCTAAAAGTGATTTCAAAGTGCATCAAATATCTCATCCTCAAGCACCTTAGAGAGGTTTTCACCCTTGGATATGTCTTTTATTTTTACTTTTTTTGGTTTCAGTATTGCCACAATGTCATTTTCACCATTAGACCTTCTATTTTTCTTCTTTTTAATTGTATGACTGAGACATTTAATGTTAGCTTCAATCATGTTGACGCTTTGTTCATTGGTGGAAGACATTATTGGCTCAACAAAATTTAGCTAGCAAGCGAGAGCATAGTCATTCTAGAATGTGGGGACTTCACTATGTCTATTGGAATTCCATTCTATAAGCTCGGGATATGTGAGTGAGAGAGTTGTGGTAGGTTTGATTGTGTTCATGGTATAGTCGTCAAATGCTTGGACTAGAAAATAGAGGCTTAGAGAAATTTCATTTGTAAGTGTGTTCGAATGCCTAAGAGTACTAACTTCATCAACTAAAGACTCAAGAACACTAGTTGGATTAGACTTGTTAGAAATAACCCTAGACACTTCACCCACTTTGAATTGGTTTTCATAGGCATGCACTTGGTTAATTTCTTTCTCCATAGTAGCCTTTGAAAGAGAGTCAAATTCATATTCCCTAGAATTTGTGCTATAGGGTGATAGACTATAAAACTCTCCAAGAGTGATTGGGATGTATTCTCCTTCCTCCCTTGGATTCTTGCAAAGATACTCAATATTCAGAGGTTGACTAGACTCTTCTTACACTGGTTGAGTATGATATGTGTTAGTAATGTCCTTAGATGAATCACTGATACTATCCATAGCATTGAAAAATGGTACAAAGTCATCTAGTTTAGTAAGGAACTTTGCCAAATCATGAGGAATAGGATAAGGATAAGGATCCTCACCGTCATCACTATCTTTAGGCATGTCAGATTCAGCTTGTGACTCATTTTTTGATGAACTCAAAGGTTCTACTACAAACTTATTGATCCCTAAGTGAAAGGGAACTTTATTAAAGCCTAGACAAAAATTGTCCCTATTGCTTCGACCTATAGCTTTGATAGGATCTATTAAACCATTGTTATTTCAGCCAATAGGACCAATTCCTTTGTAGCCATAGGGCTTCATGAGTTTGAGACTAGGGCTATATTTCTCAAGAGTGATCTTCCATGCCTATTCTATGAGATCAACTGGTGTCTCATCTTTGTAAAGCCATGCAGAAATGGCTCTATTTTCACTTTCATCCTCTAGAGGAATCGTAGCCTTGACAAAAGTATCATTGAATTTAGTCTGAGATTTCAATAGAAATGGATTCTTTTCCTTAGATGATCTCCCATAGTGGTGAGAAGACTCAGGAAGAGTAGTCAATGATAGGACTAGTTCCATCTAATACTCACCCATTCTAGTTTCTTTTAGCTAGAGTGACTATTCAATCTACTATAAGTTGTTATCATGGTAATCCATAGATTCTCTATTGGTAGGTAAAAAAAATTCAGCAACTTTGAGCATGTTGCAAGTGTAACTGGTGCTAGCAAGAATGGTGACTTCAGAACCTTGGAAAGGAAATTTGACATATTGGTGATATGTAGATGGCATAGTGTGCATCTCATGTATGCACAACCTTCCAAGAAAGATATTATAAGCCAAGGGAATGTCAAGAACTTGATAGGTAACATCCCTTTTTATAGGACGGATGTGAAGAGGCAACACCACAAGACCTAAGAACTTTTGTCCAACTTCATAGTATGGTTTAATGGTGATCTTGTGACAGGAATCGACAGACTCTTTAGAATTGTCTAATTGTCTAAGAAAAGCTACAGAGACAATGTTCAAGCTAGCTCCATCATCAATGAGCACCTGACAGACACATTTCTAATGTATCATAACCTCAATATGCAGAGGTTGATTGTGCGGGTGACTCAATGAGTTGTTATCCTCCTCAGAGAAGGACATGTAATAAGGTGAGGTCAGGTGACCTATCACAGATATAAATTGCTCAAGATCAAGATCTTGAGGAATGTTTGCCTCAATGAGGTCTTTGTCCATAATTTGCATATGAGTAGGAAAGAATTTACAAAACACAAATATTGTGATTTGAGCATTAGTTTTTTGTAGTTGATCAAGAATACTATAGCTAGTAGCTGAAGTATTTGTCGTAGATTTTGCACCTTTTCCAAATGTACCAGCAAGGGTTTTATCCTTATGTTGTTCTAGTTTAGCACTAGAAGAAGGTGTAGGGCCTTTAAGAACCAACTTAGCACAAGAGCATGTGACAATGCTAGCACAAGTTTGAGATGGTTCATAATCAAAAGATTTCAAAGAAGGGCCTTGTAAGACAAATGGTGTCTTCGGCTTAGCATTATCTTGTTTGCCCTTAATGGTAATGACATCACATTATTCTACATCTATAGGTTTGATCATGTTAATCACGTTGTCATTATTGGAGTAAGTGTAGTTGACCTTGTTGTGCGGTTTCAATTTTGAACTTTCTCCCTTGTCATAAGATGGGAATGGCTCTTTGAAACCCTTATGATTTGTGTTTTTTTTGTGTCCATCCACAACTATATCACCATCATCGATTAAGTCCTAGATCTTATGACACAGATTGATGTAGTTGCTAGTCTTGTGACCCTTGTTTTGGTGATATTCATAGAATGATGTCTTCTTCCACCATGGTGGTCAAGGTTGTAGATCATAGGGGTGAGTGTTATCCAATGGGGATATGAGTTTGTTTTGCAATAATGTTTTGTAAACCACATCAAGTGGTTCTCCCAAAAGTGTATACTCTCTCTTAGGATGTGTAGCCCATGATTTTCTTGACCTATTCCTAGATGTCTATTTATCTGAAGGAAGTTTTTCAACCTATTTTGATGCTTTAAGGTTATTAGTGAGATTAAATGCTACCTTAGCAAGTTTGGGAGTTACATTGTCAACAACTCTGTCATGTGCAACCTCTTGGTTCTTACACACATACTTAGATTTTTATTTACCAGAGGTGAATCCTTGTCTCGTGTCCTTTTGAAGGGTGAGTTCACCTTTCTTGACCATGAACTCCTCTATATAGATAGCTTGTGTTACCATGTCTTTAAAGGTGCATGAACCTTGAAGTTGGACACTATACCTGAAATCAGGTAGAAGGTTGTTAGTGAAAATGTCAAGCTTTTCAATTTTAGGAATTTTGCATGAGTATTTAGTGTAGAGTTGTCTCCACCTCTAGAGAAATATGAGGAAAGGTTCCCCAATTTTCTATTTAAGATTATGAAAATATTAGATATTGATAGGATGTTGAATGTTATATGAGTATTTTTGTACAAATAACTTGGCAATCTCATCAAATTTCTCGATACCTAGAGGTAAGTATGAAAACCACTCCACTACTTGAGCACCTAGAATTCTAGGGAATAAATGCATGAGATAAGCCTGGGTATGCATGAAATCCATAGATAAGGCACCAAATTCATACAAGTGATCTTGGGGATTAGTGGTTCCAAAGTACTTGTCATACTTAGGTAGTTCTACTCCTCTCAGAAAAGGAGGCATGTTTAGGTATTTGTCAAATGGAAACAAACAAAGAACATTGAGAGTGTATGTCTTTACAGGTTTGTCTTTGTCTTTCATCATTTGAGCTAGTTGGTCTTGCATGATTTTTAATTATCTTTGGAGTTTAGAAATTTCAATCTCCTTCTCAGGTGTAATAATGGTTTTGACATTGAAGTGATGAGGCAACTTAGCTCCCTCTTGTGCAAGTTTGAGAAAGTATTTCTCTTTCTCTTTGTTGAGTAGGATCTCCATGACCTTTTGAAAGTTCTTTTCTTTATGAAATTTTTCTAAGTGTTCAAGAAGTATTTCCACCTCTTCCTATTCTTCATCAGTGCCATGTTCTCTTTCTCTGTCATGTGTAGGTTAATCCTGATGTCTACTGTGATCACCATGCTCAAGCTCATGATCAACCATTACTGGAATGTGTTCAGTTTTAGTATGTTGTGACTAAAAAGGTTCTTTGGAAAAGAATTATATTATGTTTTCTAGAGGTGTAGGACCTCTATTGGTTTCAAAAACTTCTTAAAATAGGAGATTCCTAGTTTTTTTTAGATTTATAGAGAATCACCTTTAAACTCAAGGTGATCTGATAGGTGAGGGAGATTGTGAAGTCTCCTCACTGGACGAACTAGACACTGATCATGTATAAGCTGAAAAGTGACCACTTCCATGATTACAACCCCTAGCTCTACCTTGTCTCAACCTAAGGGAACAAAACATGTTTCCACTCCTTGTCACCATAGTCATAGACAAGGGAAAGAAGAAAAAACTTGGATAAGGACTAAGTCTCAAAAAGAACAAAATAAAAGTGCTATATACTAAGGCATAGATAGTCTGATTTAAAAGCTAGAAAAACCAAAGATTATGACTACTATAACACAGAGTATGATAAGCACTAAAGAATAAGAATCAAGGCAACTAAAAAGATGAGACTAGTTAAAGTATGAGACACAAGTCTTTAGCTAAGAAAAGTGTCACTATTTGGGATTGTTTGCAAACAAAGAAGCAGTAAATTGATGCAAAAAATAGATAGGGTATAGGGTTCAAATAGTTCTAACAAATCAAAATGATAGTTTAGACTCAAGGTCTTGCACAAGAATCCTTTAAGGACCACGCAAGAAATTTCACAGGACCATGCAAAGACACAGAACAACAACAAAATTTTGAGCGAGGATGTGCTCTAGGCCACGTGAGAAAGTGCACAAGCAGATAACAAAACAAGGATACAGCTGCAAGATCTCGCATGGAGACTTGCAACTATTCATGTAAAAACCTAGATAGAACCGTGCAAGAAATGACAGCATAAAAGGATTTCACACAAGGACTTGCACAAGTATGCATGAAAATTAGGACCAAACTAATGCAAGAGCATCCAGTGGTGTAAGGGCAATCCTATATCACCCAAAAAATATGCTCATAAATAGTTCATTTTTAATGTTTTTTCATTTTTGGGTACCCATTTGGGTCAAATAAAGGTTCCAACTATCACAGTTCCACTATTAGTTTTCTAGGTTAGAGTTTTTAAGCACCTTGGGATATGTGTAAATGCCAAAAAAGGGGGATTATGTAATTGAGCCATAATTATGGTGAGTTAGAGGATTTAAATTGGATGGATGATTATATTTTTAATTTAAAGCACTCTAGAAAAAGAATCAAGTCAAAAGGCTCCATGGTTAGGAAGTTAGTACAGTTTTACAATTCCTGGAGACCGCTGAAGAGCGCTTCAATATTAGATTTGAGGTAGAAAATAGCTTCATATGGGCTCAAAAAATGGGGGATGAGTAAAGCTGGTCCATAGGTTTATAGAGCACTCTAAGATCTTTCAAAAAATTTAAATGGTTTGTCAATCGAAGTTATGGTTCAAAAGTTATGCCTCTTGAAAGTTTGGCTACCATTTTTGGATTCTTCTAATTTTGCATCGACTTCTAACATTACTTTTGGAACCTTATATTTTTGTTGATAGATGCCAAGTGGCACATTATAGAATTTATTCCTAACCCTTATCCCTTTGGGGTCTATTTAAGAACATTTCTAGCACTGTAAAGGGTAGTTCGAAGAGGAGTTTGAGAGAAGGTATTGTGGGAAGGAATTTTCTCTAGATTCATACTACTGTAAGCCCATAAGGCATGTCTTTGAGCCTATTTTCTTTGTACTGACTGGAGTAGTAGGTTTCATTGATAATAATATTTTCCCTTTTCTTGTTGTGTTCAATCTAGTCTTGGTTTGTGTTCCCATCAAGTGGTATCAGAGCAAGTTTTCCTAAGTGTGTAGATAGAGCGCCAACTGTGAGGCAGTTTGCACCAAGACTATTTGGTTGTGGCTTTTAGTCAAAAAGATGCCTCCATGAAGAGAATGTGGTGGAAGGGCCAGACTTGTTAATCCTAAGGAGGTTAAAGCCCTCCAGAGGTAAGTTCAAGCATTGCAAGAGGAGATTTGCAAAGAACTAAATGCTGCCACAGGCAATGAAAGTGAGGAGGAAAATGAAGAAGAAGAAAATATTGGATAGGAAGGGGAAGGAAAAGGGGGAAGTCCTAAATTAGGTAGAGGAGAGGCTTTTTATGGCCATTTTTAAGTTTGGAAAAATACCTAAAGTGGATGTGGGTGTATTTTTGAGAAATCTAAAATTGGATGAGTTGATCAACTAGATTAATGAACTAGAGGAGTACTTTGAGTATGAGGATATCAGGGATCTAGATAGGGTTAAGTTTGCAAAGGCCAATATGAAGGGCCATGCCAAAATCTAGTGGGAAGAGATTTAACTAGAAATGAATAGAAGAGGAAAGGAGAAGATCACAAGATGGGATCATATGGTGGACAAACTAAAGAAGCAGTTCATTCCTATTGATTATGAGCTTGATTTGTTCAAGAAAATGCAAGGGTTAAAGTAAGCAAAAAAATCTATCTAGGAATATATAGAGGAATTTTGTCGACTACTTATTAGAGCAAGGCACATAGAAGAAAATAAGGAGAAGGTTTCCTGTTAACTCAGTGAGTTACAACCTAGCATTCAAGAGGAGTTAAGTCTGGTTAGAATGGCCAACATTGAAGAGGCATACAAGTTTTCCTTGCAAGTTGAAGAGAAGCTAAACAAAAGGTTTGAAGGAAGGCAAAGAGGGCATGGTTAAGGAGGAAGGGGTAGTGGTAGATCATTTGGAGGCCAAAGTGAAACCCAAAAGAAGAATGAAGATGTGGGTACTAGCAGGAATAAGAGGAATGAGGGTTTCAACCACTTCAGTGATCAAAAATTTGGAGATTAGAGAGGAAGAGGTAAAGGACATGGAAAAGTTTTAGGAAGAGAAGGCTTCCATGGTAACTATTTTCATTGTAATGAAGAAGGTCATCGTGCCTTTGAATGCCCTCAATGACAAGGAAGGACAGATAGGAGAGCTGATGGTCAAGCAAGGGTTGCTTATGTGGATGAGGATGCATAGTTGTCACATTAAGAAGATGTGGAAAGAGGTGAGGTTCTAGTAAATGAAAGGATCTTACTAAGCAGTGAGATTGAACTTGGACAAAGGAGGAGTTTGTTCTATAAAAGGTGCAAGTGCGAGGATAAGTGTTGCAATGTGATTGTTGATGGTGGTAGCACTAACAACTTGGTGTTAGAGGAGATGATCTCTAAGCTAAAGCTCAAGAAGGAGAAACAACCCCAACCCTATCAGATTGCTTGGGTGAAGGATGATCATTAGGTCCTAGTTAGTGAACAATGTTTAGCGAAGTTCAAGATTGGGAGTTACCATGATGAAGTTCTCTATGACATTATTCCAATGGATGTCTGCCATTTGTTATTGGGAAGACCATGGTAGTTTGATAGGAATTTTTTACATGATGGTCATGCAAATACATACTCTCTGACAAAGGATGGAGTTTTTCACAAACTGAAGCCCCTGATAAGAGAAGGTGAAAAGGTATGTAGTAGTGCTAAGATATGTCTTTTTGATGGAAAAAAGTTCTTATATGGCATGAAACATCAATGTATGTGTTATTCTTTGATTCCTAGAAAAGATAAGGAAGGTAGTAGTGAAATTCCACTTGAATTTTCAGATCTATTAAGTGAGTTTGGAGTTAAGTGAGTTTGGAGATGTCATCTATAATAATGTTCTAGAAGGGTTGCCACCAATAAGGCAAATCATTCATCAGATAGATTTAATCACTGGAGCTAGTTTGCCTAACAAGGCTACTCATAGGATGACTCCTATTGAAACTAAGGAGCTAAAAAGACAGGTTTAGGAGCTATTGAGGAGGGTTTGATTCAAGAGAGCTTGAGTCCATGTGAAGTACCTATAGTATTGGCACCAAAGAAGGATGGAGAGTGGAGAATGTGCATAGACTCTTGAGCTATAAATAGAATAACCATCAAGTATCAATTTCTTTTGCCAAGAATGGATGATCTTATGGACTACTCAAGTGGAGCTTAGTACTTCACTAAGATAGATCTCAAGAGTGGCTATCACCAGATATAGATATGAGAAAGAGATGAGTGGAAGACTGCATTCAAGACCAAGGAGGGTCTATATGAGTGGTTAGTCACATCCTTTGGATTGACCAATGCTCCAAGAACCTTCATGCGGCTTATGAATGAGGTACTAAAGAATTTTTTGGGAAAATTTGTTATTGTTTATTTGGATGATATTTTAATTTTCAGCAAGACTTTGGATGAACATTTATTGCACATTTGTAGTGTCCTTAAAATATTGAGGGAAGAGAAATTTTTGATTAATCTAAAAAAGTGTAGCTTTGCTAAAAAAGAGTTATTCTACTTGGGGTTTGTTGTATCATTTGAAGGTCTCAAAATGGATCCAAAGAAGGTAAAAGCCATCTTGGAATGGCCTACTCCAAGGTCTTCTACTGAGGCAAGATAATTTCATGGTCTGGTTAGTTTTTATAGGAAGTTCATTAAGAATTTTAGTGGCATATGTGCACCCCTAGCTGACATAATAAGGAGGGATAGAAAAGATTTCAAATGGACTACCATAGCTACAAGAAGTTTTGAATTGTTGAAGAAGAAGGTCACAGAACAACCTCTATTGGCACTTCTTGATTTTAGTAAAGTGTATTGTGATGCAAGTGGTATTGCTATTGGGGCTATATTGAGCCAAGAAGGCAAGCCTATTGCATATTTTAGTGAAAAGTTGAATGATGCAAAGAAGAAGTATTCTATTTATGATCAAGAGTTCTATGCAATAGTTTAGGCCTTAAAGAAATGGAGGCATTATTTATTTCCAAGAGAATTTGTCTTATATACTGATCACCAGGCATTACAGTACCTAAATAGCCAAGGTAAATTGAACCAGAGACATTTGAAGTGGGTAGAGTTCATGCAGAGCTATACATTTGTGTTAAAACATAGAAGTGGAAAGTCTGATAGGGCTATAGAAGCATTGGGTAGGAGATAGTTGTTGCTTACAATAATGTAGGTTGAAGTGGTTGGGTTTTATGAACTCAAGAATCTATACCCTAAGGATCCTAATTTTGCTGAAGCATAGAAGTCTTGTAAAGAACTTGTTACTATAGACATAACTAAGTGGCTAGACTATATGATTCAGGATGGTATGTTTTTTAAGGGTAGTCAATTGTGCATTCTAAGGAGTTCCATGAGGGAAAACTTGATCAAAGAGAAACACAATGGAGGGATGGCTAGATATTCTGGTTGAGCTAAGACCATTGCCATTCTTAGAGAGCATTATTTTTGGCCTCAAATGTCATAGGATGTGAATAATTTTGTATAGAGTTATGAAGTATGTCAAGCAGCCAAAGGATTTAGTCACAATATTGGACTCTATCAGCCATTGCATGTTGCATCAAAGCCATGGGAGGAAATAAGTATGGATTTTATTCTTGGATTGCTGAGGACACAAAGGGCTAATGACTCAAGATTTGTGGTGGTTTATAGGTTCTCCAAGATGGCACATTTCATCCCATGCCACAAGACTCATGATGTTGTACACTTTATATATTTGTTTTTCAAAGAGGTGGTGAGACTACATGGTCTCCCAAGGAGTATAGTTTCTAACAGAGATACTAAATTTGTGGGGTATTTCTAGAGAAATTTGTGAAAGAAGTTGAGGATGGAATTGAAGTTCAATTCTACACATCATCCATAGACTAACGGACAGATAGAAGTGGTAAATAGGAGTCTAGGCAATTTGTTGAGGTGTTTAGGAGATAAGCCCAAGGGATGGGATTTGATTCTATCACAAGTAGAATTTACTTACAATAATTTTATAAATAGGAGTACTGGTAGATCACCATTCTAAATTGTGTATGGAAGTAGCCCAAGGACTACACTAGAATTAAGGAAGATGGAGCAAGGAGAGAGGACAAGTGTCGAGGCAGAGGAATTTTCTAAACATATCAAATGCCTACATGAGGAGGTCCATGCACACATTACCAAGATGAATCAAGAGTATAAAGCTCAGGTTGATCAAAGGATGAGACATAAGGAGTTCCAAGTAGGAGTTTTGGTTATGGTACACTTACGAAAGGAATAGTTTCCAGTGGATACTTACAAGAAGCTGAAAATGAAGAAATTTGACCTCTACAAAATTTTGAAGAAACATGACTTGGAAAATGTATATGAGGTGGAGTTGCCAAGAAGGGATTCAAATTTCTCCTATCTTCAACATTGCAGACTTAATAGAGTATCATGATGATGGTGCAGATGAGGGGTTGATGCTGGAGCCATGTCCAATTCCTACTTCTAAGAAGGTGGAGATAGAAGAGATTTTGGTAGTTGTGTGGGAAAAAGTACTAGAAATAGGTAGTATGAAGAGTACCTAGTGAAGTGGAAAGGATGACCAATAGAAGACTCGACTTGGATTTCAGTAGTGGAGGTTTCTTATTTGGGTTTTCCTCTACTAGCCATAAAGTGACAGGGTCACTTTTCAATCTACCCTGGGTGTCTAATGCAGGAGGATCCAATGGTGCAAGGGCAATCCTATATCACCCAGAAAATATGCTAACAAATAGTTCTTGTTTAATGTGTTTTCATTTTTGGGTAACCATTTGGGTCAAATAAATGTTCCAACTCTCACAGTCCCACTATTACTTTTCTGGGTTAGAGTTTTTAAGCACCTTGGGATAGATGTAAATGTTGAAATAGGGGGATTATGTAATTGAGCCATAATTATGGTGAGTTAGAGGATTTAAATTAGAGGGATGATTATATTTTTAATTTAAAGCACTCCAAAAAAAGAATTAGGTCAAAAGGTTCCATGGTTAGGAAGTTATTGCACTTTTATAGTTCTTGGAGACCTCCTAAGAGTTCTTCAAAATCATATTTGAGGAACTACATAGACTCGTACGAGCCTAAAAAATGGGGGATGAGTGGATATGGTCCATAAGGTGATAGATCACTCTGAGATCTTTCTAAAAATGTACATGGTTTGTCAATTAGAGTTACGATTCAAAAGTTATACCTCTTGAAAGTTTGGCTACCATTTCTGGATTCTTCTAATTTTGCACTAACTACTAATGCAACTTCTGGAACCTTTTATTTTTGGCTATAGATACCAACTGGCACATTCTAGAATGCATTCCTAACCCTTATCCCTTTAGGGTCTATTTAAGAACATTTCTAGCACTGTAAAGGGTAGTTCGGAGAGGAGTTTGAGAGAAGGTACTGTGGGAAGGAATTTTCTCTAGATCCATACTATTGTAAGCCCATAGGGAATGTCTTTGAGTCTATTTTCTTTGTACTGAGTGTAGTGTCAGATTTCATTGATAATAATATTTTCCCTTTTCCTATTGTGTTCAATCTGGTCTTGGGTTGCATTTCCATCACAGACTTACAATAGCATTAGATTTCGAAGAGATTTTTTGACTGTTCAGACAAATTGGATAGATTTACTGGACTAATTTGATTAGATAGATAGAAAGGTTAACTTTGAAAATTTTTTGGACAACATTTAAGTTTCAACCAAGAAAAAGTTTTTTAGAAGAGTACATTGGGAAGCAAGCAGTGTTCAATAACAATCCAGTCGAGGACAAAGCAACTCGAAAGGATGGGGGATTCTTGAACTTTGTTTGTTGTATATAGATTTGGATTTTTTTATGACTTGATAACAAAAATGCTCAATCCTTAGAAATAGGAAATGGTAGAGAAGGAAAAACTTTGTCCCATATCTTATGTGCATGCATGTACCTCACATAGTTGTGTCACCCCCTAGAGGGCACCCAAGTTTTTGGTATATTCAAAGGACTCAATAGTATATGCTAAATGAGCACCCTTGTGGTAGGGGAAAAGCATGTATACCACCTTCCAACATCTAGTAGCATGGCTATGGTGAGTTATATAGGAGAGATTCTTCCCCCTCCTTACAAAAATATTATGTCTCCTTTTGGAGGTGAACCAGGTAGCCTTTAGCTAAATGTTTTTGTATATGAGCAATGTTAGTATGCTAATAGAAACCAAATTTAAATAAAGCTTCTACAAACTAAAAAAAATTCATAAACTTCAAGATAGACTAAGATGAGCTCTCAATTGAGAATATGAGTCATTAATGGACTCTCTCAATAAGAAGCTCTCTTGTTGAGTAGCTTTATCTAAATGGATAGGATGTATGCTCAATATCCTTCCAAAGGCTTCAATGGATGATTGTGGATTTTTGGTGTGGATAGATGGCTTTAGTATGGATTTGGCTCTCAAAATAGCATTATAACTTTACTTCATGGATTGTGTTATTTTGCAAAGGGGAAGGATCCAATTTATAGGCAAGAGGCTTGAGGGATTGAGGGCTAAGATGCAAGGATGGGAAAAAGCTCATGGAGGGCTTAGATTGCATGAGAGGAGAGCACATGGATTGTGCTTCCTTATAGCCAATCAAGGAGTGACACATGTCACATGGAGAGAGGATGGAGGAAAGGGGAAGGATGAGTCAACAAAGGAGGCTCAAGGGATAAAATCTTCATAAAGACCCTCATAATGACTTGTAAGAGCAATAAAAGGGCTTGTAAGAGTCATTTATGACCTAGTGGACTTCATAAAGTTTTATGGTTGAGATATTTTGAGGGTGATGAGAGCAATTTTGACTTGGACTTGATTAGGAAGGTTTTAAGCTTGTTTAGGCTTGTGCAAATGATTAGAGGATGGATTAGGATGGTTTAGGATTAGCTTAGGGATAGGCAAGTGGATGGCATTTAATGAGGGTGGGTGAAGGAGGAGATATTTGTTAACTTTGGCTTGGGTTAGTAAGTTTTAACCCATGTTTAGGGAATGTGACAAGGTTAGGAGGGGATTAGGATTAGGTTTAAAGACATCTTCTAGAAGAGTCTATACTTTGGATGAGGATAAAGACTTTCTAGAATAGTCTAGAATTTTTTAGGATGAGGATGAAGACTTTCAAGAAGAGTCTAGAACTTCTTAGGATGAGGATAAATTAGATTTTTAGGAAATAAATAAAGTTTTATTTATTTCAAGGGTTTGGGTTGAGGAGATATTTATTAAAACTTTTTTAATAAACATAAGGATTAATATTTAATCTTAATTAAATATTTTGAGTTGGGATTAGGGGTAGGAAATGATGGGATTAGCCTTTAATCAAAATTAAAGAAGGATTAGAAGATTTTGGAAGAGGTTATTGGTCATAAGGAAATTGGCCAAGTTTTGGGCAAAAAATAAATTTTTAATTTATTTTAGGATTTTTGGTCAATTTATTAATTAAATAATTAATAAATAAGGAAATAATGTTTAAATAAGATTTAAACATTTTTGTGAGGGATTCCTTAATTAAATATTTTTAATTAAGATAAAGGGATTTAATGGCATAAAAATTAATTAATTAATAAATGATGATGTCTTCAGGTATTTTTTCAAAAAATAAAAATACTTTATTTTTTAAAGGATTTTTAGGTGTCTATAGTTTTTACTTGGCTTCCATTCAAATTAATCCCTTGTTGCTCCACAAGCAAAGTTGAGACTAGCAGCCCACACCAAGATCTGAAAGTGCACACACTTTCTTAACAAGACCGGGGCTAGCACTAGCTAGTGCAACAAATAGAGCCTCTCCCTAACATGTGATATCAAGAGTGAAGGAGAGTAAATTAATCCAACTTTAGAGGCTTTCTCTCTACAAAGATTCTTTATTATAGTGAGTTGGAATCTTTTTTGAAAGGCATGTGCTCACTTGGGTCATTCTCAGAGGTTGGATCACTCAAATAGGTGCTCTAAAGGATTGACTCAGACTGGTGGTCTGGATCTAAGGGTCCAAGTTTCTAATTTCCCTCAAGGGGAAAGAGCATAATCCTCTACCTTATTTCCTAACCCAAACACACAGAACATGTTAATTACTCACTTAGCTTAATGAATCCAAACTTGTCATTTCTCAAGGTGCTAATTCCCTAAAAGGACATCACTATCCCTTTATAGAAGAAGACCCATACTAGAGAACCACTAAGCTACTTGCCTCCCTCAGAATTTCATCTTTTAGAAGCATCTAGGTTTTTGATTTATCCTATGTCAATGACCTCTAAGTGGTGAAAAGCCTAATCCCCTATTCTTTTGTCTTGCACCCTAAGAAGTTCGCAAGCCCTATTTAGACTAGTTTGGAAAATAGGAAAGAAGACACATTATTTTGTGGGATTGAATGTTTTCTTCAACAAATGTATCTTTGACAATCATTCTACAAAAAAATGGTCAATTCATGTTTGAATGGTTTTGTATAAAGTATCTTCAACAAACATCTTGCAAACAATAGTTAAGCTATAGAAAACTAGAGAAATAGAATAGTAATGAGTCAAAGAAAAACACTTTAGTAGAATTGAATGAACAACATGTTGAAAAGTAATAGAATTAAACTTTTTGTTACAAAACCTCACATGAAATCTTGTGCAAGACCATGTGAAATATTTCAACGACCAGAACAAGAAAATGAGGTGTTGCACAAAGACTTGCACAATGGGGCACTTTTTCACACAAGAACATGTAGAGATTTGGGCAAGAGCCTCATATCTTCACATGAAAATGAAATCTCTCACAGGAAAATTCAAAAATCTGTATGGCATGGTATAGAAAAAATGATAAAAATGATAGAAAGCAATGTAGATGAGGCTATAAAGATTGATTTTCGAGCTCTGCATGGGTGCTAGAAATGTATTTATGAATTGTGGGCCTTTGAACCTCACACACACTTCAACATGGTCCTTGTATGTGGATTCATCCTAGAATGAACATGAGATTTTTCACCCAAGAAGAGTCTTGCAAGATGACCTATTACCTTCTATCTAGAAGGATTTTGTCTATTTATGCTCTCAAATTTGAGGTGCAAGCAACCAGACCATTCTAGAATGAAGGATTTAAATGTAATTTAGTTTATATGAGTGTGCAAGTAATCTAAATGAGCTATGTAGTTATTCTAAGAACTTGTAAAACAAACTAGATTAAATGTATGCATATTTAAACTAATATGATATTTAATCTAAGAAATAAAAGCTTGAGAGAATAATGAGCTAAAATGAGGTCACAATTTAGTAGAGATTTGATACAAATTCAATTTAGCCCCTGTAATGAGGAATTAGGAGTCTCTTAAATAGAATCCAAGAATTGATCAATGGTCAAGATCAACTCATATGAATGGTTGAGATTAGAGAGACTATTCAGTTAAAATAGAAACCTCCTTAAGAAAGGGTGGTTAACTGAACCTTTCACGAGTGAAACAAGGAATTAGTTGTTTTCATTCCTTTTCTGATTTTTGTTAACTAAATAGTTTCCTTTTTGAATTGAAGAGAGGATTTGATGATATTATTTAATTTAATAAGGTGAGATATGACCTCATAAATGCTTTTTTCATTTAATTGAATAATTACATTCAATTAATTAAAAGAAGCATGGTTATTAAATTAAATAAATCTAATTCCTTAGTACATTAGCCTTAGATTATAATTTAATTTAATTAAAGTATAAGTACTTCAAATTAAATTAAATCTTAATCGATAGGTTTAATGTGACTAATACGATTCAATATTTTAGGAATTAAATAAAGAGTATGATTAATGTAGATTAGGATTTTCTAGATTTGACAATTAAGTCAAGTAGCAAATATTAGAATAAGAATTGCCTAGTGAAATGGGACTTTCGAATTGATTAGATAGACTAGAATTGGTAGTCATGGCAATGTGCCAATTTTGGGGTATTAACAAAACAAAAATGGTATCTACATCACTCAATCTAAGTATATCAAGGAAATACTTAAAAGGTTTGGAATGGAAGATTCAAGACCAGTTGGAACTCCCATGTCTACAAGATATAAGTTTTCCAAAAATGATGAATCCAAAGAAGTAAATTAGACCTTATATAGATAAATGCTTGGGAAATTATAGTTGTAGCTCATACAAGACCTGGCATTGCCTTAGTAGTTGGGATTATGGAAAGATTCTCAACAAATCCTAGAGAAAACCATATGATGGCAATCAAAAGAATCATGAGATATATGAAAGGTAATGAAGACTATGGCTTATGGTACAAACTTGGAGGAAAATTGGACTTAAAAGTGTTTACTAATGTTAATTAGGTAGGAAGTCTTGATGATACAAAAAGCACTAGTAGAGAAGTATTCTTTCTTGGTAAAAGATTGGTATCTTGGACAAATAAGAAACAAAATTGTACATCTCAATCCATAATAGAGGAAGAATATGTGGTAGTAGAAGTCAATTGTTCTAACATTTTTGGTTCAAACAACTATTGGAAGGAATAAAGGTAGAAATTAAAGATCCACTAGTCATATATTGTGATAACACTAGTGCAATTAATGTATAAAATAATCTAGTGATGCATCCCAAAACAAAGCACATTATTCTAAAATATCACTTCCTAAGAGAATTAGTGCAGGATAAAGAAGTTAGATTGGAATATGGGAATAAAAAAGAATAGATTATAGATATATTCACCAATCCATTACCTAAGGATGCATTTTTTTATCTAAGAGGTAAGCTAGGGATCATTCCCCTATCTAAAGCTCACTAAATGAATATTAGTGATGCATCAACCAAAGCATGTCAAAGATCAATCAATTGATGTAGCATTAACAAGGGCATATTGCAAATGGATTAGTACTCAAGGCACATTTATACTAACATAATTTTTGTCTTTAGCATATGTTGTCAAAGAGCGAGAATTTTACTATCATATCTCTCTTAAATTCTTGTTATTTAATAGAGGGAGAAGCTCTGTAAAGAAAAGTCAAAGAGGGAGGATTTTACAAAGATGGAGAAGTTCTATAAAGAAACATCAAAAGGAATGAACTTGGTAGAAGATTGTTGCAAATAGAAATCTATTGTCAGAGGGAGTCTTGTTCTCAAAATTTCATTGTGCTATGACATATTGTGTTGCCATTAATGCCAAAGAGGGAGATTGCTAGATACAATTGATCAATTGTGTATTGTCTTTGATGATATACAAATGTCATATCAATATTAGTCAATACATACCAAGCTCACTCAGTGAAGATAGTTTTATATGACTATCAATAATTCCTATTCAAAAGATAGTGTCTACTGAGTTCATTCAGGCATCAAAGGAAAGTATGTAGAAAATGAGTGTTAACCAAGCTCACTCAATTAATGAAGAAAAGTTAATGGAACTAGTGCGAACTGATTTCACTCAATTACCAAAGCATTGTTGCAAATTTATAGTGTTAAACAAGATTCTATTAGTTAACATAGGAAATTGCTTCTATGTTAGTTTCTACTGACTTGGGTCGGCTATCAAAGGATCTTCTTATTTTGGCATGTTAAGCTAAATTGATTTATCCATTGGCTTTAGCTGACTATTATGATGAATATTAATTATTCTAAGTTGTATTTGAGCTGACTTGACAATATGAAAGGTATAAGCATCAGGTCAAGTTGTGGTTTCAAAATGTACAAGCTATTATGAATAAAAGATAAGAAATGAAGAGAGGAAGCGAACTTAGAGGATAAGTATAATATCCTTATGGTGCAAAAAAGTTGTATTCAATTAGGAAGGATCAAGTATAAGCTAGAACAGAGATCTATAATCAAAAATTTAGTTGCATTCAAATTAGGTCATCTCATTGTTACTCTCTAACCATTGTAGCAATGATCTAAATTTCTTAACAATGTTGGTTTAACATCCATTTGTAAATCCTCTAACAAGGTGGAAGTTCCATTGAATTTTCTAAATACCTTTCACAAGGCCACTCCAAATAGGGTGATTAAATCCTTTAACAAGATCACACCTAATAGTGTGTTTTGTAACCTTTAACAAGGTTAGCTCCTAATAGGGCTCACTTTAGAAGAGTGAAAAATAGTAACTAGTAACAATTGGTTGTTTTCCGAAATTGAGTTTCCACATTAAGTCTTGGTTTCATATATGTTCATTCTATTTCTTTCATGATTGCAATAAAATTTTAATCACTAACAATATCTTAAAATCTAAAAAGTTAATTAGTTACTAAATACATTCATTATTTACTGAGTTACAACTGTCTGCATGTGTTTATCAAGCTTTAACAATATTCAATTTTTAGAATCTATTTTGTACTGACATCTAAGGGATCTAGGATTTATTTTATCAATAACTGATTCACTCCTCCACTCTTAGTTACTCCTCTTATATTTACAACACTAATTAAGCTAAGAGATTTTCGAATTATTAAACCTATTAGGCACTCTACATGGGTTTCAAATTTAGTGCTAGTTAGAAAAAAGAACGATGATATTTGATTGTGTATAGATTACAAGAATTTGAATATATCTTCTCTAAAAGATAATTATGCATTACCTAATATGGAAATACTACTACAAAAGGTAACTATTAATGAACTTTTATTCATGATGGATGGATTTTTAGGCTATATTTAGGTTAAGGTCAAAGATTTTGAGCAATATAAAACTGCTTTCATGACTCCTTGGGTACTTACGTATATGCTAGGATGCATTTCTGGTTAACGAATGTGGGAGCCACCTTTTAGTGGGAAATGGATGTCACCTTTGATGGACTAATTGTTCTAATTATGGTAGTTTATTAGGATGAACACATTTCCTATTCCAAAAGAGTATAAGATCATTGCAAACATTTGGAGAAAATTTTCATAAGAGCTCTTGAATTTGAAATCTCCTTAAACCCTAAAAGTGCCATGTTGGAGTTAATCAAGAGAAATTGTTAGGGGATATTGTCTCGAAGGAAGAGGTAAGGATAGATCCCCAAAGAGTAGTATCCATAGATAATATTTAGATGCCTAAAACAACTAACAATATCCAATCATTCTTTGAGAAAACTAATTTCCTTAGGAGATTTTTTTTCGCTTTTTCTAAGACTATTAAACCTATTGCTAAAATACTTTTAAAATGAGCAAAGATAACATGGGATAATGAATTCATGGATAATTTTCTAAAATAAAGAAAGCTATAAAAGAAGCTCCAAGTTCTTAAATCTCCTAAATTTAAGAAACCTTTTCAAATATTGTCATTCGCTTCTTAGCATAATATAGTTGTCATTATGTTGTAAAAGAAAAATGAAGGGCATGAACAACTGATTGCATTCTTTAGTAAGAGTTTACAAGCTATTGAACTTAATTGCAATATAAATAAAAAGAAGGCTTATGCCCTTGTTAAATTAGTTAAATCATTTTGACCTTATTTGGTTAGATTATGTACCTAACGATGCATTAAAGATATATTTAGGCAGTCTAAAACTACTAGGAGATGATGCCATTGGATAAATCAAATTCAAGAATTTAATGTAGATGTTCAAATCACAAAATTAGTCAGAGAGCAAGGATTTGCTAAACTTATGGAAAAATCAAATTTGGAAGCTATACAAGTCAATCAGATTACTAATGATCACACTAAGGTTAGTATTGAGATATGTCCTTGGTATACTGATATAGTTTACTATTTATAGCCTACAAAATTTAGAGATAATCTAAATGACATTAAAAAAAGAACTACAAAACTACAAGATGCTAAGTATGTCCTAATTTAGTGAGATCAATACTAGAAAAATCAAGATGAAATTTTACTTTTCTATTTGGATATTGCTTGATCTATAGTTATTCTTAGAGAGATGCATGAAGGATTTTGCAGTAGTCATCATTTAGCTAGGACCAGAGTGCATAATTTATTGTGAGTAGGTTATTATTGGCCTCAACTTTTTAAAGATTTTCATTTTTATGTCTAAAAGTGCGAGGCCTTTTATAAATTCTTAGGTAAGTTAAAATATGAGGGTGCCCTCCCTCTTAGAACATTACAAGAAAAAGAGCCATTTCAAATGTGAGGGATTGATTTTATTAGGGAAATTAGCGATAAATAACGTAGAGGATATAGTTGGATTCTATTGGCTACTAATTACTTTACCAAATGGGTAGAGGCTATACCCACTTGACAGTCGACATCAAAATTAATTATTAAGTTTCTTACTGAGAATATAATAACTAGATTTGGAGTTCCTAAAAAGTTCATAGCAAATAATGGTATGTGTTTTAGATCTGATGAGTTTGCTTATTTTTATAGGAAATATGGCATAACTGTATCATAGTCATCTCTGTATCATCCCCAAGGCAATGGACAAGCTAATTCTAGTAACAAAAACATCCTCAAGATTATCAAAAGGATGTTGGATAATAACAAGCATGCTTGGGATTCAAAGCTGATTTTAGCATTGTTGGCAGATAGAATAATGGTGAAAAAGTCTATATGTTTCTCTCCTTCTAACTTAGTTTATGGCAAGGAAGAAAAGATTCCTTTGAGTAATTTATTTCCTTTTTACAAATTTTTTACTGAGAAGCAATTAGAGGATATCAATTTCATGGAAAATAGATTAAATGCACTAATTGAGCAGATGAAGTAAGGAGGCTTGCGCAAGAACAAAATATTAATAAATAGTAACAATTTAAATTTCTTCATGATAAGAAAAATTTAAAATGATCTTTTAAGATAGGTGATTGGGTCCTAAAATGGAATGAAAAAGATCAAGACAAAGTGAAACATGGTAAGTTTGAGGCTTTATGGTTAGGACCATTTATCATCTTTAAAAAGGCTATGAAACACTCTTATTTTTTATAGGATAGAGATGGTCACATGTAGGATTTTCCAGTGCATGGACAATACCTTAAGACACTCTTTCAATAATAATATAAGGTCTACTCCTCCAAATATAACTGGAATTCTCACTATGCCCACAAGGGGCATATGTCCATGGTGAGATCCACTGATGGAGCCTAGGTTTATATCTCCATGTTTAACATTATGTTGATGAAAGGAAATTATAATTATGTGATGACAAGCACGGCACCTGTACCAACTCACAACCAAAAATGCAACAATATGGAGATAGAGAGATGACAAAATGCTTCATAAAACTTCCATTAATACTTGAAATTCATTAGACTATTCTCCAAATGGAAAAACTCCAAATTCTTACAATATAAGAGAGATTTCTCGCTAAGAGCTTCTTCAAGAAATTACATCCGAAGAGCTTCTACTTGAAGAGCTTGTCTTGAAGAGCTTCTATTTCTCCAACTTCCATTAGAAGAGCTTCCATTTCTTGAACTTGATTACAAATGATTATAAGCCTTGCTTAAATAGGCACTTCTAACCCAAGACATTACAAACACAAGCAATGTGGGATAAAAGGTAAATACAACTACCTTTAAATAAATATTAAATTCCCACCCAAATACAACTAAGCACCCAACAAATATTAAATGCATGATTTAAGGAACTTTCCACAAACTTCTAAGATGCCACCTACACACCTCGATTAATGGAATGACAACTATTTTTATTATTTTCTATTTATGCCACCCATGCACCTTGAAAATAGAAATTCCTCTTTTCTCCTTTTTTTTTCCTATTTTTTATTATTTTCCTTCCATTTTCGTCACTTTCTCTCTCCTCCATAATTTTTTTTTTTTAATTTTTTTTTTTCTCTTTCTTTTTTTTTTTTTTTTTCTAATAATTTAATTTTCCCATGCAAGATGCTCCTGCATCAGACTCCCTTGGTAGATAGAAAAGTGTGTCCCACACTTTGATGTCAAAAGAGAGATATAGAACCATCTTCATCTTCACCACAAGCTTCCACCTCAATAGGGACAAGAAAACCAACATGCAAATCTTCCACATTAATTTTTTTTTTGCTAATGCATGATGCTCCTGCATCCGACTCCCATGGTAGGAAAAATTTTGTGAGTATGGAGTCACAAAATGAAGTAGCCATTGTTGACATAATTTTTTTCCTCTTCCTCCAACACATAGCTAGAACAAGTATCCAATGCTGAAATTTCTCCTTTGCAATGAACTCTATCCAAGCATAAATCTCATCCTCATTCAATCTTGTTGAATTAATCACACCTGTAATAAATCCAGCAACACCATACCAATCTTCCTTTGCATACCACACATGACTAACAAGATCCTCATACAAAAAATCATCAATATCTTTTAAACTCATTTCAAAGACAACATCCCATGATTCATAAGAATTTACCTGTTTGACATTTTCATCTTTTCTTGCCTCTTTTATGTCATCAACAATGCACGTAACTACTCCACTTGCTTGATCTCCAACTAAGGCACTATACTTCTCCTCCATTGCTGCAATCTTCAAGTCATCTTGATCTACTTCATGTTCGTAAGTCTTGTCATCTTTATGATCTTCCTCTTCTCGTTCATCTTCTTCAACTTTAGGTTCGCAAATGATTTCCTCTTCATCTGCTTGCTCTTTCACTGGATCATCTTTCTTTTCCACATCCAAGGAATTATCAACATCTCTTTTCTGGTGACATGCTCTTTGTTTCCGCAACTCAGCTTCTAATTCATTCACTTGCTTCTGCAAATCAACTAGCAATGATTTTTGATTTTTTGCTCTAAATTTCTCAAGTCGAGGAATCCTTAGAATCCATCCAATCACAAAAGTCATCTTCTTCTTTCTCTTCTCCATAATCAAGTCTTTAGAAGACAAATCTCATGCAACATAAGAACCTTGTGCAAACTGCCTCACAGTCGGCGATCTATCTACACAATCAAGAACTTCTTGACAAACTTCAACCAACTCAAGGTCCTGGTGCAAACTGCCTCACGTTCGATGATCTGTCCGCACTCTCAGGAACTCCTGCTCTGATACCACTGATGACGAGCACACCACCCGTACTAACTCACAACCAAAAATGCAACAATATGGAGATAGAGAGATGACAAAAATGCTTCATAAAACTTCCATTAATACTTGAAATTCATTAGAATATTCTCCAAATGGAAAAACTCCAAATTTTTACAATATAAGAGAGATTGCTCGCTAAGAGCTTCTATAAGAAATTATATCCGAAGAGCTTCTACTTGAAGAGCTTGTCTTGAAGAGCTTCTATTTCTCCAACTTCCATTAGAAGAGCTTCCATTTCTTGAACTTGATTACAAACGATTATAAGCCTTGCTTAAATATGCACTTCTAACCCAAGACATTACAAACACAAGCAATGTGGGATAAAAGGTAAATACAACTACCTTTAAATAAATATTAAATTCCCACCCAAATACAACTAAGCACCCAACAAATATTAAATGCATGATTTAAGGAACTTTCCACAAACTTCTAAGATGCCACCTACACACCTCGATTAATGGAATGACAACTATTTTTATTATTTTCTATTTATGCCACCCATGCACCTTGAAAATAGAAATTCCTCTTTTCTCCTTTTTTTTTCCTATTTTTTATTATTTTCCTTCCATTTTCGTCACTTTCTCTCTCCTCCATAATTTTTTTTTTTTTTTTTCTCTTTTTTTTTTTTTTTTTCTAATAATTTAATTTTCCCATGCAAGATGCTCCTGCATCATTATGATATTATAAAATCCAATAATGAAGTGGAGGATACCAGATTAAAGACATCGAAGTGTACAAATAATTTACAAAATTTATAACAGAAGTTATGCTAGGTACAGCGTAGTTTTGAGGTAGAATTTGAAACAATCATAAAGGGAATTCATCTTATCAATTTGGTGGTGGAATTTTATAAGACTCATATGGGAAATGTGAGAATTCTAACATAGCATATATGAGCCAAATAACTAGGTACAAATTTCCCAATTTCTAGACCTTTTGAGAGACAATTTTGAGGGGCATTTTAACTAGATTAGAGGCATTTTGGTCATAGTTGAGGATGCCACACCCAACATGTAAAATCTAGAGGTATTTATAATATTTTAAAAATATATATTTGTAAGGAAATATGCAGGTTGTTTGATAGAAGATGTTTTTCTATGGGTGGATTTTTGGTTATATTTGAACTAGTATTCTGGAGATTAAGCTACATATCAACATAATATAGTCAGAGAATGCTTAACCATGTGGAACAAGAACAAGAATAGCTTGTTGGTCTTAATGATTTTTTTGCACATAAAATGGAAAGAGCATTGGACTTTGAGGATGGGAATGATAATCATTGTTTAGTATGAAATGATGATGTAATTCATGAGGGCTTGGTTAATAGTTTCATGGTAACAAGACTCCAACAATTATTTTGTGATGATTCACTCCCTTTTCCTAATCTGCATAAATGCATATAGTAGAATCAAGTAGGAGGATTATTATTTGATTTTTCAATAATGTATCAAGATGACTATATGTTCATCCATGAAAACAAGAATTTATTAAGAGAATAGTATGATATTTGTGGAAATCACTATATAGCAAAAGCCCGATTAAGAAGTGCATTCAAAGTTCTTTGGTTATCTTTATCTTGGCTATGAGACTCCAAATTCACAAGATTTATGAGCATCAGTGAAAGAGAATTGATTAAAGTTATAAACAAAATTTGGATGATGGTGGAAATAATTTTATTGTGAGTCTAAAGCATGCAAAGGAAGGAGATGTGCAGTATGTTTGTTGTCGTCACAAGAATCCATCATCGTGTTTGTTCATTTCAATATCAATGGCTTCTATAAGACCTTTTGGTAAATATTTCCTATAAAATTATTATCTATATACTTATTTACAACACTCTATATGTGTTTTGGTAGGTGTATGTTTGGATGTGGGAGTCATTACACGTAGGAGAATCCAAAGAAAATATAAAATCAAAGTGCATATATGAGGACACAGAAAGAATAGAGTATTTAGGAGTTTTAACAAGTGTGTGATAAATGAGAGGTTCACATAGATGAAAAATTATTGTAGAATATGGCTCTCAGATAAATGTTTGGTAGATGGGAATTGTATAGATAAATGCCTAAAAGAATGAGGGAAATCACATCATATATTATAAGCCATGGGAGAGATGTAACTGCTAGCTAAAATTGAAATCATATTAAAAGTTAAGCACTGTTTAGTTTTTAATGAGGGGATGCAATGTTTGGAGAGGTAACCGATACTACTTGGTCCTCTAAAATATTTGTAATAAAAAATCAAAAAAACTATGATTCATTTATTCCAAAAAATTCTCTGCATTCATGAAGCATACATGTTATTATAATTCCTTTTCTGGAAGAGATTGAAGTTGAATTAAGCATATTGGGCATGTATTTCGATATTGTGTGATATGAAATTGTGTTGAGTGGAGCATCTACATTTGAGTATCCTCAACACGAACTTCTCCACAGTATAATTAGTACGATTTTTATTTTCTTTAGAGTAAAATTATTATATGATTCATTGTTTGTGATCATTTTAATTTTCTATTAATAATCTTTTATTAGGATAAGAGGAACAAATTATTTGTTGTTGTTTAAACCTCAAAAATACAAATATTGTGGAGTATTGTAATTGTTTCCTTATTTGTATCTATTTTGTCCCTTCAAAGGTTAAAACATTATAGATTGATTTAAATATGCATAAAAATGAAATAATTTGATGCATCCTGGTAATTAAACTATTTATAGATTTGATAAATATAATATCATAAATTTATATGTGAAAACATATTGTTTTGACTCTATCACCCTTTTAAATTTCAGCATTGATCATTAAATCACTCATATTTCTCAATCTATATGCTAGAAATATTCTAATCTTTTTCCTTGAAGGGTTTGATATCTATTTGTTGTAGTAATTCACTTTAAATCTTATTTTAGCATTCACAAGTCTATAGAAGTAATCATGTTTCCAAGATTAATACTCACAATTATCAATTCAAAAATTTCCTTAAAATCTTGTCGTATCAAGAAATTGTCTCTGTGTTGAATCTATCTGCTATAAACATCTTGGATTCAAGTTTTTTTTCCAGGATCAAGTGTATAGACTTTGGTTTTGTAGAAATAAAAGCATTGAGGATCTAGATCAAATTAATCAATCTTGTCAAGTTAGCCACAACTGATTAGATATCCCAACATCAAGTAGACAAGGCTCATATGATTATAATCAATGGTTTTGATACCCAACATTAACCACTATAAAAAATGCATGCTAACCCATAGTAAAGAATATAATCGATTGAAGGTCTCTCAGATTGGTTATCAGTAATGGGTTGAAAGGGGGCCAAAATGGCCAAAAGAAACTTGTCATCATGCGATGCAAGCATATGTTGAATGAAAGTTTTGAAACACATGAAGCACATCATAGGTCTCAAAAGAGAAGACTAGTACACATGCATTAAATGCACTTATAGGAGCTCAATTTAACTCAAGATTTTAGAATGATACTCAAAATGGGAATGCAATTTTGAGTCCCATCAGTGGCTCTATCTTGGGATGCATGTCCCTTGTGAGCATGGAAATGATTTAGATCTCTAGAGGAAGAAGACTACTCCAACAAAACTCTCGAACAACTTATTGGAAGCAAGGAAAACTAATCCTAAGATGTACAAACTATGGCCCCAGGCCACCAAACTTCAACAAAAATTCTCACCTCTATCAAATACTTTTTTCATCTCAATTTTTATGAGGTAAGCTACCACTATCACTTCCATCAATTTCACCATTATGATTATCATTATGAAATAATTCACTTGGTAAAACCAATTCTAAATCTTCACTTTCATAATGCATATAAAAACTAAAACCATTCTCTACATCTTACTTATTATGAAAATGTGGATCATCATGCTCAAATATATTAGAATCAAATTGAAATTTCTCTTCATCAATTTAATCATACATGCTATCAACCTTGGAAATTTAAGTTTCATATTCAACTTGGGGAAGAAGATCATACATACCTTGGAACTATGTATCCTCATGTATAACTGGTCAAAAATCAAATCAACAATCAAATTTATACTCACAAGTATCATCCATGTCAATGTCTAAAACTAATCCATGATTATCAAATGATTCTTCACAATCAACAAATGGATTAGCAATTGTATTAGAGCATTCATCATAAAATTTGTTGCAAAATGCAAGCTAATTTTTAACAATAACTTCATCTAACTCCTCATTATCAACTTCACAATATGAATCATTAGCATCGCAATCATTGTCACACTTAGAGGAAGAACAACAATATGATATAATAAAATAGTAAGATGATGTATCATCATCAAGATTAGCATTAACCAAATCTCAAGATTCCATAATCTCTTCAAAAAGTAAGTTGATAATTCCACCCAAAGCTCCCTTGTAAATGTTATAACATGTGATATGTTGATCAACATCAAAATCTTCACTGTACAATGGATTACTAAAACCTTTAAACCATTTCTAACATTGCTGACATGAATACATTCACCATGTGAAGAAGAAAAATTAGAATCATCAATACATGAAAACAAATCATCCACATCATCAATGAAACATGTGGACTATAAATCAACATTACTTGCATTGTGTTAATCTTGAAAATGATTCATATGGCTGGACCACCAATCATCTTTTAACCTATCAATATGTGTTGATGCATTAACCTTAGAATCACTAGTATATTGCTGATTGAAACTACATGCAACTTGATTCCATTCTTCTAAACAACATGGTAATTCAACTTTCTAAATGATCTTCTTATCCTCATATTATGTAAACAATTCCTCTTCAAGACTTTGAATTACATGTTGATTCATAGAATTTAGAGATGGAATTTCATTTTCAGATTCAGGATAAAGAGCCATACCTTTATGTAAACAAGAAGACCCACTTTCCTTATTGCTCTCTCCTTCCCAAATTGCATCAGACTCATATGCAAATGAACATGTATTATCATTGTCCTCACCTTTACTCAAGTAACCACTCTCATCATCTTCTTCATATGATACAGCTTCATGACATACCAGATTAGAAACTTTTTTCTCATCACTTGAAACATAACTCTTATCTTTTTCATCCTTATAAAATTTAGATGAATGACCTTCAATTTCAAGACTAATAACATTCTCAACACAAGATGAATCATCAATGGGAAAAGCAATGAATGAAATCACTTCTTGCAAATGTAACCTATGAAGTGAATCAACTTTGTCATCTATTACTATAACACTACAAACATATGCACTTTGTTTAGAGAGAATAAGATCATCTCTTCTTTACAACAAAGAGAATTCATCTTCACATGCTGTTTTGAATTTGAACACTCAACATGAAATTGGTTTCTCTTTTCAACTTCATCTTTTTTGGTGAACCTTTCTAGAGAAATTAATCTTGGTTAGTCCATACTTAATTTTTTTTTCAATCTATTGTTGTTATCAATGTGTGATGCAAAGTATTGGGTTCTTATCTCTTAAGAGATAACTCATTTTTTCATCAAATGCATCAAGATAAACTACTAAACACACTTGATCATTTGATCTACAATTCTTAGGAATCACATTCAAGGATCTTACAACTCTGATATTAAATTTAGGAATAAGTTCATCATTTTTTATTAATCTCTAAGAACTTCTCAAAAAAATTAGAGATGCTAAATCTTTCCCTGAATTGACTCATGAATGCTAAATGTGACTCAATCCAAGATGAAATAGAACATGTTGGTAGAAAAGAAAAGAAATCTCTAGAATCACCTTCTAAAGTTTAAACAAAGAAGTTTATGTGCACATCTCCATAAGCAATATCAAAATCATCAATCAAATCACTAAACATCTAAACATGATGACTGGTTGAATCCAAATGCATGGTGTTCGAAAAAACCTAAATTCTATCAAAAAGTAATGGAAAGTATCTCTTGGTAGAAATAGATCTACAATTTTAATCTATAGACTACATAGTAGGTGAAAAAAAAATCAATTTTTTGCAAACTTAAAACTCATTCACCAAAATTAATTCTGAAGTTAATAACTTGCAAAAGATCTAAAACCACTATTTACCAATTCAATCTCTAACATACTCCAACATGTAAACATATTTGTTGAATCTATCTTCCATTAAGTATACTGAGATGCATGAAACAACTCTCCTATTTAGTGTTGAAAACATCACTTGATGAAGAAACTTTTCTATAAATTACTTTCATGGAAAAGAAATCTCATGAAAGTGGAAAATACCTTATAATGTTGATACCTACAAACTCAATTCACTAACCTTGGCATGGGTGTAAACCTGAACTTCTTCACACCACCCATAAAAACCATGTACAACTGCCGCCTCCTTGAAGATGAAAAATAAATCAATACTATGATTCACCTTTTAACATTTCAAATTCTTAAAACAATAGATGCATTCAACACTTAAACTTATCAATCAAGAATTGATAACTTCTTACCAAAGAACTATTTTCAAGAGCTTTATATCTACCCACACAAGCTAAAATTCCTTCAATTTTCTTAACATGAAATCAAATTGGAACATTGATATAGATATATAGAGTCACTAGTCACTTGTGAAAAATAAAACATAATTTGTCACTTGACAAATCTGAACTAGATTTTTTGTTTGTAGGAAAAGTGCAAATCATTAAACCACTCTTGCAGATTTATAAAATTGAAAAAGAGAACAAACACTATTGTTCATTCTTGACTCTGAACTTTTACAACAATAGTTTCAAACAAAACTCAACTAAATTGATTGAAGATGAACTCCTTTAGTAACAACACAAATTACACTCAACCATTGAAGCTATTACTGTAAATGAATAAAGCATTGTTGGCATGCATGATTTTGAGTAAGAGACTAGAAAAACATCAAAAAACTTAGTGTTGCAACTTGTAACATGCACTTCTTTTGTTGAATTGTATCTATTTTCAGTTTCTCAAGGTTTGTCTATCTTAAAGATTTAATACAAATCACCAATAGAGTGATGATGATTTAAAAAATTAAGTTTCAAAAATCTAGTTATGAGAACATAATACATCTAGGGGCAACTAATTCCCATCTACAACATACCCATTTAGACATTGGGGCCAAATATAAGGTTATACTCCTTCTTCTTTGAGCTTTGCAAGACCTAGGTAGGTGAACCTCAAATTCTTTATATGGTACTAGTATTAAAGTATACAAATAAATCTTATAAAGTAGATAATACCCTAGAAACTTCTATACTTATGCAAATAACATAGAAATGAAATAACTAGTAACATGACCTATGAACCAGATAAGCTAAGTAAGGGAAACCTTTTTCAGCTCTTCAACATAAAAGAGAAAAGATATTTCATTAATAATGTTGATTATCAACAAAACCAAGGTATGAAAAATGATAACATGCAATCTCCAAGCTGATCAATCTGTTGTCCATTGGGCATTAAACAAGTTAGAGCATAAATTTGGATACACAAGATATACTCATATACTCAAATATCAAATCTATCCATTCACCCTATGAATTAGACATCTATCTTCAAAATGAAACTCATACTTATCAGATCCTCCCATGATCCCTCAAATTTTATCAATGCATATCAAGCAATTTACTCAAGTCCTTGACCCAACAATAAAATACACAATGGAATACAACTTCAAAGCCAAGATGCAACTAGATAATATGCATCTTGTACATATATCAATAAAAATTACAAACCCATGAATAAGAGACAAGGTTTAGATAGAAACTTTCAAAAAAGCTTTGTATTCATTTGCTTGAAACCAATACATCAAATGTATGCAACAACTCAGAAAATACACAATAGATGACTATGTTATCTAATTTCTCAAAAGAAATTACAATGTTGTTCATAATAGAGAAAATACCAAAATTGGTGGTCTCTTAGTAATAAAATTGGAATCATCCTTGTGATATCACAATAGTAAATTTAGGAACCAACATGTGGTATCACAATAGCTGAACCAATTTTTAACACAAACTAGAAACATCCTTGTGGTATCATTTTTGTCAAAAAATCCAAAAAATTAGAACCGTTACAATGAACAAAAAAGAGAAAGATATAGCCAAAGAAGAAGAATAAGGATCTAATCTAGAAGTGACACATGTCCACTTGAATCTTCATCTCATGTTGCTGCAAAGCCTCTCTCTTCTCTCCTTCTTCAACCAAAAATTAGATCTCCTCATTCTATTTCTTCAATGTGATCAAAATATCTTCAAAATGATGGAGAACACAATTGATTTGCAAGAAGACACAAAACTACCAATAAAACTCATGCCAAAACCCATGCCGAATGGTTTTAAAGGAATAACAACACTCTTAGGAATATTTCCCCCAAATCTAGAGCCAAAAAACTCTCATATCTTCTCTCTAACCAATTTTTGAAGCTCAATCATGAAAATTGCTCATTCTACTAAGAATGCTCTTATTTTAAAAATCTTCTTATATCACTTACATGTGAATACCTGTGCATTTTTTGACTACATATTGGGAAATCTCATCTTCTCTTGATTCCAATGGTATAGTGCACTATATTTTTTTGATAAAAATGCCCCCTATGGCACTCATTTTAAAATACAGTCCCAACTCATTGAACAGAGCATTTAAATGAAAAATTTAAAATTTCATATCCTTTGAACTATACAATACATCCCAATTTTTAAAAAAAATTCAACAACTTAGAATGCACATACATGTTGAGGATATTTCAATGTTTTAATATTTTAAACTTTACATTTACGTTCAACTCTATCTTGGTCAAATCTCTAGTTGACTCCATCTGGGCACCACCTAGAAAACTATTATTGGTTTATATTTTTCACCTCATCTCCATTTGGGATTAAAAGGATCCCTTCCAAAAAATGTGGGGTGGGATAACATGCACATTAAACCATCACGTACACTTGTACAATTGACCTGCATGAAAAAAATTTGATTTTCCCCCAAAAATGAACCATTGATATAAATTTTCCATTTAAAATGGATGACCTAGGTGCTGCAAAAAACCTCCCAATGAAAGATTAAAATAAAACTATTGATGAAGGAATCATTGAAATCTGATAGCTAACATAATTTTCAATGCACAGTGGAAGAACAACATAAAAATTTTCTATTTCGTGGGCTACCAAAAAGTGCTTTTCTAAATTGGGAAACATGATAACACAAAAATTATTTGTTCATAGCCACATGGTACACTCCCATTTGTCACAAAAAAGATTTCTCCATTTAGTGAATCAAGAAAAGAGACCTTTTGAAATATCAAATTTTTTAATTTCAGAATGGGTATGAAAGTGCCTTTCTAAAATGGTGAAATGGGATAGCATGTATGTTAACCACTATAAAAAATGTGTGTTAACCCATAGTAAAGAATACAACCCATTGAAGGTCTCTTAGATTGATTATTAGTAATGGGTAGCTGGGGGGAATGGCCAAATGAAACTTATTATCATGCGATGAAAGCATATGTTGAATGAAAGGTGTGAAACATATGAAACACATCATAGGTCTTGAAATGACAAAAAAATACAAATGCATTAAATGTGCTTAGATGGGATCAATATAACTCAAAATTTTAGAATGGCACTCAAAACAGGAATACAACTTTGAGTCCCATCAATACCCACAAGATGATTCACTAAATAAAAAGATCCTATTAAGTATATTGACTCTATTAGGAGTCTATGAAGTACATATAGTGTCTGAAGTCCTTGTTAGAGGACTAGGTCTTGTTAGAAGCCTTAACCCTATTAGGAATTTCTTCAACCCTTTTAGGAGTTGGTAGATCAATTACAATGTTATCAAGAAGAGCCTACTGCCCTAACATGCATTCATATAATAAAGTTCTCCACAAGAGTATGTATACATACAATACTTGCTTATTGCTATAATTCATACTTCCTTTGATCATACATCATATTTCTCATTACATAAGGCTCACATATCTTTTAGTCTCTTTGTGAAATAGGTCACATGACATACAATTTCACAGCTAGCACATATATCACATAGATCACACATATGTCTCACACTTATCTTTGCAAGATTCTTGTGTATTGGTAAATCTATGCTTATTTGGCCTTCATGTCTTCACATACTCCACATAATATAGAATAAATCATGGATTAATGTCCACAAATTCATCTAACATGACTTAGTAATTATTTTGTTACCAAATAATTCCTCAAGTCATACAACTCAATTCTCTGCTATGCTCTATTTTGATATGAAAAATACTCATACTGATATTTCAATCATAACTCATGTCATACTCTTTATACACATATGCGCACTGGTATATGTCATCATGTCATTATCATAGATATTTCCTCAACTATGCATAAGCTAACTCTCAATGAGTCATCCATACAAATCACATTTGTTCGCTATGTTATTGGAAAGTGTCTAACACTTAGACAATTTTCTATCTCTAAATGCATAAATGAAAAGTTGAATACGTGTTTCCATAAATGACAACTGTCAAGACATCTATTTGACCATATTTTGAAAAATCTCCCCCTTTGGAATTGATGGTAACATTTGGGAAAATTGGCTATGTCCCAAAATGATGTCATACATAATAAAAACAAATAAAATTAACTACACAAATTGCCTTGAAAACACAACAATTTTATTCATGTTTTAATGGATCATTACATTACTTATCTCTCATCTACAATAATACATAAGTACATATGTATCCCCCCCCCCCCCCCCCCCCCCCCACCCACAAACCTACATATACAATACACAATTTCATTAGAACACACATACACTTTTCCTTTACATATTACTCCCCCTTTGACATCAATGGCAAAGGTGTCAAAAACTATATCCAAAATAATGGGGTCTACTGCTAATGAACTTGTTATTCTAGAAAAGCAGTTCGCATATACAAGTTTTAGCTTTTCCACTTCTTTTTTCCAATTCTACATCACTATGAAATACTTATTAGTGCACATAGTGCATAAGATGCCACTTCAACTGTGCTCAAGTCAATATAGGGAAGTTTGTTATAGGAAATCTTTGTTGCAATATATTACTCTAGTTGCCTCTACAAAATACATATCTTCAATGAGAGAATATCTCTAAGACTATAGAATCTCTTTTTTGCCTTCTCTTTGTTAGATTCCAATCCTCTAATTACATTTTGGATCTTCTATGCCTTCTATTACACAATCTTCAATGCTAGTCTCTGGGAACTATAATTTTGTAGTGAGTGTTTCAAGATCACTCAACTTACCGTTAATTTGACTCAAAAAGTTTGTCAAATATTTGTATGATAGGGTGCACTATCCATACAACCTATTTCCTTCATCAATGTATTTCCCTAGTTCCTTGATGCTTCCATCATGTGATTTCAAGTCATTTCTCACATTAGTGCATACTATATCAAACAATGATGCATCATGCTTCACTTGTTCTTGCACTAAAGCTACCTTTGCTAAAGTTGTTAATTCCTTATTAAAGGTCTTCGCCAACTCCTTGCCTTTTGCTTGCAAGTCTGGATTGGATACAATTGTAGTAACTCTCTTTTATATTTTTTCTAGAACTTTAATTAGCATCTTTTCCAAATAATTTATTGATTTGTTCTTTTCAAAAAACTTACTCAGAGAGCTCATCAATCCTTTTTTTATCATCTTCATCATCCTTTGATGGCACTTACATTGTTGTTTCTATGACTAGAGTTACTATAGGAATAGGTGTAACTACTTTTAGTTTTGTGCTCTTTTTCTCTTCCTCATCTTTCTGCTTCTCTTATTCTAATCTCTTAGTTTCTTTCCTTGCATCTTCTTCATCTTTCTTCTTTCTTTCCTCATCTTCTTTCTTCTTCTTTTCTTCCTCTTCTTTATTTCTCTTTTCTTCTTATTCTTTCTTTCTCTTCTCATCTTCTTCTTTCTTTCTCTTCTACTCTTCATCTTTGTTTTTCTTTTCCTCCTCTTTCTATTATTTTTTCTTCCTCTAATCTCTTTACCTTTGTTATCCTATTTGTTTCTTTCTTCATCTCTTCCTCTTTCTTCTTTTCCTTAGCTTGGTTTTTTCCTTCTCTTCTTTTTCATCATCATCAAAGCTAGTGTATGCTATAATATTGTTGATATTTCCAAAAAAAAATCCTCCATAACTTGCAAAAGGGTTCTCCTTTGCATCTAAAGTTATGTGTGTACTATCAAATTGCATGAACTCACTACCCATAAAAATATGTGGTGGTGGTGGTGGTTGATGTCTCTCTTATGCTTCTTCCTCATTACTTGAAGGTGTACTGATTTGTACATATACTAGGCTCTCAACTTTGGATCGTGCCCTCACTATTGGCACTGTGGTCATGAATTTAACAATTCCCTCCTCCATTTCCTCCCTACTATCCTTATAGATGCATTCCATCAGAAGAATTGCTCTTCTTTTGTTCCTCAACAAGTGCTCAATAAGATTCAAAATTTTGTTAGATTCCTCTTTAGAGTTGACTTTATACCATTTATTTATCACTCTTATTCTCAAATTAAGATATTCTTCCAATACTCTCTTCTTCCTCTTTATTGGCCTATAATATAGGTCTTCAGGTTGTTAGAATTCTTTAGAATAAATAAGAAGAGCAGGGGGGGGGGGGGGGGGAGGGGGGTGAATTAGTTATTCAAGGTCCAATATGTCCAATTCAAACTTTTAGCAAATGTATAGTAGGCCCATAAATGCTACTATTCATCCAAGTTTTATCTTTATCTTTATCTTTATTTTAGAATAAAGAAGAAGTGGGGGGGGGGGCAGGGGGGTGAATTAGTTATTCAAGGTCCAATATGTCCAATTCAAACTTTTAGCAAATCTATAGTAGGCCCATAAATGCTACTATTCATCCAAGTTTTATCTTTATCTTAGCAAGCTACTATAAATTAACATAAAGAATCAAACATAACACAAAGATTTACATGAAAACCCAATTTGAGAAAACCAATAGTAACATGCTACCTTCTTTTTCACCCTTCTGAAGTGATGCCCTGTTAAAGGCTACAACACACTGTTAAGTGTGACCCTGTCAAAGGATTTCAACACCATATAAGGAGTGTGCCTTGTTAGAGGACTTAAGAACATTCAACTTGGAATGTCACCCTATTAAAGGATTTACATAAGGCTATTAGGCCTACCTAACTCCATGGGACTTTCAATCACCTTCTCAAAGGCTTCACCACCCTAGCTATTAAGCTAACCTATCTATATAGGATTTCAATATCTAGTACAATGGTAAGAAAGTATTAGAAAACTTTTGACCTGATACTACTTGCAACTTAAACCTTGCAGATCTTAGTTCTTACTTCAGTTCTTCTATCTTTCTTAGCTTTCCTTCCTTGTAGTTTTGATGGCTTGTTCATCCTTCAAGATCTGTCTCCTTGAGTCTTCAGCTCATTATGCCACTCACAATGGTCACTAAATCAAATTAGAGTCTTGATGCTTTGTTCTTCCTCACTGTGTCCTTTCCTTAACACTTTACACTAGCTTTCTCTTGGCTTCTTCACACCTTGACCATTCTCTCTAGTAATTTGATCACTAACCTATAACTCCTTATAAAGAAGTTCTATTCTTCATTTCCTTCTCAATTCTTCCCACTTCTTAACTTGAATTGGCTTGAAGAGAAAAATGATATTGCTTTCCCTCCAATTTGTTTCTACTAGAAACATCATGAGAAATCCATCTATATTTGCCTAAAATTGGTTTGCATAAAACTCTGTGAGACTAGCTCATCATCCTTATCATCCAACTAGTTTACAAAATTCAATATAACAAACTTATTGTTACTAATCTAGGGAATCTTTTGACTTTTCAAAGAATGTAGCAACTCGACACTATTGAAATACTAATGCTTGACACATACTGCATTACTCAGCATCAACTATGTTTTACTGATGCTTGGCATTTGAACAATTTTGCTTGGCATCTACTACATTTTTCTAATGCTTGGCGCATGAAGAATTTTTCACTCAGCACCTAAAGATTACTCAACACACACTAAATTTTGAACTTTCTTGGCTTCAACTAGCTTACTCAGCACTCACAGATGAACTTAGTTAAGCTTAGCAAATTGACTTAGTTACACCTTGCACTTCTAATGTATCTGAGTGTGTCCAACCTTTGTGTCTTAGAGTATGTTATCAATACACTTGTTTCATCAATGTCCTAGTTGATCCTTATACTTCATTATTACAACATAACTTCAACCTTTCTCTAGATGCTCTAGTTACATCTTATTGATTAACTCCTCCTTGTTAATCAACTAAGTGATAGTATTTGGATCATTTAAGAAATTTTCATTCCTACAAGTAGCAAGTTTGACATCAATGACAAAAAAATTATTGAAAACATTCTTTATCAATTTATCATTCTTCAATCAATGATTTTTTCAATCATTTCCAACAATCTCCCTCTTTGGCATTGATGGCAAACCAAACTGATTGATTGATTAAGTTGATCAACTTAGTTACCACCAAACTTATGTACAAAACAAAATATGTGTTGTCATTACATATCCATTCCATATCTCCCTCTTTGTATCATGTCTCCCTCATTTTCTAATACAAATTGAATCCTTTTTTATGCTTCTCCCTCTTTGTTGCTTCATCCTTTATGTATGATCCTTTATAGTTGTGTGCTAATCAATTTCTTATTTCTCCCTCTAATCTATTATTTATTGTTTTCTCCTAAATCTCTCTCTTTGACATAAAGTCCAAAGATGTAGCATCTTCAACATGCTTGGTGTAAACTTTGCATCTCCAATTTTTATCCCTTTATCACCATGCTTGTGACTGATCTAGAATTTATGTACCTATTAACATCCTCTACATCATTCTTCTAATTTTTCTAATGATCAACTCCTTTTGATGTAGGAAAACTTTTCTATTACTTTAAGTTGCTTGGGTTAGGGGCATTGCCCCTAACTTATCACTAAGATACTCATTAGCATCTTTAGATAATGGTTTAGTGAAGATATCTACAATTTGTTCCTTTGTGTGAATGTATTCCATCTTCATTTTCTTGTCTTTTACCAACTCTTTGACATAGTGATATTTGATTGCAATATTCTTGGTTTGTACATGCATTACTATATTCTTGGATATGTTTATAGCACTTTTTTTATCACAATATAGTATCATTGGCTTGGTTATCTCTTCCTTCATTCATTTCAATAAATGCTTAAGCCATACAATGTTTGTGAAATTGATTGCTACTGCTAAATATTCTCCTTCTGTAATGGATTGTGATGTACATGTTTGTTTCTTACTAGTCCAAGTAAGTAGTCTCTTTCCTAAGAAGAGTGCTCCTCCACTTGTGACTTTCCTATCATCAATGTTGCCTCCCCAATCTGCATTAGTGTAAGCATTCAGCTCAAACTTGTCACTCCTCTTGTAGTATAAGCCAAAATCATCTATCCCTTTAAGATATCTCATTATTCACTTTACTTCCATGAGATGATTTTCTCTAGGATTAGTAGAGAATATTGCCACTATTCCAACTACTAATGCTATATCTAGTCTACTATGTACAACATATTGTAGTTTTCCAATCATGGATCCATACATTGTCTAATTGACTTCAGCTGATTCATCATTCTTGGATAGTTTGTGTCCTATTGCCATTGGTGTGCTGAGAGGTTTAGAATCTTCTAGACCAAATGTCTTGAGTATTTCTTTGATATACTTTGATTGAGTTACAAATATACCATGTTTTAGTTGATGTACTTTCAATCCAACAAAGAACTTTATTTCTCCAAACATAGACATCTCAAATTCATGTTTCATCTTGTCAACAAAATCTTTGCTAAGTACTTCCTTTCCTCCAAAGATTATGTCATCCAAAAAGATTTCTAATATAAGGATGTCCTTACCTTCTTTTGATTTGATATACATGTTACTGTTGTCGTCAGTTCTCTCAAAACCTATTTGCACTAGATACTTGTGAAGTCTCTCATACCAAGCTCTAGGGGCTTGCTTCAATCCATATAGAGCTTTATATAGTTTGCAAACTTTGTACTTGTTATTATCATCAACAAACTCTTCTGGTTTCTCTATGTAGACTTCCTCTTCTATTATACCATTTAGAAATGCAGACTTGACATCCATTTGATAGACCTTGAAACTTTTATAGGCTACATATGCAAGTAAGGTCCTTACTCCTTCCATTCTTGCAACTAGGGAAAAAGTTTCTCCATAATCTAGTCCTTCTTCTTGTGCATATCCTGTATAGACTAGTCTTTCCTAATTCCTTGTGATTTCACCATTCTCATCTAGGTTGTTTTTTAATACCCGCTTGGTTCCAATCACATTCTTATCAGCTAGTCTTGGGACTAAGGTCCATGTCGTGTTCTTCTCAATTTGCTCTATCTGCTCTTTCATTGCATTGTACTAGTCATCATCTTGTAGAGCTTCATTTACTGTTCTAGGTTCCACTTGCTAAGTAGACATGTCTCACTTCTAGGTCTATTCCTTGTCACTAGTTCGACCTCTTTTTTTCCAATAATCTGATCTACTAGATGGTGTCTTCTCACATACTTTTCCAATCTTGGTTCTTTTCTTGTTTCCATATCATTTCTTTCAGCATTTGAATCCTCATGTATTTCTCCTTCAGGTAATTCTTCATTTCCTTCATGTGTTTTTTTCTCTAAATCTCAATGTGCATTTCCTATGTTCTACAAATCAGCATCTAAATGCAACTTGACATTAACTATCTGTGACTCAGAAAATACTAAAGTTTGTTGCTAATTTCCATTTTGATTTGCAACTTCACCTTCATTAGGTATGCCTTCATAGAAGTATACAAATGTCTTGTATTCTTCTATTTTCTTGGTACATTCAACATTTTGGACTTCTATAAGCTCATCCAATTTTACATTTGTGCTTTCTATAACTTTTTTAGTATTGACATTTAAGCACTTATAAGCTTTGCTTCTAGTGGAATAACCAAGAAATACTCCTTCATCACTTTTTGCACCAAACTTTCCATTCCTAGAATCTTTAAGTATATAGCATTTACATTAAAATATTTTGAAATGTTTAACATTAGGTGAATGACCATACCATACCTCAAAAGGTGTTGCATCTATACCTTTCTTGATTTGAACTCTATTGAGTGTGTAGACTATAGTACTTATAGCTTCTCTCCAATACTTGAGTGCAACATTATTTTCCATCATTAAAGTTCTAGCACAATCAATTACTAATCTATTCCTTCTTTTTGCTATACCATTCTATGGTGAAGTCCTAGGTGCTAATGTCTGCCTTTTGATACCTTTGCCATTACAAAATTCTTGAAATTCTCTTGATGTGAATTCACCTCCTTTATAAGATCTTAGACATTTTAGGCTCTTTCCTATCTCCTTCTCAACTCTGGCCAAATACCATTTGAACATTTGGGATGCATCTTATTTGTGTTTTAGGAACATGACTGTCATCATTCTTGTGTAATCATCCACAAATAAAATTATGTATCTATCACATTTGTAGCTTTGCACTTCAATTGGACCACACAAGTTAGTATGAACTAATTCTAATACCTTATTGGGAGTATAATTCTTTCTTTTGTAACTAGACTTGGTCATCTTCCCTAGTTGACATTGTTTGCACATTGTGTTGTTAGGCTTCTTTAACTTTGGTAATCCTCTGACTTTCTTCATTTTTCTTATACTAATTAGATTGTTAAAGTTTACATGACATAGCCTGTTATGCCATAACCATATGTCATCAGTCTATACTACAAGACAAGAAGCATCTTCCATATCTAGGTAAAATAGATTACTCCTAGTCTGGTCACCTTTTCCTATTAGACTTCCATGAGAATCATAGATCTTGGTAGTTTTATTTTCAAATTCTACCTTGCATCCTATGTTGCCTAACTGTGAGACACTTAGTAGATTATAATTCAAGTCTTCAACACAGTATGCATTATCACTTGTTATCTTTTTAGTAAGATTAATGCTACCTTTCCCTTTGATTAGACATGGTGCATTATTACCAAATCTAACACTATTTCCATCATATTGAGTGAAGGTAATGAACTTACTTTTATCTCAAGTCATGTGATGAGAGAATTCACTATCTAAGATCGACTTGTCATTTTTGTTCATGTAGGTTACCAAGGTAGTTGCTTCATCTTCATCTGATTCATCTTTCATAGCCACATAGACTGCTTCATCATCATTTTCATCAGAGTCTTCTTCAATAATGTAACATCTCTTATCTTTTTCTTTGTAATCTTTGTTACTATCTTATCTTTTGTTCTTGTACTTACTTCCTTCTTTGTAATTCTTCTTTTGTGTGCATCTTGTTGCTGTTAGATTATGGTGACTAATCAGGAAAGTACTGTACATACTTCATAATTTTTGGGCCATGGCCGATGTTGTAGCTGACATATTATGTCTGACATATGGCTGACATGTTGTCACCTTAAAATGGATAAAATACTTGTATAAAAGGGTTTAGGGTTAGGTATTTTTATTTATGTTGTGATGCAAAATTGCTTCTTGTGGCGGTATTGAGCTGTAAGGGATTACAGACTGTAATCAGGTTGTAATCACTGGATTGTAATAAGATCAAACTTGTTGTTTGGTGGATGTAGCTCAAGGATTGGGTGAACCATGTTAAATCTTGGTGCCTTGTGTTCATTTCTGTGCAATCTATTATTTTTTTGTTATTGGCTATATTTGCATGTAGTTTTTATTTCTGTCCGTGGTTTATCCTAACAAGTGGTATCAGAGCCTAGTTGTATTAGAGGGGACTAAACAAGGTTGTTTTTTGAATGTCATATTTAATAGAGTCCAGGAAAATCAAAGAATTGTTAGAAGAAATTAGCATCATTTAAGAAAAATGGGGATCTTTTAGCAATGCCTCCTTAGACTCCAATGTCATAATATATTTTGAGGAAGAAGAAGAATGCTCTTATAAATCTCTAGTTTATCATAAAGCTATTAGGATAGAGGGTAGATGTACATCCATAATTTTACAATTCAAAATGCACTCAATGGAAGTTGAGGAATCCATAGGCTAATTTAGACTGTAGCCATTGGTGCTTACCTAGCCTCCCCGATACTTGGAATGAACTCTTGTATGCATCCCTTGTTTTTCCTTCTTAAATTTTCCAAGACCTTTTGACTTTTTCGTATGATATTGTTGCATTTTTCATGGGGGATCAATGAATTGTTACCCACTTGGTATTATTGTATGGGTATAAAGGCTGACATGCTAATGGGGAAATGTATTTTGTATTTTTCTAGGTGGGGTAACATTTTTTTTTGGAAGTGAAAGATGCAATGTAAGAGTTACTATTAATTTTTTTGATTTTATTATATAGGATCTTGTTTATATAATTTTTTTGAATCATACTTTATGATTCATTATCAAGACAAGAGAGGTTTGGGAAAAAATGTACTAATTTTATCAAATTACATTCAAATGAATTTTGTTTCTATGTTCAAGACCATATTCTCTAATTATAAAATTATATAATAATGTGTTCTATTCCACTCCATTGAAAAAGAAAAATCAAGATCAACTGAGGATGAATGTAGAATGCATATCAAGGACTCAAGTATCTCCTCTAAAGAAAACATGACCTCCCCCAACTATTGTATTAAAGTATGTACCATCATATCAACCTCAAAAGATTGATCAAGTAGAGAATGAAGATGAAGGTCAAAGTGTTACCTGGTAATAATTGAAGAAGGATCATCTTCACCAAAGTTAAGATGAATGTCATCAATAGTGTCTCCCAAATCTACAATGTAGGGCTCCATAAACAAACTGAAAATGTTTGTCAACTAGTTATATTATGGAGCTATAGTTGGAAGATAAGGAATATCATGCTACAATAAATCACCTAAATCCATGAATGTGTGAATAAAAGTATCATAAAATATAATAGTAGATGTAGTGATCTCAACTGGAGAGGATGTAGCTACAATTGAAGGTAAAAGATCTTTTGGGAATGGAGGAACATATGGATCTCTATACATCAAGCGATATCACCCTTTGATGATGTGCAATAGTGTAGCTATGTAACACCAAAGGGTGCTTAGGACCCCAGGTTTGTATAACACAGGGACCCCCTCAGTCCTTCACCTTCTTTTCTCTTCATCTACTTCCATCACCACAACACCACACCTATCAGATGCGCCTCCTCTCCTACCTACAAAAAAACACAAAAATATGTGAAGATTCCTAAATAAGGTGCATAGTGACACAACCAATCAGCTATGCTACTATGCACCTTATTTTTTATTTTTCTTTAAAAGACATAAAAAAACATAAACAAACACCTAAATAAGGTGTGCAGTAGCACACCTAATTAGGTGCACTATTGCACAACTTAAAATAAAAACCTTTGTTACACTAAGTAAATATGAGGTACACATCAACACATCCATGAGGTGCACTATTATACACCCCATATTGTATAATAATAAAATTTACAATAGGTGTACCTATCAGGTGTGCCAAGTGCACCCTTTTTTGTAAAAAAGTGTATAATTAGGATTTTTATGGGTTTTTAAGTCAATAGGGTTTTGGGTTTTATTTGTGTCTATGTTAGCATTTTATTTTATCATTTTTTCTTCAAGGTAAGACTAATAGATGTCATTTTTCTACATATTCAATGGATTCTTCATCATCCTCCCTCATCACAAAGATGGTTCCAAAGCCTGTAGTATTCAAGTTTCAAGGTGTTCTGACCAAGTCACTCTTTCAAGATGACTATTCAAAAATCTAAGACATCAAATTAGGTCATAAAAATTTGGGTGCATTCCTAACACCATGGAAAAAAACCCACAAAAAGATCATCGATGATATCCACTCTAATTTGATCACTAGTTAACATAACATCACATCTAGTTTCAGTGTAGTCCTTAGAATTGATCATGACACTAGTGGAGAAATATGTTCCCAAATAAAGGGTCATGAAGAGCATAACTGAAGAGTTCATCCTAGATCTCCAACCCAATAACATAGAGAAGTGTTCCTTCTTCTAAGGGAAGATCAGTTTATCAAATTGACTTATCACCAAGCTAAGAGATGATATAGGAAACATGTTGATGAAGCTTCAAAAATCATTCAGTCATCATACCTCATTAAGAAGACTCCTCTAGGGTATAAAGAAAGAAAATTTGATATGACAAGAGGATATATGAATGATGATATTGGATATTCAATCATAGTCTTGAGTAGAGTCATGGGTTTTCCAGCATCAATGCATTTGAAAATATGGATGGTCCATTTCATTGAGACTATCAAGATGGAAAAAATGCTAATTAATTGGGCTTCCATTCTCAATGAGAACTTGTGTAAGCAATTTCTCATGGTGAACAATAACATAAATTTTTACATGACATCATACTTGGTGTACTTGTTAGCCACAACGGTGATGAATTATCTAGGGCTTTATAACAAGGATAGCATGCAAGATGCAAGTGCATGGCCCTATATTATATATCCTTAGCTGGCAAAGAAGAAGTTTTCATAGAAAAGTAAGGAATATAAGATTGTGAATGAAACTTTATATTCATAATAGTCTGGTTCATAGAGGGGAATTATGCGACAATGATGGTAGAAGAGGTAGTTCCTAAGATATCATAAGTTGGAGACTAATACATCTAGTTCCAAACATTTACATATTTTAGGGTAGTAGGTACAACTATCAACCCTAAGAATATCCGTAGGTATCCTAGTGATAGACTTATTCTACTCGAGATTGCTTAAGAAATCTTGTCCATATACGATAGAGTTAGGAGGCAACACAAAATATGTTCGATATGGGCTATTACTATAGGACCTTTCAGTGTGGTTCAAAGGCAAGAATTTTTTTCTTTTATGTGTGAATGGGATCAATATCCTTAGAAGAATATAATTCTCCTTGGCCCTATTTTGATAACATCAAAAGGGTGCAACATCTAGCTGGCAAGACATTTTAGCATGTGGATGTAATTGAGGACCACTGGATGAACCTAGTGGATGACTATGATCTCCACATAAGGGATTATTGTAGGATGACTCTATATCTAGTGAAGAGTGTTTTACAGATAAAGATTCCATTAAAGATCATACATTAAGATACAAAAGATCTTCTTGATCCTTTGTTTAATAGGGACAAGATTGGTGATAGCCCTATCATAAATGTTGAGATTAACAAAGAAGAAAACTCAAACATTAATCACAAGGTGAGGCACATCATCAAATTGAAAAAGGATTGGATCAAGAGACCATTTGAACTTGATCCAATTCCTCAAATGGTGGTCTTCCATGATTAGGTATGCCTAGCTAAAGGTCAAGGAGCTAAGGTCATAGTACCTACATTTATAGGCTAGTCACCGCTAAGGCCAAAGATAGTACACCAACTTGATAGACTAGTTGGGTATTATCAGGCTCAAAATGGTATAGGAAAGAGGAAGAGAACTACTCCTCAATGGGCTAAGCCAAAAGAGGAAGTGACTCAGGCACCTCCATAGTAAGGAGAAGAAAATGTACAAGGGTTGGAGAATGTGGAAGCTAAACAAGCCTAACACAATCCTCTATTGCTACCAACTGAACAAGGCCAAGATGAATCTAAAACTAAAGTTCAAGATGTCTCTCTACCCCAGAAAGAGGTATGAACCTCCCCCTTTGCTCCTAACAAAAAAAAGATCAAGACTCTGGTAAAGAGGAGACAAAAGGTCACTAGATAAGTGATTCCTTTCCCATCAGTCCCCAAATATATTTTGTAAGAAGAAAAAGAAGAGGATGACAAGGAGAAAGAGGATAATCAATCTTTGAACCAGAGGACTTGTTTCAAAAGAGCCACAAAGTTGGAAAGGAGAAAAAGCTCCATAGTCACACTATCATCTATTCATGAGCAACCCATTCAGACTACAACATCAGAACATGAAATGCAACAGTGGATAGATGTCTTTCAAATGTCAGATTTTGATTTCATGCCCATTAGTACTAAATTGGTCAGGAATAAAATTAGAGATAATCCAACCAATCAACCTTAATAGGAGGATTGGATCCAATTACCTATTAGATTGTGTTGACTGATTAGGAAAGTACTATACATACTTCATAATTAGTGGGGTTCGGAGCATTGCCCCAAAAAATAAAATTTGGGTACTATTCGTAGATTCACCACTAAAGTTATGGCTAATTTATGGCCGAAATGTTATAACCCTAAAGTGGTTTAATACTTGTATGAAAGGGTTTAGGGTTGGGTATTTTCATTATGTTGTGATGCAAAATTGCTTCTTGCGGCAGTATTAAGTTGTAAGGGATTATAGATTGTAATCAAGTTGTAGTCACTAGATTGTAATAAGATTGGACTTGTTGTTTGGTGGACGTAACCTAGGGATTGGGTGAACCATGTTAAATCTTGGTGCCTTGTCTTCATTTCTGTGTGATCTATTATTTTCTATTATTGGTTATATTTGCATGTAGTTTTTATTTTTGTCTGTGGTTTATCCTAACAAGTGGTATCAGAGCCTAGTTGTTTTTCAGTTATTCTCTACAGGAAAGTTTCATAGTTGAGTGGGAGTCTCATGGTTGAGTGAGAGCAATGGAAGATGAGGTTAAGCTGAGGGTTGATAGGTTTAATGGTAAGAACTTCTAGTTATGGAAGATGCAAATGGAAGACTATCTGTATCAAAACGATTTATGGAAGTCGTTGGAAGGCAAAACCAAGAATTGGGGAACTATGTCAGATGCTGAATGGGATCTTTTGGATAGAAAGGCACTCGAAAGCATTTGGTTATGCTTGGCACCATCAATGACATTTAATATCACAAAAGCAAAGATGACAGAAGAGTTGATGAAAACCCTAGCGACACTGTATGAAAAGCTCTCCGCTTCAAACAAGGTATTTCTCATGAAGCATTTATTTAATATGAAAATGGTAGAAGGTGGATCTATTGCAGATCATTTAAATAATTTTAATACAATTACTAGTCAGTTATCTTTTGTGGGTATCAATTTTGATGAAGAAATTAGGGCTCTCTTGATTTTGTGTTCTTTGCCTGAAAGCTGGAATGGCTTGGTAATGGCGATGATTAATTCTATTCCTGAATCTAGTGTTAGAGTAAATAATTAATTTACTAATTATTTATTCTATTACTTAAGCTTACTTAGGTAAATGCATTTATTTAATATTTTGTATTTAATGCATGTAGTGGTTAGTTGTTGACAACATGGGATTTTGTTCCCTTCTAGCATGTTCCACCTTTTGTAGATATGTGCTGAGTTGTCATCCGTATCTTCTACCACCTTCTATCTTGTTCTACAAGCTTCCATGATCTCTTTATAAGTGGGCTCCCTCTTTGTATTTTCACATCACATCACTTCTTGTATATTGTAAATAAATTTTCATTGTGTTTCAATATCTTGTGGTCTCTCATGTCCATTTAGGGTTTTTCCCATGCTCCATGCTCTTCCTCTCCTTGGCTTCTCTTTGATAGGTTTTTGCATGTAGGTGATCTTGGGCATCTTCAGAGTTGGCTTTCTTCAACTCCAAAATGGTATCAGAGCCTTCCTGCTACTGCTTGGTTGAAGATTTTTGAAACTATGATTTGAAGTCACAAACCCTAGTTTGTTTGTGCATTTTTTCTTCAAATAAGGGGATCAACAAATTTTCAGAGCACATTGGGGCCAAACAGACATCACTATTAGATTTGGAAGGCCATTTGCAGTCAGGATTCATAGAAGGCTTTTTGATTTTGGAGATAGAGCTTCGGGAGGCAAAAAAAAATTTCCCATAGGACCTTCCGTACAGATCGCACAGATGATTGACATTCAAAAAAAAATTTTAAAAGTGGGTAGCAGGCCGCACCACCATGGCACCACCTAGTGGCCATCGCAGGGCCACCCCGCTGCCACCCACGCTCCACCGATTGCCTATTGATCTATCGTAGGGCCGCCTCAACCACAACTCAAACCACCCACTACCAGATTATAGCCCAAAACCTCCCCCCCACTGGCACAGTGCTACTTTCCATCGCTCCCTCACTGCTCAGCCAGGTTCCTCCTCTGGTGGAATGCCTAAGCTATTGCGGTCTGCATCAGTGACAGTTTGGTCTGCATCAGCGATAGTTTGTATAGTCACAACGAACTAGCGAGTGACATGTGGCATAGGTGCCACGTCTTCTGTACTGCTACATGGCATCCACATGGCACTGCCATGTGGCACTCTTTTTCTTAGCGACGACCTCCAAGCCGTCAATTTTAATGAAGTGACTTGCTGACATCAGCATGACATCATCCTTCATCAGCCTTGCTTGCACTCTCCTTCTAGGTCCTTTTTGACCTACCTTCAGTTTTTTGGCCATAACTTGAGTATACAGAGGTATTTTTCCAATCCAAAAGAAGCACCGAAAAGCTAGTTCTACGATAGAGACATTGGTGTAGGTATTTTTAGGTTTTGATGCCTTTTTACTGCTTATTTTTTCAATTAAAGTCCAAAGTCCTATTTTGACTCTGACAAGCATATCTTTTGCGTCCCATGCCCATTTTTTGAAAACTTTATATTTCTGGAAAGCTAGTTCTGTGTGCTTTTTAGAAATTTAGTACTTTTTGTTAGTTTTTTTCCCATGCTCTTTCTATCATAGTTTTGGAATTTTTGATATATGGTAGATATTTTGAGTGTTTTAGGCTTGAGGATCATTTTTCTGGCATGGTTTCCTTTGTTCTGAGCTATACTTTGTTTTGTTACAGCTCGTTTTTAGTTTTGATTATTGTAGCTATCATTTTGAAACACTTTTATGTATCACACTAAGATAAAGTGCCACTTTTGCATTTTGAGGGTCATGAACGTTGTTTTGAGTCAGTTGTACATGCACTATTTTTATAAAGCACCATGGGGGGATAGTTTTTTGCTATTTTAGGCCTTCTCCCTTTGTCAAGTGAGTGTCCCTTCCATGACATTAGCTCCATGTAGAGTTAGTTTGACTATGTCTTTATAGGTGTCTATACCTCTTTTCCTCTTTTGTCATTCTTGGTTCATCTACAGGAGACTTATGCCCACCTTCTTAGTTGCCTGTCATGACACCCCATCTGCATTAAGGGGGGGTTATGTTGTTGTTCTAATGCATTTGTGGTTTGATGGTTTGATAGTGTGAACTATGTATTCAGCAGTTGATCCTATGTACAAGGTGATTGCAGTGGCTGGCTACCTATGCATTTCGGTGAGATGGATCATCTACCATATAGACATGCTTAGTTCGTGCCTTCTTCTTCCATGGAGGTTCTTCAAATCAGCAGTTTGGTAGATTTTGTGACTTCTCCATGCTTCAATGATGCTTCTTCATGATCACTCCTTGTTCCTATTTTAGGGGACATTTCCCTCGTTGGAGGCTTCTTCAGTTATTCACTAGGTTTACCTCTTTTTGGGGGAGGGTTTTTCCCAAGTGGTTTTCTCTCTTTCTCCATTTTACAGAGGTTGCATTTTGTTGCATTGTTCATGGGTACCTAACATGGCCTCATTTTCGGGACCCATTCTGCATTTCATCTTAGTTGTTTGAGCTTAAGGCATTTCCCTAAGTTGCACTTAAGGGCAGGGTGTTAGAGTAAATAATTAATTTACTAATTATTTATTCTATTACTTAAGCTTACTTAGGTAAATGTATTTATTTAATATTCTATATTTAATGCATGTAGTGGTTAGTTGTTGACAACACGGGAGTTTGTTCCCTTCTAGCATGTTCCACCTTTTGTGGATATGTGCTGAGTTGTCATCCTTATCTTCTACCATCTTCTAGCTTGTTCTACAAGCTTCCATGAGCTCTTTATAAGAAAGCTCCCTCTTTGCATTTTCACATCACATCACTTCTTGTATATTGTAAATAAATTTTCATTGTGTTTCAATATCTTGTGGTCTCTCATGTCCGTTTAAGATTTTTCCCTTGCTCCATGCTCTTCCTCTCCTTGGCTTCTCTTTGATAGGTTTTTGCATGCAGGTGATCTTGGGTGTCTTCAAAGTTGGCTTTCTTCAACTCCAACATCTAGTACCCTAAAATATGATGATGTGATCAGTGTTGTTTTGAGTGAGGAAAGTCATAGAAAATCCTCAGGTGGATCTACATTAGGAAGTGCTTTGAATGCACAAAGTAGGGGCAGAATGACCGAGAGAGGAAGTAACTCTGGAAATCATGGGAAATCAAGACGAAATTCAAAGGGGAAGAGGTCTCAATCGAGAGGACCAAATGATTGCTAGTACTGTGGGAAACCAAGGCACAAAAAGAAAGATTGCCAGAATCGAAAGAAAAATTAAGGAGATAAATCAGATGGATACAAGGAGGCAAATGTGGTAAGTAACAAATCCGAAGAGGATGCTTTGCTTCTGTCCTTAGAAAGTGTAGATGATTCATGGATTTTAGATAATAAACCCTGTCAAATTGTTGGAAAGGGAAAAATTAAGATTAAGTTGCAGAATGGGAATCATTGGCTACTACATGAGGTAAGACATGTTCCAAGGCTGAGTATGAATTTAATTTCAGTAGGGCAACTCGCTGATGAGGGTTGTGTAGTTACTTTTAATGATAAAAATTGGAAAGTTTTAGAAGGTTACCTTGTAGTAGCAAAAGGTCTGAAAGTAGGCACTTTATATCTTTTTACAGGTCAAATTATTCCTTCTACTTTGATTGTTTCAGAGAAAAATGAACATTCAGGAACAATTGCTGCAGTTGAGCAGGGAGAACAAATAGCTACTATAGATTCTGATACAACACTATGGCACAATAGACTTGGGCACATGAGTGAGAAAGGTATGAAAGTACTTCATTCAAAGAAAGTTTTACCAGGTCTAAAATGTGTTAACATGGATTTTTGTGAAAGTTGTGTGTATGGAAAACAAATGAGAGTGAGTTTTGTAAAGACTGGGAAGGAAAACAAAAAGGAGAAATTAGAGCTTGTGCATACAAATGTATGGGGACCAGCTCAGGTATCTTCCCTTGGTGGCTCTCATTATTATGTTAGATTTATTGATGATGCAACTAGAAAAGTATGGGTTTATTTCCTTAGATAGAAATCTGATGTATTTCAAACTTTTAAGAAATGAAAATGCTTGGTTGAAAATGAGACTGGTAGAAAATTAAAATGCGTCAGATTTGATAATGGTGGTAAGTATTGCAATTATGAATTTGAAGATTATTGCTCCACTAATGGTATTCATAGACAGAAAACTCTTCCAAGGACTCCACAGGAAAATGGAGTGGTTGAACGCATGAACAGGACTATAATGGAGCGTGCAAGGAGCATGAGGTTGCATGTTGTGTTGCCCTTACACATTGGGCTGAGGCTATCAATACTGTAGTATATTTGATTAATAAAGGTCCCTCTACTCCTTTGGGCTATGGTATTCTAGAGGAGGCATTGATTGGCAAGAAGGTGAGTTATTCTTTTCTCAAGACCTCCGGTTGTGAAGCTTTTTCTCATATAGACTCTAAAAATAGAACCAAGCTAAAAGCTAAATCAAAGAAATGTGTCTTTTTTGGATATGGAATTAATGAATTTGGTTATAGGCTTTGAGATTTTGAAAATCTTAAAATTGTTAGAAGTCGGGATGTCATATTCAATGAGAAAGTGTTGTACAAAGATCTGTTGTAGCAACATAAGAAGAAAGAAGATGATTATGTAGTGCTGGATGATACTCCAAAAATTGATGTTCTAGCCATTCCTCATTATGTGCAACAACTACAACAAAAAATACCACACACACCAGTGGATGTTAGATGATCAACAAGGAAAATTAGACCTCCATAAACATTTTCTCCCTCTTTGTATTCTATTTTACTTACTGATGTTGGTGAACCTAAAAGTTATGATGAAGCTGTGTAGGTTAATACTAAGATTCAGTGGGAGTCTGCAATGCAAGATGAAATGGACTCTTTGCTGAAGAATAAGACATGGGATCTATGCAAGTTGCCTACAGGTAAAAAGGCTTTATAGAATAAGTGGGTTTACAAGTTGAAAGAAGAGGAAGGAGGTTAGAAAAGATTTAAGGCCAGGTTAGTTGTAAAAGGATTTTCACAGAAAAAGGGAATCGATTTTGATGAGATTTTTTCTCCTGTTGTTTAAATGACTTCTATTTGTACTGTTTTAAGTCTTGTGGCTACTAAAGATTTTCATTTAGAGTAGTTGGATGTTAAAATATCCTTTCTTCATGGTGATTTGGATGAAGAAATATATATGGCTCAGCCATAGGGTTTTGAGGTCAAAGGTAAGGAGAACTTAGTGTGCAAATTGAAGAAAAGTTTATATGGCTTGAAGCAAGTGCCTTGGCAATGGTATTTGAAATTTGAAAGTTTTATGCATGAGCATGGATATAATAGGTGTCATTCAGATTATTGTGTTTATTTTAAGAGGTTGGATGATGATAGCTACATTATTTTACATTTATATGTTGATGATATGCTTGTAGCTGGGTCTAACATGGATCATATTAAGGGGCCAAAATGCCAGTTAGCACATGCATTTTCTATGAAGGATTTGGGGGCTACAAAAAAAATTCTCGGTATGAAGATTTGTAGAGATAGGAAGAATAGAACATTCACACTATCTCAGGCTGATTATGTTGAGAAGGTGTTGCAACATTTCTCTATGGAGAATGCTAAAACTGTCAGTACACCTTTACCTAGTCATTTGAAGTTGACTCAGGAGATGTGTCCTAAGACACAAAAAGAGGAGGATAAGATGTCCAAGGTACCCTATGCTTCATCTATAGGAAGCTTAATGTATGCTATGGTATGTACTAGGCCAGATACTGCACATGCAGTGAGAGTCGTTAGCAGGTATATGAGTCATCCAGGATTTGAGCATTGGAAAGTTGTCAAGTGGATTCTCAGATATTTGAGAGGAACATCCAATAAGTGTTTACACTTTTGGGGCTCTACTACTAATTTACAGGGCTATCTTGACTCAAATTTGGTAGGGGATATCGATACCAGGCGGAGTACTACAGGTTATGTCTTTACTGTTGGTGGGGCAGCCGTGAGCTGGATTTCTAGGTTACAAAAGATTAATGCTCTATACACTATAGAGGTAAAGTATGTTGCTGCTACAGAGGTAGCTAAGGAGATGATATGGCTTCAGTTCTTCTTGGAAGAATTGGGACATCCTCAGAAGGATAATTATTTGTTCATAGATAGTCAGAGTGCCATTCATCTTGCAAAGAATTCAGCTCTACATTCTAAGACCAAACACATACAGTTGTGGTACCATTTCATTCAGTCAATTTTGGAGGATGGACAGTTAAAGCTAGAGAAGATCCATACAAATGACAATCTAGTAGATATGTTGACAAAGGTTGTAACAAGGGAGAAGTTGAACTCCTTTTCAACTTCGGTTGGTCTTATAGATTGAACATGAATAAAAGAATAGCAGAGTCCAGGTGGTTTGATCTAGTGGGAGCCCCATGTGGTAGTGGTATTGCCATAGGATCAATCTCCAAGTGGGAGATTGTTGTTTAGTGTGGAGCCTGATCAGTCCCCAAGTGGGAGATTGTTAAATTATGGTGACTGATAAGGAAAGTATTGTACATACTTCATAATATTTGGGTTGTGGCCAATGTTGTAGCTGACATATTAGGGCTGACATATGGCCAACGTGTTGTAACCCTAAAATGGATAAAATACTTGTATAAAAAGGTTTAGGGTTAGGTATTTTTATTTATGTTGTGATGCAAAATTGCTTCTTGTGGTGGTATTGAGCTATAAGGGATTATGGATTGTAATCAGGTTGTGATCACTAGATTGTAATAAGATTGGACTTGTTGTTTGGTGGATGTAGCCCAGGGATTGGGTGAACCACATTAAATCTTGGTTCCTTGTGTTCATTTTTGTGTGATCTATTATTTTCTATTATTGGTTATATTTGCATGTAGTTTTTATTTCTATCCGTGGTTTATCCTAATAGTTGCAATATGACCAACTTCATTGGAATTGAAACAAATGATAGGCAACTTACCTCTGAATTTGCCCCTTCCTCTACGAAATCTTCTTGCCAACATTGCCTCCAAATGGTCTACATCATCTTCATCAATGCTACTATCACTTGATACATGTTTTCCTTTTCCATTCTTCTTCCTTATTTGCACCTTCTCAGTGTCTCTTACTTTCATCTTGGCCTTGAAAATAGATTCAAAGTTGTCTAGCTTGTAATTGTCAAAGTTGGAGAGCTCAAATATAGTGAGTCTTCCAATTATTCCTTCAAATGTCAATGTGTTTCCTTGTACACACCTTAGCTCTTGGATGGCTAAAACTCTTATAGAATAGATAGGGAGCAGAGTTCTCAAGTATTTTCTACTTACTATTTCTTCTTGTAGCTAAACTCCTAGACTTCTTATTGCACTTACCACTTCTTTCATTCTTGCACCATACTGAGCAGCATTTTCTCCTTCTTCCATCTTCATGTCATCAAACTTTCCTCTTAGGCTTTCTCTTTTGGCTGTCTAGATGTTATCATCTCCTCCATGGATAGTTTATAGAGTGTTCCACATTTTGTGTGCAGTATCACATTCTTTGATGTCATCATACTTGGCATAGCTTAGTGTTGAAGCAATCTCCAACATTACTTGATTGTGCTCCTTTTTCTTGCTCAAATCATCTATAGTGAGGAGTCTTGTAGGGTCTTTATGATCAACTATGATTGAGGTCTATGCATAGTCACCTATTGATCCAAGGTGCAATTTCATCAGACTTTTCCATGTAGCAAAGTTGTCTCTATTCAGCTTGGGGACTTCTCCTTTGGAAATCGTGATCTTCTTGCTGCTAGTACCTTGAAACAAATCAGCAGTGGCCTCTAATACCAATTGCTAGAATTCTTTACAATAAATAAAAGGGGGGGGGGGGGGGGGGGGGGGGGGGTGAATTAGTTATTCAAGGTCCAATATGTCTAATTCAAACTTTTAAAAAATCTATAGTAGGCCCATACATGCTACTATTCATCCAAGCTTTATCTTTATCTTAGCAAGCTACTGTAAATCAACATGTAGTAATAAAACATAAATAATCAACACATAACAAAAAGATTTACATGGAAACCCAATTTGGGAAAACCATCAGTGACATGCTACCTTCTTTTTCACCCTTCTGAATTGATGCCCTATTAAAGGCCTACCCTGTTAAAGGCTACAACACATTGTTAAGTGTGACCCTGTCAAAGGATTTCAAAACCCTATAAGGAGTGTGCCTTGTTAGAGGACTTAAGAACATTCAACTTGGAATGTCAACCTGTTAAAGGATTTACATAAGGCTATTAGGCCCACCCTACTCCATGGGACTTTCAATCACCTTGTCAAAGGCTTCACCAGCCTAGCTATTAAGCTAACCTATCTATATAAGATTTCAATATCTAATACAATGGTAAGAAAGTATTAGAAAAAATTTCACCTAATACTACTTGCAACTTAAACCTTGTAAATCTCATATCTTACCTTAGTTCTTCTATCTTGCTTGGCTTTCCTTCCTTGCAGTTCTGACAACTTGTTCACCCTTCAAGATCTATCTCCTTGAGTCTTCATCTCATTATGCCAATGCAACTATCTCACAATGGTCACTTGATCAAATCAAAGTCTCGATGCTCTGTTCTTCCTCATAGTATCCTTTCCTTGATACTTTACACTAGCCTTCTCTTGGCTTCTTCACACCTTGACCATTCTCTCTACTACTTTGATCACTAACCTATAACTCCTTATAAAGAAATTTTATTCCTTATTTCTTGCTCAATTATTCTTTCTTCTTAACTTGAATTGGCTTGAGAAAAATGATCTTTCTTTCCCTCCAATTCTTTTCTTCTAGAAACACCATGAGAAATCCATCTATATTCACCTAAAATTGGTTTGCATAAAAATCTGTGACACCAACTCATCATCCTTATCATCCAACTAGTTCACAAAATTCAATGTAACAAACTTATCATTATTGATCTAGCAAATCTTTTGACTTTTCAAATAATGTAGCAACTCAGCACTATTGAAATACTGATGCTCGACACATATTGTGTTACTCAACATCAATTGTTTTTTATTGATGCTCGAAACCTGAATAATTTTCCTTAGCATTTACTAGATTTTTATGATGCTCGACACATGAAGACTTTTTCACTTGGCATGTGGAGATTGCTTGGCAGACACTAAATTTTGAACTTTCTTAGCTTCAACTAAGAATTTTCTCGGCTTCAACTAGCTTGCTCAACATTCATAGATGAACTTAGTTAAGCTTAGCAAATTGACTTAGTTACACCTTGCACTTCTAATGTATCTGAGTGTGTCTAACCTTTGTGTCTTAGAGTGTGTCATCAATACACTATTTCATAAATGTCTTAGCTGATCCTTATACTTCATTACACCAACATAACTTCAACCTTTCTCTAGGTTCTCTAGTTACATCTTATTGATTAACTCCTCCTTGTTAATCAACTAAGTGATAGTATTTGGATCATTTAAGAAATTGTCATTCTTGCAAGTAGTAAGTTTGACATCAATGACAAAACAATGATTGAAAACATTCTTTATCAATTCATCATTCTTCAATTAATGATCTTTTCAATCATTTCCAACACAGGTATCTTAATCTAAATATTCTCAAATTTCTTATATCTGATAATCATGTTCTTCAAAATGACATTTTCCAATTTCCTTCTATCCATATTATTGTGCAGACCATAATAATTATTTAATTGTACAAAATTTTCATCATTAATTATATACATGTTAAGATTCTCTTTATTTGGTTTCTATGCTTTATTTCCATCTGATGTTTTTCCTTCGTGCACATCTTGGACTACTAGTCATCGTAATCTCCATCCTCAAAAATTTTGGATTTACTAACTTGCATCATTTTCCTTCTCTTTCTTGCTCCAATAGTGATCTTCTTGAACCTTTTCTTAGATTATAGTGTAGGTTCTTTCTTTACCTTCACCAATCTTTCTAATTTCCTCTTTGAAATATGTGTTTCCACCTCTTCCTGGCTCCTAGGTTAATCAATCCTTGACCTCACAAGTTTCACTTGTGCAACTACTACACATGGTGTAATAGGGGCCTATACATGTTTGTTCTATTGTTACACCTTTTGATAGTCCTACGCTATCAATAGGAGCTATTTCTATCACTTTAAACTGCCCACTAGCTTCCATATGAAGTGTTATCCCTTTCACCTAATTGAATCCATCTCAAGTCATGTAAATGATTCCTTAAGGATGGAATCTATTAATTTATCTACTTTCTTCTTTTTCTCCTTGCTATGTAGCTCAAACTAAATTATTATCATTTTCTTCTCATAGGTTCCCCATCTAGGGTGCTCTATGTCCTTCTTTGATTGGAGTATGATCTATACATACCTTCTATGAGATTTGTGCTCATCTCATATCCAATGGACTCTATGAACTTAACCCTTCATACCACATCTTCTATACAAGTGTTATTTGTCTTCACCATGAAGCATATTTCATCATTATATTTTTCTACCATGAAGGGAGGTATTCTATACCTCTATTTCATTTCACACTAGAAACTCTTTATTATTCTACAAATATCATCATCTTTGACATTCTCCAACTTATATCTATAGCATTGACTCACCAATTCCATTATGTACTCATTGCTATCCCAATTTGTCATTTTGGGAACTTCCTTGCAGTATAGAAAAATAAATGAGTCAATAAGGACTCAAATTTAAATACTACATTCTTCGTCTTCTTAACATTTGCAATATTATCTAACAAATGAAATTTGATAATTTCACATAGATTTAATTTTCTTCCCTAAATTTGAACTACATAGGTGGCAAGTAAAAATCTAGCTAGTGTTGAGTTAACCCTTGAGCCATGGTTAAATTTGTACACTAATATCTTACTCAACAAGTTTACTCCTTTGTCTTGAATTGTATCTACTTTCATGTTCCTTTTGTCAAATCTTGTGTATAGTTTTGTCTCAATTGTTTTCCTTACATTCTTCTCGTTTATGGGATTGCATCCCTCTTTTCTCAAACCTACAACCTTATGAATTAGGCCATTATCAATTTTTATTTGTGCATCACCTAACCAAAACATATCATCATGTACATTACTCAGTATGATTTGGGTCCACTTGTGATTGTCAAACTCCATATAAAATTTATATTTCACTAGATTTAAGCCATCTAGGTGCACATACTTAGACTTTAAGGATAGATCATTATTACACATACTGCCCAATTCCTTTTGTATATATTCATCACCTATGCTTTGAAATTTACAATGTATATAGTTTCTCACATCTTTGACATGAAGTACATTCTCTAGAATTTCCAAAAAATCTGCCCAAAGGGTCATCCATAAGAAAAATGAATAGATGTTTCCTGAATACATATTGTGTACTTTCACTCATATCATAAATAGTCTGACTAGTCATTGCAATTAAATATTTTTCACTGAAAAACTTAGTTTAGCTCTGTAAAATACCTTAAAATTGCATTTTAGGGCTTCTCCAACTTCACGCTTCAAGAACTTCTTTTTGTACTTTAATTTGCTATCAAATAATTCTTAAATTCGCTCAAGACACTTTGCATGAACAAGTGGTACACACAATCTTGTTTACAATTCTTAAATGATTTCAAATAACATTGTGCATTAAATGCATATTTGACACAAATTCAAATATTGTCTTTGTTTACTCATAAACTTGTTTTCTCAATTCTCTCATACTATAATCATAGCTAGACTTGTGCACTTGACCTTAGCTTCCTCTCTGTTTTATTTACCTCCTATTAACTATGCAACTAATAACTCACTCTCTAACATTAATTTTGACCAATCAATGCTCTATCTCTTCTAAAATTGCTTAATTTAGGTAGGATGAGTCACAAACAATCTATGACTTCAATGTCTCATCAGTTGTATCAAAATACTATTCCTCCAAAACTATATAAGAGCTTTCTTCATCTTTAGTTTTTAGAAATGCTTCTTTGAATTAATCAACATGTTCCTTGACTACTTCCTTCTAACTATTATCACTACCATGTTCATTCCCTCTATCATTTCTGTTGCTTTTCCATCAGTAGTTATGATTCCTATTGAAGTTTCTTCTATCCATTCTACTTGTGTGTGCATTTGTTCTTTGATTTATTCCATTCTAACTATCACGTGCTCTATAAGTCCTTGCAATATTTATAGGATTGTTACACTTGTAACACACAAACTAGTTCTTTTCACCATTAGATTACTCTCCATAATTGGATCTACTCTGTAATCTCCCTTTGACATTACCTACAGGATTAGTGTTCCTAAACATTCTACTATTTTCATTATTATCATCAAACTTAGGTTTCTTACAATCTACTATTTTATGTCCATAACCATGACAATTATAATAATAGAAATTATTAATTTGTTTAAAAGACTTACCTATGCAAATTCTTTTCACATGTCCCACTTCATTGCATATGAAGCATCTACCCCTAAACTCACATCTTACTTCCTTGGGTGGTTCATCTTGCTTACATTTATAAGCTTTTTCTATTTTCTTAGGTTCATCATGTTTCACTGATAGATCAACTAATTCAATTTATTCTAATACTTTAGTAGATGTGCTTGATTATACTTTACTAAGATTATATTCTTTAGGGGATTCAATAACTGAATTTAGTTATCTTATGATTTAAACTTTCTTGGTTGATTTTTCTCCAATAAGATATCCAAGTCTTGTTTTATCATAAGAAGGTCTCTAGTGAAATATATGTTCACCTAGCTTTTTACTACTCAAATAAAGTTTCTCTAACTATTTCTTATCCTATGTCAATTCTCCTTTTACAATGATATTGTATTTTTTAAATTCTCAATGTTCAACTTTGATAATATCTAATTTAGATGTAACTTGACTTAACTGGGAGCTAAGGTTAGTTTTTAGTTCAAGTTCATTCTTACTACCATTTTTTGTAAGACTCAACTTAAGTTCAAAAATTTTATGTACATGTTTCAAAACCTCATTTTCTTTCTAAAGATTTCTACTTGATCATTGTCACTAGTTTGCATAATTGATTCCTTACAAGATTTCAAATCATCAATCTTGTCTTTCAATTTTCCAATGTAGACTTTTGATAGGGATCTTACTCAAGCGCTTAAAATTTTTCAGAGTAACTATGCTCTGATACCAATTGTTAGAAATATATAATAATGAGAGGGGGGGGGTCAATTAGTACTTTAAAAACTTTTTTCCATAACTAAATATTGTTAGTTACTTTATAACTTGGATATGAATGTAAACCGACAATGCTAAAAAGTAAATATAACCATACACAAAAAGAACTCATAACACCATTATTTCTTAACTAGGGAAACCCAAGCTAATGGAACACGCTGATGGGGATGATAACCATAAGATGATTCACTAAACAAAAAGATTTTATTAATGATATTGACCTTGTTAGGAGTCTATGAAGTACATATAGTGTCTTGAGTCCTTGTTAGAAGCCTCAAACATGTTAGGAGTTGCTTAAACCTTGTTAGCAGTTGGTAGATCAAGTGTAATTTATGCAAGAAGAGCCCACTTCCCTAACATATATTTATCCAACAAAGTTCTTCACAAGAGTAGATATACATACATTACTTGCTTAATATTGTAATTCATACTTCCTCTAATCATACAATAGAATATGTCTTCCTAGTAAATTATAACTGATAACCTTTATTGACAAACTATTTGACACTCAACAAGTTATATTTCAATCCATCAACAAAATAAACATCATCAATGTTAGTTTTACCATCAAAAATAATGGATCCAATCACTGTAATATGATAGGCTAAATTGTTAACAGCTCTAATAATTCCTCCATCATGATTCTTGATCTTAACAAACTTATTCATATCACAAGTCATATGATGTCAACAACTACTATCAATTATCCAATTAGATTTCTTTTTTTCTTGAGTAACTAGAGCTCTTTCTTCTCTAATTTCTCTAACAAGATCATCTTCCTTGATAGCCACAAATCCTAATTCATCATCACTTTCAATTTGACCTTTTTAATCAAATTCTTCATCCTCATTTGCATATAAAAAAATTCTATCTGTGTCTCCTCTAGGATTAAACTTTTCTTTTTACTTTTCTCTCTTTTAGGACATTTAGATGCATAGTGACCAAATTAATTATAAGTCCAATATTTAAATATTTTCTTACCATCTTTTTCTCTTCTCACTAGAAGGATTATTACTTCCTCAATCTTCTTGTCCTCAATAGATTTTCTATTGCTAGCAAAATCTCCATGGGTACTTGCACTCCTTGTCAAATTAGGTCAAATATTTAGGGCACTAATGGTCATTTTGACTCTTGCAAGTTCTCTAGACTATCTCAAGTTTTCTTTTGTTGATTTTCATCTTCCATGTAATGTTTCTTTAGTGAAATCCTTAGTGCAAGGCATCACTAGTTGAATCATATGCACTATAGGCTTGATTGGTGGTGTCAAAATTTTCAAAATATTCCATATGACTTCATCATCATCTTTGATTCGACCATGAGATCAAATTCCTACAACTATTTATGATATTCTAGAAATATATCTTTTGATAAATTTATCTTCCATCATCTTAGCATCTTGATATGCACATATCCAACTTTGTAACCTCATTCTCTTAGCATGATCATCATCTTCAAAAGTAGACTCTAATGCTTTCCAAATTTCATTAGATGTTTCAAATGACTTTACCTAACTATATTCATTCTCTAGAAGGACTGATAATAGCTTATCTTGCTCTCATGCTATACATCAATAGATCTCTTTCTTCCGCAATGCAATCTTCTAGCTTTGTTTCTTCAACAATTTTCTTCTTTCCCTTTGTCAAGATACAATATCTCAGGCACATGTCCAATAGATGAGTCTTCATCTTATCCTTCCAACTATCATAGTTGGTCCAATAAAATATCCTTTTTTAAAATATTCACCATCAATTTTCCAAAACTATTAAGTTTATCCTTGAAGGACATGATGCTCTAATACCAATTGTTAGTAATAGATGATACTGAGAGCAGGGGGTGTGAATCAATATTTTACAAACTTTTTTCCACAACTGTATCTTTTTAATTTGCATATGAAATTAAATCAATAATGTTGAATAGTAAATATAACCATGCACATAGATAACTCATAACACCATTATTTGTTGACTAGGGAAACCATGGCAAAGGGAAAACACTGGTGGGGATGACACTCACTAGATTAATCACTAAGTAATAAGATCATGTTAAAGATATTAACCCTATGAAGAGTCTATGAAGTACATATAATGTCTCGAGTCCCTATTAGGAGACTAGGCCTTTTTAGAAGATCAACCCCTATTAGTAGTTGGTAGAATAGTACAATCTCTACAAGAAGAGCCCATTACCCTAACATGAAACTATACAATTTAGTTCTTCACAAGATAGGTATACATACAATACTTCCTTAATATTGTAACTCACACTTGTTATGATCATACATCAGATCTCACATCACATAAGGCTTGCATAATAGTTTACATCACATCATAACATCTTACTACTTCTCTAGTAACTGAGGAATACAATAACTCTACTTATACCTTGTACATTTGTAAAAAAAATTCTGAATTGGCCTTTATCTATTCACACATTTGACATAATATATAATAATGTCCATCAAGTTATCTCATCATAACTTAGTAATTACTTCATAATCAAAATAATTCCTAAGGTCGTAGAACTCTGATTACTGATATGCTCTTTTAAATATCCACACTCATATTTTAACCATAAATTGTGCCATACTATTCATGCCCATTTGCGCACTTAACTACATTATCATGATAGTGTCACAAAGCATCCATTAATCATGCTTAAGCTAGCTCTCAATGAGACATCTATACTCTTAAGATCTATTCTCTATACTACTGCAAACTCAATCTTTAGTCTATCTAGGTCCTTCTTCTAGTTGCCTTGGACTAAATCTTATATAATAATGAGTGTGGAAAGAGCATAAGATGCCACTTCAACTATGATCAAGTTAGTATAGGAGAATTTTTCATAAAATATCTTTGCTGAAAGACATTCCTCCAATTTCCTCTATAAAATGACAACTTTGAGTGTCAAATATTCTATGAGAGTAGAGAATCTCTTTAATTCCTTATCCTTGTTAGACTCAATACCTCTGATAGCATTGTGAATCTTCTCAATTTCAGTTTTAGAATCTTCAATTTGACCTCTGGTTGCTATAATCTAGTAGTGAGTATTTGAAGCTCAATCATATAGCCTTTGATCTTCCATCAAAATATTATAAGTAATTGTAAGGCATTGTGCACTATCCATATTACTTATTACAATTATCTAAACTCTTCCTTAGCTCCTTTATACATACATATAAGGTTTTCATATCATTCCTAACATTTATGCATACTATGTCAAACAATGATGCATCATTCTATGTCTATGCTTGAGGTGCTACTACTTCATCATATGTTGTGAATTCCTTATCAAAGATATTCACCAAATCTTTTACCTTAACCTACAAGTTTGGATCTTCTATAGCTGAGAAAACTATTTTTGCATCTGCTCCAAGACTTTAGCAAGAATCTCCTCCAAAGACTTTACAAATTTATTTTTCTCAAAAAAATTTCTCATGATGCCCATTAGTTCTTTCTGATCTTCATCATTAGATGGAATAGGTACTGCTACTAATGTTTAAGCTATTGATACTACTAATGCTTCCTTTCCTCTTCTTTTCTTCTTCTTCTTTTCTCTTCTTCTCCTCTTCTAGTTTTCTTCTTCCCTTGTTTATCTTATCTCAATTTCTATTCTTCTATTTCTTTTCTTTTCTTTTCTTCTACTTCTTGTTTCCGCTTTTCTTGTTCTTCCTTCTTCATCTTATCTTCTTCCTCATCATCTAAGCTACTATATGTAGTGATATTGCCACCAATAGTTTGGCTAAATCCTACAAATGAATTTTCTTTGACATCTACTATTGTATGTGTACTATCCACTTGCATGGATTCAGTAATCATAACAATGTGAGGTAGTGAAAGTTCCTATTGTTTCTTTTCTTCATCTTCTTCTACCTATACATATACTAGACTATTATCTTTTGCTTGCACACTCACCTTAGCTATCGAGGAGATATTTTACTATAGACTCCTCTATCTTTTATGTAACTTCATCATAATTTCTTCCCATTAGAAGAATTTCTCTTCTTTTTTATGTCAACAATGTTTCAATACCCTTCAAAGCTTTGTCTAACTCCTCTTTTGATCTAACATCATATAACTTATTTTTTGAGGTGATGCTCCTGTTTAGATCTTCTTCTAATATCTTTTTTTCCCATTACCCAACCTATTGTATAGGTCTTTAGGAATCTTATTTTGTATAATATCAAACCTTTTATTATTTAAAATTATATTTCTTATAACAAAATTCTCTAATTATCTTCTATCCATAGTATTGTACATACTGTAATATTTATTTAATTGAACAAAATCATCATCATTTATAATCTGTATATTTAAATTTTATACCTTATGTTTCCATGCTTTCTTTCCTATTTTTATCATTTCTTCTTGTGCATCTTTTTCAAATGGTATATCTTTAGCATCATCCTCTAAACTCTCATAACTACTTATCTGCATAGTCTTTCTTCTCTTTCCAAGTTTACTAGAAAACTTCTTGACCCTTTTCTTTCCTTGTGGTGTAGGTTCTTTCTTAACCTTCACCAATCTACCTGACTTCCTCTACATAGTAGGTGCTTCCACCTCTAGTTGTCTTCTTGTTTTTTCATGTCTAGCTCTTAGTACTCAAACTTGTGCAACTACTACATAAGGTACAATAGGAGCTTACACATGAGGTTGTGCCATAGTTACTCCTTCTGAATTTCTTGCCACAACAATGGGAGTTGCTACAAAAACTTTAGTTTGACCACTAACCTTCATCTCTAGATTAATTTCCTTTAATCTCATTAAACTCTTCCCTTGTCATGCCAGATTCCTTAAGAATGGAATCTACTCCTTTTCAACCATTTTCTTGCTCTCTTTTCTATATAGATTAGACTGATCTATTCTTGATCTTTCTTGATAGGTTCCCAATCTAAGACACTTTTTTTTCCTACTTAGATTCAAGTATTATTTTTGCATACCCTTCAATTAGCTCTATGCTCATTGCATAGCCTATAGGCTTAATAAATTTCACCATGAGAATGAATCAAGTGTTGTCAGTCTCCACTATGAATCATAAATCATCCTTATATTTCTCCACCATAGAAAGAGGTATTCTATACCTCAGTTTCATCTCTAATTGGAAACTCTTCATCATGTTGTCTATGTCATTGTTTCCAACATTCTCAGGCTTGGATTTGTAGCATTGAGTTACTAACTTCATTGTGCACTCACTACTATTCCAATTTATTAATTTGGGAAAATTTCTTGAAATATAAAATAATATATGAGTCAATAAAGACTCAAATCTAAATATTGCATGCTTAGCCTTCTTTAGTCTTGTAATATTATTGAAAAATTATATTCTAATTATTTTGCATCAGTTGACTTTTCTTCCTTCAATTGTCATTGCATATGTTGCATGAATAAATCCAGTTGGTACATATTTAACCCTTGATCCATGGTTCAACTTGTACCCTAATATCTTAGTTAACAAATTGGCTCATTTATTCTAAATAGGTTCAATCTTCATATTCCTTTTGTTGAAATTCATTTCAAGTTCCTCTCAATCATTTTCCTAATTATTTTTCATTAACAAGATTACAACATTCATTACTTAATCTTATGACCTTGTGAATCAGTTTATCAATCACCTAACCAAAACATATCATCATGTACCCTACTTAATATGATTTGGGTCCATTCATGATTGTCAAATTTTGTATAAAACATATACTTCACAAAATTTAACTCTTTTGGGTGCCCATACTCAGGTTTTAGGGATAAATCATTATTACACATATCACCTAAGTCTCTATAAATTTCATTATCACCAATTCTCTCAATCTTGCAGTGATATCTTCTATGTGCAACACATTTTCCAAAACTTGAGAAAATGTTCCTAATAGTTCATCCAATAAAGAAAAAAAAGGGTGTTTCTTGAACTCATACCTCCATCTATCACTAATATCATACACTCTCTGACTACCAATAACTATGTAATCTATAAATACTAGAATTAACTAGATTCAATACTTTGTAAAATATCTCAAATTTGTGATTTAGGGATTTTGCAACTTTTAGCTTCTCAAACTTGACTTTTCACTTCAATTCACTACCAAAATGCCCTTCAATTCACTCAAGAAACTTCACATGAAAAAATTCTAATCTCAATCATTTTTAAGATCCTTAAATCATTCCAAATCACATTGTGCATTAAATTTCTATCTACCATAGATTCAAAGCACTATCTCTATTTACTAGTAAGCTTGATTTATGAATCCTTTCTTACTTTGATCATATCAAGTCTTACACACTCAGCCATAGCTTCTTCTCCATGTCTTCTACCTTTTATTAACTATGCAACCTCTAAATCCCTCTCTAACATTAGTTCTGACATACTAATACCCTGCTATTGCTAGAACTACTTAATTTAGGTAGAGTGAGCCACAATAATCTATGACTTCAACCTTCCATCATGTGCATCAAAGTAATCTTCTTCCAATACTTTATGTGAACTCTTTGGATTAAAAAATTTCACAAATGCTTCCTTGAATTCATCAACATGTTCCTTAAATTCTTCTTTTTGATTCTGAACACTTCCATTCTCAATCCTTATGTTATCTCTATTTTTGTTCCTTCTGTGATTAGGATTCCTATTAAGTTTCCTTCTATCTATTCTACAAAATTTTGTTTTGTTTCAAAATTTCTTGCATAATTGTCATACAAGTGCATTCCTCCTCTAACTTATTCCATTTTGATTCTTAGGTGCTTCGCAATTCCTTGCAATATATCTAGGGTTTTTACGCTTGTGACAAACAAACTACTTCCTTGCACCATTAGGTTTTTCTCCATCTTTAGATCTTCTCATAGATCTATGTCTTCCATTACCTAAAGGGTTAGTATTCCAAAACATTTTACTATTTTCATTATTACCATCAACTTTAGGTTTCTTACAATCTACTACCTTATGTCCATAACCATGACAATTATAACAATAGAAATTATTAAAAATGAAACATCTACCTCTAAAATCATTTCTTACTTCTTTGGTTGCTTCATCTTGGTTAGATTCATCAACTTTCTCAGGTTTCTTAGGTTCATCAAGTTTAATTATAAAATAAATTAACTCAAATTCCTTTGTTACTTCATTAGATGTGCTTGATTCTACCTTACCTAGAATAGATTCCTTAGGGAATTTAGTAACTAGATCTAGTTCTCTTCTGATTTCAACTTCTTGGCTGATTTCTCTCCAATCAGATATTCTAGTCCTATCTTGTCATAAGAAGGTCTCTAATGAAATATCTATTTATCTATCTTCTCACTACTGGAATAAAGTTTCTTTAACTGTTGTTTATCTAATTTCATTTCTCCTTTCACAATAATTTTGTATTTTTCTAACTCAACATGTTTAATCTTGATAGTATCTAATTTATATGTAACTTAATTGAGATCTAAGACCTGCATTCTCAATTTTTAGTCCTAGTTCACTAATGCCACCATTTTTCTTAAGACTTGAGCTAAAATATTTTTAGTTCATGCTTCAAGGTCTCATTTTATTTATAAAAATCTCCTACTACATCATTTTCACTAGTCTATGTAATTTGTTCCTTGTCAATTTTTAGATCATCAATCTCATCTTTGAGTTTTCCAATGTATAGTTTTGCATTTTTGTATCTATATTTCAAGGTGTCACTTTCTTCTATAACAAGATCAATCTATTCATGATCTTCTTTTAGGTTTTTCTTCAACTATTTCATATTTATTAGGATCTACTTAAGATCTTAAGCCTCTTCAATGTAACTAGCACCAATTGTTAGAAATAGATTATACTGAGATAGGGGTGAATTTATTTTCTACAAAGTATGGTCCACAACTATATATTTTTAATTACTTTATGACTTTCATATGAATATAAACCACCAATGTTGAATAGTTAATATATACATGCACATAGATAACTTATAACACCATTATTTGTTAATTAGGGAAACCTTAGCAAGGGAAAATCCTCGTGGGGATGATACCCACTCGATGATTCACTAAACAATAGGATCATGTTAAGGATATTGATCCTATTAGGAGTCTATAAAGTACATATAGTGTCTTGAGTCCCTGATAGGAGTCTAGGCCTTGTTAGAAGCCTTAACCTTGTTAGAAGTCGGTAGAACAAATTTACAATGTTCCAAAAAGAGCCCACTAGCCTTACATGTAATTATACAATTTAGTTCTTCACAAGATAGGTATACATATAATACTTGCTTTACTATTGTAACTTACACTTGGTTTAATCATACATGAGATCTCACATTACATAAGGTTTGCATAAGATTTTGCATCACAACACAACATGTCATGACTTCTCCAATAACTGTACAATATAAGAACTCTACTTATACCTTGCACATTTACAAAACTCTACTCAGTCGGCCTTCATGTGTTCAGACGTTTGACAGAATATAAAATAATGTCCATAAAGTAGGCTCATCCTAACTTAGTAATTATTTCATATCCAAAATAATTCTTGAGTTTATTCAACTCTAATTACTAATATTCTCTGTTCTACTCTATTAAATACCCACAGTGGTATTTTTATCATAACTTGCATTGTACTATTCCTAAAAATTTGTGCACTTAAATAAATCATCATGACAATGTCACAAATCTTCTCTTAACTACACATAAGATAACTCTCAATGAGTCATCTATACTCTTCAGATTTGTTCTCTATACTAATGCAAATTGTCTAACACTTGACAATTTTCTACCTCTAAGTGCATAAATAAAATGTTGTACACATTTTTCCATAAATGAGAACCATAAATACATCTATCTATCTAGATTGCCAATAATATTCACCTTTGGCATTGACTGAAACATTTGGGAAAATTCAAAAATTCCTAAAATGATGTCATAAATTTTTATTTTTTTTAAATAGATTAAAAAACAAAATGCCTTCAAAACATAACAAATTTATTCATGTTTAGATAGATCATTACATTACTTATCACTCCTTTACATTGATACATACATAAGCTAACCCTTACATATACATTTAAATCTATACAATTTTCATTACATAATACTTCCCCTTTGACATCAATGAAAAAGGTATCAAAAACTATATCATAAAACTTGTTGCTTGCTGATAATTAACTCACCATTCTGGATAAACAATCTAAAATATCAATCTCCAGCCTATCTATGTCCTTCTTCCAATTATTTTGGACTATATCTGATATATAGATGAGCATAAAAAGCACATAAGATGCCACTTTAACTATTCTCAAGTCAATATAACTAAATTTTTCATAGGATGTCTTTGCTATAAGACATTTCTCCAACTACCTCTGCAAAATGACAACTTTAGGTGTCAAATATTCTCTTACAACAGAGACTATCCTTAATAATGTATCCTTGTCAACCTCAATGCCTTTGATAGAGTTGTGAATCTTCTTAATTTTACTTTCAAAATCTTCAATTCTAACCTTTGGTTGCTACAATCTAGTAGTAAGTATCTGAAGCTCTCTCATATGGCCTTTGATCTTTGCATCAAATTTTGATAAGTAATTTTAAGACACTAGGCACTATCCATAAAACTTCTTACCATTATCTAAGCTCTTCCTTGTATCCTTTATACATACACCTAAGTTTTTTATATCATTCCTATAATTTGTGCATAGTATGTCAAACATTGATGTATCATGTTGTGTCTGCACTTGCATTGCTACTACTTCAACTAAAGTTGTGAATTTCTTATCAAATGTCTTCACCAACTCTTTTGCCTTAACCTAGAAGTCTTGATTTGCTATAGTTGTAGACACTATCTTTTTCATCTACTCCAAGACTTTAGCAAGAGTATTCTCTAAAGACTTTACAGATTCATTTTTCTCAAATAATTTTCTCACCTTGCCCATTAGTTCTTTTTGATCTTCATTATCAGATGGAATAGGTACTACTACTAATGTTCCAACTGCTAATACTACTTGGGTTACACTAGCCTTAATCTTATTTTTCTTTTCTTTCCAATTTTCCTCTTCCTTATGCCTCCTCTCTTCTTCTTCCTTCTCTTCTACTCTCTTTTCCTCCTCTTCCTTTTCTTTCCTCTTCTTTTATTCTTCTTCTTTTATCTTCTTCTACTCTTATTTATTTTTCCTTTGTTCATGTTTTCTTTGTTTCTTTTCCTCTATTTTCTTTTCTTTTCTTTTCTTCTATTTCTTTTCTTTTCTTTTCTTCTACTTTTTGTTTCCTCCTTTCTTCTTCTTCCTTCTTCTTCTTATCTTCTTCCTCATCATCTGAGCTATTTTATGTAGTGATATTGCAAACAATAGTTTGGCCAAAGCTTAGAAATGGATTTTCTTTGACATCTATTGTTATGTGTGGACTACCACTTGCATGGATTTGGTACCTATAACAATATCAAGTGGTGAAAGTTCTTATTGAATTTTTTCTTCATTTTGTTATGCTTGTACATATACTAGACTATCAGCTTTGGTCTATGCACTCACCCTAGTTACTAGGGACACATATTTTACTATAGCCTCCTCTGTCTCTTGCCTAACTTCATCATAATTGCCTCACATTAGAAGAATTGCTCTTCTTTTGTTCCTCAACAAGGATTCTATACCCTTCAAAACTTTTTCTAACTCTTCTTTTGATCCAACATCACATAACTAATTTATTGATGTGATCCTCATGTTCAAATATTCTTATAATACCTTTTTCTTCCTATTAACCAACCTATTGTATAGGTATTTAGGAATATTATTTTGTATACTCTCAAACCTTGTATTCTTCAAAAACATATTTTGTATAACAACTTTCTCTAATTGTCTTCTATCCATACTAGAATACATATTATAATATTTATTTAATTGAACAAAATTATCATCATTTATAATACAAATATTCATATTTTATACCTTAGGTTCCATGCTTTCTTTCCTTTTGTTGTCCTTTCTTTCTATGCATCTTTTTCAACATGTTTATCTTTAGCATCATCCTCTAAACTCTCAGAACTACTTATCTACATAGTCTTTCTTCTCTTTCTAGGTCCACTGGAAATCTACTTGGCCCTTTTCTTTCCTTGTGGTGCAAGTTCTTTCTTATCCTTTGCCAATCTACCAAAATTCCTCTACATAGTAGGTGCTTCCATATTTTGTCATCTCCTTGTATGTCCATGTCTAGGTTTCATTTGTGCAACTACTACATAAGGTGTAATAGGAGCTTGCACACAAATTTGTGCCACAGTTACTCCTTCTAAATGTCCTACCATAGCAACAAGAGTTGTTTCCTCACTTTAGTTTGACCAATGGCCTTCATCTCTAGCATAATTCCTTTAATCTCATTAAACTCTTCCCTTGTCATGCTAGATTCCTAGATAATGGAATCTATCTCATTTTCAACCCTTTTCATGCTTTCTTTTTTATATAGTTCAAACTAAACTATTCTTGACCTTTCTTCATCGGTTCCCCATCTAGGGAACTTAGTGTCCTCCTTGGATTTGAGTATGATCTGCACATAATCTTCAATTAGCTTTGTGGTCATCTCATAGCCCATAGGCTTAATGAATTTCACTCTTGGAATGAATGATTCCATGCAAGTGTTGTCAATCTCCACCATGAAGCATAAATCATCCTTATAATTCTCCACCAAAGAAGGAGGTATCCTATACCTCAATTTCATCTCTCATTGGAAAATCTTCATCATTTTTTCTATGTCATCATCTCAAACATTCTCAGGGTTGAATTTTTAGCATTGAGTCACTAACTTTATTGCACACTCAATACTATTCTAATTTATTAATCCTAGAAACTTCCTTGAAATATAAAAGAATTTATGTGTTAGTAAAGACTCAAATATGAATGTTGCATGCTTAGCCTTCTTTAGTCTTGCAATGGTATCCAACAATTTCATTCTAATGATTTCACATAATTTGACCTTTTTTCCTTCAACTATCATTGCACATGTTGCATGAATAAGTCAAGCTAGTATAGAGATAACCCTTGATCTGTGGTTCAACTTTTACCCTAATATCTTTGTTAACAACTTAACTCCTTTATTTTGAATAGGTTCAACCTTCATATTCCTTCTGTCAAACTTCATTTTCAAGTTCATCTCAACTATTTTCATGTCATTTTTCTCATTAACATGATTACAACCTTCATTTCTTAATCTCATGAGCTTGTCAATCAGGTCATTGTCAATGACAAGTGGCACATCACCTAACCAAAACATGTCATCAGTACCCTACCCAGTATGATTCAGGTCTATTCATTATTGATAATTTATGGCCAACATGTTATAACCCTAAAGTGGTTTAATACTTGTATAAATGGGTTTAGGATTGGGTATTTTCATTATGTTGTGATGTGAAATTGGTTCTTTCGGCGGTATTGAGCTATAAGGGATTACAGATTGTAATCAGGTCGTAGTCACTAGATTGTAATAAGATTGGACTTTCTGTTTGGTGGACATAGCCCAGGGATTGGGTAAACCATGTTAAATCTTGGTGCCTTATGTTCATTTCTTTGTGATCTATTATTTTCTATTATTGGTTATATTTGCATGTAGTTTTTATTTATGTCCATGGTTTATCCTAACATTACCATTTGATCCACAAGTACTCAAGGTAGCTCCATGATTTCTAGTACAAGTCACATTTTTTGTATAGAAGGGATTGGCTACCCCTCTTCCTCTAAGGACCAAAGGAGAATAGGTTTAAGAAAAGCAAGAGCAAGAGCCAAAACAAGCATCTACCAAATAAGTTTCATAAAAAGGGTAGATAAGTGATCAGCCTTAACATCGTAGAAAGTACTATGGACTCTACATACATAGAGACTATCGGTGTGGATCTTTTACAAAAGGAGAGGACTCAAAAAAGGGGAGATAAGGAAAAGAGCATAATGGAGAAAACTCCATCATCCTCAAAAGGCATATCTCTGATGGAGCATATCCCAAGATGGTTGAGAAAGGAAGTGATAAGAAACAGGAAGCAACAATTCACCATAGAGGAAGAGGATAGGATGGAATTGATTAAAGTCCTAAGGAAACTTGAATCACCCCCAAAGGATGCATGAGCACTGGCCTTCACCATGAGTGATTAGAGCCGAGAATTATTTTCTCACTTGGCTATCCCTCCTTCACATTAAAATTTTGAAGAATTGACTCCAAGGAATTATCAGATCAAGGAGGCCATTCTTGGGAAACCTACCTTGGATACTACTAAGCTGATGGTTACAATAGGGATTAAAGAAGTATTTAGGATATTAGAATAGGATGGGGCACAATTGATAACATTTTAGTAACAAAATGAGATCCTAAAAGGATATTTAAACTAATTTGTTGGTCCCTTAGATCCCATGATCCCTAAGGAAACCTTTAATTCAAAAATCAAGAGAAGAGATAGGGGTACATGCCAAGTGGATGTATTTTTAAAGCTTGTTAACAATGGCAAGAAATTTTTGAAGAGAGAGTTGTATAGATTATACAAGGAAATATGAAGTAGCTACACCATATGCAAGATGATATGGATAGGCTAGTCACCATTTTGAATCAAGATTTTGGTCTAATGGATAAAGTACACACCTGGGGCAAAGATATGTTGACATTACACTCTATCAAAGGATAAAGGTATCAGATGTTGATGGAAGTGTATACAACTAAGGAGCTAGATAAAATAGATAACTGGATAGATAAAATTGTGGATTGCAATTGAGTAATGGAGACATTACACGTAGAGATTCTCAAGATCAAGGATCAAACCCAAGAGCAAGTTTTGGTGGCAAAGAGGTATTATAGTGATGTGTGTCTAGAAATTTTTGAGGATGATTCTAGGGAGAAGTTGATACCAATAGAGGTAGTAGTTGAGAAATTCCAGAAATTTTTTGAGGAAGCTACTAATGATGATGACATTAGGCAAGCATTCAGGACAAATGAAGCACTATTAGAATTAGATAGAGCTTAGAGATTTTGTGGAGACCTATATCAAGGTGGAAAACTACAAGCATAAAGTAAAAGAAAAATATGAAGCCTTAGATTTTCTAGATGTAGCTCAAGTCACTGAGATTATTGTGAAATGCAAGGGTAAATACCCAAACATAGCTCTTGTATAAATGGGAACAAAACCTTGAAGGTAGAATTTCAATTTTGACACTTGCTGAAATTTTGCATTTTTTGAACCTACTTATAAGGTGCACTAGTGTGCTAGGTGCGTAGGTGCACTTTTCAGTGATATTTTGGAAGATTTGTGAAGAAGTCAGAGGTTTGCTAACAATTTCTCCTAGTTCTTAAATTAGAGCTTTCCATGCATTAGAAATTCATTTTGATAGTAGTTTATCTTCAATAGATGCCTAGTGAAGATGGAGCTTCTATTTTTTGTACTTCCGGACACTCCTACATCGATTGATGGAACTCTCTTCTTATTTTCTCATATTTTGTTTATTTTAAGACATGTAAGGCTCATGCATTGAATTAATGATATAAAAATAGATCGAGTCCTACTTAGCACAAGATAGAGAGTTAGTTTGTACATAAATAAATTTGTTTTATTAGTTTAGAAGCATATTATTGCATAAAGATATCTCTCACTCTCAACATAAATTGAGGAGAAGATTTTTTATAAATTTAGGAATGCAATATATATTCTAGGCCACCATTATTTTGATGCAATAATATATGTTGTTGGTGCTCACATCTAGAGTGTAGTGATTCTTGCCTAATTGTGTTATATTTTGTGAATTTATGTTCATGAAGTGTAATTGAGCCAATTATTTTATTGTGTTATTATGGTTGTCCAATCTCTTAATTTTTTTGGTTTTTATAGCTCTACAAATTTCACTGATGTACTTAGTTTGAGAAGAGATCACCATATTGTTCCTGTATAGCTTTTTGTCTCACATGAGAACAATTTCTATGACCTTGTGATTTGATGAAAGTGAAACATCTTATGGTTATTCAATTCCCATCGATGATTACATCAGTGGAATTAAGGAAGCACTGCTCCTATTTTCATTGGTTATCCATTGATACTTTCGAAAGATCAACTCACTTACACTTTTTTTTTGTGACTTATGTCCATTAGGATTTTACTTTCATATTATTTTCTTAACTTTTTGTTACCCTATCTTTGTTATTTTCTTTACTAATCCCTTGGTTAAATTATGAATTCATATAGTTGCATTGTTAGATTGTATTCATCATAAAATAGAATAATACAAAAATATATCTATTTTTGTGTGTTTTATTTTTTTTGAAATAGCAAACAGATTCTACATCTTATCTGAGTTGTTAAACAAACTAGCAAAGGCATCCTCATGACCACTCACATTTATCTTCAACTGAGTAGATTCAAGTAGGTTGTAAGATCACTTGGAACCTTGGAGTTGATCCTAGATTAGCTTTTCAAGAGAGGACTTTGAAAGGATTCCTATTGTTAAGCATCATGCAAAATGACAACTCAATAGAAGCATCAACCTTGTTAAGAGTTTCTTGAACCCTGTAAGGACTTGGTAGAACAAATACAATGTATTCATGAAGAGCCCACTGCCCTAACATGCAATAATATAATTTAGTTCTTCACAAGAATAGATATGGATACAATACTTTTTGTATGTCATATTTTACATTATTTGATCATATTTTAGAATTTTTATCATGTTAGGCTTTCACATATTTTAGATCATCCACATAATAGTTCACATATCACATTGCATCTCTAATTACTACACAATATAAGATTTCTATTTATAGCTTACACATTTACAAAACTCTTCTCTGTTAGCCTTCATGTGTTTATGCACTTGACATAATATAAAAATAACTTATGGAATAATATCCACATAGTTGGCTCACTATAACTTATTAGTTATTTTGTAACCACAATTATTCCTAAAACTATACAATCCAATTCTTTACTATGCTCTATCCTACACTATTGAATACCTATACTAGTATTTACATAATATCTCGTGTTGTGTTTTTTGTACATGCCTACACACTAGTGCACATCATCATGATACTATCATGAAGATTCCCTTAACTATGCATGAGCTAACTCACAACATGTAACTTGTACACTTAACATCTATTCTTTGTGCTACTGTAAATTGTCTAACACAGATAGTTTTCTAATTCTAAATGCATAATTGAAATGTTGAATGTATGTTTCCATAAATGATAACCATCAAGACATCTATCTGACCATATTACTAATAATCTCCCCATTTGGCATTGATGGAAACACTTGGGAAAAATGGATAAGTCCCAAAATGATTTCATACATAACAAAACAAATAAATGTAACTACAAAATTACCTTCAAAACATTACAATTTTATTCATGTTTTGATGGATCATTGCATCCCTTATCACTCCTTTACATTGATACATAAGTACACTTCCCCTTACAATACAATATTAATCCCTTTTTGTGTATACTCCTTAGTATTTACATATTAGAAACATTCAATTTTCCTTACATATTACTCTCCACCTTTGACATCAGTGGAAAAGGTGCCAAAATCTATATACAAAATTTGGTGTACTATTATTGATCAACCTATTAGTTTGGAACAGTAATATGCATAAGAAACCTTTAGTCTTGTTATTATTGTTTTTTTCTAGTTTTCCTTTACTATCTTTGAGATACTAATTAGTACAAAAAGTACATAGGATGATACTTCAACTGCACTCAAGTCGGTATATGCAAACTTATCATAGGAATCCTTAGTTGTAAGACACTCCTCAAGTTGCCTCTGCAAAATGTTGACTTTAGACAAAAAAAAATATCTTAGACTAGAAAACCTCGTTGTTCTTTCTCATTATTAGATTCCAATGGTCTAATCATACCATGTATCTTCTCCACTTCTGCTCCATAGTCTTCAATATTGGATTCTTGTTGTTGTAACTTGACAATGAGTGTTTCAAGTTCACTAAATTTCCATTTTATCTAAATCTCAAAGTTTACAAGGTAATTGTATGACTTCTCATATTTTCCATACAATATTTTCCCTTCATCAATATGCTATATAAATCACTTGATGTTTCCCTCAAGTGCTTTCAGAAAATTATACACATTGGTGCTTACTATGTTAAAAAGTGTTGCATCATGTGTTATCTAATATTTTGTTGAAGCTACTTGTACTAAAGTTATGAATTTCTTATCAAAGGTTTTCTCCAAATCTATGTCCTTCAACTTCAATTTTGAAATGTTTATAATTGTAGCAACTATCTTCTCCATTTTATCCAAGAAACTAGTTAATGTCTTGTTTGAAGACTTTATTGATTTGTTCTTTTAAAACAATTTAATCAATGTACTCATCAATCCTTTCTGATCTTCATCATCTGATGTCACTATAGAAGTTGACAAAACCCAACTTTACAGTGTGCCAAGATCATCTGCATGAAGAAAACCTATCAAAGAGAAACCAAAGGAGGAAGGAGCAAAAGCTTGGAAAAACTAAACGGACTTGAGAGAAAAATATTCCAACAAGAGAAAATGAATTTGCTATACAATATTCTCAATTTCAATATGTTATGAAATACAATGAGAGAGCTTGAATATAAAAGCCTCAAGGAAACTTCTAGAAGAAGCTAGAAGATGCTAGGAATTAAGCATGACAACTAAGAATACATCCACAAAAAGTGGAATACCCTCAAAGTAGGTGAAAGGATAAGTATGACAAGTTGTTGACAACACGTACACAAACTTTTGTGTTGTCAACAAGACACATAAAAGTATCCTAACTCCTAGGTGAAAACTAATGTCTAATGCATTTAACCTAAGTAAACTTAAGTAATAGTGTAAATAATAAATAAATAATTATTTAATCTAACACCTCCGCTTAGGTACAACTTAGGGAAATTTACTTAAGCTCGAAATAGCTAAGATGAAATCTATGATGGGTCCTAGCAATAAAGCAATGTTAAGTACCCATGAACAAGTGCATAATAAATGGAATGTAGTTATTGTAAATTGGAGACAAAGGAGAAAACCTAGTGGGAAAAACCTCTCTCCAAAAAGAGCTAGCTAAAAATCTAGTGAGTGACTGAGGAAGCTACCAACTAGAGGAATGTCTAAGAAAATAGGAACAAAGAGTGATCATGAAGAAAACAACTGAAGCATGAAGAAGCTACAAACTCTATCAAAATGAAGCTGCTGATCTGAAGAACCTCCATGGGAATAGAAGGCATGAACTAAGAGTATCTATATGGTAGATGATCCATCTCACTAAAATGCATAGGTAGCCAGCCACTACAATCACCTAGTATATAGGATCAAGTACTAAATACATAGCTCACAATAATGAACCATTGAACCAAGGAAACATTAGAACCAACAATATAACCCCCCCTTAATGCAGATGGGGTGAGATGACATGCAACTAAGAAAGTGGGCCAAAGTATTCTATGGAAGGAACTAAGAACAGCGAGAGAGGGTAAGAGGTACAAACACCTATAAAGTCATGTTTCACTGACACATCATGGGGCAAAAAGGAAGATGACACAAAAGTGGCAAACAACTATTCCCCCATGGCACTTTATAAACATAGTGTGAGTACAACTATCTCAAAACAACATTCATGAACTTAAAATTTAAGATTGCACTTTATCTCAATGTGTTTGCATAAAGATGCTTACAAATGATATCATCAATAATCAGAAAGGGAAAAAAGCTGATTATAGCTCAAAAAAAAGGATCCCATTCCATGAAAATGATCCTCAGACTTGGAACATCCAAGATATCCACCATAGAGAAAAATGCGAAAAAAAAGATAGAAAGAGCATGGCACAAAATCTAAAGGAAATGACAACATTTCTGAAAAGTAGATAGAATCAACTTTCCAAAAATATAATGTTCTCAAAAAAGTGGAGATCGGATGCAAAAATATGCTTATCAAAGTCAAAAATAGAACATCAAAATTTAAGTACAAGAAATAAGAAATTAAAATATATTAAAACTGAAAATTACTTGCACCAATGTCTCTATCTCAAAACTAGCTTTCCAATGCTTCTTTTAGATTAGAAAAATACCTCCATATGCTCAAGTTATAGCCAAAAAATTACAAGTAGGTCAAAAAAGACCCTAAAGACCTTGTAGGAGTGTTGATGCAGTGCTGACATCATGCTAATGTTAGCAAGTCACTACATTAAAATTGACAACCATGGGGCCATTGTAGAAAAAAAAAGTTCCATGTGGAAGGAAGCTGATGTGGTGAGCTGATGTGGTACAGGCCACGTGACAAGTGCCAATGTGGCACTTGTGCCATGTGGCATCCACTATATGGTCCAAGTGTCGCTGACTATGCAAGGTGGCAAGGCCATACGTGGGTGGCAATGGGGTGGAAGAGCCTTGGCATAGGTGGCCATAGGGGCAATGAAAATGGGGGTTTTTATAGCAAATAATTGTTTATTATTATTTATGCTTTTACTTAAGTTTACTTAGGTTAAATGCATTAGACATTAGTTGTCATGTGTTGTCAACAACTTTTCATATTTATCCTTTCACCTACTTGGAGGGTAATCCACTTTTTGTGGATGTATTCTTAGTTGTCATGCTTCTCTCCTAACATCTTCTAGCTTCTTCTAGAAGCTTCCTTGAGGCCTTTATATTCAAGCTCTCTCATTGTATTTCATAACATATTGCCATTGAGAATATTGCATAGAAAATTCTTTTTCTCTTGTTGGAATATGCTAACTCCTAGGTGACAACTAATGTCTACTGCATTTAACCTAAGTAAGCTTAGGTAATAGCATAAATAATAAATAAATAATTATTTACTCTAACAGTCACTACTACTGGTGTCGATGGACTAGCTATTGGTGTTGCAATAGATATAGTTGTTGGAGCTACATAAGGCATGTCAACCTCATGACAACTAATGTCTAATGCATTTAACCTAAGTAAGCATAATTAATAGCATAAATAAATAATAAATAATTATTTACTCTAACAGTCACTACTACCAGTGTCGATGGACTAGCTATTGGTGTTGCAATAGATATAGTTGTTGGAGCTACATAAGGTATGTCAAGCTCATGTTGGAACACTAATTTTCCTATTTCTAACTCCATATATTTTAGATTGGGTGAGACTATTTATTTCTTCATCACAATCTTCAATTTTTACTTGAGTTTAGATTTTTCACTGGACTTCTTCCTTCTCTCTTCCTCTATCTTCTTTCTTTCCTCTTTCTCTTTCCTTTTCTTTTCCTCATCTTCTCTTCTTCTTCCTCATCATTAGAGTTAGAGTAAGCAATGATATTGCCAACTTATCAATTGAGTAAAATTCCTTGTAGCACAAAAGAATATATGAGTCAACAAGGAATCAAATCTAAATACTACATTCTTAGATATTCAACCTTGTAATTTTATCCAAAAATTGCATTTTAATAATCTACATAAGTTATCTTTGTTGACAATTAGCTAATAGTGATATGTTGTCAATATGACCAATCAATTAGTTAAGCTAAGTTATATGGTTGTCATTTACAGAAACATATTTGTTTTGTAGATTCATCATGATCGTTTGTGAAGGAAAATTATCTAAGTATTAGACAGTGTTACAATAGTATAACAAATTTGATGATAGTAGAATATTCTCTTGGAATATCCTCTTTCACAATTAACTAGAGATGCATGACATCATACTAATGATGTATACCAGTGAGCATGTCTGTACGACCAAGTGAGTTTGAGTTATGAAGGAATTAGTAATGTAGTGATGATACAACATAGAATAGAGCATTTTAGTAGAATGTGTTAAATGACTTAATTTATTATTTTAATTACTATTTCTTAATGAGATGACTCTAAGGATTTTATGTGAGCCGACTACAGAAGAATTTACCAATATGTTTGGTATAAGTAAAGGAATTAATTTGAGAAGTTCGAATGCATGAAAAAAAGGTAATCAATGATTGAAAACTTGACATGATCTTGTGAAATAAGAGTAACAAGTGAATGTGATATTATGATATATGATGCGAAGCATCGCTATGAAAAATATGATGTAGATTGATATGCACATAGTCACTCTTGTATGAAGAATTGTGAGTCAAAAGATTTGCAAAAGTAAGTATCTAAGTATTGTATGTATACTTATTTCTTGAAGAACTTATTGTATAGTTGCATATTAGGGAACTAAGCTCATCTTGCAAACATTTGTATGATCTACCAACTCCTAATAGGGTTGAGGCTTCTAACAAGGCCTAGTCTCCTAAAAAGGGACTTGAGATAGTATACATGCTTCATAGACTCCTAACAGGGTCAATATGCTTAATTGGATCCTTTATATAGTGAATCATCTTCTAGGATTCCCTAGTTAACAAATCATTGTTTTATGAATTATCTCCTTGTATGGTTTATTATCTTGTTTAGCACTATTAGTATTCTTTTTCATGCATGTGGTAAAGTAATTAATAAAATTTAGTTATGGGTAAAGAGATTGAAAATACTGATTCACCACCCCTCTTAGTATTATCTATTTCTAATAATTGGTATCAAAGCCTAGTTATTTAGAAAAGGCTTAATAGCTTGAATAAGATCCCTATGGATATGGAACAATTAAAGAATAATCTTGAAGAAGAACTTGAATAGATTGATCTCCTTACTGATGAAAGAGATGGCCTTAAAGACAAATACAAGGATGCAAAAGCCTACATTGGTGAATTAAGGGAAAAAATAGATGACCTAAAGAAAAAAGAATCTAGTAAGTAAACCAGTGATGATGATATTGAATATCTAAAGAAATAAAATGAGATCCTAAAACATGAGTTAGAAATAGTTGAACTTAAGCTAAGTCTTAAGAAAAATGGAGGAAAGAATGACTCAGAAATTAAAGCTAAAAATGGAGATCTAAGATCCCAGTTAAGCAAGATAACATCTGAATTGGAATCTATTAATTTAGAGAATGCAAAATTAGAGAAATACAACACTATTGTGAAAAGTGAGTTGATAAAAAAAAAACAAAAACTTGAGAAATTATATACCAGCAATGATAAGATCAAAGAACAAATATGTGCACAAAGACCCAATTATGACAAGTCTGGACTTGGATTTTTTCTTGGATAATTTGCCAAGAAGTCTATTGAGAGAAAAGAACCTAACACTATTGAAGTCAATGAGGATCTAAGAAAGTCAAATGATATATCTAAGAACAAAGAGAATGCTACTCACTCTGTGAAAGTTAAAGAATCTAATCAAGATATAGACAACAAAAGAAAGGAATCTTATGCCTCATATGATGAACCTAAAGACATTGATGTTGATTGCAAATGTAAGTCCTTCAAACCTATTTCAAAATTTTATTTCCATAATTGTCATGGATGTGATCATTAAGTAGTAGATTGTAAGAAACCTAAATTTGATAGTAATAATGCAAATAGTAGGATATATAGGAACACTAACCATCTAAGAAATAGAAGAATATCTCATAGTAATGAAAGTAGAGAAAGAAGAAAATTTTTTTGGTATAGATGCAACAACCTTGGACACATCACAAGGAATTGTAGAGCACCTAACAACCAACCGAATGAGCAATAGAGAAATGTACTTGTATGTTAGTTATGTAATAACTTTGGACACACAATGAAGTTTCATAGAATGGGTAGAAGAGACCTAAATAGGAATTATAATTACAGAAGGAACAATAGAAGAAATAATATGAAGGAGTAGCCAAATGAATTAATGGAATCATTTTTAAAGGAAAAGGACCTAAAAAGCTCTCATATACTTATAGAAGATTTATCTGACAAGACAATGAAGTCACTTATTGTTTGTGACTCCTCTTACCAAAATTAAGCATTCTTAGTGAAATAGAGTATCAATTATTGATAACTAATGTTAGAAAAAGTATCAAAGGTTGTGCAGTTGATAGTATGCAGTAGACATTGAGAGAAGTCTAGAATGAAGTGTGAATTTCTTGATAAGATCAAGATAATGATATAAAATAAGAATAACTTATCTATTATATAGAGACAATATACTAAACTAGTAGTAGATATGTATTTAATTCAAAGTATAGATTATGAAAGATTTAAAGGATGCAAATTGATTTGCAAACAACATTTGTTTGTGCAAAATCAAAGTGCAAGATCAAAGGAAGATTTGAAGAATTAAAGAGGTCTACAATTACATGAAGTCACCAGAAACCCTAATATGTAAAGTTGAGGTATTTACTAAATTACTAAACATAATCTTTTAGAAATGGAAAGAATTTTTTTTTTTTTTAATGTGAGCAATAGACCTAGATACAATTTTTTGAAACACCCATTTGTTCTTTTCTTGATGACCCTATTAGAGTATTTCACAAGGTTCAAAAAATGTTCTTCATGTTGAGGATATAAGAGGCTATATCCATTGCCAGACTAAAAGCACAGGTGATATTGAAATACATAAGGAAGTGGAGAAGATGTGCAAAAATGATTTGTTACTGAAACTTGAATATAGTTATCTAGAACAACTTAACCTAGTTAAGCATATGTTCTACACAGACTTCGACAATCATAAAATAACACAAATAATTTTGAACAAAATACATGATGATCTTTTATTATGGGAGACTCTATAATATGTATTAATAATGACCTAATTCATAAGGTCACAGGTTTGAGTAATAAAGGAAGTAATCCATGAATATCAAGAATGTGTGCAAGATAGTCGAGACAAATCTCAACACATGTTTTGATGGTAGAAACATGAAGGTCAATAGCATTCAAGATGAAGGAGTAAGATTGATTTGCAAAATATTGGGATGAAAATTTAATCATGGATCTAGGATAGATTTAGTCCCTACAGGATTTAATTATGTAGCCTACCTAGCAATAAAAGGAAAATGTGTTAATTTATGTGACATTATCCAAAAGTAGTTTTTGAATAATATATCAAGAATCAAGAAGGCTAGGAGCACAGTCTTTAGGTTTGAATTCCTACTAACTCACATATTCTTCTATGCATCTAAGAAGTTTCCTAGAATCATGAATTGGGATGGAAGTAAGTGTGCAATGCAAATAATATTTGTGCACATAAATCAAGACCTGAAGCAGTCAGAGATGATAATATTGACAGAATAATGAAGTCTTTCCAAGTGGAAATGAAGTAAAAATATAGGATACCTTCTGCGCTAGTGAAAAAATACAAGGATGAATTTTGTTTTATGGTTGAAATAGATTTCACTTGTATGGAAGCTATAGTTCCTCAAGTCAAATTCACTGAGCCTATAGGTTATGAGATGAGTGAGAAATTATTTGAAGGATATGCATAGATAATCCTTCACTCATAAGTTGATTTTGAATGTCTTAGATGGGGGACATATTCTATGAAAATAAGAGAAGTCAAAACTAGTCAAATAATACAAGACTCTAAGAAAAAGGTGGAAAAGGTGATTGATTCTATTTTGAAAGAATCAAGAATGACAAGAAAAGAATTTGATGAGGTGAAAGGGATAGCTATGGAAATGGAGGCTAGTGGTCAATATGAGCTATTGACCCTTACACCCATTGTAGTGGTAGGACCTACTAAAGAGGTACAGTTACCCAAAAAAGTATGGAAGCACCTACTATACCATATGCAACAACTATGTAGCAGCAATCAGAAAGGAATCCAATAAAAACTAAGGAAGCACCTACATCCAAGAAGTCTACAAGACTTGAAAGAACCGTAACCCCTCCTAAGAAGAGAGTCAAGCAAACTACAAGTGGTCCAATCAAGAAAAGAAGAACCTTGCAGATTAGTTCTTCTAAATCAACAAACTAGTAGAGCTAGCTAATCAAGAAGAAAAGACATCAGTAGGATGCAAAGCATGGAAACCCAAGGTAGAGAATCTAAACATGCAAATTATTAATGATAACAATTTTGCAACTAAATAAATACTATGATTTGTACAAGAATATGGATAGAAGACAAGTAGAGAATGGTGTAGTTAGAAATATGATTCTTAAAGATTAGAGATTTGATTGTATAAGAGGTCAGATACCTAAAGACTTGTATAATAGATTAAGAAATAGAAAAATTAGAGTGTTAGAGGAAGACAAGCAAATAAGAATTATTATGGTGAGAAAACTATGCATTGTAAATAATGAGGAAGAGATAATAGAATTTTTGAAAGGTATAGCACCATTGTTGAGACACAAAAAGAGATCCATTCTCCTCATGGGAGGAAATTATGAAGAAGTAAACACAAAAATTGAAAAGGGTATAATTTCATACATGTCCACTATGCGTAAGAAGAGTGTGCAGTCAGAAAAGGCAAGCCAAATGATAGAAAAGAGTGCACGACCAGAGAAGGAAAGCACTATGTAAGAGAAAAGTATGCAGATAGAGAAGGCAATCCCTATGCCTAAAGAATCTAAGGAGTGTGCATAGACACAGGAAGCTAGTCCTATAGCATGTAGTCCTTCTCATAGTTTTGAACAACTAGTAGCAACACCAAGTTCAAGTGATTCACTACATATCAACATTGGTAGTGAATTTATGCAAGTAGATAACACCAATGAGATAGTTGATAGAACTGAGGACCCATTCAAAAAAATTTGTGGTAGCATTTTTGGCAATATTATGGACTGCAGTAGCTCTAATGAAGAAATAGATCAGTAGCTTAAGAAAGGAGGTGCACCTTCTAAGAAGAAGATCAATCCTAGTATTGAAGTAGCTACTTCGAGCATACCCCTAACAGTAGCATCACTAATACCCTCTACACCACCTACCCAAGTAGCAACAACAAAAATTCAATCAAATGAAGAAGATGAAATGAAGAATATCATAGCTTCTTTAAGTAAATTTCTTGAGAAAAATAAATTAGTCAAGTAATTTGAGAAGACTTTGACTTTAGTTTTGAACAAAATGGAGAAGGTAGTAAGACTTGTTGACACCCTTGCAAATATTCAACAATGCGCAACAATTTTGCATAAATCTTTTGATAATGAATTCACAACACTTTATAATGTGGCTTCAATTCAAGCACAAACAAAACGTGATGGTAAAATCCTTAATACCCTGTGCACTTATATGAGGAATGATATAGAAACTTTGAATATATGCATTAAGGCATTAAGATACTGTATAGAAGAAAGAAAATAGGCTTATGCTAAGTGCAACTTGGCATATATTCATCTTCAAGAATTTGATGATCAAATCAAAGAAAAGGTAACTGAGCTTTAGATGCTCACTAACAACTTTCTAAAGTAGGATTAGAAGATAGATACCATTGAGAAAACAATGTAGACACTTCATGATAGCATAAGAAATATGCAAGAAGAAAAGGAGAAAACTTTGAAGAGATTCACTCTCCTAAGAGAAAACTTATTCCCACAGGATAGTTTGCTAGAGAATCAATTGGGAGAATGGTTGGCAGCAAAGTCATCATATGACAAGTTTGTGGCTACAAACTTGAACATACTAAGCTAGCTGCATATGCTTTATGTGCACTAATTAGTCTATCTAATGCACCAAAATAAAGCTAGAAGAAACTCTTTGCATAGTTGAAGAACAACTTCAATGATTGCTTTTCCAAGTTTTGATGCAACTACTAGATTTTGATAGAGATTTTTCCTTTTTTGCACCTTCATCATTGATGTCAAAGGGTGAGAAACATGGAAAATTGTATTTTAATTTGTAAGGAGGTGAAATAAGTTTTAATTAGAGTTATAAGGGATGTAATCCTTAAAACATGAATACAATGTTTTACTATGTTATGGTTATTTGTTTTGATTGGTATGACAACATGTTTCAGACTTAGCCAATTTTCTCAAAATGTTGCCATCAATTCCAAAGGGGGAGATTGTTGGAAATATGACCAATCAATAAATTAAGCTAAGTTATATGGTTTTCATTTATGAAAACATGTTATTTTTGTAGATTAATCATGATCATTTGTGAAGGAAAATTGTCTAAGTATTAGACAATGTTACAGTAGCATAACAGATTTGAAAATAGTAGAATACTCTCTTGGAATATCCTATTGCATAGTTAACTAGAGATGCATGACATCATAGTGATGATGTATACCAGTGCACATATCTGTACAACCAATCGAGTTTGAGTTATGAAGGAATTAGTTATGCACTGATGATACAGTGTAGAATAGAACATTTCAATAGAATGTGTTAAACAACTTAATTTGTTGTTTTAATTACTATTTATTAATGAGCCAAATCTAAGGATGTTATGTAAGTTGACTAAGGAAGTATTTACCAATATGTTTGGTATAATTAAAGGACTTCATTTGCATAGCAGAGTGTGTAAATAAAGGGTAATTAGTGATTGCAAACTTGACATGATCTTGTGAAATAAGAGTAACAAGTGAATGTGATATTATGATATATGATGTGAAGCATTATTATGCCAAATATGATGTAGATTGATATGTGTACAATCACTCTTGTATGAAGAATTATTGGTCAGAAGATTTGCAAAGTAGAACAAGTATCTCAGTATTGTATGTATACTTATTTCTTGAAGAACTTATTGTATAGTTGCATGTCAGGGTAGTGAGCTCTTCTTGCACACATATGTATGATCTACCAACTCCTAATAGGTTTGAAGAAACTCCTAACAAGGTTGAGGCTTCTAGTAAGGCCTAGTCTCCTAAATAGGGACTCAAGACATTGTACATGCTTCATAGACTTCTAAAAAAGTCAATATCCTTAACCAGATCCTTTATATAGTGAATCATCTTGTGGGTTTCATCCCCTCTAGGGTTTTCCCTTGGCTAGTGTTTCCCTAATTAACAAATCATGGTGTTATGAGTTCTCTCCTTGTATGGTTGATTATCTTGTTTAGCACTATTGTTATTATTTTTCATGCATGTGGTAAAGTAATTAATAAAATTTAGATCTGCATAAAGATATAGAAAATACTAATTCACGCCCCCTCTTAGTATTATCTATTTATAACTTGATATGTAATTTTATCATCTATGGAAAGACATGGTGTACATGTCTACAAGAAACCTCAAAAATAAAGATAGTGCTTAGTAATCAGAAATTGTCTAAGTATAAAATTTGGTTTACAACACTATATTATTTTGTTTATAACTTGTTGCTAACATCATATTATGACTAACGAAGTTAGATGGAGATAGTATACATGTTGGGGATGATGTGTATAACCTTAAAAGTTTGTATGGACTATACATAACTGAGACAATCTTATTTGAAGTTAAATAGGACAACAGATTTGAAGGAAAGGATGATATTGTTTAAACATAATTACTTGTCCAATTAGGGCCAACATCCTAGTTGTTTACTCTAAGTTGGAAAAGTGGATTGCGATTTTAGCTGACCCAACAACAATTTGTGTCATGCTTGACCACTACTTGGGTTTTACTGCATATTAAAACTTTGTGGTTATAAGTTTATTTTCTGATTTTATGATCATATTATCTGTAGAACATGGTTTTTATAGTTTTTGGAACATGTTTTTTTATGTCAGAACATATTGCTGTCTCAAGATTATCATGTTAGATATCTCTGATTTTACGTTATTGTAGTGTAAGCACAATACTTTTGGATTAATATTAGGAAATTTTATTTTAGTTTGATTTGACTTATCAGCTAAGAGAAATATATATTTAATTGCGATGTTATGCTTTAGTTTGTGTTTTACTAATGCATAAATGTGAAACGATTTGCTTGCTTCAAATACATATGTGTTTTTTATACAAACTTACATAGTTTTGATTTAAGAGCATTCAGTCATTTGTAGTGATTATGGAGAATATAACCCTAATTTTATTTACTTGTGATTTATGAAATTAGTAGGGTTATTTTTATTAATATGTTATGTAACTATAATTGGATTGATTATCCTAACATATTATCTTAGTGTTTATAAGGACTAAAATATCCTAATGATTCTAGAATGAATATATATATATATATATATATATATATATATATATATATATATATATATATATATATATATATATATATATTGATATTTTGTTTTTTTTTTTTTTAAAGGGGATTACAACCCATGGCTTATACCATTTACCTATAGCCTATGTTATATCAAATGTTTTTGTTATTTAAATTGAGGTTTATAATTCCCTAAAACCCTTATGGGTTTCGAATGCAAACTTAGGGATATTTATGCATTGTATCTTGCCAAATACATGGTGGTGGTAGTGAAATCCTGTATACAAGGCTCTTTGTAGAGTTAAGTCTATTGAATGCCATTTTGTATGGGGCTTTAATGGAACTAAAGTTCTCAATCACCATATCCTTTCAAGTTGGGCTTTGTGGAAGTAATGGCGATATTTTGGCATTTTTGTTTTGATTATGCATTCCACCTGTGTTTGGTTGCTGAAGGGTCAGCAATGTGCAGGGTTTTAGTTGGAAGGAGATATTGTCTTATGGGGCTAAATAGGGTTTTATTTCTCACGGCAAGTAATTCTATTACTTTCTCTTCGAAATTTCATACCTGTGTGTCAGTATTCGATTGGGAAGTGTGGTTTGGAATTCTTTTCATTTCAGCTTCAACAAAAAGTTTTAGTGTAGAGCCAGTATTGTGTTGTGCATTTCACCTTCGGTAATTTGAGGTAGGGGGCATTTTCTAACTTAAATATTTTACTGCTTTGTAGTGTTAGTTTTTGAAGGAAATATGAGATCTGTGTTTTAAAAATACATACTTATCGATACCCAAGTATGGGTATTCACAGGTCTGGGCATTTGGAGGTGCTGAGCTCTGTAAATATTCATGTTTGGTTGTGGGTAAGGTGTATTTGTTGTTTAAAATGGGTCTTTCCATTTCAAGTTTTATATAAATTTGAGGATCTGTATGTGTGTTCTTCTCTGTGTTTGATGTTGTGAGTTTTAGTTTTGATCTCGGCCTGATTGTTAAAGAATAGTTTCTAGATATGTATATACTTGTGTTAGTTTTTATGAAATGGGTTATGGTTTCTTTTATACTCGAAGAGTTGAGCTATGTGAGAAATTCATGTTCACGATAGATAGCATGATGGTGGATTGTATTATAGCATATAAGTGTTTTATTGTTAAAAAACTTTTATCGTACTCTGTGAGTACCCATGTAGCAGAGCTCACTTGAACTATACTTATGTAAGAGGCACGGCCTCAGTCTCAGGTTTATTTTAAATATGAGCTCAAGATCACAATCGAGAGCTGAGCCATTTTGTCAAATGGTTAACCTGAAACATTATAATGTTAATTTACTTAGTTCAGATCTGAGACATTTCATCAAATGGTATGTATGCGTGATATAGTAAACCATAGTTTTTGATTTGTTGTTGATTATATGAGACATGGTAGATTTGTTGTCCTATTTGTGATTGAAATCATAAGTGGATTTATTGTGTCGAACATAGCAAATGATAGAGGTTTCAAAATGTGTTAGTCATGAAGTGGTCAATATCATTATTCACGGTAGGTATATAATGTGTTTAACAAAAAACACTGATACATGAAACATATCACATACACACAAATGTGTTGTGTGGACCATTCTATGGTTTAAAGTTTATTATAGTAGTTCACAGTAGACCTTAAACGAAATGGTGTTTTGTTGAAACCTATGTTACAGCTTTTATATATGTATATCAACAATAATAGACCAATGAGAACATCGAAACCGTAGCAGTTGGTTGAATAGATAAGCATTGTCAGTTTGATTATATTTGTGTGATTTTAATATTATAGTATGCTCTTGTTGTTATGGTAACCTAAGTTACTTTTGAAATTGGCAGTATAAGATATGTTTCAAATAGATTAAAGGATGTAGAATCATGTTGTATACTGGTTTATATCTGTTGCATGAACATTCTTTTGTAAATCTGCTTGATGTGTATTTTAAAAATAGCTGTGATGAACATATATCGGGGTGGCTGAATTTGGTTTATCCTATTCAATTAATTAATTCAGTGATAACTTTAAAAATGAGTTGGGTGGGTTAATTACATATAAAAGATAATTGGCCTTACCTATGACTTAAACCTATATGGTTAAGTACGGAGAACAAGGCATATCTCTATTCTGTCATTGACAAGTATAATAGAGAATACCATTATGTGTTGACTATGAGAATACCATACATGGATGCAGAATCTTAGTGCCATAACAATAACACCTCAGTATATATATGCTTCATTTACGGGTTATTCTTAGTGCGAGTTTAATTTTGCTTTGTTAAGTAGATGTTCACTTCTTGCAAATTAATTTTGAAACTACACTATGTTAAGTGAATTAGATAACTGCATTATGGATACATATATGTTTAAATCTAACATGTAGGTAGGTGGATTACGCTTTTCAACTCAGTGTGTACTGAGCCCCCTTTGTGTGTTTGTTTCATTCTGTGTGGTTTTCAGGTGCTTCAAGATTGTTTAGCAAGTAACCAAAGATGACTATTGAAGTTACTATTTGAAACAGCATTAGGGTCCCTATGTTGGACATAGGTGTTGTAATGCCACACTAAGCATAACCAAAAGAAATGCAAACAAAGAACAAATAAAATAATCACAATAATTTTTTTTTTTTTATAAGTACAAATACATAGATTGAATCATTCTTAATCTAAAAGCCTCAATAAGAAATAAAATATCATCCATATATATTTCCAAAATGATGCTAATACAAATCAAGTTCAGTACAATAATGTAGTACAACATCGTTTCTAAACACCTATGTCTAACATAGGAATCCCTAGATATTGTTTCAAAAGTAAATTCAACAGTCATCTTTGGTTACTTGCTAAACATTCTCAAAACACCTGGAAAATATACAACAATGCAACACAACACAACAAGGGGGCTCAGTACACACTGAGTTAAAAAGCGTAATCCACCTGCATACATGTTAAAATAAACATATACATAATCGTAATGCAGATATCTGAACCACGTTAACATAGTGCAGTTTCAAATTAATATGAAAGAAGTAAACATTTACTTAACAATGCAAAATTAAACTCGCACTAAGAATAACCCGTAAATGAATCATATATATACTGAGGTTTCATCATTATGGCACTAATATTCTGCATCCATGTATGGTATGCTCATAGTCAACACATAACGGTAATCTCTATTATACTTGTCAATGATAGAATAGGGATATGCCTTATTCTCCTTACTTAACCATATAGGTTTAAGTCATAGGTAAGGCCAATTATCTTTTATATGTAATTAACCCACCCAATACCATTTTAAGTTATCACTGAATTAATTAACTAAATTGGATAACCAAATCCAGCCACCCCGATATATGTTCATCACTGCTATTCTTAAAATATACATCAAACAGATATACTAAGAATGTACATGCAACAGATATTAATCAGTTTACAACAAGATACTACATCTTTTAATCCATCTGAAATGCATCTTATTCTGCCAAGTTCAAAGGTAAATATAAATAATTACAACAACAGAACTAAAACCTATAATATCAAGATCTCATAAATACAATTGAACTGTTGCACAGCTCAACAATACTTACAAAATATTCATACTATAATTTAATTCCCTGCTAACCTAACCATCTACACTTAACATCGAACTGACCAAGATAACAATCAACATGCACATGATATTCTTGTTTAAAATGATACATCATCAAACATATATCAATATCTGCCTCAATTCTTGTACTACTTTCATTTTAATTAAAAAAAACTAAAATTCATCTTAATAATAAAAGAATGTTTTTTCAACACATCTTTTCTCAGAATGATCCTTAAATGCTATTAAAACACTTCATAATCAAAATTAAACATAATAGAATCTAAATACAGCTATTACTTTAACGAATGATCATTAACAAAGTTGTTAATATTCAAATGTCTACTGCAGTTATACTACTGTATAACAAAAAGCCACCATTCAATTATAATCACATCAGCATATGAAATATAATATTAGAATACAATATAAAATGCGGTTCATAAAATTTATAGTAACTTTCATCATGCCAATAATAAAAATAATAATAATAAGGATGTAATACATCAATACTACAGAGCATATACTAACTGTTCATAAAATATCCACATTAATATAGAAATAACAACAACTGTCAATGCCTCTATTTTTCAAATGATGTCATATTCAATTGTGGATAATATCTCAAAACAATAGGTAGTTATAACTCAAACTTCCCCATATTATAATAACCAAATTGAGCCATCTCTATGTTTCCTCTATTTATATCGAGTTTCATATTAACATTCACATAAGATTGCTCTCGGTTTCTAGTCACGACAGTCATTATATTCCTTCAAACAACTTAATCACAACAAAAATATAAATCCTTAGCTCTTTATTGAAAATAGCTTCTATATTTAAATAAGAAAATAAATTATAATGTTCATTAATGCTGTCACAGAGAAATTTCTACTTGCTTCGAGTTTCCCTTTTTCATCTATTTGACAGAATGTCCTTACTAATAGTAACCACACACGGGTCACCATATTATTGTTTAAATACATAATGTCCGAGTTAAAGAATTTCAAGCATGTTGTATAACATAACAACTTAATCCTCAATTCCAGTTATCTAACTCATGAAATAGAGTAACAGTGCCCTCAATCAGTCATGAGACTGCAACCTAATGCTAGTTCATGACTGTGGCTGAACCACACATATTAATAAACTCAAAACATGGTTTCTCCCAAAGCTCGGCCCTGTATAAACCGAATTCCCCAGTTTAACACAATAACTCAATAACATAATAACTTAATAACATAATGATATTACTTGCTGGTTCAAATTTATCTACGGTTCACACTAACTGTTTGTCGAAGAGTCTGCCCATGATTTCATTTAGTGATTCGACTGTTGTCTAGGTTTTTCGTTCCAACATCTCGATACCATATAACTTCTAATACCCGTATTTCATAACATGCACAGTGGTTCGCTTCCTACATCGCACCCATGTTTGTATTCATAAAACAAGTTTAGTTTTACACCTCCCATTTCAAACATACTGTAACAATGATATCGCCTCCAACTACAAATAAATATACGTTGGTACACATAACCCTTAGTCCATGCAACTACCCAAAATTGTAAGCATATATAGTTATTTGCTACAACTAGGTCATACTGCATATAATCACAAAACACAAGCATGAACATAACTGTTACAAAATAACTGAATCCAAACCAAACCCCATATCATAGTGAAGCTATGATCTATGTCGCAAGCTATTTTCATAACAAAATGTCTACATATTAAATGAACTTGCAACACACAAACTACCTGAGGATTTATACACAGAGTTTAGAAACCATCTAAGCCCCAAAGCAAACAACAAAACACAAAACATACATGTATCTATGTAACCAATATCCAAATATGGATATAAACAGATCTAGGCACTCATGCCCAACCCTGCTTATACCCATACCTGGGTATTGACAAACATCTTTTTAGAAGAAAGCTATAGTCTCTACAATTCTTTTAAACAACATTAACACCCAAAATAGTAAAGGAATAGGTAAGGAAATGCCCCCTACCTCCAAATTTCAGAAGATGGAAACTCAAAATGAAGCCCAGCAACCAAATTTGTTGCTAAAACCCCAAACCAAAACCAGACGTCCAACACTGAAAAATCTGATAATGAATGATACTGTGGCTTCCAACAATGCTCAAATTGATAAAAAGGAAAGCCCAGTCGACCAAGTCCTCCATGATGCTGGATTTTAACCATAAGCATCACAGATGCAAAACATATAGAAAAATGTGGCCAAATTCCTGGCCCAAACATAACAAGAACTGAAACATACACACACAAAAATGACCGAGCACTTCAATGAAATAATTCCTCTTTAAATGAGCATTAAAAGCAACTGAACCACTTCCACAATGCCGAGTACAAATGGAAATAAATCTACCACCGCCATATATGTCTGGATAATAAACATTAACATAAACCTCATTCAAAGCTTCGAGACCCATATAGGGTTTTAGGTTAGTAAACTTTGTCTTTTGAAAATATGATGTACAAAACACATAGCTAATAACCACCGTGGGTTTAAACCCCATTTTAACTAATAGCAATTAATTACAACATAAACTTAATGCATATATACATATAGACCTTTTTAATATACAACACACATATATATATAAATATATATATATATGTATGTATGTATGTATGTATGTATGTATGTATGTATATAAAAGACCAGATAAAAGAGTATTAGGAAAATACTTAAGTTCAACAAATATCCACTATACAGCGAATTATCCTTAAAACTAGAAATATTAGGCATTAATTCTAACCACAACATAAGTTTATTAGACTCATAAATGTCTCTATAAAGGCTTAAAAATAGAGTAATTCTGAAATAGAAACATAATCATCCAAAAAGAACTTATAGTCCCAAAGTCTTAAAATGCAGTAAAACTAAAATAGTGGTCAAGCATGACACCCTGCCTCACTAGGCTTTGACTTCCTCCTGGAAGTCAGCAAACAAGTGCGGATGAGCTGCTCTCATCAATTCAGTGTCCTCCTAGGTAGCAGATTTTTCATCATCGAGGTTCCATTGGACTTTTACCTGCCTTATTTCTCTTCCTCTTAAACTCATAGTTCTACTTTGCATGATCTGCATTGGTTCTAGCATGATCTGACCATCCACAATCTGCAAATTTTTCCAGTTCAATACGTGATCAATATAAGGAATATACTTACGCAATACAGAAACATGAAAAATATTATGAATGCGTGAAAGACTCAGTGGTAAGGCAAGTTTGTAGGCAACAAGTCCAATCCATTCCAAAATTTCAAACGGACCAACAAACTATGGTGCTAACTTGGAACCCTTTCCATAACGAATCAGACTCTTACATGGCCTAACTCGAAGAAACACTTTATCACAAACCAAGAATTGACGATCGATTCTATGCTTATCAGCATATTTCTTCTACCTATCCTGAGTAGTAATAAGATGCTCTCTGATCCTCTTAACCTGCTGCACCAACTCTAACAACATATCAGGTCCTAGAAGAGTCCTGTCCTCCAAATTATCCCAACTGAGAGGCGTCCTACAGCGTCTTCCATACAATGCCTAAAATGGTGCCATACCTATGGAACTATGATATCCATTGTTATATGCAAACTCAACTAAGTGTAGATACTCCTCCCATTTATTCTATCTATCCATTATGTACATCCTAAGCATGTCTTCCAGAATTTGGTTGACACGTTCAGTTTGTCCATCCGTCTTAGGGTGATAGGTTGAACTGAAATTCAGTTGAGTAGCTAACTCTCGCTGCATGGATTTCCAAAGAGACGAAGTAAACACTGGATCCCTATCAGAAATAATCTTTATAAGAATTTCGTGTAAATTAACTATCTGTTCCATATATACTTTGGCAACCATTGTTGCATTATAGGATGATCTAACTGGAATAAAATGAGCAACCTTAGATAAATGGTCCACAACCACCATGATAGCATCATGCCTTTGAGCTGTCATAGGCAATCCAGTAATAAATTCTATCAAAATGGTGTCCCATTTCCATTCTAGAATGCTATGTGGCTGCAATAAACCTGCTGGGTGCTGATGTTCAGCCTTAACTCACTGACATTCCAAGCATCAAGCCACAAAATCTGCTATATCTCTCTTCATTCCAGGCCAATAGTAATGCTGCTTAAGATTAACATGCATTTTCTTAACACCCGGATGCGCCGAATATGGTGCTTTGTGGGCCTCAACCATAATCAAAACTCTCAAATCTCCCAACTTCGAAATGTACACACTCCTCCTATACAGCAGTAAACCTTCAGGATTCACTGAATAACCCTCAAAACGTCCTTCCAAAACACTGCCACTGTCAATAACCGCCTTAACATCCTAAAACCAATGGTCTGCAGAAAGGTTCTGTAAGATCTTATCCTTAAGATCCATAGTTAAGATCAATGAAGATAGTTCATGTCGCCTTCTACTAAGAGCATCAGCAACCACGTTCTCCTTCCCTTGTACATATTTAATCTCGAAGTCGTATTCACACTGGAATTCCATCCATCTTCACTGCCTAGCATTGAGGTCTGGTTGCGTGAAAAGATACTGAAGACTTCGATGGTCAGAATGTAACTCAAAATGTTGACCCAGTAGAAAATGCTGCCACTTAGACAAAGCATGCATAATCGCAGCAAGGTCGAGATCATGAGTAGGGTAATTTACCTCATGATTCTTCAGCTTTCAGGACACAAAAGCTATGACACGTCCCTCTTGCATTAAAACTGCCCCTAAGCCATCCAATGATACATCAATACAAACCACAAACTCCTTAGTAGAATCAAGGACTGCTACAATTGGTGCATTGGTCAAACATTCCTTAAGTTTCTGAAATGTTGCCTCGCACTCATCTACCCACACAAATTTCTTTCCTTTTTTCTGAAGGGATGTGATAGGATGCACTATAATGACGACATATGTCCCTAGGGGTCCTCGAACCCCAAGAGACATATTCAAATGTGTAATATGGGTCAAAGGGGGTCATAGGGTGACCTATGACCCTCTTTGACCCAATAAACGACGACATATGTCCCTAGGGGTCCTAGGACCCCTAGGGACATATTCGAATCATTCATATGGGTCAAAGGGGGTCATAGGGTGACTTATGACACCCTTTGACCCATTAAATGATGACATATGTCCCTAGGGGTCTTAGGACCCCTAGGGACATATTTGAATCGTTCATATGGGTCAAAGGGGTTCATAGGGTGACCTATAACCCTCTTTGACACATTAAATGACGACATATGTCCCTAGGAGTCCTAGGACCCCTAGGGACATATTCGAAAGGGTAATATGGGTCAAATGGGGTTATAGGGTAACCTATGCCCCTCTTTGACCCATTAAATGATGACATATGTCCCTAGGGGTCCTAGGACCCCTAGGAACATATTAGAATCGTTCATATGTGTCAAAGGTCGTCATAGGGTGACCTATGACCCCTTTTGACCCACTAAATGACAACATATGTCCCTACAGATCCTAAGACCCCTACGGACATAGTCGAATCATTAATATGGATGAAAGGGGGTCATAGGGTGACCTATGAACTTCTTTGACCCATTAAATGATAACATATGTCCCTAGGGGTCCTAGGACCCCTAGGGATATATTAGAATCGTTCATATGGGTGAAAGGGGGTCATAGCGTGACCTATGACCCCCTTTGACCCATTAAAAGATGACATATGTCCCTAGGGGTCCTAGGACCCCTAGGGACATATTAGAATGGGTAATATGGGTCAAATGGGGTCATAGGGTAACCTATGACCCTCTTTAACCCATTAAACGATGACATATGTCTCTAAGGGTCTTAGGAACCCTAGGGACATATTCGAATCGTTCATATGGGTCAAAGGGGGTCATAAGGTGACCTATGACACTCATTGATCCATTAAACAACATATATGTCTGTAGGGGTCCTAGGACCCCTAGGGACATAGTTAAATGGGTATTACTTGCCAAAAGGGGGTCATAAGGTGACCTATGACTCTCTTTGACCCATTAAATGATTACATATGTCCCTAGGACATAGTCGAATCGTTTATATGGGTCAAAGGAGGTCATAGGGTGACCTATGACCCCCTTTGACCCATGAAAAAATGACATATATCCCTAGGGGTCCTAGGGACATAGTGGAATCGTTCATATGGGTCAAAGGAGGTCATAGGGTGATCTATGACCCCTTTTGACCTATTAAACAATAACATATGTCCCTAGGGGTCCTAAGACCCATAGGGACATAGTCGAATCGTTCATATGGGTCAAAGGGGGTAATAGGGTGACCTATGACCCCCTTTGACACATTAAATGATGACATATGTCCCTAGGGGTCTTCGGACCCAGAGGGACATATTCGAATAGGTAATATGGGTCAAAGGGGGTCATAGTGTGACCTATGACCCTCTTTGACCTATTAAACGACGACATATGTCCCTAGGGGTCTTAAGACCCTTAAAGACATATTTGAATCCTTCATATGGGTCAAAGGGGGTCATAGGGTGACTTATGACCCCCTTTGACCCATTAAATGACGACATATGTCCCTAGTGGTCCTCGGACCCCAAGGGACATATTTGAATGGGTAATATGGGTCAAAAAGGGTCATAGGTCACCCTATGACCCCCTTTGACCCATTAAATGATCACATATGTCCCTAGGGGTCCTTAGACCCCTAGGGACATAGTCGAATCATTCATATGGGTCAAAGGAGGTCATAGGGTGACCTATGAGCACCTTTGACCCATTAAACAATGACATATGTCCCTATGGATTCTCAGACCCCTAGGGACATAGTCGAAACATTTATATGGGTCAAAGTGGGTCATAGGGTGACCTATGATGCCCTTTGACCCATTAAATGACGACATATGTTCCTAGGGGTCCACGGACCCCAAAGGACATATTCGAATGGGTAATATGGGTCAAAGGGGGTCATAGGTCACCCTATGACCCTCTTTGACCCATTGGACGATGACATATATCCCTAGCGGTCCTAGGACCCCTAGGGACATATTGAAATCGTTCATATGGGTCAAAAGGGGTCATAGGGTGACTTGTGACCCCCTTTGTCCCATTAAACGATGACATATGTCCCTAGGGATCTTAGGACCCCTAGGGACATATTCGAATGGATAATATGGGTCAAATGGGGTCATAAGGTAACCTATGACCCTCATTCACCCATTAAATAATGACATATGTCCCTAGGGGTCCGAGGACCCCTAGCGACATATTCAAATCGTTCCTATTGGTCAAAAGGGGTCATAAGGTGACCTATGAACCTCTTTGACCCATTAAACGATGATATATGTCTGTAGGGGTCCTAGGACCCCTAGGGACATAGTCGAATGGGTATTACGGGTCAAAGGGGGTCATAGGGTGAGCTATGACCCTCTTTGACCCATTAAACAATGACATATGTCCCTAGGGGTCCTAGGACCCCTAGGGACATAGTTGAATCATTAATATGGGTCAAAGGAGGTCATAGGGTGACCTATAACCCTCTTTGACTGATTAAATGATGACATATGACCTTAGGGGTCCTAGGACCCTTACGAACATAGTCGCATCATTCATATGGGTTAAAGTATGTCATAGGGTGACCTATGACCCTGTTTGACACATTAAACGATGACATATGTCCTTAGGGGTCCTAGGAATACTGAGGACATAGACGAATCGTTCATATGCTTCAAAGGGGGTCATAGGGTGACCTATGAACCCCTTTGACCCATTAAATGATGACATATGTCCCTAGGGGTCCTAAGATCCCTAAAGACATATTCGAATGGGTAATATGGGTCAAATAGGGTCATAGGTTACCCTCTTTGACCCATTAAATTATGACATATGTCCCTAAGAGTTCTAAGACCCCTAGGGACATATTCGAATCATTTATATTGGTCAAAGGGGGTCATAGGGTGATGTATGACCCTCTTGACCTATTAAACGACGATATATGTCTCTAGGGGTCCTAAGACCCCAAGGGACAATTTCAAATGGGTAATATGGGTCAAAGGGGGTCATAAGGTGACCTATGACCCTCTTTGACCCATTAAACGATGACATATGTCTCTTGAATTCTTAGAACCCCTAGGGACATATTCGAATCGTTCATATGGGTCAAAGGGGGTCATGGCATGACCTATGACCCCCTTTGACCCATTAAACGATGACATATGTCCCTAGGGGTCCTAGGACCCATAGGGACATATTCGAATGGGTAATATGGGTCAAATGGACTCATAGGGTAACCAATGACCCTCTTTGACCCATTAAACGACGACATATGTCTTTAGGGGTCCTAGGACCCCTAGGAACATATTCGAATCGTTCATATTGGTCAAAAAAGGTCATATGGTGACCTATGACCCGCTTTGACCTATTAAATGATGACATATGTCCTTAGGGGTCCTCGGACCCTAAGAGACATATTTGAATGGGTAATATAGGTCAAAGGGGGTCATAGGGTGACCTATTACCCTCTTTGACTCATTAAATGATGACATATGTCCCTAGGGGTCTTAAGACTCATAGGGACATATTCGAATCGTTCATATGGGTCAAAGGGGGTCATAGGGTGAATGACATATGTCCCTAGGGGTCTTAGGACCCTTAGGGACATATTCAAATCGTTCATATGGGTCAAAGGGGGTCATACGGTGACCTATGACCCTCTTTGACCCATTAAATGATGATATATGTTTCTAAGGGTCCTAAGACCCCTAGAGACATAGTCGAATGGGTATTACGGGTCAAAGGGGTTCATAGGGTGACCTATGACCCTCTTTGACCCATTAAATGATGACATATGTCCCTAGGGGTTCTATGACCCTTAGGGACATAGTCGAATCGTTCATATGGGTCAAAGGAGGTCATACGATGACCTATGACCCCCCTTTTACCTATTAAATGACGACATATGTCCCTAGGGGTCCTATGACCCCTAGGAACATAGTCAAATTGTTCATATGGGTCAAAGGAGGTCATAAGGTCACCTATGACCTCCTTTAACACATTAAAAAATAGCATATGTCCCTAGGGGTCCTAGGACCCCTAGGGACATAGTCGAATAGTTCATATGGGTCAAATGGGGTCATAGCGTGACCTATGACCCTTTTTGACACATTAAATGATGACATATGTCCCTAGGGGTCCTCGGACTCCAAGAGACATATTCAAATGGGTAATATGGGTCAAAGGGGGTCATGGGTTGACCTATGACCCTCTTTGACTCATTAAACGACGACATATGTCGCTAGGGGTCCTAGGACCCCTAAGGACATATTTGAATTGTTCATATGGGTCAAAGGGGGTCATAGGCTGACTTACGACCATTTTTGACCCATTAAACGATGACATATGTCCCTAGGGGTCCTAGGACCCCTAGGGACATATTTGAATTGTTCATATTGGTCAAAGGGGTTCATAGGGTGACCTATGACCCCCTTTGACCCATTAAACGACGACATATGTTCCTAAGAGTCCTACGACCCCTAGAGACATATTCGAAAGGGTAATATGGGTCAAATGGGGTCATAGGGTAATCTATGACCCTCTTTGACCCATTAAATGATGACATATGTCCCTAGGAACATATTTGAATCGTTCATATGGGTCAAAGGCGGTCATAGGGTGACCTATGACCCCCTTTGACCCATTAAATGACGACATATGTCCCTAGGGGTCCTAGGACCCCTAGGGACATAGTCGAATCGTTAATATTGGTGAAAGGGGGTCATAGGGTGACCTATGACCTTCTTTGACCCATTAAACGATGACATATGTCCCTAGGGGTCCTAGGAATCCTAGGTACATATTCGAATCATTCATATGGGTCAAAAGGGATAATAGCATGACTTATGACCCCCTTTTTCCCATTAAACGACGACATATGTCCCTAGGGGTCCTAGAACTCCTAGGTACATATTCGAATGGGTAATATGGGTCAAATGGGGTCATAGGGTAACCTATGACCCTCTTTGACCCATTATAAGATGCCATATGTCCCTAGGGGTCCTAAGAACCCTAAGGACATATTCGAATCGTTCATATGGGTCAAAGGGGGTCATAGGGTGACCTATGACCCTCTTTGATCCATTAAACGACGATATATGTCTGTAGGGGTCCTAGGACCCCTAGGGACATAGTTGAATGGGTATTACATGCCAAAAGGGGGTCATAGGGTGACCTATGACTCTCTTTAGCCCATTAAATGGTGACATATGTAGCTAAGGATCCTAGGATCCCTAGGGACAGTCAAATCGTTTATATGGGCCAAAGGAGAACACAGGGTGACCTATGACCCCCTTTGACCCATGAAGGACCCCTAGGGACATAGTGGAATTGTTTATATGGGTCAAAGGAGCCCTATGACCCCTTTTGACCGATTAAACAATAACATATTTTCCAAACGGTCATAGGAACAATAGGGACATAATCGAATCGTTCATATGGGTCAAAGGGGGTCATAGGGTGACCTATGACCTCATTTTACACATTAAATGATGACATATGTCCCTAGGGGTCCTCAGACCCAGAGGGACATATTCGAATGGGTAATATGGGTCAAAGGGGGTCATAGTGTGACCTATGACCCTCTTTGACCTATTAAACAATGATATATGTCTCTAGGGGTCCTAGGACCCCTAGGGACATATTCGAATGGGTATTATGGGTCAAAGGGGGTCATAGGGTGACTTATGACTTCCTTTGACCCATTAAACGATGACATATGTCCCTAGGGGTCCTACGACCCCTAGGGACTTATTTGAATCATTCATATGAGTTAAATGGGGTCATAGGGTGACCTATGACCCCATTTTACCCATTAAACGATGACATATGTCCCTAGGTGTCCTAGGATCCCTAGGGACATATTTGAATGGGTAATATGGGTTAAATGGGGTCATAGGGTAACCTATGACCCTCTTTGACATATTAAATGACGAAATATGTCCCTAGGCGAGGAACATATTCGAATCGTTCATATGGGTCAAAGGCCATCATAGGGTGACCTATGACCACCTTTGACCCATTAAATGACGACATATGTCCCTAGGGGTCCTAGGACCCCTAGGGACATAGTCAAATCGTTCATATGGGTGAAAGGGAGTCATAGGGTGACCTATGATCCTATTTGACCCATTAAACGATGACATATGTCCCTAGGGGTCCTAGGACCCCTAGGGACATATTCGAGTCGTTCATTTGGGTCAAAGAGGTTCATAGGGTGACCTATGATGCCCTTTGACCCATTAAACGATGACATATGTCCCTAAGGGTCCTAGGACCCCTAGGGACATATTCGAATGGGTAATATGGGTCAAATGGGGTTATAGGGTAACCTATGACCCTCTTTGACTCATTAAACGATGACATATGTCACTAGGGGTCCTAGGAACCCTAGGGACATATTCAAATTGTTCATATGGGTCAAAGGGGGTCATAGGGTGACCTATAACCCACTTTCACCCATTAAACGACGATATATGTCTGTAGGGGTCCTAGGACCCCTAGGGACATAGTCGAATGGGTATTACGTGCCAAAAGGGGGTCATAGTGTGATCTTTGGCCCTCTTTGACCCATTAAATGATGACATATGTCCTTAGGGGTCCTAGGACCCTTAAGAACATAGTTGAATCATTCATATGGGTCAAAGGAGGTCATAGGGTGACTTATGACCTCTTTTGACCCATTAAACAATGACATATGTCCCTAGGGGTCCTAGAACCCCTAGCGACATAGTGGAATCGCTCATATGGGTCAAAGGGGGTCATAGGGTGACCTATGACCCCCTTTGACCCATTAAATGATGACATATGTCCCTAGGGGTCCTCAGACCCCAAGGGACATATTCGAATGGGTAATATGGGTAAGAGGGGGTCATACGGTGACCTATTACCGTCTTTGACCAATTAAATGATGACTTATCTCCTTAGGGGGCCTAGGACCCCTATGGACATATTCGAATCATTCATATGGGTCAAAGGGGGTCATAGGGTGACCTATGACCCCCTTTGACCCATTAAATGACGACATATGTCCCTAGGGGCCCTAGGACCCCTAGGGACATATTTGAATCATTCATATGGGTCAAAGGGGGTCATAGGGTGACCTATAACCCCCTTTGACCCATTAAACGATGACATATGTCCCTAGTTGCCCTGGGACCCCTAGGGACATATTCGAATGGGTAATATGGGTCAAATGGGGTCATAGGGTAACCTATGACCCTCTTTGACCCATTAAATTACGAAATATGTCCTTAGGGGTCCTAGGACCCTTAGAGACATATTTGAATCGTTTATATTAGTCAAAGGGGGTCATAGGTTGACCTATGACCCTCTTGACCCATTAAACGACGATATATGTCTCTAGGGGTCCTAGGACCCCTAGGGACATATTCGAGTGGTTAATATGGGTCAAGGGGGGTCCTAGGCCCTATGACCCTCTTTGACCCATTAAATGACGACATATGTCCTTAGGGGTCCTCGGACTGCAAGAGACAATTTGGAATGGGTATTATGGGTCAAAGGGGGTCATAGGGTGACCTATGACCCTCTTTGACCCATTAAACAATGACATATGTCCCTAGGGTTCCTAGTGTATATGAGCAATATTAGTATGCTAATAGAAACCAAATTTAAATAAAGCTTCTACAAACTAAACAAAATTCATAAACTTCAAGATAGACTAAGATGAGCTCTCAATTGAGAATATAAGTCATTAATGGGCTCTCTCAATGTGAAGCTCTCTTGTTGAGTAGCTTTGTCTAAATAGATAGGATGTATGCTCAAGCTTTATGCTTCAAAAAGGGCTTCAAATGGAGTTGGAATTTGGGTGTGAGTGTATGGTTTTGATGTAAAATGGCTTCTCAAAATGGCATTATGACTTTACTTCATGGATTGTGTTGTTTTGCAAAGGGGAAGGATCCAATTTATAGGCAAGAGGCTTGAGGGATTGAGGGCTAAGATGCAAAGATGGGAAAAAGCTCATGGAGGGCTCAGGTTGCATGAGAAGAGAGCACATGGATTGTGCCTCCTGACAGCCAATCAGGGAGTGACACATGTCACAGGGTGAGAGGATGGAAGAAAGGGAAAGGATGAGTCAACAAAGGAGGCTCAAGGGATAAAATCTTCATAAAGACCCTCATAATGGCTTGTAAGAGAAATAACAGGGCTTGGAAGAGTCATTTATGATCTTGTGGGCTTCATAAAGTTTTATGGTTGAGATATTTTGAGGGAGATGAGAGCAATTTCGACTTGGGTTTGATTAGGAGGGTTTTAAGCTTGCTTAGGATTGTGCAAATAATTAGAGGATGGTTTAGGATTAGCTTAGGGATAGACAAGTGGATGGCATTTAATGAGGGTGGGTGAAGGAGGAGATATTTGTTAACTTTGGCTTGGGTTAGTAAGTCTTAACCCATTTTTAGAGAATGTGACAAGGTTAGGAGGGGATTAGGATTAGGTTTAAAGACATCTTCTAGAAGAGTCTAGACTTTGGATGAGGATAAAGACTTTCTAGAATAGTCTAGAATTTTCTACGATGAGGATGAATACTTTCTAGAAGAGTCTAGAACTTCTTAGGATGAGGATAAATTAGATTTTTAGCAAATAAATAAAGTTTTATTTATTTCAAGGGTTTGGATTGAGGAGATATTTATTAAAACTTTTTTAATAAACATGAGGATTAATATTTAATCTTAATTAAATATTTTGAGTTGGGATTAGGGGTAGGAAATGATGGGATTAGCCTTTAATCAAAATTAAAGAAGGATTAGAAGATTTTGGAAGAGATTAGTGGTCTTAAGAAAATTGGCCAAGTTTTGGGCAAAAAGTAATTTTTTTATTTATTTTGGGTTTTTTGGTCAATTTATTAATTAAATAATTAATAAAAAAATTATGTTTAAATAAGATTTAAACATTTTTGGGAGGGATCCTTTAATTAAATATTTTTAATTAAGATAAAGGGATTTAATGGCATAAAAATAAATTAATTAATTAATTAATGATGATGTCATCAGGAATTTTTCAGAAAATAAAAATACTTTTTTTTTTAAAGGTTTTTAGGTGTCTACATTTTGCCCCTCTTTGATGTGATGCCGCAAGTGGCATGGCATCAAAGATAAGAAAATAAGATGCCCAAAGCTAGAGCAGAAGAGGAGAGAATGGACTACAAGATGCCCCCTCAAGAAGGCGGCAGGGAGAGAAAGCGAGGCTTAACGACTTCTTGAAAAGTACAAGAATCTAAAATGAGCAAGAAGACTCGAATTGGCTTAAGAGAAGAGGCTTAGTTAGCTCAAACTCTCACTACGGGAGAATGATAAAGGGAGAATTAGAGGCACAAGGGGAAGCAAGCTTAAGATCTCAGGGAGTGCAAAGGATGAAGGAGCAGAGTGCTATAAAAGAAATCCAGGATGGGGAGATGGATGAGGGGATTAAAAAGATGATGCAACAGGATTTCAAAGATTCAGATTGGCGAAAGATGGGTTTCGGAGATCCCTAGGACTAGGATTGTGGATCTCAAAAGATGAGGCTTGGTGGATTGATTTGGATTGGTGGATCCCTAATACTAAGATTGTGGATCCCTAAAGCTAAAGGTGATGAGTGATTCAAAGAGATACTGATGCATAAGCTGGGGTAGGAGAGACGGATTTTGGATATGGATGGGGGATAATGGAGATGAAGGAAAACCATTGAAGCTTTTTGAGCGGGGGGATACTTCAAAGAGAAGTACCACCATGTAGTTGAGCACTATATTTGCTATAGGACTGTTGGTTAATTGCCAAGGTTACCAAGAATATCAAGGCCTTTTCACCAACTGTCCAGAGGACTGACAAACTAACTCAAAACAAACACGCAAGGATTGCCCCAACATCACACATGATTCCTAAAGGAAGCATCGTGGAACCGATACTGGGTAACCCACAAGAAAAAAAGAAAAACAAATGAAAGACCTAATCAAGACCTTACGCTCAGATTGCCCCATTCACAGTATACCATGATATGGAAGATCGTGGCAACCTTGAGGAGGGAACAAAAAGATTGCTTGAAAAAGATACGTCAAGACCCAAAAGGGAAGATTCCAAATCAAAAGAAAGTGAAAATCCAAAAGAGAATTGTTTGCCAATGAGATGGGTAGGATGAGGTACTAACAGACCAAGATCAGACATGAGGAAAGCTATATCCTGCAAGGATCTATCATAGAGCACCTAAGCTGGTGGATCTAGATGAGTGAAGCGTCTGGCAAGTTGAACTAAGAAGGATAACACTTTGGTGACAAGAGATCTAGCTAAAGGATGCATTGGAATAGCTAACCAAGATGTGTGATGGGTGCAAGATGCTGATCAAAGATGAACTGACATGAACGCTGGATAGATACAATGTTACTAAGCTAAAGAGGATGTACAAGCTGACGGACCAAGATATTTACAATCGGGCTAATCAATATATGGTACAAGCTAATGGACCAATGATAGGTATGATACAGATGGATAAAAAGCTCAGGATGAGAGGATAGCGGGATGGCTCAATTTGGTACAAGAGGCAGAAGCTAAGGATGAGGTGATAACAAAAGATATGGATTTGACAAGATGCATCCGATGATGATGATGGGGACAATGCTAAGGTTGGTGGTAGTTGAATGGATAGATGGTGCTAGAGTGAATAGCTAATGAGAGGATGACATTGGATTTGCATGAGGATAGCCTAGAGTGGGATACTAATGACAAGGGAGGATGGACAAGACAAGATCTCCAAGGAATATAGTGCCCCCAGTCAAAAGATGACATGTAGAAGGAGGTATTACGATGGATGTGATAGGATTCAAGCTAGGATGGAAAAGCGAAAGGCGCTAGGGAGATGGATGATAGTTGGGATGATTGGCTGAAGCTGCAGAAGATCAGTGGATGGTGTGAGATGGAATCTGGAGGATGGAGGATAGGTGTATAGATTGGAAGATGGAGTTGGATGTCAAGATGTGACCAAAAGCATGAGGATGATAGGCTAAGTTGGGGATGGTTGGATTACGCATGATGCATGTTTGCCAAGTTTTCATCATGGTACTTGTCCAAGGCGCTTGAATTTTCAAGTTTTCACCAATGGACGCTTTATTTTTCTTTACTTTTTTTTTTTGTCTTTTTGACTTTGGACTTAGCTAGAATGATTTTGGCTTTCTTCAGCTATTTTTGGCTCATAGATGTTGGTAGGATGGATGAAAAAGGATTGGATTGAACAAGTGGAATGGTGGGTGGGAGTTTGACAGATAATAGATGCAAAGACATAAGGCTTATGGGTAAATGGATGAGGAAAATGGAAAGATCATCATTGGCACACACCTTGAGAGGTGATAAAGTAGTGGGAAAGATGGTTTTGAGCAAGGTTGAGGAGAAAATGGAGGAAGAGAAAGATAAGGACTAAAAGTAGAGTTGGAAGATGGAGGATGGGAAATTTAGGATAAGAAGCATATGGACTAAAAGTGGATTGGGGGGATGAAGGATGCTTATATGGGGATTTGGATGAAGGATTGATGGATGAGGCTTTTTGAGTAGCATGAATGGATGCCAATTGAGATTTTTCTTTGAGATGCATTTCTTTTATGAGCATCTTGGGTATCCACATGATTTTTGACTTTTTTAGCTTGGGCTTTTGTGGCCTCTTGACTTTTTCTTTGATTGGGATTAATTGTTTCTTGTTTTGAACATGTATTTTAGAAGGGACATGTTGAGACTTGGATTTTTGTAGATTTTTGGATTTATTCTTTTGTATTTTGGCATCCAATATGCTTCTATTAGCCATGGGATGGGAATAGCAACATGGAGGAGATGGAGGGATAATTGATGGAGTGATAGGGTTTAAAGGTTGGAAGGGATTCAAGGGTGAGTGCCTTTGATGATCTAGCTGGTGGATTTGAGGGGATGGAAGGATAGATTGGAACATAGGATATGGATGGATATAATTTCCCAAAATGGATGGAGGGAAGGAAGGATATGGGCCCAAAATAGATGGAAATGGGGAAGGTGTAGGTCCCAAAATAGATGGAGGGGATAAAGGATTCATATTAGGTATGTAAGGACCCAAAATGGATGGAAAGGGGGTGGGATTTAGATAAGGGATATATGGACCCAAAATGGAGGGTTGGAGATAAGGAGTAGGATGAGGGCCCAAAATAGATGCAGAATAAGATGGATGGGAACTTTGGGGTGGAGATGGAAGGACTTGGGACCATGCAGGAATAGCGGGGATACCAACATCTAGAAATACATTTTCATTTCTTTTTTCAATATGATGTTCATTATTTGGAACACAAGATGTGAGTCCATTACTAGCTGAAGGAGTTGGAGCTTTGGATATGATAATTAGTTCTTTTTCGATGTATCTATCATCATGGATTATGGGAGATGTATGATCATGAAGAAGAGGAGATGGGAGGATAGGATCTTGAGTTGGGTGGGCTGAGGGAAAGGGATCTTGAGATGGAGTAAGTAAGATGGTAGGATTTAGATATGGAGGGGATGGTAAAAGTGGATCATGTAGGGGAATAAGTGGGATGGCGAGATCTGCTGCTCTGTCGGAGGATATTTCAACATGCTTTTGGACAAGATCTTGACAGGAATGGATGGGAGTGGATGCATGAGGTTCATTATATGGGATTTGGATAATGCTTCGAGGAGGAGATGTGGATGGGATTTGGAGCGATTCGATGGGTGGTGGGATTTTGACGCTTGTGGGAAGTGGAGGTATTTTAAGAAATTTGATGGATGGTATGGGGATGGTAGCTATGGGAGATGGAGGTGATATTATAGATGGGGAAGCTTCATTACTGACTACTTCACATGGTTGGATTAGATGACATGGCTTATCGATTGTTGGAGGCAGCTTTTCTTGTATTTCCTCTAGGAGATTCCTTGGAGACTCGTGTGTCAGAGGTGGAGGTGGTGGATTGATAGGAATAGCTAGTGTGATGAGGGTGGAAGATTGGAAGCTTGGTTGATTGGGTGATGGAGGAGAAGCTGGGATTTCAGATGGCATGACTAGATAGTTTGGAATAACTCTTGGATTTTGGGGGATGGTTGGTGGAATGTTTCTAAGGCTCTCAAGATACCCTTCATAGTCAACAAGATTTTTATCATCATTGGAATAGGAGGTGGCAGGAGCAAGGACAATATGACCGAACACATCTTGATAGGATTGGTACTTCATGCTTTGATGATGAGTTTGATGGGGATTGGGTCTTGCATGTGGATGAACATGGAAACTCATGGTCGGATTTGGATTAAGCTCAAATTTTGGATTGGATGATGAAGGATTTCCTAGGGAGAGTCAAAGATGTATGATAGACCTAAGGAGGATTGGCTGGAGATTCTTGGCTTTCCTATGGATGGAAGACTTTCAAGGGTATGTTGTCAAAAGGTGAGAGTTTTGCTTTCCTATGTGCAAGATTGGTGGAGATTGTGTCAACTTAAGGATAGACTAATGATCATATGGGCATGACACGAGATTGACCACTTGTGGATCCCAACCTTTAGCTCAAAGTGATGAGGGATACAAGTGACAAAGCTGGGTTACCCTAGGCAATGCTCTGTCAGAGGGATAACCTTGGTGAGATTAGTTGATTGATTGGATAGAAAATTCTGACAAAGTGACAACAACTCTTCAAAGGCTTGGTTGTGATTTTGGATTGGGTTGCTAGTTAGCTAGGGGGGGATGATTTGGATGGACTTTGGATTTGAGATTGTTCTAAGGAAAAGAACTAAGGGAGCTTGGATGATCTTCTGATGAGGTAGTGACTATGCTAAGTATGCCTTGAGCTGGGAGATTTTTGCTTTTTTGGAAGTTTGACCAAAGTTGGCAAACATTCATTCAAAAGCTATGAACAAACAAACAGACAAAAGTTTGGAGCAAGCACATCAAAACACCTCAAGGATGAAATTTGGTTTAGCTAGGGAGTCCTTGATATACGCAAGGTATGTGAGGCCCATATCCGTAGATGAAACCAAAAAGATGTCACACAGCCGAGAGGAGCAGTAACCCACTTCTTCTCTTTCACTTCTCAAGGGTATAAAGTTCTTTGAGGCTTAGCCCGAGTGACAAAATCTTGATTCCAAGAGAGGTGTCTTTCGATTCACCTCCCGATTCTTATACTCTGCCAGAACGCTAGAGTTGAGGTCGTCCAAGGGGTGATGAAATCCCCAAGAAGGCCTCCTAAAAAGAAACAAAGTTTTGGATCCTAATCTTATGCACCCAAGATGGCCTCGAAAGACGACAAGGGGAGAGAAGATTTGGATGACCTTGGGCTAAAAAAACACGCTTGTTCTTTTACCAACTGACTCCTATGTGTGCTAATCTAGACTTTGCAAGCACTCATGTTTAAGAGACAATCTTCAATTCCAACTTGAAGCACCAACAAAAGTAAATCGATCAAAGAATGCAAACAAGAAGAAGAGTTAGGGTCAACAAAAGCAAACTCGCATGCTCGCAGGCCCTCCATGTCAAGTATCAATTAATTTTCTTTAAAGCATTCAAGAGTTGGTGTGATTTTGTTTTAAGCCCAAAGCAAAGATGTGTGAGACTCGATTTGTCAAGCGCGTGCTCGGAGGCCCTCCACGTCAATAGTTGTTCAATTTTAGTGCCCAAACTTGAAGTGTGATCGATTTAATCTAGAGTTTTGGTCATTTAAATAGTTTGATAAAGTTAAATCAAACGTTCAAAGACCAAGTGAGTGAGTTAGATTGTGAAACATTTAACACCTTTTTCAAGTAGACCCATCCTCATAAATGTTGCTGAGATTGCAACCAATGGTTGAATTGATGGGTGATTAGAAAAGAGGTGAGTCCAAGGAACTACTCAAATTGATTTTTGTAAAATTGTATTTAACTTAACAAAGTTTCTTAAATGTCCAAAAATCAAACTCTACCTAAATTGCATGTGGAAAAGAGATTTGTTTTGTTCATTTTTAGAAGCTCCAAATGAAGTGTTTGATATTGCAATGGTTAATTGATCCTTGGCATTCAAGATTGGATTTGTCGTTTTAATCATGTATTCAAGAAAAATTTCATTTTAATCCATGGCATTCAAGAGTGTGTTTAGCAACATGCATTCAAAGACAAGTGATTAAACATTCAAGTTTTTTCCTTTGAGCATTCAAGATTGAGATTTTGTGTGTTGTTTTAAGAACTTTGAAGTGCTTTGTTTTAACCTTAGATCATTCAAGATTTTTTTAGACTCAAAAGTGAAAATGACTCTTTGGACTTTGGTTTTCATTCAAGATTTTGTGTTCTAATTTGCATATTTTAAGCCCAAAAATGACACTCCTAGATTGTTTTGATGCATGAAAAACCTAAGAAACATTCAAGATTTTGCAACAAGACATTTGTTTGGAACAAATAACAAAGCTTTTAGGACAATTTTTGGCAACCATTTAGGACTCTTAGTTTTCATGAGATTTTTAAAAGAACTTTAAAATATTTGCAAATGAGGTTCATTTTATCCTTGATTTATGCTTTGAGTTTGATTTAGATTTTAGTGTGCACTTAGTGTTGATTTTGAACCTTTTGAAATGGAAACTTGAAATTCTTTTTAAATTTCCAAAAATGAAGTGTTCCTAACTTTGCATGAATGCATCTAAAACCTTGATGTTGCAAGGATGCAAATGATTGGATTGGTTTAGTTTCACTTGTTAAAAAAAAATTTCTTTTTTGCAAATTTTTAATGTTTAATGAATTTAAGTATGATTTGGGGGTTCATTTTAAGTACTAAAAAGAAGTGTGTATGATTTTGCTTCTTTAAAAAAAAATGGCCAAGATCTCCCACAAGAAGAAGAAGAAGTAGATGGAATAAGAAGAATATAGACACGAAGAGGAAGAAGAATTCCAAGTTCTTTGTTCACCTATAAGCTTGAAAAATTTGCAAACACTATGAGATAGATTATGAGTTCCTTTGTATTTTTCATGCTCATGTGGACCTACAAAACTAATTTATACAATCTTACCAATCACAAAAACAAGCAAAATTAGCCAAAATTAGCAAATGACATACAAAACTTGACTAAAAAAATCTAATGAAGATGACCCATGCGGGGTCCCATCGGGCGTGCCAAAATGTATATGAGCAATGTTAGTATGCTAATAGAAACCAAATTTAAATAAAGATTTTACAAACTAAACAAAATTCATAAACTTCAAGATAGACTAAGATGAGCTCTCAATTGAGAATATGAGCCATTAATGGGCTCTCTCAAGGAGAAGCTCTCTTGTTGAGTAGCTTTTTCTAAATAGATGGGTGTATGCTTAAGCTTTATGCTTCAAAAAGGGCTTCAAATGGAGTTGGAATTTGGGTGTGAGTGTATGGTTTTGATGTAAAATGGCTTCTCAAAATGGAATTACGACTTTACTTCATGGATTGTGTTGTTTTGCAAAGGGGAAGGATCTAATTTATAGGCAAGAGGCTTGAGGGATTAAGGGCTAAGATACAAAGATGGAAAAAAGCTCATGGAGGGCTCAGATTGCATGAGAAGAGAGCACATGGATTGTGCTTCCTTACAGCCAATCAGGGAGTGACACATGTCACAAGGTGAGAGGATGGAGAAAAGGGAAAGGATGAGTCAACAAAGGAGGCTCAAGGGATAAAATCTTCATAAAGACCGTCATAATGGCTTGTAAGAGCAATAAAAGGGCTTGGAAGAGTCATTTATGACCTTATGGGCTTCATAAAGTTTTATGGTTGAGATATTTTGAGGGAGATGGGAGCAATTTCGACATGGGCTTGATTTGGAGGGTTTTAAGCTTGCTTAAGATTGTGCAAATGATTAGAGGATGGATTAGGATGGTTTAGGATTAGCTTAGGGATAGGCAAGTGGATGGCATTTAATGAGGGTGGGTGAAGGAGGAGATATTTGTTAACTTTGGCTTGGGTTAGTAAATCTTAACCCATTTTTAGAGAATGTGACAAGGTTAGGAGGGGATTAGGATTAGGTTTAAAGACATCTTCTAAAAGAGTCTAGACTTTGGATGAGGATAAAGACTTTCTAGAATAGTCTAGAATTTCCTACGACGAGGATGAAAACTTTCTAGAAGAGTCTAGAACTTCTTAGGATGAGGATAAATTAGATTTTTAGAAAATAAATAAAGTTTTATTTATTTCAAGGGTTTGGGTTGAGGAGATATTTATTAAAATTTTTTTAATAAACATGAGGATTAATATTTAATCTTAATTAAATATTTTGAGTTGGGATTAGGGGTAGGAAATGATGGGATTAGCCTTTAACCAAAATTAAAGAAGGATTAGAAGATTTCGGAAGAGGTTAGTGGTCTGAAGGAAATTGGCCAAGTTTTGGACAAAAAATGTTTTTATTATTTATTTTGGGTTTTTTGGCTAATTTATTAATTAAATAATTAATAAATAAGGAAATAATGTTTAAATAAAATTTAAACATTTTTGAGAGGGATTCCTTAATTATATATTTTTAATTAAGATAAAGGGATTTAATGGCATAAAAATAAATTAATTAATTAAATAATTAATTAATAAATGATGATGTCATCAGTAATTTTTTAGAAAATAAAAATATTTTATTTTCTAAAAGTTTTTAGGTGTCTACACCTAGGACCCCTAGGGACATATTCGAATCGTTCATATGGGTTAAAGGGGGTCATAGGGTGACTTATCACCCCCTTTGACCCATTAAACGACGACATATGTCCCTAGGGGTCCTAGGGTCCATAAGGACATATTCGAATGGGTAATATGGGTCAAATGGGGTCATAGGGTAACCTATGACCCTCTTTGACCCATTAAACGACGACATATGTCCCTAGGAGTCCTAGGACCCCTAGGGACATATTTGAATCGTTCATATGGGTCAAAGGGGGTCATAGGGCGACCTATGACCCTCTTTGACCCATTAAATGATGACATATGTCTGACATATTTGAATGGGTAATATGGGTCAAAGGGGGTCATAGGGTGACCTATGACCCTCTTTGACCCATTAAATGATGACATATGTCCCTAGGGACATAGTCGAATCGTTCATATGGGTCAAAGGAGGTGATAGGGTAACCTATGAACCCCTTTGACCCATTAAACAATGACATATGTCCCTAGGGACATAGTCGAATCGTTCATATGGGTCAAAGGGGGTCATAGGGTGACCTATGACCTCTTTTCACCCATTAAACGATGACATATGTCCCTAGGGGTCCTCGGACCCCAAAGGACATATTCAAATGGGTAATATGGGTCAAAGGGGGTCATAGGGTGACCTATGACCCTCTTTGACCCATTAAACGACGACATATGTCCCTAGCGGTCCTAGGACCTCTAGGGACATATTCAAATCGTTCAGATCAGTCAAAGGGCGTCATAGGGTGACCTATGACCCCCTTTGAACCATTAAACGACGACATATGTCCCTAGGGATCCCAGGACCCCTACGGACATATTCGAATGGGTAATATGGGTCAAATGGGGTCATAAGGTAACCATTGACTCTCTTTGACACATTAAACAATGACATATGTCCCTAGGGGTCCTAGGACCCCTAGGGACATATTTGAATCATTGATATGGGTCAAAAGGGGTCATAGGTCTCTTTCACCAACTAAACGACGATATATGTCTCTAAGGGTCCGAGGACCTTTAGGGACATAATCAAATGGGTATTATGGGTCAAACGGGGTCATAGGGTGACCTATGATTCTCTTTGACCCATTAAATGATGACATATGTTCCTATGGGTCCTAGGACCCCTAGGGACATAGTCGAATCGTTCATATGGGTCAAAGGAGGTCATAGGGTGACCTATGACTCCCTTTGACCCATTAAAAGATGACATGTCTCTAGGGGTCGTAGGACCCCTAAGGACATAGTCGAATTGTTCATATGCTTCAAAGGGGGTCATAGGTTGACATATGACCCCCTTTGACCAATTAAACGATGACATATGTCCCTAGGGGTCCTACGACCCCTAGGGACATATTCAAATGGGTAATATGGGTCAAATGGGGTCATAGGGTAACTTATGACCCTCTTTGACCCATTAAACGATGACATATGTCCCTTGGGCTCCTAGGACCCCTAAGGACATATTCGGATCGTTTATATTGGTCAAAGGGGGTCATAGGGTGACCTATGACCCTCTTGACCCATTAAACAACAATATATGTCTCTAGGGGTTATATGACCCCTAGGGACATATTCGAATGGGTAATATGGGTCAAAGGCGGTCATAGGGTGACCTATGACCCTCTCTGGCCCATTAAATGATGACATATGTCCCTAGGGGTCCTCGGACCCCAAGGGACAATTTTGAATAGGTAATATGGGTCAAAGGGGGTCATAAGGTGACCTATGACCCTCTTTGACCTATTAAACAACGACATATGTCCCTAGGGTTCCTAGGACCCCTAGGGACATATTCGAATCATTCATATGGGTAAAAGGAGGTCATAGGGTGACTTATGACCCCCTTTGACCCATTAAACGACAACATATGTCCCCAGGGGTCCTAGGACCCATAGGGACATATTCAAATGGGTAATATGGGTCAAATGGATTCATAGGGTAACCTATGACCCTCTTTGACCCATTAAACGATGACATATGTCCGTAGGGGTCCTAAGACCCCTAAGGACATATTCGAATCGTTCATATGGGTCAAACGGGGTCATAGGGTGACCTATGACCCCCTTTGACTCATTAAATGATGACATATGACCCTAGGGGTCCTCGGACCCCAAGGGACATATTTGAATGGGTAATTATGATCAAAGGGGGTCATAGGGTGACCTGTCAACATCTTTGACTCATTAAGTGATGACATATGTCCCTAGGGGTCCTAGGACCCTAGGGACATATTCGAATCATTCATATGAGTCAAAGGGGATCATAGGGTGACCTATGACCCTCTTTGACCCATTAAACGATGATATATGTCTCTAGGTGTCCTAGGACCCCTAGGGACATAGTCGAATGGGTATTACAGGTCAAAGGGGGTCATAGGGTGGCCTATGACCCTCTTTGACACATTAAATGATGACATATGTGCCTAGGGGTCCTAGGACCCCTAGGGACATATTCAATTCGTTCATATGGGTCGAAGGAGGTCATAGGGTGAGCTATGACCCCCTTTCACCCATTAAACGATGACATATGTCCCTAGGGGTCCTAGGAGCCCTAGGGACATAGTAGAATCATTCATATGGGTCAAAGGGGGTCGCAGGGTGACCTATGACCCACTTTGACCCATTCAATGATGACATATGTCCCTAGGGGTCCTCAGACGCCAAGGGACATATTTGAATCATTCATATGGGTCAAAGGGGGTGATAGGGTGACCTATGACCCTCTTTGACCTATTAAACGATGACATATGTCCCTAGGGGTCCTAGGACCTTTAGGAACATAATCGAATCGTTCATATGGGTCAAAGGAGGTGATAGGGTGACGTATGACCTCCTTTGACCCATTAAATAACGACATATGTCCCTAGGGGTCCTAGGACCCCTAGGGACATATTCGAATCATTCATATGGGTCAAAGGGGGTCATAGGTCACCCTATGACCCTCTTTGACCCATTAAACAACGATATATGTCGCTAAGGGTCCTAGGACCCCTAGGGACATATTCGAATGGGTATTATGTGTCAAAAGGGGTCATAGGGTGACCTATGACCCTCTTTGACCCATTAAATGATGACATATGTCCCTAGGGGTCTTAGGACCCTTAGGGACATAGTCGAATCGTTCATATGGGTTAAAGGAGGTCCTAGGGTGACCTGTGACCCCCTTTGACCCATTAAATGATGACATATGTCCCTAGGGGTCCTAGGACCCCTAAGGACATATTTGAATCATTCATATGGGTCAAAGGGGGTCATAGGGTGACCTATGACCCCCTTTGATTCATTAAACGGTGACATATGTCCCTAGGGGTCCTAGGACCCTTAGGGACATATTCGAATGGGTAATATGGGTCAAATGAACTCTTTGACCTATTAAACAACGAAATATGTCCCTAAGGGTCCTAGGACCCCTAGGGACATATTCGAATCATTTATGTTGGTCAAAGGGGTTCATAGGGTGACCTATGACCCTCTTGACCCATTAAATGACGATATATGTCTCTAGGGGTCCTAGGACCCCTAGGGACATATTCAAATGGGTAATATGGGTCAAAAGGGGTCATAACGTGACCTATGACCCTCTTTGACTTATTAAACGATGACATATGTCTCTAGGGGTCCTCAGACCCCAAGGGACAATTTCGAATGGGTAATATGGGTCAAAGGGGGTCATAGGTCACACCTATGACCCTCTTTGTCCCATTAAATGACGACATATGTCCTTAGGGTTTCTAGGACCCCTAGGGACATATTCGAATCGTTCATATGGGTCAAAGGGGGTCAGAGGGTGACCTATGACCCCCTTTGACCCATTAAACAATGACATATGTCCTTGGGGGTCTTAGGACCCATAGGGACATATTCGAATGGGTAATATGGGTCAAATGGGGTCATAGGGTAACCTATGACCCTCTTTTACCTATTAAACGATGACATATGTCCCTAGGGGTCCTAGGACCCCTAGGGACATATTCGAATCGTTCATATGGGTCAAAGGGGGTCATAGGGTGACCTATGACCCTCTTTGACCCATTAAATGATGACATATGTCCCTAGGGGTCCTCGGACCCCAAGGGACATATTCGAATGGGTAATATGGGTCAAAGGGGGTCATAGGGTGACCTATGGCCCTCTTTGATCCATTAAACGATGACATATGTCCCTAGGGGTCCTAGGACCCCTAGGGACATAGTCGAATCGTTCATATGGGTCAAAGCAGGTCATAGGGTGACCTATGGCCTCTTTTGACCCATTAAATAGTGACATATGTCCCTAGGGGTCCTAGGACCCCTAGGGACATAGTCGAATCATTCATATGGGTCAAATTGGGTCATAGGGTGACCTATGAACCCCTTTGACCCATTAAATGATGACATATGTCCCTAGGGGTCCTCGGACCCGAATGGACATATTCGAATGGGTAATATGGGTCAGAGGGGGTCATAAGGTGACCTATGACCCTCTTTGACCCATTAAATGATGACATATGTCGAACTCTTAGGGACATATTCGAATGGGTAATATGGGTCAAAGGGGGTTATAGGGTGACCTATGACCCTCTTTGACCCATTAAATGATTACATATGTCCCTAGGTGTTCTAGGACCCCTAGGGACATATTCGAATCGTTCATATGGGTTAAAGGGGGTCATAGGGTGACCTATGACCCCCTTTGACCTATTAAATGACAACATATGTCCCTAGGGGTCCTAGGACCCCTAGGGACATATTTGAATCGTTCATATGGGTCAAAGGGGGTCATATTTCCCCCTTTGACCCATTAAACAACGACATATGTCCTTAGGGGTCCTAGGACCCCTAGGGACATATTCGTATGGGTAATATGGGTCAAATGGTGTCATAGGGTAACCTATGACCCTCTTTGACCCATTAAATGACGACATAGGACCCCTAGGGACATATTCGAATCGTTCATATGGGTCAAAGGCGGTCATAGGGTGACCTATGACTCCCTTTGACCCATTAAATGATGACATATGTCCCTAGGGGTCCTAGGACCCCTAGGGACATAGTCGAATCGTTCATATGGGTCAAAGGGGGTCATAGGGTGACCTATGACCCTCTTTGACCCATTAAACGACGACCCTCTTTGTATTATATATTATTATATTGATATGTATAATAATATTACATATAACAATGTAATATTTTTGTTAAATATAATATATATTATAAATATTATTATATTAATATGTATGTTATTAATATATCTATATAATAACATAATATTTTAGTATATATAATGTAATATTTTAGGATATACTATTTATACTATTTTAGGATAATAATTATAATATAAATAAACACTAAATATTAATATTATTATATGTATAGTAATAATAATAATATTATTATAGCTATAATAATAATATATATTAATACTAAATATTGTAGCTTAATATAAATAAACACTATATATTTACACTATTATATCTATATTAATAATATTAATACTATTATAGGTATAATAATAATATTGATACTATAGGTATATTAAGACTATTATATATTAATATTATTGATACTAATACTAATATACTATTAACTTAGTTATAAATCAAAGTCGTTTGCCTCCAAATATTTTCATAATATTAATATTATTGTGGCAAAGGAGGGAAAACTTAGCAAGTTTTCCCCCCAAAAGTCCTTTTCCTATATCGGATATCTGATTTTGCTGGCATCAATTTAAAATATTTGACTGTCCCTACAGACCTGACAGCATTACTTTTTTACCTCTTTTTTCACGAGATTTGTTAAAAGTCGCGTTTTGGGGCCTAACCAATCGAAAAGAATTCGAAAATATAACCTTAGGTGTTCGAATTTGTCATCTAAATGGGGAGTAGCAGTTGTCGAAAGGATAAACGTAAAAGGAAGATATCCAATGAAGACATTGCGGCATATAGGGAAAGGGACAAAATGAAACACCAAAAAAAAAGACAAGGTATGCTAAATATCAATCAAGTTGACGATGAATTAATAGAAGGTGAAATCATAGAGCCAGATAATGAAAATGTACAGTTGGGGAATGAAAATGTACCTATTGAAAATGATAATGTGAAAATTGAAAATGTAGAGATTGAAAATTTTGAAGAAGAAATGCCACCATGTCATAATCCAAATTGCATAATTGACCATGTCGAAGATGACAATGCACAGGAACCTAATGCACAATAACCTTACATATCTCCTAATTATAATTGACATGAAGGTTCTAAAACACCAAAATGGATAATTGAAATTGATGAAACGATTATGACTAGTTTGGAAGGAAAAAAATCAGAAAGAACCATTTGGTTATGGGCTTCAAGACTATATCAGATGTTTTTCGACAACAAGACAGTGGTAGAGCAATGTCAACTTTTCATGCACTTATTAAAGATGCAAAAGATGAGACCTATGCTTTCCAAATTGAAAATTCATGTCAATAAAAAGTTGGAAAGAAATGCCATTATTGTGAAGAATCTTTTCAGTGCTCTCAATAGCGTTGGGAAAAATAACAGAGAGAAGGATAATAGAGCTGCTCGAAGGGTTATTACAACCTCTTTTGTAAGTCATCATTTGAGAAAGGGTAGATATATGAGCCAAACTTGTATTGATTTGAATCTAAATCGTACTACTTTAAGAAGAGCACTTAGTCGACGAGAGAAAATTGATGATCCTCTTCAAAATGAAACATGGGCATTTTGTGGGAGACTTCCACATTTTGATAAGAAGCTATCCGACGATGTGAAGGAAGAAATTATACAATTTTGGCAATCTAACTCACGAGTATCACCCAATGCTAAAGATGTCTTAAAGTTGAGAATTGGCATTTGAGACCGCACGCCACATCCTAAACACTATTTGGAGGTAAGTCAAACTATGTTGTTCAAACAATTTAGAGAGAGTCATCCAAGTGTTCATATATCACAAAGGGCTTTTGAATCTTTGAAGTCATTTTATTGTGTGCCACTCAAAATTTGAAATACATGTTGTTGCAAATATCATGTTGAGTTTTCTATGCACCATGAACTATTACGCTCCATCCATTCTACTTTGCATAGTAAAGAAATGTTGGAGGATTGTGGGGCTAGTGGGCTTCCAAAATAATCAAGAGACTTGTTAGATCAACTCTTATGTTGTAGAGTTGATGGTTGTTCCTTTTATAAAAATGCTTGCTTAAATGAGAAGTGTTCAGAATGTGGTGGCTTTTCCAAGTTTGACACATGTTTCCATGAGGGGTGTGAAAAAGATCTTGGAAAGACAATAGTGAAAAAAAGGGTCTATGAAATGGTGAAATACACATTGAAGAGTGGGAGTGAGAGATCTAGATGTGAATTGGTTGGAAAAGATATCAATGTGGCTAATTTTATTTCAGAATTCAAGGCAAATCTTTTTTACAAGTATGCAAGACATATTCATAGGTCTCAGTGGTTGGATCAAAAATTTAGAACGTATAAGGAGACTTTTCCCATTGGCACTATTATATTGAGATCAGTTGTTGATTTTGCTAAGAACTACACATTGCAACTTCAAAATGAGACACAATCTCAGTATTACAACTCTATTCATATTGCAATTTTTGTTCACATAACATATAGACATGCCCCTGATAGTGCGGAAGATAATCGAAAGATTATTAGAGAGTATCATTTTTATATGAGTGATGATAGATCTCACTCTCATGAGTTTGTGCAACATTGTTTTGAGAATTTTTTTGATTTCTTACACGAGCATGCAATTGCTATGGATAGACATATCATTTGGTTAGATAACTGTACAGGTCAATTCAAGAATGCTCGCATGTTTTATTGGTTGTGTAGGATGCACGTAGAGAGAGGGGTGCCTCATATTTGAGGTTTTTTTGAGTATGGCCATGGAAAAGGGGAACATGATGGAGCAGGGGCATGTCTGAAGAGAGCTCTAGTTAAGGAGCAACTAAAGATTTCAACAAGAGAGCTTCTTGATGCTCGTAGCATTGTTGATTGGTGTAGTTTAGTATTAGCATAGGGGTGGACTCTTAATTCAGTGGTACGCAGGTTCTTTTGGTTGGTTGAGGAAGGGTCCATAGGTGATAGATCAGATTGTGCTACAGTGAGAGACTCATCAAAAATGCATTCATTTCAGAGCTCTAATTCTAGTACATGGACCATTTGGACACGACAACTAGCTTGTTTTTGTCGTACTTGTTTTCAGTGTGATTGGGATCACTGTGAGTCAAGTATGTGGGTGGACACATGGGATCCACATTATCTTACTCCATTGTCTATCATACCCTCTATCAAAAATGATGACATGGAAAGTTCATTTGAGCATAACCATCTATCAGATCTACTTCAGCCAAGACATGTCTTTGCATTGGTTGCACCACAGGGGAATGATGAGAAATCTTATTATTGGTTAGCACGTTGTGTAAGAGGCAAACAAAAACTTTCACAACTGATCACATACGATGATGGATTCACGTATCCTACTAGTTTAGTGGTTGTTGTTGGAACATGGCTGCAGACATACATGCTTAGAAGGAACGAAATTCCAGCATTCGAAAACTATCAGAAGCACAAAGTAATTCTCATATATTCGCATCTTATTATAGCAACAAAAGTAAAGTTATTGAAGCATCAAGGAAGACCAAAATTAAAAGAACTTTTTACTATTGCTAATGCTGATCATGAAGCCTTGTTGGAGACCCTAAAATAGAGAGAGGACCCTATTGGAATACTCGACTAGGTATATAAACTTCTTATGTTATTTTCTTCATAATGATTTAATGAATTGATGATTATCTTGTTTAATACAATAAGTTACTAATTTTTGTATGATATTGGAATGTAGGTACATCATGAAGAGTTGGAGGGGGGTGGTATTGGGGAGAATTTCTAAAATTTATGATGTATTAGGATGTAAAATGTGTAGTTTTTTATATATGGATTTTGTATTTTGGTAGGTTCTTTGTAAGGAATTATAAGAGGAAGATATTGAACAAGTTCTTCCAAATCATATTTGCATGTGATACAAGGCTATAACGACAATTTTAAGAGCATTTATAACTATATGAAAGATAATTTCATGCGGATATCTTATTACAAATTTGGTTTTTTTCTTATTTGACATAAAGCTGACATTATGATTATTAAAACTATTTTTATCAAACTAATCAAATAAGAAAAATCTAGAAAGTACGGATGGACAATTAGAATACTTGATTTCTTCCATTTTGCAACCAATCATAGCATTTGAAAGCATAAAGAGTCATAATATTGTATAATGTTTTGAAAGACTTTCATATTGAAAAGTTGTATGAAGCACATTTGGGATAAGCCATGAAATCCATGAAAGAAGATAGCATGTAGGATAAGCAATTAAAGCCAATAAGCAAGATAGCACATGCATAATGACATGATATGAAGTTGGATATGAAGGCTATGAGTGGATGAGTCATTAGAGGTATCAACAATCCCATCATAAATGAGATCTTGGATTTTATGTTTCAACACTATCGAATCTTTAGTTTTATGAAATTTTCTTCCATGGAGATTAATTTAAGAATGACCTGTGTGTATGTAAAGATCTTAAGGGAGATTAATTTAAGAATGCAATATTCTTCTCTAACCTTTTCTCAAGTTTAGAATTGATTTCTATCATGTGCTTAGAGAGATGAAGGTAAGAAAGATTATTTGTCTCTTCTAGCTCTTTGTATTGAACATATAGAAAGAGAGATGACAAGTGAACAAATTTAAGTGTAGTCAATAGATCAAGGAAACCATTTAGTGAAAGAAATTCTTAGTATGCATATCATAGACCATGAAGTTAGGAAATACCAATAGCTCTAAGACCAAAGAGCCATTTAAAGCATGTTCAAGCACTAGAGACATAGAAAATCAAAGTCAATTTATGAAACTCCCCTTAGCAAAAAATGCAAACAAATATTTGCATTTGACGTTTTGACTTGGTTGAAAAAGTTTGACAATAATTGATAATATTGCAAGCTTGATGTTCAAAAGCAATTTTTTTTCCCAAGAAAGATAGTGAGACATGGAGTAGTCTTCAAACAATCAAGCAAGGCACATAGCAACCTTTCATGATACAAGTCAAAGGGGTCAAACTTTCTTGACAACTTTTCAAAATCTAACTCCTAACGGCTACAAGTCAGTGCCATTAGCTTCGAGTGGGTGGGTGAACCATAGTGACACCCTTGTTCCAACCATGTAGACCTTCGATTGAATCATCAGTGCCATTAGCTCCGGATGGGCGGATGAACCCTAGTCACACCCTTGTTCTGGCCACAAAGACCATCCATCATTTGCGGCCACCCCGTACTGAGGAGTCTCCAAGGTGCTCTAAGTGCATTTGGAGGTCGATCTTTCGAGGGTCATAACTCAGAGCTCATGAGGGCTATTGATGAACTGTCAAATGCTACAGGACGATGATCTTGAGGCCTAAAATAACCTATCTCATTTTTGAGATATCACATTTCGTTTGGATTCAGCACAACGATCTCGCTCGATGCCAAAACTCGTAGTGTGCCTTAGTTCATAGGTGCACCACAGCGTAACTTTAAAACCGCTGATCTTAGCATCGAATCATCAGTGCCATTAGCTCCAGATGGGCGGGTGAACCCTAGTCACACCCTTGTTCTGGCCATGAAGACCATCCATCATTTGTGGCCACCCTGTACCGAGGAGTCTCCAAGGTGCTCTAAGTGCATTTGGAGGTCGATCTTTCGAGGGTCATAACTTAGAGCTCGTGAGGGCTATCAATGAACTATAAAATGCTACAGGACGGTGATCCTAAGGCCTAAAATAACCTATCTCATTTTTGAGAGATCACATTTCGTTTGGATTCAGCATAGCAATCTCGCTCGATGCCAAAACTCGTTGTGTGCCTCAGTTCATAGGTGCACCATAGCGTAACTTTGAAACCGCTGATCTTGGCATCAAATTGTCAATGCCATTAGCTCTGGATGGGCGGGTGAACCCTAGTCACACCCTTGTTCTAGCCATGAAGACCATCCATCATTTGCGGCCACATCGTACCGAGGAGTCTCCAAGGTGCTCTAAGTGCATTTGGAGGTCGATCTTTCGAGGGTCATAACTCAGAGCTTGTGAGGGCTATTGATGAACTGTCAAATGCTACAAGACGGTGATCCTAAGGCCTAAAATAATCTATCTCATTTTTGAGAGATCACATTCCGTTTGGATTCAGCATAGTGATCTCGCTCGATGCCAAAACTCGCAGTGTGCCTCAGTTCATAGGTGCACCACAGCGTAACTTTGAAACCGCTAATCTTGGCATCGAATCGTCAGTGCCATTAGCTCCAGATGGGCGGGTGAACCCTAGTCACACCCTTGTTCTGGCCACAAAGACCATCCATCATTTGCGGCCACCCCGTACCGAGGAGTCTCCAAGGTGCTCTAAGTACATTTGGAGGTCGATCTTTCAAGGGTCATAACTCAGATCTCATGAGGCCTATCGATGAATTTTCAAATGCTACAGGACGGTGATCCTAAGGCCTAAAATAATCTATCTCATTTTTGAGAGATCACATTCCGTTTGGATTCAGCATAGCGATCTCGCTTGATGCCAAAACTCGCAGTGTGCCTCAGTTCATAGGTGCACCACAGCGTAACTTTGAAACCGCTGATCTTGGCATCGAATCATCAGTGCCATTAGCTCCAAATGGGTGGGTGAACCCTAGTCACACCCTTGTTCTGGCCATGAAGACCATCCATCATTTGCGGCCACCCTGTACCGAGGAGTCTCCAAGGTGCTCTAAGTGCATTTGGAGGTCAATCTTTTGAGGGTCATAACTCAGAGCTCGTGAGGGCTATCGATGAACTGTCAAATGCTACAAGACGGTGATCCTGAGGCCTAAAATAATCTATTTCATTTTTGAGAGATCACATTCCATTTGGATTCAGCACAACGATCTCACTCGATGCCAAAAATCGTAGTGTGCCTTAGTTCATAGGTGCACCACAGTGTAACTTTGAAACCGCTAATCTTGGCATCGAATCATCAGTTCCATTAGCTCCAGATGGGCGGGTGAACCCTAGTCACACCATTGTTCTAGCCACAAAGACCATCCATCATTTGCGGCCACCCCGTACCGAGGAGTCTCCAAGGTGCTCTAAGTGCATTTGGAGGTCGATCTTTGAAGGTTCATAACTCAGATCTTGTGAGGGCTATCGATGAATTGTCAAATGCTATAGGACGGTGATCCTAAGGCCTAAAATAACCTATCTCATTTTTGAGAGATCACATTCCATTTGGATTCAGCACAGCGATCTCACTTGATGCCAAAACTCGCAGTGTGCCTCAGTTCATAGGTGCACCACAGCGTAACTTTGAAACCGCTGATCTTGGCATCGAATCATCAGTGCCATTAGCTCCAAATGGGCGGGTGAACCCTAGTCACACCCTTGTTCTGGCCATGAAGACCATCCATCATTTGCGGCCACCCCGTACCGAGGAGTCTTCAAGGTGCTCTAAGTGCATTTTGAGGTCGATCCTTCGAGGGTCATAACTCAGAGCTCATGAGGGCTATCGATGAACCGTTAGAGGAGACAAGTTTGTAAGGATGGAGTGGCTTAGTTTTTTTGCTAAAATAAGTTAGTGGGAAGGCTTTATTAGAGGGTTTTGGCCAAACTAGTGGGGTGTTTGCCCACTCTCTAATTTTAGAGACACGTAGGTTTTGGAGGGAGATTAGGGGAGCTCTACTACAACTATCCTTACCCTAGCTTGGACCAAGGTTGGTATCTCAAACTTGCTTCTTTTCCATTTCTTTCTTTTAGCATGGTTAAGCAAATATGCAAGTGTGGAGTTTATCAATGGAGTATGCATTGCATTGCATTGTGGAGTAGCATTCATGTGAGTGCTTGAATGGTGTTCATTCCATGTAGATTAGTGTGACACCATTGTGCATCTTGTTGTATTGTGTGGAGTATTGTGAGTATGAGGTTTGGATTTAATCTATTTCCTTGTTGTATTATGGTTGTTGATATTGTGTTGTGAAAATGTGATGTGCTCTTGAAAATTTCTTGTTTTATTTCTACTTGGTTTTTTTTTCTTGTTTTGTGCTTGAGTATTGTTATGGGCGTGGGACTTACACTCACCCTTGTGGGAAGGGAAGAGAAGTCTAGGGTGAAGGGCTTAAGTTGGGTTCGAAAAATGTATTGAGAACCTTGGAGTATGGGCTCCATTGTATGCCATAACATTTCATATCTTGCTGGGGGTGATAAGGAAAGTATGGTGTAGAAAGGAAGTTTGAGGAGTTACAGCTGATGGTAGTGGGTTTGGAGGAGGAAATGTGGAGGCCCCGAGAGGGCATTAAATGGTTCATTTATGATAGCCCTGAGAGGGCATGAAATTTGGTGAATTATGATAGCGCCGAGAGGGCATGAAAATTGTTTATTGCAAATATGGTTTGTTATGGAAAGTATCCATTTTAGAACACACCTTCACCCTATGTTTATGGTTCCATCTGTGAAGCCATTGTGAAATAGTCTTGGGGGGAAATTGTTCAAGTTTGAAATGTAATGTTTATGCATTGAAAGATTGTATGTGTATCCCAGTTTGAGCCTTGTTCCCTAGCGTGGGGGTGGTATCTTTGAGGCCTATGGTTGGGTGGAAAGCACCCATGGTCCTTGTTATTTTGTTGTGTTGCATATGCAGATTTGTGTCCAAGGGAGCAATGGAAATGGCTTGGAATGATCATCTTGCAGATTGATGTTGGATGAGAAAACTTGACATTGTGCCCTCATTTGTGAAGGAGGATTCACTAGCTTGTTCATGTTCTCAACGATCATGTTGGACAGTGTTCATGCTACTCATTGTCCATATCTTTCAATGTCCATGTCCATTATGAGTTTGAAAAGTCCCTTATGTTGCCCCATTGTGATGGAAGGAGATTGTATCATTGTTACCTAATGTACGTGTAGAAGAAATAATTGATAAGGTTGTATATGCATGTTTCATTTGGAGTTTATATTGTTATGAAAGCATTGGTACGAGTCACATATTTGATTTGACATCATTGTTATCATTTGAAAATGTGAAAGAAAGTTTTCTCCTTGTGGTATTGTAAATGACTAGTTGATAATAACAATCCATAGATGTTATGTGATACCATTGATTGTATAGATTTAAAACTTAGTAGATTGCTTACAATATTGTTGTGCACTCAATAATTTGGAAGGAAATTTTTATGTTCATATCACATGCACGGATAACATTGATTTTAATTACCAAGCTCAATGCAATTCTAAGCAAGAAAATCATCAAATTAATTTTATGATATAACAAAATGAAGTTTGTTGTACGAGAAGACATAATAAAATCTATGAGATACATTGTTGTAGGCATGCATTTTTCTCTCTAGAAAATGTATGGTAAAGGCAAATAAATCCCTTCCTTAATACAGAGCAATAAAATATTAAAGAATATTCCTAGATTCTAGACTGCTATCCAATAAAAATAAAAATAATAATAGCATATAGAGACTAATGAGTGTCCTAGACTAATATATTTTCTAAGTGACAGAATGGTACACATTACAATCTTGTGACCTCTAAGTCACATCCAACACTCAAATAATAAATTAGTAATTAAATAAATAAAGGCATATTAGTGTGCATGTTGGAGAATGAAAAATTTAAATATTTAACTCAAAAATAAAATAAAAGCCAAGATTGATTGGATGTACATATAATAGGGTTTTAATATGAAGTAAGTTGTCGGGATGATGGGATTGGAGAATCAAGGATAAGGATGGATGGTGGATTAAAATAATAACTCAAATCTAGTTTTATCTAGTCAATAAAGCACATTGATACATATATGTCAGAACGACAAGGTATGTTATATACAAACCTTATTTATATGCTTGCACCTAATCCTTGCATAAACAATTCATCTAACAACTTTAAATTGACACACTAAATACGATGGTGTAGTAGGATGTGTTTAAATACAGATCGTGAATTATTATTGAGTTAAGTACTTTGAATTGGCCCTTAGACTTACTAAGAGTTCCTCATTTTATGTGCTTACTAATTCGTACTATGAAACTACTTTGAATCTTAACATGCTTTGATAATAATAATATCGATAGTGAGAAAGTGAGCTTATGGTGAATAGTTAGATGTAATTTAATGTAAAAAGTAAATGTAATAGTATAGTAATTATAGTAATTAAAATAGTAAATGTAAAAGCATGGCAATGTAGCTAGATTAGTTAGTAGTTGATGAGCTAGATAGTTAGTAATTGTCTTTTGTTAGAGTGAGTTTAATTTATGTATTGAAATAGTAATTTTTGTGTTTAGAAAACTGTAGTGAGTGCTAGTTTGGTGAGGAAGCAATGTTGATAGATAATGAGGATATAGTAATATAGTAATTGTCACATTAATATATATTGTAATGATTAATGAATGTGTGTACATTGGTAATGAGGATAATAAGTAATTCTAATCCCCTTCCCTTACATGCTAGAATCACGACCTAGTCCATATGATACAACCGACAGAACCTAATAGAATATTAGTATCAGAGGCTTGTTAGGATATGAATTACCTCACTAATTTATGAGTGTTGTATCTTGAACTTTCTCATTTGACTCGTGACGCTAACTTGAACTAGACTGTCATCCAATCTATTTGAAAACCACCTGTGACTAAAATGTTAACACCTTCACACTATTCAAATGAGTCTTGAACTCCTATTCAATGATAACCTTGTTTTACAATATGTAATTTCTTATGCGACTTCATAAGCTATAAAAAAAATTAAAAAAATTTGTGTTTTTACTAGTAAAATTTAGGGCATGACACATGATCCACAATGAATTGAACAATACTAGATACTAAATTAATATGTATATCATTGTGCACGTAAATGATAAAAATATATATCAAAATACATGTATCCATAGACAAAATTTTACACAAATATATATCAAAGATCATGTATCCATAGACAAAGTACTCAAATATATATATATATATATATATATATGTATATATATCAAAATACATAGATCCATATACAAAATGTGGCTGATCCTGCCATCAGAATGTGTATAATATCAATGTTTCTATATACAATGTGCAATATGCCATCTCAAAATGTCTCATGATGCATCCTACAAAAACTATACTATCCTAGGGTGCTGGTGGATGATCAAAATGTAGCCTCTTCGCTGCACTAGGTGGATCGGATGCCTCCTACATAAACAAAAAAGGAAAACCCAAAGTTTGACTACTAAATTTATATGATTCTACGTATCTAACATTGAATTACTCAAATGCATAATGATCTTTTCCGTATTGGAGATTAATACTATCAAAATTTCATAATAAATACCTCTCTCGTCGACCTTCTGCACCGATCAGGAGTCCTCTCGTATGCCCTCAACAATGCTGGTACCTCTGTGATTGTGGGCTATATATGTTCAAATACCTTTGTCAGATGAATCTACAATTTAAACTATAACATTATAATTCATATCATGCTAAATTTATAACATATTTAATCATGAATTAAAACTACAACTTACTATTGTAGGCTCCTCCTCAGGAGTGAGTGGCCGCGTCATCAAATCTACATAACTGTCCCGTCGAACCTCATGCGCACTAGGAGTCTCCTATGAGATACAAAATAGTAGTTGTTAATATCACAAAAATTAGTTTTGAATTTATTTATGAAGATAAGTGATGCAAGAGAATCCCATGCTCATCAGGGGAACATTGAAGATCCAAGGCATTACAGAGGTCATGGAACATCTCTTGAAGTCAATTGGGCAATCCTTGCACCAATTATGGCTCATGGAAGCATACAAAGTTATAATGTTGGACTCATATGTGGAAGAAAGTTGTAATTGGGCATGAGATAGGATTTTAGGATTTCATATGGTAGATGAGTCATTTGATAGGTTCATGTAGGTTGTCATGATCATATCTTGTCATTAGACAAGTCAAAACATTCTAGAATTGAGTTTTGGGGTTTGAACAAGAAGGCCCTAGTTTTTAAGCCATTTTAAGGAGGGTTTTGAAGTTTGGGTGTTTAGGAGTGTGACCAAGACCTATAATCTTGAAAATCCTTAGTGTGTTGGTCCCTTTGTTGAAGCCTTGGTGTGTCTAATTCCTCCTTGTGTGTCCTAGAGTTGAAAGGTACATAAGTGGTGTCCAGAGATTTCTTGCTGAGGAAAGAAAGAGAATTAGTGAGTTGGCCCTTGGGAAGGAAGAAAACTTTTTGTGAAAATGCCTCCTAAAAATCAAATGGCTAGAGAGCTTGAAGAATTGAGAGAAGAGTTGGTAAAAGATAAAAGAGAGAGGAGAGAACTTGAAGCATCTAGAGTGAGGGAAGAAAGATAGATGAGAAGAGAGAGGCTGAAGCTTATTGCAAGGATAGAATCCTTAGAAAAGGAAAGGAAAGAACCTAGAGGAGAAGAGGTTAGAGGAAGAAATCATGGAGAGAACCATGAAGAAGAAGAGGTTGGTAATGCAAGGTAAGAGCATGAGACAACAGATGATCTTGAAGAAAGGAGATTTATGAGAATCATTAAGGCAGTAGAAGGTAATGGTGGGAAGAACCATATTGATTTTCCAATATACTAGGGTAAAATGGATAGTGAAGAAGTGCTAGGGTGGATAGAGGCCCTTGAGAACTACTTTGATCTTGAAGACATAGAGGCAGATAAGAAGGTAAAAGTAGCAACAGCAAGATTGAGAGGAACATCACTCACTTGGTGGACTAGTGTTCAGAATGAGAGAGAGGAAAGGTGGTGCAGGGCACCTAACCTATGTGGCAGGGGGGAACAAGTATCTCTGTTGCCAGACACCTTGCCACTCAATGAAAGCAAGGATTCAAGTAGATTAGGAAGTTGGAATAAAGGTTTGGTCCATATTTTACAAGTTGGTCTATGTTCTGTAATAAAGGCACATGTAAGGCCCACAAGCATTTTGGTGTGGTTATAAACCAAGTGACTCCATGGGACCAAAAGGCCTTAGAATAGGATATTTAGAGTCTAAACATTATTAGCAAAAAGTGGTTGTTTGTTTGTTTTATCGTTGGGAACACCTATATGGTTGTTCCAACGGTCATGTAGACCTTTATATATGTCATATGTGATCTCAGTTGAAAGGAGATCAGAGTGTATAGTAGTTTGGAGAAAAAACAATAAAAACGTTAATTTTCTGGAAATTTACTTAATTGCATTTAATAAATCCATATGACCAATTTTGAGTCAATGGAATAGTTTAGAAAGTTAGGGAATGCATAAAAACTATAGTTTGAAATTTGAATTTCGAATTCAAACGGTCATATTAGTTTTGGAGGGAAAGTAGTAATTTGGTATTTGTTTGATTAAATAAACCTTTGTAACCAACTTGGTCGGTTGGACAGGTGCATATAAGCCTATTTAAGGTGTAATGAACATATGCAAGACATGAATCATTATTGGTATAGAAAAAATCAGAGAAATTGTATAGAACAACAATCATACTTTCCTCTGCATCAATTAAAAAAATAAAAAATAAATGATACTTATACATACAATGGGGCTCTCTGTGTGAATGAAAATCCCTGATGATCTAGGACATTGAATCTATACAGGCTCATCACCAGTAGCCACACCCTATATACAATCAATAATGTAATTAAATGAGATTACCACAAACATTTTACAAGAATGCATCAATATTTAATCAATTAGAAAACATCTAATTACCTTTCCTTTGTCAATGCATGCTGGCTCACCCCCCGCACTTTGTCCCCCTGGGGCAGGTGGTATCTGCAAGATAAAAGAAAGATTAGCAACCATATATGCTACAATATCAAATAGAAAAAAGAAATGCAAACACAACATAATGTACCATAGATGTCTCAACGCCAAATGAAATGGCCGAGAGTGTAGCATCATCTATCTGTCTGAGCTCCTCCTCGGTCATCAACTAAACATGAATGAAGATCACATACATGTAAAAGTCAGTATGGCTTAAAAATTAAAATTACTCTATTATAAAAATTAACTTTAAATCACATATGTCATAACAAAAAAATGTATACACGTACCGACACCGAAGGAGTTCATGCCTTTGCATTCCCCTCCTCTCTCGCATCAAGGTCTGTAGCCTCTGCACGTGCGTCTGGTGTATCCTCATCTAATACAAAATGATACTTAGGAAGATCACCTATGGGACCCAGGAAAATATTCTTGCATGTAATGCAAGTGTGAGGCACACAAATGTGTGATGAGCTAGCCGATGATGAACTGGCACCAACATCATCAACACGAGGAGGCAGGACTGACCTAGCCTGAGATATCATTAGGCTACTCAGCCTATGAATGGCTTTGATGGTCTAAGAGCTAGCCTCTGCCATAATATTTGGATGCTACACTCGAGGAGGGGGGGAGATATCAGGGGGGGCAAAAGTGCCAAGTTTCTTCTGCTAGGAAGAGGGTCTATCCTGAGGAGCTCCTAGTCCTAAGCCCATGTTGGGCTTCATGCTCCAATAGTTCACTTTAAGTTTCAACACAAATTCTACATATAATTTTCTAAGGAAATAAAATGGTATGTCTAAATTGCCATGTGGAGGGATATCAAAGACCATCCACCAACGGTCCCAAAAATTTGCACGTATGGCATCATTTGTGCACCATTTAATTGATAGTTTGGTTTTTTTTGGGTCAACTGGTATACTCATTTTTGGGTTAGAAAAAAGGCTTGCCAAATCATCTTTGGTTATGTTTAGGGCCACGACCTCATCATAATCCAAACCATCATCAAACATCTGGTGCATTTCATCACGCCAACGAAGAGCGGCATTTTTTTGGTTTGTAAGGGTTTCAATGTTATCCACTATGGTGTTTAACGTGGATAACGTAGGAGCCAGTGCAGGTACATTATTGTATGTTCTATGCAAACCTCTCAACTCAGTGAGATTTTCATTTATCAAATCCTTGATTTGAGGAGGGTTTTGAGGAGGTAGAGGATCATTTGGTGGACAATTTTGTGGGGATACTGGATCGTTTGGTGGTGGGTTGCGAGGAATATTATTCCCTGCCTCAGTGTCATCATTTTGATCAGCCATTCCTATTGAATTGAAAAATGTAATATATATTAAAAAAAAATCTAAATTTTAAGCATTTTTGTCAAAAAAACCCTAGATTCAACTAAAACAAACAAAATTATGTTAAAATCTATTAAATTTAGGTTAAAAACGAGTCAGGGGGGAAAAAACATACCTGATATCTGATATCCGATTTGGTATCTAATATCCGATTTGCAATCTGATATCTAATCTGTGATGGCAATACTGGCCCAAATTCACATAAAATAAGGGTCACGGGTCTGTGATTTTGTTTAATCCAATGCACAGGTATCGGATATCCGATATTATATCGGATATCCGATATAACATCGGATATCCAATATGACAATATATATAATATAACATATAATATATAATATATATTACATTTTATATATTTTTATATTATATTTTATATTTATTATATTAATTTAATATATATTATATTACATTACTATGTATTATAATATATGAAATATTATATTATATTATTATAATATAATATGTTATTATAATATTGTTATTATAGTATAATATTATACAATTATAATATAATAATATTATTATTATTATATTATAGTATAATAATTAATATAGTAATAATATTAATATATTATAGTATAATAATAATTATAATAATAATATTATTATAATATAATAGTATGATATATTATTTATTATTATTATTATTATTTTATATCAATAATAATAATATTAAATAATATATCATACTATTATATGATTTTAATTATTAGTCAGATATTGGATTTAAAATCGAATATCCGATATTATCGGATATCTGATATTATCGGATATCCGATATCTGATAAGGCTCGGCTTAATCTTCTAGGTTTGGTTCCTGAATAGGTGAAAAAAAGTCAGAGCGGATTTTGAAGCACTTTTAGGCGTCTTCAAACTCTTTTTTTTTCACATCGCCACTTTTTGGCACACCATGATCCTGCACATACCCAGCTATAGAAAGTTGTAGTAGAAATAACAAGGGAGAAGGAAACCATATAAGAACAATCCACACAACCTCCCACAACTACAACAGATCAACCTAAAGAGCAAGAGGTAGAACAAAAAATTGTTAAGCTTGATTCTAAAACAAAGATAACAACTACTGCTGAGGAGAAACCAAAAGAACAAATAGGACAAGATGCTCTTGTAGCACAAACCCAGGGTGCACCTCCACAAATTGTAATCATTGATCAAGGCAGTAGAGGAGAGGAGAAAGAAGCAAAGAAAACCCCTAAGGAGTAGGAGGCAATAAAAACATTGGTAAACTTGGCTACCTTAGGGACTCCTCAGAAGAAATCGAGCATTGATGTAGTACCATTGCAAATATCAGCACCTGGCTCAAGTACTTCCAAGGTTGCAAGGGTACTTCACTATGGAGACCCTACTCTTGATGAAGAAATAGTTACACCAAGTTATGACTCAAGAACCATGAACTTGCAATAGATAAATGAAGTTCAAAAGGCACTAGAAAGGAGGAAAAGACAAGAGATACTAAAAAATGAGTATAAGCAATAGCAAGCATTGGTAGAAATAAAAGAAATATTTCTTGATGCATTCACCTTGCAAATACCTGATGCAACCAAGCCTATATTAGAACAATTGATAGATATTGTAGAACAGGTGGCTAATGAAGACCAGGAAACCAATGTGAAACTCATGGAATGGTCTAAGAAGAAATTTCAAGGAAAAGTTAATGAGAAAATATCTAGTGAAATTGAACTTTCAGTTGAATTGGCGAAAAAAATTGAAAAAGTAAAGAAAGTACTTGAGAATGTATTCTCATTGGACAAAAAGTTGTGTGACTTCTAATATTTCACACAGGAGACAAGCCAAAGAATAATGACCTTAGAGAGGAATCTAAAGATTTCCAACACTCAATTGCCAAAAGATCTAGCTCAGAGTGAGAAGCACTTTGCCCAAATGATTCACACACAGAAGGAATTAGCTGTGTTGAAAGCAGAAGAGGCCAACACCAAGGCCAAATTGATGCAAATTCAATCTTCCATTACCCCAAATCTAGAAGTACTCCATAAGGAACAAGCCTATGTAGAAACTATTCTAAAGAAAAATCCCAATCTTTCTACTTTAGAAGGACTTGTTCATCTTGCAGTATAGAAAGCTATCCAAAATAAATCATTGGAAATTTCTTTGGACAATTGGGATGCATCTCTCAAGATGACTATGGAGGTCAATAAAATATTTTTGGCAAAATATGGTCTTAATCCTTAGAACCCTTTGAAATAAGTATCAAAAAGGGGGAGAAATAGTAAGGAGGAGAAATAATTAAGAGGAAGATATAATGTTTTGGGGGAGTTGTGAATAAGAATGGAAGATAATATAGATATAGAGTACAGGAAGTAGAAACATGATACAAAAAAAAAGGCAAAAAGTATCAAATACATCAAAATGTGACACATTTAGCACAAGAATTTTGGCTATAGAAATGGTAATGGAACATCAACTCAAGGGGAGTCATGAGACTTTGAGGTATACAAAATTTATAATATGTTTTTGAAGTTTTGCATATATGTCAAACTGTATACATATTTTACTCGAGGAAATTAAACTTTGATATACTGCGAAGTGTTTTTGACACTAATGTCAAAGAGGAAGATTGTTAGTCTCGGATTGGTTTTGACATTTGAGTGTCAACAGACTTAACCAAAATATAAAGACAATGTCGAGCTATAGTGTATGTTGAGCCAAAGAATTCAATAGGTGCCAAGAAAACTTTAGGTACCGAGCGAATTTCAAGTGCCAAGCAAAGTATAGGTGTCGAGTCACCATAAATGCCGAGTAAGTTCAAGTAAACCATTTTTGAGCCAACATAGAAGAATCTCGAAGGATATTAAAGATAAGAATGAATCTTTTGCATTACCTATGCAATCAAGCATGTAGCCAATAAGAAAAAATGGAGAAGGCATGAAACCAATAAGAAAAGTGCATGAGTTAAGCAAGAAATGAAGAATGAATATGGATCGTAGATTCATGCCTAACCCTAAGTCTTTGAAATCTTTAAAAGGAGGATGAAACCCCATTGTATGTGTGCAAGAGAGAAGTGTATGGGTGAACTATAGCAAAATTCAGAGGAAAATGTGAAAAAGACTTAGAAGAATAGAGAAACATTGTAGCATTTAGTTGATCAAGAACAGAGTACCAGAACTTTGAAGAGTGACATATCAGATCAAGCAAGGATCTAGTCAATCAAAGTAGAACAAGGATCTAAAATCAACAATTGGAGATTGCAAAGCTATCAAGTCAATGACTTTCTAATACTCTCTAGGAATTGTATTAGATAATGAAAATCCTATGGACTTAGGTTGGCCTAGCAGCCACTTGTAAATCCTTTGACGGGGTGGCATTCCAAGTGAATGTACTAAAGTCCTCTAACCAGGCCTACTTTTAGCAGGGTAGTGAAATCCTTTAACCAGGTCACTTTTAACAGAGTGTAAAGTCTTTAACAGGATAGGCCTTTCACAGGGTAGACCATTGGAAGTGGTCAAACATTGTAACCTTGAATAGTTACACATTGCTATAGTGATATTTTGTGGGTGTCATCCCCACCCCAGTTTTACTTTCTCATTTTTGGAGGGTTTTTGGGTTACCAAATCTTGTGTCATCTATTTTCATGCATGTCTTTAATTTCATGTTCATTAGATAGATTGGATGAATGTGGATGATTTTAGTTAAAGAAATTTAAAGGGTTAAAGTTAGTTACTTCTAATTCACCCTCCCTCTCATAAGTAAATCTTCCCACTTGTTAATTCCAATAGTAGTATATATCTTCCTTAGCATTTTCACATAAGAGGCACCTAGAAGGCCCTTCAACTCCAAAACTTCTAATTTTATATGTTGTTAAAATTTTGTTTTAAAGGGCTATCCATGAGAAGACTCCAACTTTAGGAAAACATGAATGAACCTAGCATAGAGATTGAGGTAATGCCACCTTGGGATGATGTCTAAGAGTATAAATGTACTTATAGCAATTTTTGGAGTTATATTCTCCATTTTTAGATCCATCCCAAATTAGCATATCCTCCTAACAAGTGAAGGTGATATATCTTTTCACTGGTAATGCCTACAAGCTTTCAACTTCCTTTGGTGGAATATTAAATGTTGAAAAAGGCTTCCATTTCCAACCTTCGATAGAGTTGTCATCTTTGTCAACATAATTTATTAAGTATGGGCCTAAATTATTTTCTATAATTATTCTAGAAGATTGTAGATTTTTCATATTAATAATTATTTGATAGCCTCCCCAGGAGTTAGTCTAGATTCAAATTCGATCTCCTTTACCTAATTTCTAACTTACTTTATTATGAAGATAAATCTATAGCTAAGCATAAAATTTCAAAAGTTAGATCCTTTTGGAGGATTTTTAATTGTAAGGATACTAAGTGGATCTTTTGGATTCAGATATTTATCATAAAGGACTCTAGCCTATTTTAAATTAGGGAATATGATCATTCTCTAAATAAGTTGGCCCCAAGGGACATAACTTGATCTTTTAGGCTTCTGATGCCAAAACCTCCCTCTATCCTAGGTTGACAAATATTGTTCCATGCTAGGTAGGAAATTTTTTCTTACTCTCTAAGCCTTTTTAGAGTAAATCTTTTAGTACTTTATTGATATTATCTCTTTTTTGGGTTGGCATATTTAGAATTGATAGTTGAAAGATTGGCATAGTAGATAGAACTAATTTAAGCAAGGTGATTCTTCTTGCTCGAGACAACCATTCTCCTTCTTTGGCTTTTCCAATAACAGTATCCTAGCTAGAAGTTCTTATTTTCCCCTTTTTTAGGTAGATGCCCAAATATTTATAAGGGAGATATCCCTTTTTAATATTCAAAGTTTTATGAATTTCAATTTTCAAGAAATCCTTAGTATTGAAGAACAAAATTTCAAATTTAGATAGGTTAATTTCCTACCTAGATGCTAACATAGAACTCTAAATAATATTTTTGAAGGACTTTGCCTCCTTAGTGCTAGTTTTCCCATACAATATTGTATCATCAATAAATTGTTGGTGAGTAGTAGTTTTTTCCTCATTAGATAGTTAAATACCCTTAAGAGAGTGATTAGATTTAAGACTACCAAATTCTCTTCCTAGATCTTTTGGCATTAGGATAAAGAGGAAGGGGGAAATAGGGCCCCCCTTTCTTATATCTCTAGATGATGAAAAAAATCCTTCAAGGGTTGCATTAACAAAAGCTGAGAACTTAGGAGTGGATATACATTCAAAGATAAGATTAATCCATTGCTTGGAGAAGCCAAAGGCTTGCAAACATTTACATAGGATTATCCAATCCACCCTATCATAAGCCTTACTAATATCTCATTTGATGAGCACACTTGAGGTGCCATTATACTGAAGAGAGTGGATGGCTTCTTGAGCTATGAGTATCCCATCATAAGTGGATCTTCCTGGAACAAATCTTGTTTGTTCCTCAGTGATAAGGAAGGGGATAAGTTTTAACATTTGGTTGGCCAATGTTTTGGACAATAATTTATGCAAAGTATTACATAATGTGATTGGCCTATATTCTTTAAAGCTTTCTACTAAGTCATACTTATAGGGAATGAGTGCTAGAAAGGTATGGCTAACCTCTTTAAGTAATCCTACAAAGTCTCTAAAACCTTCCAAGGCTTCACTGACTTCATTCCCCATAAAGTGCCAACATTTTTTTTAAAAATAAGTTGGGAAGCCATCTATCCCTACAAATTTATTTCAGTCCATCTAAAAGAGATTTGTTGTAACCTCCACTTTAGATATTTTTCTCAAAAAAATTTGTTTTGATCATGCATAAGTAGTTTAGAGATATTACATAGGAAAGAATTTTGATTAGCCAGAGAAGGTACTTTAGGATTGTTCAACGTTTTTTCATAGAAAGATATTACCTCCAAGGAAATATTGGTAGGATTGTCTAAAATAGTGTTTACATTGTCTTTTAATTTTGAAATTATGTTATTGGCTCTTCTCAATTTAGTTCTATTGTGGAAAAATTTGGTGTTTCTATCTCCTTCTTTAACCAAACTTCTCTACATTTTTATTTTTAGATGATTTCTTCTTTCACTAGAATGTCTTCTAATCTCAATTTCATCCATATAAAAATGTCTTTTCCCTTAAGATATAAAAATTCATCCATGCCTTGTTGTATAACTTCTAAATTATCCTTCTCTAAGTGTGATTCAATCTCAACTTTGGTAGGGAAGATGTTTCCAAATTTATTTGTATTCCATTGGATAAGGTTTTTCTTAATAATTTTGAGCTTTTGCACCTCCTTATACATTTTGAGATAGAAATATTTGATTCAACCCACTACTCTTTAATTAATTTAAGAAGTGAGTCATTCTTGAAGTTTCACATTGATTCAAATTTAAACAAATTTGTATAAGGGGTACAACCTAAGTCAAAAGATAATAGAATCATGTAATGATCTAACTCAGAGAAAGGGAGAGTTTCAAATTCCCAAAGAGAGACATCAATGGAATTATTTATTGATATGAAAAAACTATTTAATTTATCTTCTATTTGACTGAAACCTTGTCTTCTATTATTGCATGTAAAAGTGTAGTTCGTAGATTTAATTCCCAATAGTGCAGATTGGGATATCCAATTATTAAAATCCATTGATGATTGCGATAATTTTACTAATCCACCTATTTTTTAAGAGGAAGATGGTATTGCATTGAATTCCCCTCCTAATATACAAAGGGATTGCAGGGTCTACAAATATTGCCTATTTCAGACCATAGGTTTCTTTTGTCCATTATAGCAGTGGGCCCATAGATATTTATTTTAGTGTTTTAAACATTAGACTTAAAATTATTTGAGTAGATATCCAAATTCTCTCAAAGATTATTGGAGTAATATAAACTGAGGGAGATTTCTAGATGATTCCTAAACCCCCAAAGGGCCCTATGGCTGGGCTACCAAAGGTATTTCTAAAGCCCATCCTTTTTTGAACAATGTTTAACTCCTAATATTTTTTAGTTTCCTAAATTATCATAATGTTTGGTTTATATTGACTTAGATAACACTTGAGAAAGCATTATATTTTAGGGGCATTCAAGCCCCTAATATTCCATGTAATGACATTCATTTTATAGTGGGAAGGAACTTCCCCTTCTCTATATCAAATAGATTAGTTAATTTTGTTTGGCCTTCATCTCCTAGGACTTGAGATCTTAGCTCATTTAAAGATAGTCTACCCCTCTTTTTAGGAATCTTTGCCAAGTTCAAGGATAATAGAGGTTTTTGAGATTGTTTTGATCCTCTTAGATTATCATATTCCTCCATCATTATCAATTCATTTTTGATGTCTTAATGAGTGTAACCTTCTCCCCAAAGAATCAAGAGTTTTTCAATATCAAGGGGTGGCCATAATATCTCTTACAACTCCTTCATTAATTTCTTGAGTATGATTAATATTAGGAGGAAAAATGTTTTCTACCATAGATGGCCCTAGGTTGGCACAAGATGAAGAGGGAGGGGTAGTGGAAGACATTTACACTAACCTCTGATCCTCAAGAATTTTCCCTTCTTTTGGAATAGGATCAAGAGGGGAGCCCTAAACACCTTCAGCAGGAGGGATTACACTATCTAAAATAATAAATCCTCCACCTACAATATTGAAGGAGATGTTAAGATCAGGGATAGATGCTCAAATCCCTGATGAATCCAACTTTTATAAATCTTTAATTTTATTGCATTTCTTACATAGCGATGGGTGCCAAAAGTTTGTATCAGATTTTCTTCCCTTAAAAATATCTAGTTCTAGATAATACAAAGAATTATTCATAATTAACCTAATTTGCTTAAAATTTAATATTGAGAATTCAGTTTCAATCAATAATTTAACATTGAATTTGAGGAAACAAAATAATCTTCTAAGCCTAAAAAATATCCTAGTTAATTTCCTATATGACAAAGAATGTTGCTTCATAATAATTCTAATGGGACATCTCTAAAAAGAACACATTTCAAGACTTTAACATTATTGAAAGGATAGAGATTAAAATTAGGTTCCCATCTTATGAATTTTAAAGGATAACCTTTCAGAAAGATTGGATCTCCATGTAGAATTTCTTGCCTTAGATCTAAAGAAGAACAGTCAAGGACCAAAACATCATTTTTGTGAGAAGAAATTCTTACCTACTTGCCATAGGAGGATTTGAACCAATCCTACACTAAAGTTCCTATTGGATTCTCATCATTCCATTTAATAAAAAGGCCATTTGTTTGAAAATATTCCCATAACCCATTAATATAGATATCATTCATAATTAAGGTTTGGGGATCATTGACAAATGAGATCTATGAAATCCTAGGGGAATTTAAATGATTCCTTTCCAATGTCTTTGTGTTTTGAGAAGATATCATTGGAGCTATAATCTTACTAGGATTACTTGGAGTGGGGAGACTCAAGGAGGAAACCTTATTACATTTTCCTAATGGAACAATATCAGCCCTTGAAGCCTTACTGGAAAAGCTAATGGACAAAACCCAAATTTGATCATTCCTAGTCCTAGCATTAGAGTTAGAAGAATCATCCATAGGGGCATGTGTCCCCTCAACTCTCCTTGTTTTAGCACTAAAATCTATTGGAGCATAGTTTAAAATATCATAGTGTGAATATTAGGCCACTTTCCTCTTCATTGAAACTAGATGATCACCCATCAATGCAAAAAATGAATTCCAAGTTGGAAATGCATCTTGAGGGTTGGTATAAAAAAATACCAGATTGGGAAGATGAAATATAATTTTCTGAAGGAGCCAAATGACAAGTCACTACTCTAGTAAGCACTCACCAAAAATGCAAGCAAAGAGTTGAACGAGTTCACTTGGAGCATATTTCAATTATTTTAAATAAATAATTATTTCTACATTTCTATGTATTTTCCCTTCTTATATCTCCTTCTCCATTCTTACTTTTTTACAAATTTAAAGTTTAGTGAATATCTTGATTAATTTAATATTAAATGATGCCACCAAAATGGTTGCATAGTACCATTTTGAATTAAATTAAAATTTTGTTTTTGTTTGACATCTCAAATCTTTTTCTATTTTCTCTATCTTTGGTACAAATTAAAATCATCCAAAGAAGATGATGAATATACCTTGCTTTGTTTTAATAAAAAACATCAAGTTGTTAACATCGATGAAAAGGAAACATTTGTGATGGAAAGTTGTATAGGTAGATTGTGTTTTGTTCTTTTTGGTTTTTATATTCATTTGAAGGTTTATTTAATGTATGATCAATTTTCAGTGTGTTTTAAAAGATTTTCTTAATGTTAGTAAGAGGGTACAAATTATTATTTTTATTGGTTTGACATTTGTTTTTTATTGGTTTGACATTTGTTATGCATGCTAGCACTTGTTTTTAGAATATTATAGTAAATATAAATATTGTAATAAATTATTTGTTGAGTAATTATAATAATAATTCATTTTCATTATGTACAAATTTTTCAAATGCAAAGATAATGGTCACTACAAAATATTCACAACACCATCCCTTATGAGGTATGGTTGACTTTTAAAAATGTTACATTTTGTACAAAGCTAGAGTTCTCTACTTTAACTCAATTGTAATTTTGGTGCATTATGTCTAATTAAAAGCTCTCCACAGTATGTAGTATTCTATTTCAAGTTCATAATTAAATGTACAATGTGATTCAATGCTTAGTTCAAAACCCACTATACTAGAGCAATGAACTTTGATGCTTGCACCCCTTGTTTATAATGGACTCCCTTATATACTATTTCATAATCATTTCATTGCACTAACTATGAAAATTCAAACAATGATTAGTAGATAATATAACCTCATAAACACTAGTTTGATAACTTGGATATATGCACTCAGGGGTAACTTAAAATTTGTTTCTCTATAGCAATGGTTAAATTCGTGAAAGATAAAGTGCCATATTTGATAAAGAAAGCAACCTTATGTTTGGGGACTAATGAATTTCTTGTAAAGAAAAGACATACAAATAACATTAATTAAATCAATGAAACTTTTTATTTTAGAAACTAGTTTTTTAATCTATTAAAATTTTTTTTCTCAAAGATCTATGTTCACACATTGATATTAAATAATAACATTTCCGTATGTCCACTTGAACACTTTCCAAGTATGTGGTGACTTGTAGTAGCTTGCATTTGATTTTGTTCACCCACCATTAATAGAAAAAACAAACAAGTACTACATAGTTGTATGTACCTGTCGTTAAAGTAATAAAAACACTATAAAATACAATGTGTTACATTAAATTTGTGATGACCTAAATATAATTTTCTAAAGTTTTAATTATAAAAATTGAATATTGTAATAGCTAATTGATATAATAAATAAAAGATGAAAATTATAGACATATAATTAAATTAATATATTAACTTTATGTATAGAGATATTCATTTTGTATAAAAATATTAAAAAATAAACTATGTGCAAGGTTAATTATTATTTTTAATAAAAATTTGAAGATATGCTAAGGTTAACCAAAAAATAATTTTAAAATCATAATGTATTATATGGTTTTGAAGAAAATAGTGGATAGTAAGTATTTAAATTGAGCAAATCTATTTTAATATAAAAACTAATATATTATATAGTAGATAATATTATTAAATTTTAATAATTATTCATTTTAACATAAAAGGTAATATATTGTATAGAAGAAATGTTAATATTTATAAAACATTATTGTATAGATTCATTAGTGTTGATAGATACTCTCTCTTGATGTAGTATTTCTTCTTCTGTATTCATTTTGTGTTAGGCAATGACCTAAGTTTTTCTTTTTTGTTCTTTCCTCTAGGAACTATTTTGAACCAGTTATTATATATATATATATATATATATATATATATATATATATAATGTTTTGCCAAAAAAAAATTAATAAAACAAAATAACTATCCAAAAATATAGCCAAAAATAAATCAATATGGAGGAAGCCACCGAGAAGTGATCCTATAAGATCAAATGAAATGAGTCAATTATCATTGAGATAAATAGTATATGTAATATGGTAGAATAATAAAATAATAAATTAACTTTATAAATATTTTATTAAATTAAAAATATTTCATTCTTTCATTGATGGTGAACTAATTCACTATGCAAAATGAATACAATAGTACTAACCTAGCGACAAGTATAATATTTTTTCTATTTAAAAATATTCTCTAAAGTTTATCCTTTTTTTTATAATTAAATATATTATAAAATATTTTTTCCTCAATTATGATAGGTTTGTTTTATTTGGTGTTATATAAGCCCTTTTCTTGGAGGCTTTCCCCATATTGTTTTTTTTCAGCCAAAATATTAGGTCTGTAATTTATTAAATGCACTGAATTTGAAGATTAAAAAATATTAACTAATATTTTGATTTGTTACATATTTTTGTAAGTTGAGTTTTTAATATAAAATTAATATATACATTATATTATTATTAATATAGTATAAATAATTTTTTTATGATACATTACGATATATATAAATGATATATTCTAATTAAAAAACATATATGATGTTAATGTTTCATATATGTTTATGCTTTAGAATTTTTATTTTTTCCCACTTGACATATTTCTAAAGTTTTGATATTTATTTACAATTATTGTTAGAGCTAAAATTATATTTGAATTAATTCCTTAGCTATTACAACAAGTACATCCTACTACATGACACTTGTTTAATGTCCTAAATGAGACTTGAAAAATACATGAATATGTAGATTTTACCTCACAAAATTTATAACTTTAAAAACAAAAAAAGATATAAATTAATTTTTATGATTATATGATAATAAAATAATTAATCTAAATACTAATAAATTTTATTTTATAATGTTTAAAATGTAGTAATAGATAAATTTTCATGTACTAATCATAATATTATTATGTTTAATATTTTATATTTATATTTAAAAATATATTTGAAATCATTTTTTAAATTATATAATATATTTATTTTTTAGGAAAAAGTGGCAAGCCACTATAATATTTTATTAATTTAATTCAAAAAGGTCAACTAGGAAAGAATCAGTAAAGAAAACCCAGCATTGTCCCATATATATACATAGTTTTTACATTATTTTTTGAAACTATTGAAAACAACATAATTACAATAAGGTGTATCAACTACCACTCGATGATACTATATCAGCTTTCAAAAACTGATTATCAACACATTCAAAATTCTTGATTACATTTAATCCATCAAAAAGGCCAAAAATCAAGATCATACCAAAAAAACCAAGTTCAGATCACAATTCATTCTTCCATATCATCATAGCCAGAATACACTTGCCACCCATTTCAGTCAATTCCTCCCAATCATTTTTTCAATCACATATTGAAGCACTCCAACCCCAACCACAATCACTCTCAGGTCCCCAGCCAAAACATGCCACCTCTGAAAAGTTGGGAGACCCAACCCGAACTAGCATGAGATGTCATGTGTGAAGGGATAATTGATTCAAAAATTGAATTCTAGGCATTCCTTTCTTCAATCTAAAGGTTCACATTTCCCAAGCTTCGCCCCTGAGAATGAATCAAGCTTGAGACCCTTTGTCGATCTATGAGGGCATATCCCACTTTCTCGACTCTCTCTTCAAGTTGAAAACCTAAGACACGAGAGGTGGCTTGCAATGCATTTTTCATGTGGAAAGAACTGCAACTATATATTATCTTCTTAATGGCTTCAAGCATAACAAAACATTCATGCTTGACCAGTAACTGAGAATGAGAAAATAAGCCTCCCACCTAGGCCATACCACTCTAGAGATCATAGTGTTGCATAGTGACAGACAGTTTGCTATCAGCAATAAAATGACCCCAAATTACCTTTTGAGCCAACGATTGAAGAAGCAGGGGAGATTGCATTAGTTCCATGGCATTGGACATGAAAATGGAGATGAGGTGTGACAGATAAAGGAAGTGTGGCATTGTAGAAGCCAGTAATTCTTCACCAATTACATGTCGAATAGCTCACCTAATAGTTGGAGAATGAACTATAAACATCAGATCAAGTACCACATCACTTAAATCAGTAGGCAAAACACCTTCATCAGGACTCAAAGGAATCCAAATGTGGAAATTCTTTGGCAACATAACCTAATGTTGTTTGTGACAAAGCTTACAAGAAGCAGCAATGTGCAACCCTTTCATCATATTGGAACAAGAAAGAGACTACAAAACAGAGACAACTAATAATCTAGAGAGAAATGTAATGTGGAGAAGGCATATAAATGAAAAATGTCAAGTCCCTTTCGGTAAAATCTAGAATGTGATATAATTTTGCACCATAAGAACCATGTGAATTTGCATGTAGTATATCCTTTAGTAAAGTTGTATTTTGTACTAACTGAAGCTGTTGTAATTGCCCAATTTTTTTCACATGAAACACAAATGATACACCTCATGTTTAATAAATGTGGCATGTATTGACTATACCACAACATGATCAAAATACTAATGCAGGTGCAAGCAGGTAGTCTTGTCAAGATCTATTAATCTTTTAAGATCATCATATTTTTTTATCATAGATATTGGATGAAGTGATGAAAATAACAACCCATCACAACCTAAATTTGATAGGGAATCAACAACTTGGTTACCGTTCCTAAATGTATATGAAATGCAAACATCTTGGGATTCATCTAAAAGCCTCCAGATTTGATTGAAAATATACTTTAATTTCCATGAGAAAATTTTCTTAGGTATACAAACATCTATAATTATAGAAGAATCTCCTTCAATATGCAACAAACGAAAAATTACCTTGTTTAGCTAATGTTAGACCAAGCTAGTGTAAGGAAACTTGGCAATAAAGAATATAACTTGGTGAACCCACAATAATGGGTTCCACTTTAGTGGGACGAACAAAAATGAAAAAAATTCAAAATTTCAAAATCAAGTTTACCATATGTTCGCGCGAACATATTTTGTATGTTTGCATGAACATATGTGATATATATGTTCACGCAAACATGATTTTCATGTTCGCGCGAACATAGGTTCACGCGAACATGGTAAATGTGTTCGCGCGAACACCATGTTCGCATGAACATGCAAAATCACAAAAATTTTAATCTTTTTTTCTTTTTTTCTTTTTTTTGCTCTTTTGGCTGCCATAATTGTAGGAGAATGATCTCCTACTGTAAAATAAAAAATGTCAAAATGTGCTTCTCGGAGCAAGCTTTCCAACGACTATAATTTTATTACATAATTTAATCATTAAGACTTTCAAATATGAGTTTAACTCATTATAGGTTCATTACCGATTGAACATCAACCGACTTTGACACCTCGGGAAAATTAGTAAATTAGGTCAAATTTTTTTTGAAAAATATGGAGGCACTGGCTTATTGAGATACCTTTCTATTCAAAAATAAATAAAAATGGTTTATGATAAATTGACTTCAAATTATCTGTGTCAAACGGAACGTATGTCTGAATTACGGTTCATGTCACTTCAAAACTTCATAAACTATACAATATTCAACAAAAATAAATCAAACCAAATGCAGACACTGGATATTGATGCTACAAATCCAACGTAGAAAGAATTACTTCATTATCATTTTTAGAAAAAAAGTTATGTGTGTCAAACGGATTGTCACTTTTTAAAATATTGAATTTTATTATGTACCACTTTTTGGAGGAGATAAAAAAAAATTGACATAAATAATTTTTTTTTTTAGATTAAAAAATATGGTTACAAAGTAGGAACAAAGTACTCAAAATCACTAGTTTATGTCATCTTGAAATTATTTATAGTTTTGGAGATATAGTCACTTGAACGTGACGTTTGTTGCAAAAATATTGATTTCAGAGTCAAAATTGGTCAAAAAGTGGAACCCATTATTGTGGGATCACCCAACCATTTTTACATAACCCATAATAGATCTTAAATAAATATGGAATTAAAATCCACATGTAAGAGAATAGACAACATACCCACAAAATTGTGACACAAGATATACCCTAGGAAACCATCATTGAGGGAAAAAACCCAGCCTCCAAAAGCATCAATCACCATGTATTATTCAGCAAAAAATACCATTGCAATACAACCATGGAAGCTTTCAAGGCCATAGCCACCACCAAGCAATCCATGTGAACAAGCATGAATCCACACATCCCATGTCATGCTTCTAACCTTCACAAATGCTCCCTTGGCTAACCTGCCAAGCCTTGTCCCGCTCGACTCTTGCCTTTCTCACTCTTACTCTCTCTACAACAACTACCCTTATGGCTGCTTATATAGTAGCATGTCCCACAAAACTACTAAGTTGTATTACATAAACCATGTGCTAAAACCATGTGCTACCTAACTCACTGACCCCACATTTAATATTGGGCATTTAATTCTTTTCTCCAATATTAAATAATTACATAAAATATTATCACAATGTTACAATACAACTCATCAAGTATATTCCATGAGAATCTTTACATGTTACACGTCCATCTAGGTAAAAGATTACATGATAAAATAAAATAATACAATATAGAAATATTATGCAATGTGTGCAACACCCATTATCTCAACAATCTCCCACTTATTGTATACATTGCATAGGGTCAATTCGTAGCCACATAAATGAACAAAGGAACAATCCCTCCTAGCACATCCACCATCATGGATCAAAATACACCAAGTGCTCCATCCTAGTACCCAAAACAAAATCAAAGTATCCAACATCTCAAACATGAATGATCTCACCTCCTATTATGCCACTGCCACTGGACATACATAGAAGCCATCCAAAGAGAAAGCCACCCGACCTGTCGCATTAGAAGATCATAAAATCCTATATCAACTGAAATTTCAAGCACAAAAAAAAAATCTGATCCAAAGGTAATCACATGTATCCGTAGTTGTCAAAATATCAATAGCTGAAATAGCACCCATAGCAAGTGCCAAACCCATCCAACTATTCATACCTCCAAAGGTATATACCAAGTGAATCTCACATCATCAACATATCCAATCTGCAACCTACAATCACAAGCCTCAAGTGCAATACCTACCACATATATACCAAGAAGCTCCCACTAAAAAATATAATGTCAAATCTATAACCAATCCACTCAACACATCTCAAAGAAGTGAATACATGTAGTATCAAAGACATCCGCAATACATAAACTGATATCCTGCAAGAACAACTCTCGTAACAAGTCTCCAATGGTCTCCCAAATTCTCCACAACCAATAGAGGAAAGAGATAAAAGAATAACCATGTCATCTCTCACATGACATACATAAGCACAAACTAGTGATCACAATCTCCAACCAATCTCAAATCCAATGTAAGCAAAATTGAACATCGAGGAAGATAACCAAGACTGGAGAAACCATACAAATCATAACCTGTATCATGTCCTTCTACACACACCTCTAGATGTAAACTGTGCAAGTATGATCTCCTCCATAAAACCCCAACAAGAAGCCTCAACAACACCCAAACCATACCATAACACATATCATGGATGCAAGCCTCTCACAAGAAGACCAAACTCATAAAAACCATTCCTAATCCAAAGAATATGCCTAATATAAAAACCATCTCCTAAACTCAACCAGCATAACAACATATGCACATGGAGAAAACCAATGTTAAACCATCTCTCAAATGAACCCTCTAGAACTAACTCATGTACCATAGCTCAAGATCCATATCCATGAAAGACAAGCATAAATATAATGCACTTGAGAAAAATAATGGGCTATACCTCTCAAGTAGCAAACCACTGAGTAGACCAAGAGTGGGAATGAGAATGCTCATCAAGATACCCAAGTCTCCAAACAAGACTCATCTAAGAAAAATCTCCTCTCAAGTCCATATTAGGTGACTGCCCCTCGGACTTCCTGCTGAAACCATCAACCGTCCCAACAAATACTTCTCTAATCCAAGAGAAATCAACATCACCACCATCTCTAAGTATCCATGACCACCTATAACTAATCAATCCATGCCAACTCCAAATGCAACATAGCAATATCATGAAGTATCTAGCTTATGGTCAGTGTACTCAATACCAAGAAACTAAACCAAGATCAATGTCAAAGTTCCAACCATGGCCTCAGGAACATAAACATGACAACATGATCTAACCATCTCAACCAAAGAGATAACATGCTCCACATGAACATACTATAACATGTCACAACTCTAAATGTGTATCAAGAGTATACCATGACATAATAGTGAAACCATCCTCATACCAAGGATAACATGCCAAATAGAAGCATAAACCACACCTTTGCCAAGAACCCCATAAGTCCTCAAGATGCAACCATGTCCATACACCATGAAGAAAACCATCTCCACATACCAGGAAGAACCATCTCCACACACCATGAAGATAACCAAGAACTCCATGAGTCCTCAAGATCTAACCATCTTCATACACCATGAAGATAACAAGTGCACCATGCAAATGTCAAAGATGCTTCTGCAGCAATAGGATCTAAGACAAACCTCCAACATCTACAAACACTAAATAAATATATCAATGCCAAAAAACTCCCAGTCTTGACCGTGGTACCGAGTCCCCTATGGCATCATAAAATCCATCTTCTACATGAAGATCCAAACCAAACTAGGAACTAATCATGCAATGTCACCTCATCACTGTCACAAGCTCCCACTAAACCATGTATCCAAGCTATCCATAACACATGATGAAAAAAAAAATCCATCCTCTAACCACAAGAATCAGCTAAGGCATCAAACTATCAAAAAACTCAAAGTGCGCATCATGAGCTCCTAAAAAAAAATCAAATAACCATGATCCTCAACTAAGAAGATATACCACCATAACTGAATAAAAAATTCAAGCTAATGAACATCAAGGATGTACCTATATGTCCAATCATGTCATGCCAAAATCCATGGCACCATGATCACATCCATGAACTGAGCATTTGGCTCTCAATATGTCTAACCTATCAGCATAAAATAGTCAACCATAATTCTCCACCATCACTATATATGGTAAGAACATCTCATCCCTTCTACATGAAGAAAAATTAGCAAATCATGTGACTTAGGGCATAAAAAACCCAAATCCAAGCCACCAATTTGAATATGCATCAATAATGAAAGATCAATTGGCAAAGACAACCCATAACCAAGCTATAAATGTAACCTGTAAGTATAGACCGCTTACAACACTGCACAACTTGTAGATCCAACAAGTCATCATACATATTCAAACCAAATGCTGATAACCATATAATCATGAGACCAATTTGAAATATGAACTGAGTATACAATGACATCAAATCTTAAATCTTCAATGCCATAAAATCACAATGTTACCATAGTCAAAATATACCATAAACTATTCAGATAAATATATCAACAAATAAATCATGCCAAACCTGCACCAAATCTAAACCAATGTGGAGAGCTCTCCAAGAGCTTTCCGTTCACTACTCAAAGTCCAAAATCTAACTCCGTATGCCCAAGTAATGCCCTAATTTGTGCTCAAAATAAATAACATCTGACTTTAGGGCTCTTAAAACTTAAAAAAATATCAAAATCATAGAACCAAACCTATACCATATTATAGTGCTCTGAATTGGCTTTCCAACGCCTATAAGAACTCTGAAATCTGATATTCTGAGAGAAAATTGTGGTCGTTTTACTAAGACCATCTTTTTACCATTTTCACTATGATTTTTCATTTTATTTTTTCTACGACAAAAATTTTGACGGGATCAAATTTAACGGCCATCATGGGCTGAAACCAAAAAACTCTTCTATTTCCTCTAAACATGGCCAAACTAGGGCATATTATATATCAAAATTTATGAAAATGTCAACCTGGATCCAATGGTGAGGTTTGTTTTTACCTAAGAGGTCATTTTTGCATGCTACCCCCCAAAACCCTCATTTTAAATGAAACATCCAAAAAAATCCTTTTGTCCAACAATTTTACATGCCCAAATCTTTTAACATCCTATCATAACAGCAAACCCAAAGCCCTTAGATCTGCAATAAATCATTCATATATCTTGCCCTTTTCTTTTATCCTCTCATGCATTCCCATGGATTCAATCTAGGGTCACAAACAATAAAACCATAGCTCTGATACCACTTGTAAGGAAACTTGGTAATAAAGAATATAACCATTTCCACATAACCCATAATAGATCTTAAATAAATATGGAATTAAAATCCACATGCAAGAGAATAGACAACATACTCACAAAATTGTGACACAAGATATACCCTGGGAAACCCTCATTGAGGAAAAAAACTTAGCCTCCAAAAGCATCCATCACCATGTATTATTCAGCAAAAAATATCATTGCAATACAACTATGGAAGCCTTCAAGGCCATAGCCACCACCAAGCAATCCATGTGAACAAGCATGAATCCACACATCCCATGCCATGCTCCCAACCTTCACAAATGCTCCCTTGGCTAAGCTGTCAAGCCTTGTCCCACTCGACTCTTGCCTTTCTCACTCTTACTCTCTCTACAACAACTACCCTTGTGGCTGCTTATATAGTAGCAAGTCCTACAAAACCACTAAGTGCTATTACATAAACCATGTGCTAAAACCATGTGCTACCTAACCCACTGACTCCACATTTAATATTGGGCATTTAATTCTTTTCCCTGATATTAAATAATTACATAAAATATTATCACAATATTACAATACAACTCATCAAGTATATTCCGTGAGAATCTTTACATGTTGCATGTCCATCTAGGTAAAACATTACATGATAAAATAAAATAATACAATAATACAATATAGAAATATTATGCAATGTGTGCAACACCCATTATCTCAACAACTAGTAAAGCTTGGGCCTCTGCCATGTTATTTGTACCAATAAGCAAAGGGGAAGTTGTAAGTGCCACTACTTCTCCATGGGAGTCTCTGATGCACGCCCCCAAACTAGAATTTCCAGGGTTTCCTCTAGATGCTCCATCAAAATTCAATTTCCAATATCCCACATTTGGAGGTCTCCAAAAACCCTTCCTTCAAGATAAGAGGGAAGAGGTTGTATTATTAATTTTCTAACCATTCAGAATGATTAATTGTTTCCATTTCTGAATCACTTGATTCTAAATCACTTGAGAGTCCCAAGAAGTAACAATAGGATTAAATTTTGAATTTCTCAAACTTGTGTTTGTCACCTTTGAGATTGCTCTCTCAATCCCCTCCAGAACACTTTCTAAAGTATGACACTCTTTTCTGAAAATGCACTTATTCCATTCCCACCAAATAGTCCACACAACCAATGCTGAAATACATTTCCAAAGATTTGTAAATAATGAATTTGGATAAAGAACTGGCCAAGATTAAAATAGATCCCAAAGATTATTTTGGAGTGGAGTACTATAGTTTAATTTGTTCAAAACGAAACTCCAACACTGATGTGCAAATGAGCATGAAACAAAGAGATGATCCACTAACTCTTCACACTCTTTACAAAAAATGCAGTTGAATGATGGGGCAATGTGCAATCTATTCAATCTGTCACTAGTCAAAATCCTATGCTTCAATGCAAAACCAAGTGAAGTAACCTACCTTTGGAAGCACAATATGATTTCAGCAAAATGTGAATGTTCTACTAGCAACAACTATATAATATATTATACAAAAGAATTATAATAATAAATTTACTTAAAAATCTTTCACTAAATATTTATTAACTATCACCATTAAATTATAAAACAAATTATTATTTTTAATTTTCTTTCTAATCTATTTTTTCAAAATTTACAGTGAAAAAATTTTAAATCGAATTTTTAATAACTAAATACATAATTACTTTTCTAAATCGCTGAAGTGCTTAATAATAAAGAGTGCATAACGTGATAACAGTATAATTCTAAAATACATACAATGAACATCCTCCAAAAATTTCTCACCAACCATGTTAATTATATAATATTAAAAATAAAGTTTATACAAACTACAATACTTTACATAGAAACCGCTGTAGCACATTGCATCAAGCATAACAGATAGGAGCACATTGTTTGACAGTATCAAGTTGAATGAATATTCTGAATAATCAGAAATCTCTGCAATCTGATGTAATAGCATTCTTTTAATAAAAAAACAAAAATAGAGGCACACAAAGGTGGTGTTTGTTCGTTGTACACACGTTCTTTCAACAAACAATTACTTGAAGTAAAAGAAGCTGTTTTAGCATCTACATAGCTGGATTATACATTTCAATTAACTATTTATTATTAATTTTTTAATTAAAAAACTATTTATTAATTTTTTTAGTTGAAAAAATATCTGTAAAATGTTCAACTCAACAATCCAAATATCTAAATTAAATAGAAAATTAACTATAACTATCACTAAGCTTTTGTGAAGCTATTAAGAAAACAATGGAGTTAAAATTAAAAATTAAAAACCCTATTAACAAATAGAAAGATGCTGCAGAGAACTGTTTTGAAGATTTTTCTAGTTTTATATTTTGTGGGCTCATTCGTTTTCAATTAGAGAAATGAGCCGTCCTGTTGTTTTCAGTCCTCATAAGATCCTACATTTGTTGGGTGGTCTCCAAGTTTTACTCAAAATTTTGATTGATTCGAGAAAAGATGGTCTGTGGTGTGATACAGCTGTAACGTTGTACGAATGTAGCCTCAAAAGCAACAATCAATTAAGTACAGAATAGAGAAGCCCCAATCTCATGAATGGGCAGCCTTACCGGTGTCCAATCATTGGCTAGCTTTGTGTTTTTGTCCAATTATCAAAGTTTTTGTCATTAGAATAAGATAATAAAAGAGAAAGAAAATTGTAGAATATAATCTAAATCGGACTTTGAAACAAATGATATAAACCTATATCTTTAAGAATAGATGTTTAAAAAGTAAAATCTTAAATACAGAATTAAAACTGAAAAGTTTTAATGTAGTATTTAAGTCATTTAAGTCATACTAGAAAATAAAATATAAAGACAATGTAAACAAATAAACAACCAAATGTAAAAGCAGTTCACTACAATTTTTCAAAAACAACGGCCCAAGAGAATAAAACTGGGTGCTGAACCATCCGACAATATTGCTGAAGCAGATGCAAATGCAATAAGTTTTAGTAGCATGTGTTGACCAGGGTCCTGCTATTTCCCACATTGTAATGTTTAAAGGACATTACAATTAAACAATTCAGTGCTTGCATGAAATGAGGATGCCAGCTTAAAATGAGGAGACATAATGATGCACTGTATCACTGTATAATGGTCCAGATTTGTACCTCTACTTTACTAGTTCCAATATTCTCCTGCCTTTTCTTATATAATTTTCAATTGAATCATAGAAACAGCTATATGGAATGCAAACAAATTTCTGATTGCAAGTTTTTATAAAATAAAACAAGTGTTATATATGCGTGTTAATGAATGTTTATCATTTAGACTAAAGTATAAGTAATTTCAGAAAATGTGCGTGTCATCTATAATGTTGTGTATGGGGTAGTTCATTGTTTCAATCCAAAAGGTAGCCAAAAAATGTAGGTATTAGTTAATGTCAACAAAATGTTACAATTTTTATTATTATTTAAAAGTAGAAATTATTAAGATTATAAAATAAATGGAGTACAATGATTTTAAATTGGTATATTTTGGATTTGAAAATTTATTACAATTCAATCAATAATTATTTAATGTAAAAATGTTTTCTAATAAAATAAGTTTACTTTTTGAAAATTCTTAATTGTGAAAGTATATTCTATAGTTTTTTGAATTTTATTTTAATTAATTTACATAACTATTTCAAATATATAACTTTATTATATAATTTTAATTATATTTACATCATATTAAATTAAAATTAAAACAATATTTAGACATTTATCATCTATTTATTTATTTATTCTTGTCTTTAGTTTATTTTCCCAAGGTCCCTCGGATCTAGTTTATTTTTAATACTCACATTTCAAAAAATAAATCTAATTATGGATCTAAGTGGACCCCTTCAAACTAGCTCTTGTTATAGTATAAAAGAGCATTACCTCTAAGTCATTTGTTCAAGCATTATTAATTGAGTATCTATTGCTTTTTACTCTAGAATCCCTCACTACTCTATGATAAATCTTGTATGTGCTATTGCTAAGAAAAGCGCAATGTGCATATTGTGTAATAATAAAACTAAAACTATCAAACTAAACATTAAACTCTTGTGTATTTAAGAATCCAATCTTGGGTCAAAATTTATGATATAATAAAACTTAGCGGTTGTGCAAGTTTGTCCTTATAAAAGAAAAAAATGATTACTTGTTGTAGTCGACTTGTGTACACTTAGGCTTATTTGTTTGAGTTGGGACTGAACATTTCTTTGGAGTTTCATAGGTGGAAGCTTGGTTTAAGATATATAGTAACATCACTCTCATTTGGTTCTTTGACATGGAGTGATATGACTAGGGTAGTAAGTACTATTGAGGCCTTACATAGACACTCTTCAAGTGTATCACAATTTTATTTCTTCTGATATTGTATTGACTTGTATATGTCTTTTTGAAGGTCAAATTGTTTTCTTTGCGAAGTATTTTCCTAGGGTACATATGGTAAAGTTTTACTATTCTTTTGGATTGTAGAATTTTAATATTAGTTTTTCATTTATTTCTCTTATACAACTTATGTAGAATTGGTATTTACATGTGTAAAATTTGTAGAAAGAAACATTTTGAACTAGTTGTTAATCCTTAGTCTACATGAATATTTTGTATACCTAAACCGATGGTGTTGACATTCAGTCAAGTTTTTTTATTAGTGACAACACTTATTCAGATTATGTATGGCTACCAAGCTCATTGAACAGTCTATAGTGTTTGCTATGTAATTCAACAGCCAATGAACACTACAGTTCAACCTGAGCATTTCAGTGGTTACCAAGTGAATTTAGTCAGTATGAAGTCTAAGAGTTCAACACGACCATTTCAATGGTTACCAAGCTTTGCAGTTTCTACCAAGTTAGCAGTTCATGTAAAGCGAAGCTAGTGTTAACCGAGCTATATGGGGATTAGTGTTTACTGAATGCAGTCATGGTAAACAAGTAATTTAGTTTATACCGAGTTACACATTATCTATTGAGTTAGTAGTGCAGACCGAGTTCAAGACCACATTGAAGTGATTAGTATGGATCAAGCTTCTACTTCTACAAAGTGCATGACAATGCTAAGTAATGACAGTGGATGCTGAGTATCAGAACTTCACCAAGTCAGTCTTCAAAACCTGAGTATCTACATATGGGTTGACTTTATATTATTGGTGTTAACTTGTATGATGGCCGACTTTGTAATTATATAAATTGGATTAGTATATATGTAATGTATTGTATCATATCCAAGTGTGATGATAATGTGAAAAAGAAGCATGCGAATGTGAATTAGCAGTAGACAAACTGTATTGTAAGGCCATATTAGTAAAGGAGTAGCAGAGTCATCTCTATCGCATAAAGGTGATTAATACTTCAAGGAATCTCTATCAGCAATTTAGTTGTAAGTTAGAGATCTACCATTTCATCCTAATAGGTGAACTAGTTCAAATCCTTTAACAAGGTAGACTTAACAGTCTTTTCTCAAATCTCTTTACCAAGTGCATACTTTATTGGGTGTTTGTAAAACCTCTAACAAGGTGAACCTAGAAATCCTAATTGCTCCTAATAGGGCAGATCATTAAAAGTGATCAATGTAAGCTTTAACTAGCCAACTTTATGCTATAGTATTGAATTTTTTGGGTATCATCCCCACCCTAGTTTTACTTTCTATTTGGAAGGTTTCTGGGTCACCAAATCATTGTGTTCAAGTGTTATGAATGTTTTATGTTTTTTAGTTTCTCATGTATGTAGTTAGATTTGATTTGATGAATTAAATGGTAATTGGATTATTACAATTAAGATCTGAATTTGATAAAGTTTTTGAGGTTATTGATTCACCCCTCCCCTCTCAGTAACCTAGCTAGTCTTGATTATTTCCAACAATTGGTATCAAAGCATTGTGGTTCTTAGGATAAAGTTTAATAGCTTGAGCAAAGATCAAGGACAATGGAGAAATTCAAACTTGACAAAGCCATTGACAATGAAAAGCTAGATCTAGAGATACCCATAGCCCAACTCAAGAAAGCAAAGGAGCATCTTTCCTAATCTCTAAAAAGAAGGAAGGAACTTGCTAATCAGATGAATGACCATCAGTATATTGAAGATAGAATTGAAGACTTTTTCCCTTCAAGTAGCCTAGATGAAGCAAATGATGCAATCAAAGAACTCCTAGAAAAGAATGGTTCCCTACAAGAAGAGGTAAGGAAATTGAAAAGAGAACAAGAAATTTAGTCAATAAAATTATGTGAAATTTTAGAATAGAGAAACAAGGCAAAAGAAGAATTGCATGGAAGGAACAATGAAATTCAAAATTAATCCCTTAAGCAAGAAGACCTTATTGATCAACTCTCTAATGCAAAATGAAGAAATCATGAACTTGAGATCTAAAAATGAAAGGATAAGGAATGATCTAAACTTTGAAAGACAAATCAATGAAAGGTTGAGAAATTATCTGAATTTTGAAAAGAAACTCAATGAAAGGATAATAAAATCCCAAGTAGACATGGATCAATTGAATTCGTTGAATGAGCAGAATCTCTATAGACAAAAGGGTAAAGCAGGAATTAGATACAAAGAAGAAGGTGAATCCTCCAAACAAGATGCCCAAAAGAATCAAAAACCTACTTGCAGTCACTATGGTAAAATAGGTCATACATCAAACAAATGTTGGAGTAATGAAAAAGCCAAATTCAATGGAAAATGCCACAATTGCGGTCAACATGGTCATAGGGCTAATGAATGCAAAGAGAAACCAAAATTAGAGGGCAAGTGTCACAAATGCAAGAAACAAGGTCATAAAGCATCTAAATGCAGATCTAAGTCATTCAACCTAGTAGAAAAAATTGTGAAAGCAATATTTGATTGGGACTACAACACTTGGTGTAGATATCATTGCTGTGGAGAATTCAGATGCATTGGCATGAATTGAGTTGAACATCACATGAGAAGAAAAGATACTGTTGAGATAATGGGTGTTGCACACATTGCATAATATTGTTATATTTTATTATTATTTTTTTATTATGTAATGTTGTACCTAGATGGACGTGCAACATGTAAAGATTCCCATGGAATATTCTTGATGAGTTGTATTGTAACATTGTGATAATATTTCATGTAATTATTTAATATTGGGAAAAGAATTAAATGCCCAATATTAAATGTGGGGTCAGTGGGTTAGGTAGCACATGGTTTTAGCACATGGTTTATGTAATACCACTTAGTGGTTTTGTGGGACTTGCTACTATATAAGCAGCCACAAGGGTAGTTGTTGTAGAGAGAGAGAGAGAGAGACAAGGAGAAGACAAAAGGCAAGAGTTGAGCGGGACAAGGCTTGACAGGTTAGCCAAGGGAGCATTTGTGAAGGTTGAAAGCATGGCATGGGATGTGTGGATTCATGCTTGTTCACATAGTTTGCTCGGTTGTGGCTATGGCCATGAAGGCTTCCATGGTTGTATTGCAATGGTATTTTTGCTGAATAATACATGGTGATGGATGCTTTTGGAGGCTAGGTTTTTTCCCTCAATGAGGATTTCCCAAGGTATATCTTGTGTCACAATCTTGTGGGTATGTCATCTATTCTCTTGCATGTGGATTTTAATTTCGTATTTATTTTAGATCTATTATGAGTTATGTGGAAATGGTTATATTCTTTGTTGCCAAGTTTTCTCACAAGTGGTATCAGAGCCTGGTTTTAGCCTGGTCATGGGTTCAAATATCCCCGGTGCCTTCCCAACCCATGTAAGCACCTGGTATGCGCGTCGAGGGGGAGATTGTTGGGTGATGCGACGTGCTCCCCTGCCCACAGGTGGTTAATTATGTGGTGTTCCATGTTCACTAACAGTCATGGCTTTTGGTGCAACAAAAAATGGGCCCTACAATTGGTATCAGAGCTATGGTTTTATTATTTGTAACCCTAGATTGAATCCATGGGAATGCATGAGAGGATAAAAGAAAAGGGCAAGATATATGAATGTTTTATTGCAGATCTGAGGACTTTGGGTTTGTTTTTGTGATGGGATGTTAAAAGATTTGGGCATGGGAAATTGTTGGACAAAAAGATTTTTCGGATGTTTCATTTAAAATGAGGGTTTTGGGGGGTAGCTTGCATAAATGACCTCCTAGGTAAAAACAGACCTCACCATTGGATCCGGGTTGACATTTCCATAAAATTTGATATATAATATGCCCTAGTTTGGCCATGTTAAGAGGAAATGAATGAGTTTTTTGGTTTCAGCCCATGATGGCCGTCAAATTTAATCTCGTCAGAATTTTCGTCACTGAAAAAATAAAAAATAAAAAATCGTACTGAAAATTGTAAAAAGACTGTCTTAGTAAAACGGCCATAAATTTCTCTCAGAATATCGGATTTCAAAGTTCTTATAGGCGTTGGAAAGCTAATTCAGAGCACTACAAGATGGTGTAGATTTGGTTTTGTGATTTTAAATTTTTGTCAGGTTTTCAGAGCCCTAAAGTCAGATGTTATTTATTTTGAGCACTGATTAGGGCATAACTTGGGCATATGGAGTTGGATTTTGAACTTTGAGTAGTCAACGAAAAGCTCTACACATTGGTTCAGATTTGGTGTAGGTTTGGTATGATTTATTTGTTGATATATTGATCTGAACAGTTTATAGGTATATTTTGACTATGGTAACATTGTGAGTTTATGGCATTGGAGATTTAAGATTTGATGTCGTTGTATACTCAGTTCATATTTCAGATTGGTCTCATGATGATATGGTTATCAGTGTTTAGTTTGGATATGCATGATGACTTGTTGGATCTACAAGTTGTGCAGTGTTGTAAGCGGTCTATACTTATAGGTTGCATTTATAGCTTGGTTATGGGTTGTCTTTTTCCATTGATCTTTCATTATTGATGCATATTCAGATTGGTGGCTTGGATTTGGGTTGTCTATGCCCTAAGTCACATGATTTACTATTTTCTTCATGTAGAAGGGATGAGATGTTGTTACCAAGTACAGTCATGGTGGAGGATTGTGGTTGACTATGCTGACAGGTTGGACACTTTGAGAGACAGATGCTCGGTTCATGGATGTGATCATGGTGCCATGGATTTTGGCATGACATGATTGGTTATACAGATGTTGGAGGTTTGTCTTAGATCCTGTTGCTGCAGAAGTGTCTTTGACATTTGCATGGTGCACTTGTTATCTTTATGGTGTGTGAAGATGGTTAGATCTTGAGGACTCATGGAGTTCTTGGTTATCTTCATGGTGTGTGGAGATGGTTCTTCATGGTATGTGGAGATGGTTCTTCCTAGTATGTGAAGATGGTTTTTTTTCCTTCATGGTGTGTGGAGATGGTTGCATCTTGAGGACTCACAGGGTTCTTGGTAAAGGTGTGGTTTATGCTTTTATTTGGCATGTTATCCTTGGTATGAGGATGGTTTCATTATTATGTCATGGTATACTCTTGATACGTGTTTAGAGTTGTGACATGTTATGGTGTGTTCATATGGAGCATGTTATCTCTTTAGTTGAGATGGTAAGATCATGTTGTCATGTTTATGTTCCTGAGGCCATGGTTGGAACTTTGACATTGATCTTGGTTTAGTTTCTTGGTATTGAGTACACTGATCATAAGCTGGATACTTCATGATATTGCTATGTTGCATTTGGAGTTGGCATGGATTGATTGGCTACAGGTGCTCATGGATACTTAGAGACGGTGGTGATGCTGATTTCTCTTGGATTAGAGAAGTATTTGTTGGGATGGTTGATGGTTTCAGCAGGAAGTCTGAGGGGCAGTCACCTGATATGGACTTGAGAGGAGATTGTTCTTAGATGAGTCTTGGTTGGAGACTTGGGTATCTTGATGAACATTCTCATTTCCCACTCTTGGTCTACTCGGCAGTTTGCTACTTGAGAGGTATAGCCCATTATTTTCTCTCAGTTGCATTATATTTATGCTTGTCTTTCATGGATATGGATCTTGAGCTATGGTATATGAGTTAGTTCTGGAGGGTTCATTTGAGAGATGGTTTAGCATTGGTTATCTCCATGTGCATATGTTGTTATGCTGGTTGAGTTTGGGAGATGGTTTTATATTGGGCATATTCCTTGGTTTAGGAATGGTTTTATGAGTTTGATCTTCTTGTGAGAGGCTTACATCCATGATTAGCTATATGGTATGGTTTGGGTGTTGTTGAGGCTTCTTGTTGGGGTTTTATAGAGGAGATCATACTTGCACAGTTTACATCTAGAGGTGTGTGTAGAAGGACATGATACAGGTTATGATTTGCATGGTTTCTCTGGTCTTGGTTATCTTCCTAGATGTTCAGTTTTGCTTACATTGGATTTGAGATTGGTTAGAGATTGTGATCACTGGTTTGTGCTCATGTATGTAATGTGAGAGATGACATGGTTATTCCTTTATCTCTTTCCTTTGTTGGTTATGGTGAACTTGGGAGAGCATTGGAGACTTGTTATGAGAATTTTTTTCTTGTAGGATATTGGTTTATGTATTGTGGATGTCCTTGATACTACATGGATTCACTTCTTTGAGATGTGTTGAGTGGATTGGTTATAGATTTGACATTATCTTTTGCAGGGGGAGCTTCTTGGTATATATGTGGTAGGTATTGCTCTTGAGGCTTTTGATTGCAGGTTATAGATTGGATATGTCAGTGATATAAGATTCACTTGTTATACCTTTGAGGTATGGATAGTTGGATGGGTTTGACACTTTGCTGTGGGTGCTATTTCAGCTATAGATATTTTGACAACTATGGATACATGTGATTACCTTTGGATCAGGTTATTTGTGCTTGGAATTTTAGTTGGTACAGGATTTTATGATCTTCTAATGTGACAGGTTGGGTGGCTTTCTCTTTGGATGGCTTCTATGTATGTCCAGTGGCAGTGGCATAATAGGAGGTGAGATCATTCATATTCGAGATGCTGGATACTTTAATTTTTTTGTGGGTACCAAGATGGAGCACTTGGTTTATTTTGATCCATGATGTTGGATGTGCTAGGAGGGATTGTTCCCTTGTTCATTTATGTGGCTACGGATTGACCCTATGCAATGTATACAACAAGTGGGAGATTGTTGAGATAATGGGTGTTGCACACATTGCATAATATTGTTATATTTTATTATTATTATTTTATTACGTAATGTTGTACCTAGATGGATGTGCAACATGTAAAGATTCCCATTGAATATTCTTGATGAGTTGTATTGTAACATTGTGATAATATTTCATGTAATTATTTAATATTGGGAAAAGAATTAAATGCCCAATATTAAATGTGGGGTCAGTGGGTTAGGTAGCACATGGTTTTATAACATGGTTTATGTAATACCACTTAGTGGTTTTGTGGGACTTGCTACTATATAAGCAGCCACAAGGGTGGTTGTTGTAGAGAGAGAGAGTGACAAGGAGAAGACAAAAGGCAAGAGTTGAGCGGGACAAGGCTTGATAGGTTAGCCAAGGGAGCATTTGTGAAGGTTGAAAGCATGGCATGGGATTTGTGGATTCATGTTTGTTCACATAGTTTGCTCAATTGTGGCTATGGCCATGAAGGCTTCCATGGTTGTATTGCAATGGTATTTTTGCTGAATAATACATGGTGATGGATGCTTTTGGAGGCTGGGTTTTTTCCCTCAATGAGGGTTTCCCAGGGTATATCTTGTGTCACAATCTTGTGGGTATGTCATCTATTCTCATGCATGTGGATTTTAATTCCGTATTTATTTTAGATCTATTATGGGTTATGTGGAAATGGTTATATTCTTTGTTGCTAAGTTTCCTCACAGATACCACCATAAGATGTTTCACTTGTACCAAACTTGGTCATATAACTAAGAATTGCATGAATATAGGCATAATTGAAGATAAAAAGAAGACAAAAGTAGATAACATCAGAAAGAAAATTAGATAGCAATGGATTCTTAAATCTACCAAGCATGCTAGTTCAAGCAATGATGGTCATGTCACTCAAGAAGTGGGTGACTCAACCATTTCCAAGTAAGTTCTTATGGAAGAACTGGAACTGCATTGTCAAGATCACATCCTAATAGTTTCAATTGAAAGGATGCAAAGATCCAAATCAATATTTAAGATACAAAAAGGACCATCAAGAGAGATCGGTATTAGTTATCACCAAGTTGACTTCTTTACCAAGCAAGGTTGGGTCATGAACTCTACCAACCAAAGTTGGGAGTACCATGGACATGTTTGATTACCGAGTTATGAAGCCTTTATTGAGCAATCTAAATAGATAGTGGATGATAGCCTGTCAAGCACAATGTCATCACAGCTACTTTTGTATTGAGCATTAATGGAAAAATTTTAACAAAAAACAAGAAATTAAATTCATTTTCATTGAGAAATCTAAGTGTTAGTGCAAAGAAGTGAATTGTAGAGTGACCAAGTGACTTTGAGCGAAATTTGTAGCTAAATTCTTCAAAGTTTTCACATCTTACCAAGTTACCATGGCATCAAGCAGCAGTAGCAAAGCAAGGAAAGGGTTAGAGATGTTGGTCTGAGAAGTAGAATGGAAAGAACCTAATTTCAAACTTGTGTCAGTGATTACTAAAACCCTTGACCCAAACGCAACACAGTCACATATCTCTCCTAAGGTACTTCTCATTAATGACATCCAAACTCATTTCAAGTATACAATTCAAGAAATTGGAACCCTAGATATGGATGATGCCCTAAGTGAACTATGTGCGAATGGGATTTTTAAATCTAAGCATAAACATCTGGAAGACAAGGGTTTAACCCACATTCCCCACTTACCCCGAAGTTTCCAAATCAAATGGATTAGATACATCCTTAGCCAAGTTCACAATAGTTAGTTATGGCTTGAGAAACTAGTCATGATCACTAAGAAGATTATTCATTGCATTATTGGTCTTCCCATGCTCACCAAGGCCAAAGTAACCAAAACCTTAGGTCGAGTGGAGTTGGAAAAGAAAACCCTAGCCAAGTGGGATGGCAGACATATGAAAATTAGTAGTGTAATTGACGTAGAACTAAAATTCACAATACATGTGATAGCTCACAAGATTTATAGTTCTAGCCATCTAAATAATGTGTCATGTGAACTTGTTGACTTGGCTTACACTGTTGTGAAGAACAACTTGTCATATGATCTTGCAAATCTGTTGTTGAAGCAATTCAACAAAAACATGGAAAGTATTAGAACTTCCAAGAACAACCCTTGCAAATTCAATTCTTTTTTGATATGTTTATTTTTCTATGTACAAAAATTCTTCCCTTCAAAAGGCACGGTAGCATGGAGAAAAGATGTGCCAGTATTATATCAGATTAATGAATATATTTCTAAAATGGGAGAGAATTTTATTAGCATTATGGATAACTATTTTGATGTCTTCAAGGAGAAAATGAATTACATATTCAAGATACCTAAGAAATTGGTTGAAGACTACAAAAATGATGTTTGTTTCATGGTAGACAGTGACAGAGTCTACATTCAGGTAGTAAGACCCAGAGTTGAATGGGTGAAACCTCTTCCCTATGAGATAAACTTTGATGAAACTAAGGATATTATTGAAGCCATAGTGAATAAGCATGTTGATCCAAAGGCACCATAATTTGGAACATATGATGAGGCCAAGGCAAGAATAGAGGTTGAAATCAAGCTTCTACAGACAGTTAACAAAGGTAAGAGGAGGATAGCCAAACTAAAAATAAGCACACCTCTTATGTTATCTGAGGGCAAAGGAGAAGATGTTGAAGAAGCAAAGGATGAAAATGAGTCAGAAAAGGAAGAAGAACTAGTGAAGAAGAAAGGCAAGGTGATCATCACCAAGCCACCTAAGCCATCCATTGTAGTGTTCACTAGAAGATCAAGGAAGAAGGAAGATAAGGAAGGTGGTGATGCTATCTTTAATTGACCTCCACCTACTTTATAGGAAAGACTTAAGATATTGAGAGAAGGGCAGGTGTACATAACTCCAATGCACTCAAGTATGAGACCAAGACACCAGCAAAGCAGAAAGAGGTTGAAGATTTGGTTATGGACAAAATGGGCTAATGAAAATACTCTCCAGACTAGCTGGCAACACAAATCTCTAGTGTTTTGTTAGAGAAAATCAAAGTAAGATGGGAGAATACCAAGAAAAATGTCAAAGATATTTTTGCATAGACCTTAAGACAGTTGGTATCCACCTTGACAGATGCAGAGGTAAACAAGGCACTGAAAGACAATGAGAACAAGATGACACTTAAGTTCAATACTTATCTAGTTCTAATGGATATAGAGTATGTTTTGAGTAATGCCACCAACACATGGAGAAATGTGTTTCATCTTCACAAACCAAGTGAGTATCCAGTGGAGATCAAAGATGATGATGATCATAGTGACAAGGATGAAGGTCCAACTCAATTTGTCACAATTGACTATCAAGAATTAATGAAGGATGATGAAGAAGAAGAGAAAGAGGAAGAAGCTATAGAGGAAATAAAGGAAGATGATGAGGAGACTGACCCAGTCAACATAGTTGTGGCTATCATTTCCTCACTTCCTCACTCTCTAACTAAACTTGCAACATCATCAAACTCAAGGATAGCTTCAACAAGTTTGATTGTGACCACAATAGATACATCAAATGTCCAATCACTCTTTGCTCCCTTACATCTTAGCACATCACTGATAGAAGTGTTATCGCTTCATCTACTAAGATGCATCATCCCTCTTCTTCAGCTACCGAGTCAGTATCATCAATAGTGGATACAATATGTTCTACAATTTTGTGTTCTTTTGTAGTAAGTACAATTTTGGATTCTACAATTTTGACTACTTCAGTTTTGGATACTTCTATAAGTACTTCAATTTTGGATTTAGTAAGCATACCAATTAGTATTCCATCTGTTGGCACTATATAAATTTTCATTGTTGGTCCTACTATTTCCACTATTATTTCCATACTCGATTCAAAGGCATTCAGTAAAAGGATAGTTGAACCTAAGGCTCAACCAAGTATAATATTTTTGAGTAAAGGAAAGTAGATAGAGGAGGATATAGATTTAGATGAGGAGATTGAAATTCCCAAATGGGACATTTACAATCTCACTATGGATCAAATGCACATAGTCGGTGAACTTCTCCAAAGGAAGGAAAAACAACATAAACTTAGGGATGAGAGAGAAAAAGAGTATAAAATTATAGATGACGCCAAGAATATTTTGATTGAGGCTATAGGTGTTGAAGTTGATACTTCTCAACACATTTTTTTACAATTAGAAGAGGTAGTCCAAAAGTTTAATGAGGACACCAGTGGTCAAGATAAGTTGATTGAGAAAGCAAAAAAAAAATTTGATAATAAAGTGCTTGAGCACATTACTCAACAAATAGCTATCCAATAAGTGTAGCTTTCCTCAATTCTGACCAATTTTGAAAACTCTTACACAAATGTAACATCACTTTTTGGAAAGTTGTGTGATGTTACCGAGTTTGCAGAGGAGATAAAGAGAAAACTGACAAAGATTGATGAAGATATGAAGGCTAGTGCACAACAGTTGCAACTTGACTCCAATTCAAGCTCTACACATCATATAAAAATTAGATTCTTTCCAAATATGTGGGCAAAGTTGTTGACAGAAGAAGCAAGGATCTAATCTACACTAATAGATCTTCAGAATATGATCCTTCCCATCATGGATACAATGTAGAAGCATATTGTTCATTCAAAAAAATTGATCCATGACAACAACCTCTCCATTGTAGACCACTAATAGAACTATATGCAGAAGTGCAAGTTGCTCTATATACGTGAAAAGTTTTGCAAGAGAACTAGGATAAGACCTTATCACTCATTCTTAAGGTACATTATAATTTTCTTTCTCATTTTGGTGTCTCCATGTAAATAAGTTTTGAATAAATATTTTTCATTATTGTCAAAAAGGGGGAGATACACTTAATATACTATATATGGGGAGAGATACTTGTTATGCTATGTATATTGTATGGGGGAGAATCATGCAAAGGGAGAAAGTGTATATAGCAAAGAATTTGTAGATATAGTGTACTATATATACTTACAAAGAAATTTTTTGAAAAATCTCAAAAATAGTATACCATACTGAACTAGTACCACATTGTGATGTATATAAGTTTTGGCTGATAAGTATTTTTTTAAGTAATGCCAAAGGGGGAGATTGTTGACATTCAGTCAAGTTTTTTATTAGTGACAACACTTATTCATATTTTTTATGGCTACCGAGCTCATTGAATAGTCTACAGTGTTTGCTATGTAATTCAGTAGGCATGGAGCACTACAGTTAAACCTGCGCATTTTAGTGGTTACCAAGTGAATTCAATTAGTGTGAAGTCTAAGAGTTCAACCTAAGCATTTCAATGGTTACCAAACTTTGCAGTTTCTACTGAGCTAGCAGTTCATGTAAACTGAAGCCATTGTTAATCGAGCTATATGGGGATTAGTGTTTATCGAGTGCAATCATATTAAATAAGTAATTTAGTTTATACTGAGTTACAAAGTATCTACCAAGTCACCAATGCAAATAGAGTTCAAGACTACATTGAAGTGATTAGCATGGACTGAGCTTCTACTTCTACCAAGTGCATGACAATGCCCAGTAATGATAGTAGATGTTGAGTATCAGAACTTCACCAAGTCAATCTTTAAAACTCAAGTATCTACATATGGGCCAACTTTTTAATATTAGTGTTAACTTGTATGATAGTTGAGTTTGTAATTATGTAAATTGGATTGATATATATGTAATGTATTGTATCATATCCAAGTGTGATGTTAATGTGAAAAAGAAGCATGTGAATGTGAATCAGCAGTAGACAAAGTGTATTGTAAGGCCATATCAGTAAAGGAGTAGCAGAGTCATATCTATCACATAAAGGTGATCAATACTTTAAGGAATCTCTATCAGCAATTTAGTTGTAAGTTAGAGATCTATTGTTTCATCCTAATGGGTGAACTAGTTCAAATCCTTTAACAAGGTAGACTTAATAGTCTTTTCTCAAATCTCTTTACCAAGTGCATACTTCATTGTGTGTTTGTAAAACCTCTAAAAAGGTGAACCTAACAATCCTAATTGCTCCTAATTGGGAAAATCATTAGAAGTGATCAATGTAAGCCTTAACCGACCAACTTTATGTTCTAGTATTTGAGTTTTGTGTGTATCATCCCCACCCCAGTTTACTTTCTATTTGTAAGGTTTCTAGGTCACCAAATCATTGTGTTCAAGTGTTATGAATGTTTTATGTTTTCAATTTCTCATGTATGTAGTTAGATTTGATTTGATGAATTAAATGGTAATTGGATTATTACAATTAAGATCTGAATTTGATAAAGTTTTTGAGGTTACTAATTCACCACTTCCCTCTCAGTAACTTATCTTGTCTTGAATATTTCCAACAGATGGTCCATGGTCTAGAAAGATATTAAAGGTCTTTAAAGTTCTAACTTTGTTCATAGATATGAGGATTCTCATTTTGTTTTAAAAAATGAGCTTTTGTGGAGTTTTTGTGGGTTTGATATTTTTCTAACGTGGTATTTTTAAAATTAATTCTTGAAAAAATAAATAAATCCTCACTATTAGATATAAGAGGTTTTAAATCGTATAAATTATTATATAAAAGCAATATTCTTTAGAGAATAAAGAAAGAATTACTGAAAAAAATAATTGAACTATCAAAAGTGTGCTCCATAACAATTTCCTATACAATCATCAACAACCTATGACATATATTGTTTATAACTTTCCTCTTATATTTTCTTGCATTAGCAATTGGTATGGAAATTAATTTAAAAATATATTTGGTATAGTGATATTGTTAGAAATCCTAGGTCATAGATATGATGTGACTAATAATAGCACTTGTGGATTTTTTATCTATATTTTCAAGTTACTATTAGAATGTGTGTGTGTGTGTGTGTGTGTGTGTGTGTGTGAGAGAGAGAGAGAGAGAGAGAGAGAGAGAGAGAGAGAGAGAGAGAGAGAGAGATAAAGGCATGTCTCTTTAATATATTAATTTAGATTAGTTATAGTTATATTATACTAATATACTTTCAAATGATTATATAACAAGACTTTATTCTTAACATAAGTTAACAACTCCATATATCATAGTTGCTATATATTATTTGTATACCTCATTTATATAATTTATCTGACAGAATTATAACATTGACACTCCCTCTTAATGAAGAAGGATAAAACACATAGATATTACACCATAGGTAATATTTTAAGAAGAATACATTCAAGAAATCTTCGATCTGAAGATTTATAGTATATGATATCATATAAGTATTGACCTATCAGAATATCATCACATGATATTCACCAATTACTATTTGATATCATATTAGGTAACATGACCATTGGCCTATCAGAATATCAATAAAATGATATTCACCAAGTACTCAATGTGGTAATGACCTATCAAAATATCAAGGTAGGATATTCACCAAGTACCTAAAATATATCTATACAAACAACTTGTAGATAATTAAATTAATGACATCTAACACCTAGTTGTTGATTTATAAGATAAAGCCTTTTCATGATTTATTTCAACATTTAGACAAAATGTATATCATGATACAAGTTATTGTAAGGTTGCTGCCTTTCAATAACTTCTCCAAATACAAGTGATAATCATTTAGAAGTTGTCACTTCCTCATGATGTAAATAGGGGACAGGTTCATACACATGACATCAAAAGTTTACATAAAATCACCATGAATAATGTCATGTGGTGTTGTCATGACATCTATTAGAGAATAAGGTTTTCATCTCAAACTTATCTCAAGAGACAAGGATGTAATACAAAGGATTTCACTTGGAAATTCTTCTTCACAAAGAAACACTAACCTTTTGATCTTCTTGTCAAGGTTACTAATAAAGTATCAAAGCTCCCTCTTAGTTTGATATCAACTTTTCTAACCTCTTAGTACAAGGTTCTCTCCAATGAAGTGTCAAAATCCCTTTGAATCTATTATCATCCTTCTAACCTCTTCGTAGAAAGTTATGTCATGCTTCACTAGTTCAATAGGTATTCTAATAGCGTAAGGCCTTCCAATCTACACACATGAAACTTTATCCCATGAACCATAGCCCTTTATTTGATATAATTTTTTTTACTTTAAAAAAAATAAAAATTTATCACTAGAGAATCCATCTTGACATGATCTACTCCCTCTGGATCAATGCAACCAAAATCATCAAAAGCTTTATTAAAGCATATCTTCTATATACCCCCCTCATTGTCCAAGATTATCTCTAAGGAACTGTCTAACTCCTTAATATAGTAGGATCCTTCATTATCTTTATCATCCAAGATTTACACTTGAAGAGTCTCACATTATCCAGCATGATCATTAGATGACCAACCAACTTGAGATCAAAACTTCATAGGATTACATCAAGTTCTATACTATAGTTAGTAGCATGTGTAAAGTACCAATCTTCTTTTTCTGCAAGAACACCTCATAGACAAAGGAGAAGATAAAGGCAAATAGATCTTATAATATGTATAGACATACAATTAAAAGGGAGAATATAGAGATTAGTAATACTCAAAGTTTAGACACCGAGAAATTGGCAAAGACCTTAATCACGCAATTTCAATCAATCAATACAAATTAAGGAGGAACTCAGAGGAACACAATAGACTTTCAAATCAAAGATCACATCAGGTCATTAATCATCTATGAAATCAACAAGACCTAAATCAATTTTAAAAAGAGGAGAAAAAAATTCAAAATCATAAAATGAAATTAAAAAAGGGAGAAAGAAAAAGATAAAATTTTGAAAATAAATTGAACATTTATTAAATTAATAAATTCATTTATCGTCACAAAAATGAAAATCCCCCCTTTTCATTTAAAAGAATTGGAAAAATCCTCATTTATCCTCAAAACTAAGTCTTTTGGATTCTTCCTCCTCATCTCTTATGAGATATTTTCAATTTCATCTTCATCCACTAGTCAAAGGTAAAAATCTTGATTCTTACCCTAACTCCTTCCGAAATCCTATAAATAGGAGGGAAATCCAAGAGCTGAAGGACCCAAGTTTTAGGCATCTATGCTATAGGCACATTTTGAGTTACCATTTTAGCATTATCATTATAGCAAATTCATAGCACTTTAGCATTATTTTCATGTTATTTAGTATCATTTATTACTTGTTTAGCTCATTGCATATCTATTTTGATAGCATTCTAAGAGTTATTTTCCACATATAATTTGCATTATGGTCATAGATCTTACATGCATTCTTGTAGATTTGCATTTTAAGCATACTCCCATTCTAGAACTATCATTGAGATGCTGGTTTGAGAGCTTTCTTAGTGGTTGTAGTTAGGGTAACATGAGACATTCATAGGATTTACATTTTGACAAGGGTATCTTGGGTTTAGTCTAGTTCGTTGTCATTTTATTTGCATTTTACATTAAAGTCTCATGAATACATGATTATACCATGTACATAAACATAATGAATACTTATATGTAAATGTTTGATAGAAGTTTTTCCAATGAAGGTCCATATGTATTAAATCAAAACTATCTCTATATGAGTGTGATCAAAAAATCCAAATGAAACATTGATTATTATTCAGCTTAAATGTAAAATTTCCACTCATTTATCATCAAATGTTTTTTATATCACATCATATATTGAAAACATTTCTTTTACTTCTTCTTTTTCTTCTTTACAAAGAATCATTCCAATAGTAGCAAAGATGTCTATACATGAGGATATGCATGTGGTCTATATGCAACAAATGAGAAGAATCACTAGTTGTATGTGATGACCCATGATTCTTAAGTGATATGATAACTATTTGTCTGCTAGTGTCACATTTGGCACAAGTTTACCACAAGAGGCAATGTTATTAATTTTCCAATCATTTCACTTATAAACCTCGACATTCATGTTTGTATAACTTCACTACTTCGTGTTGTGATGAAAAATTTACAGTAGCCATGTAAGTTCATACTTATATTTGTTTAGAAATAGGACAATATATTCCTAATAATCCAAGTTTCTCATAATGAAATATTTTCCTCCAAACTACCCAAAACACCTAAAATACTCGAGGGCTGCAAATATTTACTCAAATTCTTGAATGTAGTCATCTGACATGGTCATGTGGCATGTAGTGAATGATTGATCATTATATATATATATATAATGATCAATCATTAAAATGTCAAGTTATAACCTCCAACACATATCTAATAGAAAAGGCTTGCACAAACTATGGTTAGCAATTATGTGTACCCCCTTTTTGGCATACAATTTTCTTCCTCATCAAATTATTCATCGCAATGCTAACAAATGAAGCCACATCCTAAGAAAATAGAGAAGCTACAACATTATACATGGTTGTATAAAGACTACTCTGATTTAAGACTTCTTTCAACAATGGAAAGCTCTCAATAGGAAATTTCTTTCAAGATCCTAAATCATAAGAAATATACCCACATATAGTGGAGTGAGAAGATAAGGATTAAATCTCTTTCAAGATCCTAAATCAACAATGTCTAATAGGGTAGTTATTTTGGACTGAGTGAAAATTTCTACTCTTGCCTATTCTTTTCCCTTCCTGGCATAATGTGATATTCACTACTCATACTCTCCACTTTAACAATCATATAAAAAAGCCACTGTCTCCATGGTAATAGCTACCCTTAAACATCACACACTAAGGAGAAAATTAAAATTGGAGAAAATAAGTCAACTTTGACTATTTAACACTTTTAGTGTTTAAATGAAGCTTAGTGTGTGATGTTTAAGCTATCTTGTAACAGAGAGCACACAAAAAATTCACTAACTCAACCACTCAATATATCCTCATCATAGCTTGTAAAAGCACCACCAATAGGTAACATAAGATAAATGGCTGCAAAATAAAAATATTTTATTATTCTTCATAACCATTTCCTATTTTTAGAGAGAATATGATCCATACATCACTCAATCTTAGGCCCCACTCTTTTGATTCGAGTTGATATTCCTCCCATCCCAAATACACTTATTTCCACTTTACCTAAATAGAACCTCACTCTACTTTGAATAAAGGGGCAAACATTGAATCAATGGAGTGAATGCACAAACCCCTGTCTCTTGATCTAAGTAGAGAAATATGCTTTGTCTAGTCTTATGCAAAGGTAAGAACATGCACAATAAAAAGGGAGTAGTTTAATGACTCATTACACAGATAGAACCACTTATGTGACTTGTTCATAACTCCTTATGTGACTAGTGTATTCAAAGCAATACACATAGGACTGATTCTTCTTTCTATGCTCACATCTTACACTAAGTTTGATATTCAAAATATCAACCAAGCTCATAAACACTACACTAATATCATGTTAGAAATCCCAAGTCATAGATATGATGTAACTTATAATAGCACTTGTGGATTTTTTATGTGTGTTGGAAATTTGATTGAAAAAGCTCATTATTCAAGATCAAAGAGGGATGTTACCACATTTTGTTTGCCCCGCCAAATTTCAAAATTTGAATGTTACCCCGCCCAACGGTCACCTCCCCGATTACAAATATTTTAATACCCACGAAGATATCAAAATTACCTAAGTTCTGAACCTTATGATATTTTTTACGCCTCGCAAGTTCTCCGCTGTCAGATCAAGGCCGATCAATGGTCGTCGCCATCTCGCTATGATGAAGTTGTGCGAGAGTTACGATGGCGACATAGTGTCTGGTCGATGCGTGTCTAGTGGGTCCAGCTTGTAGGGTAGAGGATGACACGGGTCGAAAAAGTTTTATCGCAGGTCAGAAATGTTTTGTGGTGACATAGCGCCCGTCAGAAAGGTGTGCTGACGACGGTGAGTCAGCGTGTTCAGCGGTAAGGTTTGGCAGGCCGAAAAAGATAAACAACGAGGTTTCAGGCAAGCAGTTGGTTTACGTCAGGTACTTAATCTGCCCAGTTGGTAGAGTTCGGTGTCACGACGGTAAATAAGAGGGAGCCATGTGTGCCAAATCTTCAGTTCAGCCAGCACAGTCAAGAGACGAGTCTTCACGATCGTCAGATCTGTAGAGATCTACGACTGGTGCTATCTCGCCATTAGAAACTGCTCGAGAGATAACATCAGTGACGTAGTGACAGGATGCCACATGTCTTGGTGGGACCATATTTCATGCCGCTAGCGCAATAGGGATTAAACGACCGACGAACCAACAGGGAAGTGCCACATGTACCGCAGGACCAACGAATTACAAGGGAGGAAGGTCGCAGGAAGGTGGGTCTTTGTGATCGTTAGATTAGAGAATATCAACAACTGTCGCCATGTCACCATGGTGAAGATGTGCGATCTTTACCATAACAACATGCCGCCCTTTCACCACGTGTCAATGGGGCCAAGTCTCACCAGGGTGTGGTCGCTGAGGTGTTGCCAGGTGTCGGTTGGATATAATAGTAGTTGCAGAGGTGGCGCCAAATATGATGGGCCCGGGGTAAGGACAGCGTGGAGTATGACAAGTCTTCACGATTGTCAGATCTAGGCTGATCGATGGTTGTCGCCACCTCGCTATGGGTAAGCCGCTTGAGGTTTATGTTGGTGACACAGTGCCTTGTTGACACGTGTCTCGCTGGCCCGGTCAAGAAGGACGGTCAGTGGCTAGTTGTTAATGTAATCGTCACAGTTAATAAACCCTATTGATTCATGAATAATAAACCCTATTGATTCATGAACCAGGAAGCAAAGATGATCAATTTTGTCGAGCGATCTGATCTTCATGATCAATCTCGACCCACCAGAAATGAATGCAAGGCATAGGGAAACATTCCAACGTCTCAGTCGATCCATCTACTATGTCAGGATCATTCATTGGCACCACTTCTGTCTACTCGAGGCGTTCCTTCAGTCGAATATCTAATTTTGTACTTCAGAACCATGCTCGAGTGTGATCTTTGATCAAATATTTTTGGGGTTCAATGGTAGTAGTTGAGCAGTTAATTCAGAATCATTTTCCTCAGTTAGGCCTGAACTATAAAGGCAATTTTGAGATCTTTTCTAAGGGGACCCTTATCTGTTATTCTCTGCTACTGCTCACAGGTTTGCAGTGTAAAATTCCCTGTGTCTCTGAACTGTATAACATTCTATATCATTTCCTTCAACCATCGATGTGCATGTGCGTTCATCTTGCCTCTCATTGGTGTACTGTTGAGATCTGTGACTGGCATACTGTATCTATTCTTGGCCTACTGGATAATTTATAAGTGAAACTCTTTTCCTTGTGTTATTCAGCTAGTTCTCTGATCTGTATGTGGTTACTAATTGACATAAGTCTGAGTGTGTATGTCTTTGAATGTTATCTTGGTTTTGTAGTGCATATATGGGTAGAAATGGGTCTAAACACTCTATTTTGGTGCATCACCTTCGTAGTTTAGGTAGGGTAGAGTTGTTTTTCGCATCTCCTTCTTCCCCTTTTCTTTCAAGAGTAGTCAGGGGCGCCCTGATAGTAAGAGGAAGCCGGCCTTCTCCGGAGACTCAACCTCGCAGTTCAAGTCCCATAGCTTGGAGGTTGTTTCCATGTTTCACTAGGTTTTCCTCACGCATAGGCCTTGGATAGGGGTGCAAACCTAAGTGATAACAGTTTTTGGCATGCTTGGTGGGACAATCCTATTGAAGATTTAAAAGTCTACTAGTGTCAAAGAAGAAATTTTTTTAGAGATTAATGCTGAAGAGGTAGTGTTGGCTTCAGTATTCAAGCCTTCAAGAGGCTGGTTCTTCAAAGTACTTGGTGACTCTAGACATCAAAAAATTTGGTTCCAGGCCAAAGTTGTAGTGATTCATGCCCAGAGCTGAAACAAGGGCATCTTCTAGAGGTAAATTTCAATATCAAGAGCTTTCTCTTTCAAATCCTAGAAGAAGGAGGACTAAAACTTCATTATCACCAGTTAGGGGTGCAATAATAGTTAATATACCTGTAAGGTCTGTCTCTACTCCTATTGTTCGAACTCAGCCTAGATTACCATCAACACTCATCAATAGAACACTTGTTTACATGGCACAGCCAAGAGTTCATGCTTTTACCACCTTTAATGGTGGGAGTCCTCTATTGTTAGCCCAAAGACATGATATACCAGTACCTACACTAAAAAGTATACCTAATTTTACTGGTGAAACTTCCATCTCCCCTTTAGAGCATATCCAAGAAGTAGCAAATGTCTGTAATATTCATGGTATTACAGAGGATGATGTTACTGTCAGACTTCTAGCCTCATCTTTAAAAGGAAAAGCATTGTAGTGGTATAGAGGCTTAGCTCATGGTTCTATAACTAATTGGGATGAACTAGGAGCAGGATTATGCAAACATTTTGAGGATAGAAGTGACCATCTATCACTATTAGAGCAGTTGACTACAATAAAAAGAGCCCTCCATGAGTGTATGACTGATTTTAATTATAGATTCCAAAAGACATAGGATAGAATACCTACTGCAGTGAAACCTACCCCTGGTAATGCCTTCTTGCATTACCTTAGAGCTTTTAATAGTGATATTGCCACTACAATCCAAACTATGGGAGGAGATACCTTGCCTAATGCTTATGAGATAGCCATAAAAGTTGAGAACATCCTAATACAAGGAGGAAAATTAGCTCCAAGGCCTCCTATGCCTTTCTTTCCTGATGTTCCTAATCACCAACCAGCAATGGCCCCTCTTCCTACAACTTCTATATCACAAACCCTTACTCCAATCCCTTGAGCTTCTACATCCTCAAATGGGATAGATGAGCTCAAAGAAATGCTCCAAGATCTAGTGCTGAATACAGATAAAAGAGAGAAGACCCTGGATAAAAAATTGCAAGAGCAGGGGAGGGAGTTGAAGGACCAGGGGAAGAGATTAAAGGATAGTCTCTCTATGATACAAAAAATGAGTAACAAGGTGGTGGCCTTAGAAAGGCAACAAGCTCAAAGTGGCAAGCCTCCCCAACAGCAATATCAAGCTCCAAGTGGTGGTAGGCCTCCTAATCAGTGGAATAGCTCCTTTGATCAGGGTAGGCAAAATAGTCATGCTTCTGCTTCAAGCTCAAATCAAAATAGAGCTATAGTCCCTCAAAATAACTTGGCCCAAGATCAAGATTTATGTCCTTCTTGCAACTATTCTTATACCTATTGCATGTGCCAGAAGGCAGAATCTTATATGGCCCTAACTGTCCAAGAACCTACAGCAAAGCAATCATATAAGGAGGATCATCCTAAAGAGGCATCATATATTCAAGGATGTGATGATTGCTCTTTCATGAATCATCAGGTTGGGGAGCATTGTAATGTAAACCAGGATTCCGTTGTTCATAACACAAGAAGTAGGAAGAGAGCTATGGAACATGCTGCCCCTCCTTCTCCTAAGCATGCCTCAACTTCAAGTGCTACACCTCATATACAAGCAGCAAATGAAAAAACAAGTACTTCACAACAGCAAAAGCAAGATCCAAGAAAGAAAGATGTAGGTGATCCTTATGTTGCCCCATCTCAACCTCTTATAAGTGCAGCTCCCAAAGTTTCTACCAAAGTTCCTAATGCACCTTTCAGTGTGGTAGAGCAAATGAAGAAGACCAATATGAATATCTCTATGTGGGATGCTATTGCCACCATACCAATGCAGAAGAGGATGCTGCAGCAAGAATTAGAGAAGATTGAACTCAGGGATCAGCCATCTATCATGGAGAATGCCACAAGTCTAGTACAACCAGTAGGGGATGTGGAGACAAATAAAAAGGTTAGACCTCCTCCATTATATGTTTCCCTGATAATAGGAGGCAAATTAGTCCACAATTGCATGATAGATTCAGGGGCTAGTAGCTCAGTAATGCCTAGGTGTGTTTTTGATGCTTTAGGAATGAAATATGAGCCCATTATTAGGGATGTGTTACAACTTGATGGTAGTACCATCAAAACCATAGGTATCCTTAGGAATGTGGAGATGGCCCTACATGCATGCCCTGGTTGCACTGTGATTCAAGATATATCTATTGCTGAAGTCAAGCCCTATTTTTCCATCTGTCTTTCAAGAGATTTCACTACTTAGATTGGTGGATTCATATATGCTGATTGGTCATATATGTCATTTAAGACCAGATATGGAGCCAATGCCTCAATTAGAGAAGAACCTCAAGCCCTTCATCACACTGAATCTTACACCCCCAACTTCATCAATATGAATTTCCCTATTCTAGAGATGGATGAAAATGACATAGTAAATGAGCCTATCACTTCCATAGCAGAGATTCCTGATTTCTTCTTGGATGAGTGGGAAAATGCATATTAGTTTGAGCCTATGTCGAAAACTCTTGAGATAGGCCATAGTACATATTGCATAATAGAGAAAGAGGCTCAAGTTCCTAATCTTGTTGGGATTAATGATAATATAAATTGAATATGGAGTATGTACTTTGATGGATCAAGGAATAGAAATGGATCAGGGGCCGATGTTATGTTGGTCTCTCCTACACAAATAAGATACTACTTCTCCTTTAGGCTCCAATTTAGTTGCACCAATAATGTGGCCGAGTATGAATCCTTGATTCAAGGTCTCTTACTTGCCCAAAAGAGAGGGATTCAAGCCTTGAAAGTATATGGAGATAGTGAGTTGGTAGTCAATCAGGTGAGAGGCCAGAATATCACCAAAAATGGCCTGCTCAAGTCTTACAAACACAGAGTCTAGGATTTGCTTGAGGGTTTCAATGCATTTAATATTCAGAGTATTCCTAGGAAAGAAAATAAACATGCTGATAGACTTACAGTGGTGGGTACAACTTATGATGTACCAGGGAATCTTGAGGAGGAGAAGAAGCAACAAATTAGGGTGGTAGTAAGGCCTGCCATCCCTGACAACAACACTCATTGGCAAGTGTTTGACTCTGATGAACAAATTGTGAGTTTCTTGCAAAATGAGGCAGAATTCTCAGATAGAAACCAGTCAAGGCTACAAGATCAGTATGGTGATCAGATCATTCACCTTAGTTCTAACAAGTTTCCCAAGGGTCTCATTATTTTGGAGAGTGTTTTTAATCCTGATGATCAAACACGAGACAAAGGAATGAATCTAGCTGCAGAAAAGGATGATTATGCCCCGGTTACAATTGCTGATGGAAAATCTCTGAATATGGGGAAGGTATGTTCTGAAACTGAGCAAGAAAACTTCATTCATTTATGTCAAGAATTTAATGATGTATTTGCTTAGAAATATGATGACTTAAAAGGGTTTGACCCTAGTTTGTTTCAGCATACCATAGATTTAGTTGATAAGGCCAAACCAGTAAGGCAAAAAAAGAGACCAGTGAATCCTAAGATTGAGCCCCTAATGAGAAAAGAATTATCCAAGTTGATAGAGGCCAATATAATATTTCCTATCAAACACTCATCATGGGTAGCTAACCTTGTCCCTGTAAGGAAGAAGAATGGGGAAATCAGATTGTGTGTGGACTTTAGGGATCTTAATCAGGCTTCTCTTAAAGATCGCCATCCTCTCCCTTCCATGGAGAAAATTCTATCCAAGGTCAGTGGGTCAAGGAGATTCTCTTTTCTTGATGGATTCTCTGGTTACAACCAAGTGCTGGTTAAAGAATCCGATAGACATAAAACAACATTTACTACTAAATGGGGCACCTATGCTTACTACAAGATGCCGTTTGGACTAACAAATGCAGGTGCCACATTTCAGAAGGCAATGGAGATGGCCTTCAAAAAATTAATTGATAAGTTTGTCTTAGTAAACCTTGATGATATAACTGTATATTCAAAAGATGTAGAAAATCATTTTGATCATCTAAGGCAGGTATTTCTAATATGTAGAGAGTTTGGGGTTTCCCTCAACCCAGCCAAGTGTGTCTTTGCTACAAGCCAAGGAAAATTATTGGGACACATTGTATCTGAGGACGGTCTGACCATTGATCTAGAAAGAAAAAAGGAAATACTTGCCCTTCCTCTTCCTAAACACAAGAAGGGGCTGCAAAGTTTCCTTGGTAGAATAAACTTTTTGAGAAGGTTTATCCCTAATCTTGCTACCATGGTGAAACCTCTTACATCAATGCTTAAGAAAGACATGGTTTTCTCATGGAGCAAGGAGGGGAAGGAGATTTTTGAAGAGATCAAGATAGCCATAGCCTTAGCCCCTACTCTCATGAACCCAAATTTTGAGAAAGATTTCATCCTCTACACTTTAGGTGGTGAGTCAAGTATCTCCACTGTCTTGACTCAGACAAATGGAAAGGATGAGGAGTAGCCCATAGCTTTCTTTAGTGAAGGGCTCAAATAATATGAAGATAAGTATAGCTTTGTTGAGAAGCAAGCCCTTGTAGTCATCAGAGCCTTGAAGAAATTCAAGCACCTCTCATCCCACAATAGGATCCATTTGTTGGTGCCCCATGCCAGTGTAAAAGATTTTCTATTAAGCAAGGATATCAGTGAAAATAGAGCTGGATGGATCACTAGGGTAATGGAATATGATGTTGATATTCAGATTACCAAGCTGATAAGAGGGAGAGGATTGTGCAAAGAAATGTTATCAAGTCAAGGTTCTGATGAAGAGGCTGCTATGGTATTAACAGAACAACAGGAGGAAGGAAATGTTAACGGCCCAAAGAGCTGGATAAATAATATGAAGAGCTTCTTATCAGGGGATGGATACCCTCAGGGATTGGACAGAGCTAAAAGAAGAAAATATAGACTGCACTCCATTCTCTATGTTGTAGTTGATGGTATCCTATTCAGGAGGGATTTTAATGGGACCCTGTTGAGATGCATTGAAGAGGATCAGGCTGAAAGGATGATTAAAGAACTTCATGATGGCCCTGATGGCAGCCATTTCTCTGCAAGAACAACTGCCATGAAGATCATGAGGGATAGTTATTATTGGCCATCTCTGTTCCATGATTGTTATAGATATGTGAGAAAATGTGAGAAATGTGCGTTCTTTTCAGGCAAACAAAGGCTTGCAGCTCTCCCCCTTCATCCTATTCAGGTGGATCAGCCCTTTACCCAGTGGGGGTTGGATTTTATAGGCCCTATTAATCCTCCATCTAGTGCAGGTCATAAATGGATTTTGGCTGCTACTGATTATTTCACTAGGTGGACAGAAGCAGTTGCCTTGAAGGATGCCACAGAACCATCAGTTGTTGAATTCCTTGATGGGATTGTGTCTAGGTTTGGTGCTCCTTCTACTATCATCTCAGATAATGCTAAATCTTTTGTTGGAACCCAGATTTGTGCATGGGCAATGAATCACAATATCTACCTAAGCACATCATCAAATTATTATCCCCAGGGCAATGGTTTGGCTGAGTCTTCCAACAAGAATTTGATTAGAATCATGAAGAGGACAATAGAAGACAATCAGAGGGTTTGGCATAAGAAATTAAGAACTACTCTGTGGGTTGATAGGATAACATCTAAGAGATCTCTTGGGAATTCACCTTTTGTGCTGGTATATGGTAGGCAGGCCAGACTCCCAATTTCACTAAAATTCCCTTCCTTGGAGTTAGCTCATTAGCTAGAATTGATTGAAGATAATGCCATGTCAGTAAGAATGATAGAGCTGATTGAACTAGAAGAAAAGAGAAATAAGGCCATGCAAGCCCTGGAGATGCATCAGCAACAGATGAAAAGGAGTTTTGATAAGAAGGTAAAGGACAGGACTTTCAAAGAGGGGGATCTAGTTCTGAAATGGGATGCTGATAGGGTGAAACTAGGAAGACATTCTAAGTTTGATGCATTGTGGAGTGGCCCTTACCTAATCTCCAGTTGCAAGTAAGCCAACGCATTCCAGCTGAGCAGTCCAAATGGTGAAATACTACCCATTCTAGTTAATGGGATCCATCTTAAGTCTTGCTTCTGATGAAATCATAAAAACCATGTACATTAGTAGTTTAGTTCTTTTTGTTGTTTCCTTCTTTTCACGAAGTGCACGGGCACAACCCTCTCCCTGTGAGGTAGTGGATTTTGAGGCATCTCGGGTTGCAGAGGAAGTTTTGTTTTGTTTCAGTTACAGAGGTAGATCTAGGGTTTTTAATGTTTTGATTTCCTTGCAGAGGGGTTAGGGTTTTGCAATTCTCTGACTTGTACCTTTCAGACCCATTTTTGACTCCATATCCCAATGGATTGTTTATAGGCACTGATCTTATGCATCGAGCAGGCTCATGCCCCTTGTGAGTCGCTAGAATGTTACCACATTTTGTTTGCCTCGCCAAATTTCAAAATTTGAATGTTACCCTGCCCAACGGTCACCTCCCCGATTAGTAATATTTTAATACCCACGAAGATATCAAAATTACCTAAGTTCTGAACCTTATGATATTTTTTGTGCCTCACAAGTTCTCCACCATTAGATCAAGGCCGATCAATGGTCGTCGCCATCTCGCTATGATGAAGTTGTGTGAGAGTTACGATGGCAACATAGCGTTTGGTGGGTCCAGCTTGCAGGGCAGAGGATGGTGCGGGTCAAAATTTTTTTATCGTGGGTCAGAAATGTTCTATGGTGACATAGCGCCCGTCGAAAAGGTGTGCCAATGACGGTGAGTTAGCATGTTCAGTGGTAAGGTTTGGCGGGCCGGAGAAGATAAACAGTGAGGTTTCAGGCAAGCGGTTGGGTTACGTCAGGTACTTCATCTACCCAGTTGGCAGAGTTCGGTGTCATGTCTGGCAAATTAGATCTGCAAAGATCTATGGCTGGCGCTATTTCACCATCAAAAACTGCTCGGGAGATAACATCAGCAACATAGCAATAAGGTGCCACGTGTCTTGGTGGGACTGTATTTCATGCTGCCAGTGCAGTAGGGATTAAACGAACGATGAACCAACAGGGAAGTGCCACATGTATCGCAGGCCCAACGAATTACAAGGGAGGAAGGTCGCAGGAAGGTGGGTCTTCGTGACCGTTAGATTAGAGAAGATCAATGACTATTGCCATGTCGCCATGGTGAAGATGTGCAATTTTTACCATAATGACATGTCGCCCTTTCGCCACGTGTCAGTGGGGCCAGGTCTCACCAGGGTGTGGTCGCCGAGGTGTTGCCAGGAGTCGGTTGGATACGACAGTAGTTGCAGAGGTGGCACCAAATATGATGGGCCCGGGGTAAGGATAGCATGGAGTATGACGAGTCTTCACGATCATCGGATCTAGGATAATCGATGGTCATCACCACCTCGCTATGGGTAAGCCGCTCGAGGTTTATGTTGGCAACACAGTGACTTGTTGACACGTGTCTCACTAGCTCGATCAGGAAGGATGGTCGGTGGCTGGTGGTTAATGTAATCATCGCAGTTAATAAACCCTGTTGATTCATTAACTAGGAAGCAAAGATGATCAATGTTGTCGAGCGATCTGATCTTCATGATCAATCCTGACCCACCAAAAATGAATGCAAGGCATAGGGAAACACTCCACCGTCTCAGTCGATCCATCTACTATGTCAAGATCATTCATTGGCACCACTTCTATCTACTTGAGGTGTTCCCTCAGTCGAATATCTGATTTTTTACTTCAGAACCATGCTCGAGTGTGATCTTTGATCAGATATTTTTGGGGTTCAATGGCAGTAGTTGAGCAGTTAATTCAGAATCATTTTCCTCAATTATGCCTGAATTATAAAGGCAATTTTGTGATCTTTTCTAAGGGGACCCTTCTCTGTTATTCTTTGCTACTGCTCACAGGTTTACAGTGTAAAATTCCCTATGTCTCTGAACTATATAACATTCTGTATCATCTCCGTCAGCCATCGATGTGCATGTGCATTCATCTTGCCTCTCATTGGTGTACTGTTGAGATCTGTGACTGGCATACTATATCTATTCTTGGCCTACTGGATAATTTATAAGTGAAACTCTTTTCCTTGTGTTATTCAACTAGTTCTCTGATTTGTATGTGGTTACTGATTGACATAAGTCTGAGTGTGTATGTCTTTGAATGTTATCTTGGTTTTGTAGTGCATATATGGGTAGAAATGGGTCTGAAAACTCTATTTTGGTGCATCACCTCTGTAGTTTAGGTAGGATAGAGTTTTTTTTTGCATCTCCTTCTTCCCCTTTTCTTCCAAGAGTAGTTAGGTGTGCCTTCATAGTAAGAGGAAGCCGGCCTTCTTCGGAGACTCAACCTCGCAGTTCAAGTCCCATAGCTTGGAGGTTGTTTCCATGTTTCACTAGGTTGTCCTCGCGCATAGGCCTTGGACAGGGGTGCAAACCTAAGTGACAACAAGGGAGATTATTGCAAAGAAGGAGGATTGTTGTAAAAGAATGTTTTCAATCATTGTTTTGTCATTGATGTCAAGCCTTTTGTTTGTAGGGATGATATTTTCTTATAAGATCCAAGTACTATCACTTTGTTGATTGATGAATAGGAATTGATCAACAAGATGTAACAAGAGAACCTAAGGGAAAGGTTGAGTTATGATGTTTTAATGAACTACAAGGATCAATTAAGACAATGGTTAAATGATGTATTGATGACATAGTCAAGGATACAGAGGTTGGTCACAATTAGAAACATTGGAGGAAGAAGTTGTAACAAGGTAGATTGTAAAGCTTAAACTAAGATCTTTAGTGAGTGCTGAGCAAGTTAGTTGAAGCCAAGAAAATTCTTAGTAGAAGTTGAGTAACAAAAATTTCTACTATGTGCCAAGTGAAGATTAGTTGTTGAGCATCAAAAATATTTCAGTTGGTGCCGAGTGATCTTCAGATGCTCAGCATCAGGAAAAACATAGTTGATGCTGAGCAACATAGTATGTGCTGAGCACCAGTATTTCAATAGTGTCGAGCTGCTACATTATTTCAAATGATGAAGATTTTCCAAATCTAAGTCGACATAGTGGTTACATTGAATTTTGTGAACAAGTTAGAAGATAAGGATGATGAGTTGTTGGCACATAATCTTCTGTAAACCATTTTTGGACGAATTCTAAAGGATTATTCAAGAAGTTTCTAGAGGAAATAGAATATGGGTTGGATGCAATGAATCCTACTTAATCCATGTGAATTGAAATTGAAAAATGGAAGAATCAAGTAGGAAAAAGTACTCCAAGACACTTATTTAAGAAGTCATAGACCAAGAAGCAAAGACCTGCTGATACTATTGCTGCTAAAGAGCGAAATCTATGAAGTGGTTAGAAGGGTGTCAAGGAGGAGACATCTAGGAGAAGGAAGAGCATAGAGGCTCTGCTTCTATGAGTGGCCATGAAGAGATGATTGCACTACTACATTGAGTGTGGAGACTCAAGGAGACAAAGCTTGAAAGAAGGGCAAGTTGTCAAGAGTTGTAGAGATTGAAGGCCAGGAAAGGGTATGAGCTAAGAAGTTATTCGAGATCTGCAAGATAAGTTGTATATTGTAGTTAGGTCAATATTTTCTAATACTCTCTAGCAATTGTATTAGATCTAAAAATCCTATGGACTTAGGTTGGCCTAACAACCATTTGTAAATCCTTTAATAGGGTGGCATTCCAAGTGAATGTTCTAAAGTCCTCTAACCAGACCCACTTCTAATAGAGTGGTTAAATCCTCTAACAAGGTCACATTTAACAGTGTGTATTAAGCCTTTAACAAGGAAGTCTTTTCATAGGGCATCATTTCAGAAAAGTGAAAATTGAGTAGCATGTTACTGGTGGTTTTTCCCAAATTGGGTTTCCACGTGAATCATTGTGTCATGTGTTGATTTCTTATGTGTTATACTTGTATGTTGATTTACAATAACTTGTTGATTAAAAAACTTAAAGCTTGGATGAATGAATGGTTGAAAGAGTTCACTACACTTAGTGAAAAGTTTAAAATAGGACATTTGGACTTTGAATAACTAATTCACCCCCCCTCTTAATTATTCTAAAAGCAATTCTAACAATTCGTATCAGAGACATCTTCTGATTTAGTTTCAAGGTACTAGAAGTAGAAAGATCAAGATGTCCAAGAGAGAAGTTCCCAAGCTCAACAAAGACAACTTTGCTACATGGCAGAGTTTGATGAAATTGCACCTTGGATCAATAGGTGACTATGCACAAACCTCAATTGCAATAGAACATGTAACTCCAATAGGATCTCTCACTGTACATGATTTGAATAAAAAGGAGCATAACCAAGCAATGCTGGAGATTGCCTCTACACTTAGCTATGTAGAATATGATGACATTAAATACTATAACACTGCATTCAAAATGTGGAAAACCTTATCAGAAATCTATGGAGGAGATTAGAATGTCTAGAGAGCAAAGTAAGAAAGTCTAAGAGGAAAGTTTGATGACATGAAGATGGAGGAAGGTGAAAATATTGCTCAGTACGCTGCAAGAATGAAAGAAGTGGTGAGTGCAATAAGAAGTCTAGGTGGACAATTGGAAGAAGAAACAACTATTAGCAAATACTTAAGAACTCTACTTTCTATCTATGCTATTAGAGTTTTAGCCATCCAAGAGCTGAGGTGTGTACAAGGGAACACAGTAACCTTTGAAGGAATAGTGGGAAGACTTACTACATTTGAGCTATCTAATTTTGAAAAATATAGACCTGAGAACCTTGAATCTTCTTTCAAGACCAAGATGACAATAAAAGATACTAAGGAGGACACATCAAGCAAGAAAAGAAGAAAAGGAAAATATGCATCTAGTGATAGCAACACAGATGAGGAAGATGTGGAATAGTTAGAAGCACTACTGGCTAGGAGATTCCATAGAGTTAAAGGAAAATTCAAAGATAAGCTCCCTATCATATGTTTCAATTACAATTGTTGGTGTAAATAAGTATTTACTTATTACAATTACTTAATTTTTACTTAAGTTAATGCATTATTTAATTATTTTGCATTATTTTATTATTATTTTAGGTGAGACACTTACGAGTTTGTGAACTCTCATTGAGTTATACAACTCTAATTATGCACATGGTCTCTACAACATAGGAGTATGCATCATTCACTAAGTTGTCATGATGAAAACACAGTTATCTGCACTCCTCATTTAGCACATGTTGTCTACACCACTGATTTGTGTGCTACACCATTGTTGGCTTATCCTCACATCATCGCACTTAATCTCGTGCTTAATGGAAGATAACCCATATTTGGTGGACATGTGCTTGGTTGTATAACATATCATGATGCTAACTTCTATGCATTCTAGAAGCTCTCCTGAGGCCTTTATATTCAGGCACTCCTAGTGTACTCTCAATCTAGTTATTGGATGAATAACGTCATTCTAATCATACTCTATCTATTTTGGTCTACTGTGTGCTTGTGTTGAGTTCTTTAGTTCTTGGGTGAATTCTGGCCTAAGCCAAATTCTTACATGGTATCAGAGCTGAGGGTGATTCTCATCACGTAGCCATTCGAGACCGTTCATGCTTCAGCACCTCGACACAAATTTGGAGGATCCGCAAAAATTAGGAGCGTCTAGAGCTAGATCTGACCTCACCATTGTGTCTGAAGCATCGATTTAGTGAAGATCGATTATAAATTTTCCTACATGGGGTGAAAGTTGATCGTGAGGCAAATTTTTTTTGCAAATCGAAACTCGGAGGCCCTGATTTGCAGATCGGGTATGGTCATTTAATTGATTTGATTATTTATTTTTTCAGATTTGAATTATTTCTCTGCAATTTTAATGGTATTTTTTGAAAGTATTTTATTGCCTATTGAGAGAAATTATTATCTGGCTTTTTTCGAAATTATTTTCAAAATTAATTTTAGTTAGAGAAATTTTTTTACAAACCCAAGGTGTCAAATCTCGGATCTATATTTGGCAAAATTTTAATTATTTCACAGATATTTTATATATATTCTGCGAGCTATATATTTTTGGGTGTGCATCTACCACAGACAGTATAGTGCAGATTGTACTGTGCCCATTGCAAAAAAATTTGGCGTTCTTTCTACCCACCGATGGCACAAATATTCAGTGTTAATCCAATCTCTGGCAGGCTCGTTTGGTAAATTCCCATAGGAAATTATTTTTATTGGCCTTTGTCTTCCAAGCGCCCATGAATGTGGGGCTAATTCAAAGAAATCTGGCACCGAACAAACATTTCGTTAGCTCTTTCATCAGCGGCAATGCAAATAAAACTCCAGCAGACTCTGCAATGATCTTCGGTGTCGCAGTCGAAGATTCCTCTACTGCGCAGTACCTTTGACACGCGTATGGTCCACATCCTGCAATGAGGCTTCCTCGAACTAGCACTGATCTATCCGAACACAAGGCCTTTCTTGGTGTAGTCATGCGGTGAGCAGTGGATGAAGCTACCCATTACATGCCTCATCTTTTAATTCTCTAAATGCCACATCGACGACTAAGTCAGCTACCCAGTCAGCACCACACAAGTCACCACATTAGGGTAGGGCTAAGCCTAGTCATCTTCCATGTACCTACCCTATCATATTTTTTTGTACAGTACGTACGGATCCATACAACACGTTGGACACGTCATCTTCCACGTCATCTGAGGACAAAATTTTTGCTGACATCATCTGGTTTGTGATCCTAAAATTGATGCCCATCTGGATGTCAAAACTCTGTGACCTATAACTACTACGACAACCATATGATTGTCAAATTTAGCCCCATGATTCACTAATAAAACCCCTCTCCAAATCAATTTTGGTTTTTGCAGTCTGACTTCAAGAGGCCATAACTCGCACATTCGGACTCCAAATTAGGTGCAATTTTTTTGAAATTAGGTAAAATTTCTTAAGTTTTTTAGTGGTGCTGCTAGTTTCTAGTTTTGGTGCATGGATTGTTCAAAAATTGTGTTTTTTGGAAACTGTACCTGGATAATCCTACTTTCTGCACCTTCAAATGCTTCGTACGGGCACATCTGGAGTTGAAAATAGGTTCTATTTTTTTCGAAAGTGCGTATTTTTTTTGTCTACTTTCTAGATCTGGTATCAAATTGTAGGGTTGTGTGGACATAATTGTCACTTTCAGCAATAGGGCCTTTCTTTGCTTTGTAATGCTTCAAAATTCTAGCACATTGTAAAGTTTCATATTTGTACTCCATTAAGAGGTTGTAACAAGAAAAATCAGAAGTCCACAAAGGCCAAAATTGGCAAGTGGCCCATTGTAATCGCACTACTGATAAAGTTCCCAAAGCATCTATTTTGGGGGGGTTTCTTGATTTAGTGAAAAGGGGGGGTGTTCTTGGTGTTGTGTTCTCTCTTTTCTGCACTTTTCCTTCATTTTCTGTATTATGAGCAACTTTAAGTTTCTTAAATTAACTCCTCATAACTATGCTTCATGGTCAATCAAAATGTTGTATCACTTAATGCATAATGGAGTTTCACAATATGTAGATGGTACTCTTCCTAAACCAAAAGGTGATAATATTTTTGCAAGTGATATTTCAAATTGGATAGCCATGGATAGGAAAGCCCTAGGTGATATATGTTTGGGGGTAGGTGATAAAATCATGTATCAAATCAAAAAATGTACTATTTCCAAGGAAGCTTGGGATACCCTCGAAAGTCTTTATGGTAAAGTGTCTAAAGAGGATGTTTTCAAAATTGAAGACGAGCTTGTTTCCTTAGATCCTAAGTCATATGACTCCATACAGGACTTCATCATCAAGGTGAATGAATTAAGGACAAAGCTTACTAATTGTGGGAGTTCTATCAAAGATGACAGACTGATCTATCTCATACATAACAAGCTGTCACTAGAGTATTCCACATTTGTATCTTCTTTTAACACCTCAAGGACAACCTTAGGGTCTGCCTATAAGAAAGTCACTTTTGATGAATATGCTAAATTGTTGGATGATGAAGAAAAGAAGTTGAAATCAATGGGCATTCTCAAATCACCTCAGTCTAAAGCATTGCTGGCAATAATGAGGGTTCTCAACATTTAGTTGGACAGTCTTCAAATAAAGGAAAGGGTAAGAAGAAAAGGAAGAGAAAATCTGAGGATGCAGAAAAGACAACACCACAATCTAATCAACAAGGCGAGTCCTCAAATTTCAACAAGAAAGAGGATAACAATAAGGAGAAAAAGAAGTGTGCTTATTGCAAGAAATTGGGTCATGAAGAGCATGAGTGTTATATCAAGAAGATTGATGAGTTGACTCACATCATGAAGAAACATAATGTTCCACTACTTAATTCTTACAAGGAGAAGGGATATTCTTTAGATTCAAAGGGCAAAGGGCAAGCATTCATGGCAAATGAAAACTCTTCAAAAGAATGGATATTTGACTCAGGTGCCTCATATCATATGGGTTCTTCAAAGGAGGATTTTTCTTCAATGAAGCAGTCCAAGGTACCACACATCTTCATGGGGAATGATAGAAAAATGGAAGTTGAAGGGAAAGGCAATGTGGAGATGGACAATGGAGAGTTTCAAGAGGTTCTCTATGTTCCAAACCTAAGTTTGAATCTCCTTTCAATCTACCAAATCACTCACTTCGAAGATGGACATAGAGTTGAATTCCTTCCAGAGCTAGTTCAAGTGCACAATCTCAAAGATAATTCCTTGGTTTCAATGGGGAAAGTAAATGATCACAAGAGGTTGTAATCTTTCTCTCACTTTGTACCCAAGTCTCCTTTAAAGGCCTTATTATCTCAATCCAATTCAAAAATGCAATTATGGCAAGAGCAATATGGTCATCTTGACTACTGCTATCTTCAACAACTTTTCACATACCAAATGGTGAAAGATCTACCTCAAATCAACTTTTCTAAGGGTAAATGTTCAACAGATTTAGTGGATATGCATCTGGAGGGGAAGTTACAAAGAGGGAAGTCTTCTAGAGCAACAAGTGTTCTGCAGATGGTTCACATGGTATTAGCCAATCCTTTTGCATTCAACTAGGGTAGCTACATACTCACCTTAGTTGATGACTTTTCAAGGTTCACTTGGGTCTACCTTCTGCATAGTATGAATGATGTGTTGGACAAGTTTCTAGACTTCAAGACTCATGTAGAATAGAAATCTAGAAAGGCCATCAAAGTACTTTGAATGGACAATGGAAACATGGATGTGAACAAAAGACTTAAGGAATTTTGTAGACATGAGGGAATTGATCTTCATACTCCACCAACATTCAGTCTGTATAAGACAGATGTTGTAGCTTTGAGGATCCGAACTCTTAAATCTATGGCAAGTTGCATGATTCATGCCAAGTTGATCATTAGAAGTCAAAGCAATCTCTAGTGCCACTCACATTCTTAATCATTCTCCTCATCTAGCCTTAGATGGAAAAACTCCTTTTGAGGCATGGTGCAGCAAAAAACATATTGTGATACACTTCAGAGTCTTCGGTTGTCCTGCATGGGCAAAGAGATCTTCCAAGGGTTGCAAGGCATAGTCACCTCGGCCTTGTACCTTCATTGGTTATGAAGATGATGTGAAGGCATATAGACTTCTAGATCTTGAGACACATCAGATATTTGTGGAGAAGGATGTACATTTTCAAGAAAGTTCACCCAACTTGTCCTCTACTCCTCTTCGCACATCATATAGTGTGGATATTGATAGTGATTCCAATGATAGTGCTTCAATAGCTTCAAACACATGGAGTTATATCGACAGATATAGCGAGAGGTCATTTCATTAGTTCAGTCCACATGCATACATCGCCATAGTGATAGGTCTAGAACAACAGGGTACTTCCAGTCTTCCAGATATAGGTTTAGTGATAGATTTGGGGAACAGTATTGATGATCTACCTCTTCTTCTTGATGTAGAATTACCTTCTTTAGTTGTCACAAGGGTTCCATTAGACTCTCTTGTTCATTCTCTACATGATCAATCCTCATAGGTTGAAGTGATTGTGGATACTTATGATCAACAGTTGCAACAGGGTTCTTCATCAATTGCAGAGACAGACAGTTCTTTGGGATAGGTTCTTCAGTCAGTTGAGCAAGTTTTAGAGACATCACTTATCCATGGGATTCTTTCCACACATAGTGGAAGCATCTCATTTGTATCCTTGGCATTGTTTCTTCCTAATGGGAGGAACACCGTTTTGTAGTCTTGGATCAACTTCTTCATCGGAGCAGTCACTGGTTGGCATTCTTCTTTGTGGGGGGGGGGGGGGGGGGGGAGCCTATCCTATCTCTCTTCCTCTTCTCATCATTCTCTTATGTATATACTGGATGTATGTTGTAATGGGGGGTTCTTGATTACTCCATCCATCCATGCATCCTCCCTTATCTCTCTTTTTGAGGCAGGGTTTTTCCCATGAGGTTTTCCCTCTTTCCCTACTTTATGGGAGATTTGCATATCATTATGTACATGGGTACCTAACATGGCCTCGTAGCTGGGACCCATATTGCATTTCATCCTAGATTTTGTAAGCTTAAGGGCATTCCCCTAAGTTGCACTTAAGGGGGGGTGTTGGTGTAAATAAGTATTAACTTATTACACTTACTTAAGTTTTACTTAGGTTAATGCATTATTTAATTATTTTTCATTATTTTATTATTATTTTAGGTGAGACACTTAGGAGTTTGTGAACTCTCATTGAGGTACGCAACTCTAACTATACACATTATGTCTACAACATAGGAGTATGCATCATTCACTGAGTTGTCATGATAACAACACAATTATCCGCACTCCTCATTTAGCACATATTGTCTACACCACTGATTTGCATGCTACACCATTGTAGGCTTATCTTCACATCATCGCGCTTAATCCTGTGCTTAATGGAGGATAACCCATATTTGGTGGACATGTGCTTGGTTGTATGACATATCATGATGCTAACTTATATGCATTCTAGAAGCTCTCGTGAGGCCTTTATATTCAGCCACTCCTAGTGTACTCTCAATCTAGTTATTGAATGAATATCATCATTCTGATCATACTCTATCTATTTTTGTCTACTGTGTGCTTTTGTTGAGTTCTTTAGTTCTTGGGTGAATTCTGGCCTAAGCCAAATTCTTACAACAATGAAGTAGGTCATATAGCTGCAAGATGTCCATAGAAGAAGAACTATAAAGAAGGAAATAAGTACATGAACAAAAGAGAAAATGACAACAAAGATCACAAGAAGAAAGGCAAGAGATGCTACATTGTTGAAGAAGATTCTAATGAGAATGATGATGAAGTAGTCTATGTAGCCATGAAGGATGAATCAGACAAAGATGAAGATGAAGCAACAACATTGGTTACCTATGTGAACAAGAATGACAAGTGGATCATAGATAGTGGATGCTCACATCACATGATAGGAGATAAAAGTAAGTTCATTACCTTTACTCAATATGATGGAAATAGTGTTAGATTTGGTAATGATGCCCCATGTAAAATCAAAGGAAAAGGCTCTATCAAACTTACAAAGAAAATTTCATGTGATAATGCATACTATGTTGAAGGATTGAACTACAACTTGTTGAGTGTATCACAGCTAGGAAATGTAGGTTGCAAAGTTGAATTTGGAAACAACATTGCCAAGATCTATGATACTAATGAAAAGCTGATAGGAAAAGGTGGAAAAACTAGGAGTAATCTATTTTACCTAGATATGGAAGATGCAACATGTCTTGTTGTTAGACTTGATGATGTGTGATTGTGGCACAAAAGGCTATGCCATGTTAACTTTGATAATCTGATTAGCATCAGAAAGAAAAAAGAAAGTTAGAGGGTTGCCCAAGTTGAAGAAACTTGAAAACACAATGTGTAGACAATGTCAACTAGGGAATATGACTAAGTCTATTTTCAAAAGCAAAACATACACTTCCAAAGAAGTACTAGAGTTAGTCCATTAACACTTATGTGGCCCAATAGAATTGCAAAGCTACCTAGGAGACATATACATAATGCTATTTGTAGATGACTATTCTAGGATGATGATTGCTATGTTCTTAAAGAAAAAATATAATGCATTCCAAATGTTCAAGTGGTATTTGGCTAGTGTTGAGAAGGAAATAGGAAAGAACTTAGATGCCTAAGGTCAAACAAAGGAGGTGAGTTCACATCAAAAGAGTTTGAAATATTCTACAATGACAAAGGTATCAAAAGGAAAACATCAGCACCAAGAACTCCACCACAGAATGGTATTGTTGAAAGGAGGAATAGGTCAATAATTGACTGTGCTAGAACCTTGATGATAGAGAAAAATGTTGCACTAAATTACTAGAGAGAAGCTGTAAGTACTGCAGTCTACACACTGAATAGAGTTCAAGTCAAGAAAGGTACAAATGCAACACCTTTTGAACTATGGTATGGTCATTCACCTAATGTTAAGAATTTCAAAGTATTTGGTTGTAAATTCTATAGTCTAAAAGATACAAGAAATGTCAAGTTTGATGCAAAAAGTGATGAAGCCATATTCCTTGGATACTCCACTAGAAGTAAGGCATATAAGTGTTTGAATACTAACACTAACAAAATTGTGGAGAGTGGAAATGTAAATTTTGATGAGCATGCATAAGTTCATGTTGATGAGTCAAAACAAATAAAGGATTATAGATACTTTATCTACATCTATGAAGGAATGATAGTTGAAGACAATGTTGCAAATTAAGTTGAGCATCATCAACAAAATTTAGTATCTGTTGAGTCTCAGCCTATGAATGCTGAGCTACATTTAGGAGCCAAGATGCAAAAGGTAGAAAATGCACATTCTAATTCTAAAAATAGTATGCAAGAAAAGAATGATGAAATGGCAGATGAAGAAGAATGAAATGACTCTAAAGCTGAAGGATCAAACATGGAAAGAAGGACTGAACCCAGATTAGCCAAGTATGTAAGAAGACATCACCTTGCAGATCAAATCATTGGTGATAAGGATGCAAGACCAATGACAAGGAATAGGCTCAGGAATGAATCATGTCTACTAAGAAAGGTTGAACCTAAAATAGTAAAAGATGCACTATAAGATGATGACTAGTATAAAGCCATGGAAGAAGAGATAGATAAAATTGAGAAGAACAAAACATGGTCTCTAGTTCCTAGACCAGCTGATAAGAATGTGATTGGTACCAACTGGGTGTTTAGAAAAAAACTTGATGAGAATGGTGAGATAACAAGAAACAAAGCCTGACTATTTTGCAAGGCTATGCACAAGAAGAAGGACTAGATTATGGGGAAACATTTTCCCCTATTGCAAGAATGGAAGGAGTAACAACATTATTTTCATATGCTGCATATAAAGGTTTCAAAGTGTGCCAAATGGGTGTGAAGTCTACTTTTCTAAATGACATATTGGAAGAGGAAGTCTACATAGAACAACTAGGGGGATTTGTTGATGAGATGAACAAGGACATGGTCTGCAAGCTACACAAAGCACTTTATGGATTAAAGCAAGCACCTAGAGCATGATATGAGAGGTTGCACAAATATCTTATGAAGATAGGATTTGAGAGAATAGATAACAACAACAATTTGTATATCAAAGCTGAAGAAGGTAAAGACATTTTGATATCAAAAATCTTTGTTGATGATGTAATATTTTGAGGGAAAGATGTTCTTTGCAAAGATTTTGCTGATCAAATGAAACATGAATTTGAGATGTCAATGTTTGGAAAAATCAAATTCTTTGTTGGACTACAAATACATCAATTGAAACATGGAATATTTGTGACCCAATCCAAATACATCAAGGAAGTACTCAAAAAATTTGGGCTAGAAGACTCAAAAATAGTTAGCATACCAATGACAATAGGCCATAAGCTATCTAAGAATGATGAATCTACTAAAGTAAATAAGACATTGTATAGGTCAATGATTGGAAAGCTGCAATATGTTGTACATAGTAGACCAAACATTGTATTAGCTATTGGAATAGTAGTAGATTTTCTACCAATCCAAGAGAAAATCACTTAATGTTAGTGAAGAGAATATTGAGTTATCTAAAAGGAACTGATGATTTTGGTTTGTACTACAAGAGGAATGAGAAGTTTAAACCAAGAGGCTACACTGATGCAAATTGGGGATGTAACATTGATGATAGAAAAAGAACTAGTGGAGGAGCACTTTTCTTAGGAAAGAGGTTGATTACATGGACCAACAAAAAGCAAAGTTGCACCTCATAGTCCACTACTGAAGATAAATATGCGACAGTTGCTATAAATTGCACCAATATTGCATGGATCAACCATTTGCTGCAAGGTATGAAGGAAGCGGTAATTGAGCCTATGATAATTTATTGTGATAATACAAGTGCCATTAATATATCAAACAATCTAGTAATGCATGCTAAAACTAAGCATATTGCAATCAAGTATCACTATGTAAGAGAGCTGGAGGAAGACAAACAAGTGAAGATGGAATATGTTAGCTCACAAGAATAGGGTTTTGATATCTTTACAAAAGCACTACCTAAAGATGCTTTTGAGTATCTTAGAGGTAAGTTAGGGGTGATACCCCTAGCTAAGGCTACCTAAAGAAAAATAAAGTATGCCCTACAACAAAGGAGTAGACTGTTGAAGATTTTATACATTGATGTAGAGGATGTTTAATTTGGGATCCATGTAATAGAGGGAGAAATTGAATGAACTTGAAATGGCTATATCTACATATTAAGATGCTAATATATCTTTGGAATTGTTGTCAAAGAGGGAGAAGTAGACAACTGATCAACAACTATTGAAGATAAAGAATCAGAAAAGAGGGAGAAGTTGAAATGAAACAATCAGAATAGTAGGAGGAGATGTGATGTTACAATTTAATTTTTGGTATTTGACTTACTATTCTAACCTAGTAAGCTTATGGTTAAATAGTTTAGTTTGATGGTTGATCATTTTGGTTTGCCATTAATGCCAAAGAGGGAGATTGTTGGAAATCTGATTGAAAAAGCTCATTGTTGAAGATCAAAGAGGGAGATTGTTGCAAAGAAGGAAGATTGTTGTAAAAGAATGTTTTCAATCATTGTTTTGTCATTCATGTCAAACCTGTTATTTTTAGGGATGATATTTTCTTATAAGATCCAAGTACTATCACTTAGTTGATTGATGAAGAGGAATTGATCAACATGATCTAACAAGAGAACCTAAGGGGAAGGTTGAGTTATGATGTTGTAATGAAGTACAAGGATTAGTTAAGACAATGGTTAAATAATGTATTGATGATATACTTAAGGATACAGAGGTTGGTCACACTTAGAAACACTTGAGGAAGAAGTTGTAACAAGGTAGATTGCAAAGCTTAAACTAAGATCTTTAGTGGGTGCCGAGAAAGTTAGTTGAAGCTAAAAAAATTCTTAGTAGAAGCTGAGTAATAGAAATTTCTAGTGTGTGCCAAGTGAAGATCAAGTACTGAGCATCATAAAATTTTCATTTGGTGCCAAGTGATGTTCAGGTGTCGAGCATGAAGAAAAACACAGTTGATGCCAAGCAACACAGTATGTGCCGAGCACCAGTATTTCAATAGTGACAAGCTACTGCATTATTTCAAATGACAAAGATTTGCTAAATCTAAGCTAACATAATGGTTACATTGAATTTTATGAATGAGTTGGAAGATAAGGATGATGAGTTGTTGGCATAGAATCTTATGTAAAGCATTTTTGGGTGAATTCTAAAGGATTATTCAACAAGTTTCTAGAGAAAATAGAATATGGGTCAGATGCAATGAATCCTACCTAATCCATGTGAATTGAAATTGAAAAATGGAAGAATCGAGCTAGAAAAGGTACTCCAAGACTTCTATTTAAGAAGTCATAGACCAAGAAGCAAAGAGTTGCTAATACTATTGCTGCTAAAGAGCCAAATCTATGAAGTGGTTAGAAGGGTGTCAAGCAGGAGACATCTAGGAGAAGGAAGAGCATAGAAGCTCTACTTCTATGAGTGGTCATGAAGAGATGATTGAATTGGTACATTGAGTGTGGAGACTCAAGGAGACAAAGCTTGAAAGAAGGGAAAGCTATCAAGAGTTGTAGAGATTGAAGGCCGAGCAAGGGTATCAGCTGAGAAGTGATCTGAGATCTGCAAGATAAGTTGTATGCTATAGTCAGGTCAAGATTTTTTAATACTCTCTAGCAATTGTATTGGATCTAAAAATCCTATGGACCTAGGTTGGCTTAACAGCCATTTATAAATCCTTTAACATGGTGCCATTCCAAGTGAATGTTCTAAAGTCCTCTAACCAGGCCCACCTCTAACAAAGTGGTTAAATCCTCTAACAAGGTCACATTTAGCAGTGTTTTGTAAGCCTTTAATAAGGTAGGCCTTTCATAGGGCATCACTTTAGAAGAGTGAAAATTGAGTAGCATGTTATTGCTGGTTTTTCCCAAATTGGGTTTCCACATAAATCACTATGTCATGTGTTGATTTCTTATGTGTTATGCTTGCATGTTGATTTACAGTAACTTGCTGATTACAAATGTTAAAGCTTGGATGAATGAATGATTGAAAGAGTTCACTACACTAAGTGAAAAGTTTAAAATAAAACATTTGGACCTTGAATAACTGATTCACCCCCCCTGTTAGTTATTCTAAAAGAAATTCTAATAATGTGTATTTTCAATTTACTATCTGAATGCATATAAGTCTGATATAAAGAGAAATGTCTTTTTAATATATTAATTTAGATTAGTTATAGTTATGTTATAGTAATATACTCTCAAATGATTATATAACAAGATTATATATATGTATGTATGTATGTATGTATGTATGGGTAATTGCACCAAGTTGTGGTGCCAAAAGGGGTATAAGTGGCCATTTTTTTCTTAAAATCAACAATTTTTGAACATCGACAAGAATTTAAAGATAGTTAGGCTCAAAATTTTAAGATATGACATAAATAGAAGTAGTAATCCTCTGAATCTAGTTTCTAAACTACTAATCTTTTTTCAAAATGATTTAGTTTTAGGTCCTCAAAAATGGGGGCCACAGAAAGTGGTACAATTTTTTAGAAAAAAAGCATAGTACAGTGCAAAGTGTGGCCTCTCTAAAATTTTAACCTTTTTAAAAAAAATTCCTTAATTGCTTTGGTCAAATGTTACCTCACACTGTGTAGTTTATCCTAGATTTTTTGTGTTATTTTATAATATGTATTTTTTTAATGAATTTTGCAATTGGACACATCCCAAAAATGTGAATATGTGTGCTTCTCTTAGAAATGATTGAAAACTAATTTAAAATCAAAACTTCTTTTTTTAAAAGTGTGTAGAACGAAGTCTAGTTTCTAAAAAACTAAGTTGTTGCAAAATTAGATGAATGAGCTAAAATCTACACCCCAATTAGTACATGTTGGTTTTTGACAAAAAATGGGTCCATACATTCAAACAAAATTATAGTTGAAAGGCTTAAAATAGTTCAAATTTGAAATAGATTATATGGTTAAATAACTAACACAAGACCTTCAATGTCATGTAACATGGTTTTATTGATGGTCAACCACTAGGAAACTTGAAGGAGAGCACACAAAAAAAATCAATCATTTTTTGTATGTTTTCTGCAAAACATGTGTCAAACTAGTTTAGAGACTCCAACCCTTTGGGTTTGATCCCCAAGGCAAATCCAAGCCTTAGGCTTGCTAGAATCCAAAGCTTTAAATAATGCATATGCATCATAGGGCATGCACACTATGTAAAGCATTTTTAAATTCAGGCTTACATAGCATGTACGTGCTATTTTTCACATGCACTTTATAAGCCTAAATTTCAATAGAGATGGAAGGAGATAGGGAGAGAGGGTAGAGAGTGAGATAGTAGAGGATGGGGAGAGAGTAGGAGATGGGAGAGGGTGGGATAAGGAGAGAGGGAGGGAGAAATGGAGAGAGAGTAGGGGATGGGAAAAGATGGGATAGGGAGAGAAGGATAGAGAAAAAAGGAGAGAGGGATGAAGAAATAGAGAGAGAGAGAGAGAGAGAGAGAGAGAGAGAGAGAGAGAAGGGGGGGATGGGAGAGTGAGAGAGTGAGACAAAGGGAGAGTAGGGGATGAGAGAGAGAATAATAGATGGAGGGATAGAGAGAGAGAGAAGGGGATGGGAGAGGGTGGAATAGAGAGATAGTAGGGGATGGGAGAGGGTGGGATAGGGGGGAGAGGGAGAGGGAGAAGGAGGGAGGGAGGGAGAGAGGGAGGGGGAGAGGGAGAGGGAGAAGAAGAAAAGGGGGAGAGAGAGAGGGATAGAGAGAGGGATGGGAAAAGGTGGGATAGAGAGAGAGTAGGGGATGGGAGAGGGTGGGATAGAGAGACATAGAGGGAGACAGGGGGAGAGAGAGAGAGGGAGAGGGAGGGAGGGAGGGAGGGAGAGAGAGAGAGTGTTATGCCCTTAATATTATTGTAAATAGGCTTATGAATAGTCAACTTTTGGCTATCTTAATCCTTAATTAAGTCATATTATCATTATTATATTATAATGTAGGTAGGTAGGTCAGCCTAGGTCTTATGAAGGGCTATGTCTATTCAACCTAAGCATAATTAGGTATATATAGGAGGTTGTGATCTTATTTCATCATGGTAGTGTGAAGTGTGTTCTCATTGGAGATATTTGGAGGTTGCCCTCTCAAATTGGCCTATTACTCTCAGCTATTATTGTAAGAATTTGCTTAAAGGCAAAATTCACCCAAGAACCAAGAACTCAAACACAAGCACACAGTAGACCAAAGAAGAATATGATCAATTAATCAAAGTATGTCCGAATACATTGCTCTATTCAGAATGTGATTCTAATACACTAGGAGTGCCTGATTATAAAGGCTACAGAAGAACTTCTAGAATGCATAGAAGTTAGCACCATGAAGTGTCAAACAACTAAGCACATGTCCACCAGATATGGATTATCCTCCATTAAGCACGGAAGTAAGTGTGGTGATGAGAGGATAAGCCTAGAAGAGTGGAACATGCAAAACAGTGTTGTAGACACCATGTGCTCAAATAAGGTGTAGACTCCTGTGTTGTCAACATGACAAATCACAAGGTGGCACAAAATCCTAAGTGTCTCATAATAAAAATAATAAAAATAATGCAAAGTAATTAACTAATGCATTAACCTAAGTAAACTTAAGTAAGTGTAATTAGTAAAGTACTAATTTACACCAACACCCCCCCTTAAGTGCAAGTTAGGGGAATGTGCTTAAGCTTACAAGCTAGGATGAAGATGCATAATGGGTCCCGGCTACTAGGCCATGTTAGGTACCCATGTACATAATGAAATGCAAATCTTCCATAAAGCAGGGAAAGAGGGAAAACCTCATGGGAAAAACCCTCCCCCAAAAAGAGAGATAAAGATGGATGGAGTAATCAAGACCCCCCCATTACGACATACATCCAATATATACAAAAGAGAATGAAAGAAGGAAGAGAGACAGAAGAGGCTCCCCCCCCAAAACAAGAATGCCAACAGGTGAAGGCTGCTTCGATGAAGAAGGTGGTCCACGAATGCAGAATGGTGTTCCTCCGCTTAGGAAGAAACAATGCCCAAGGTACTATCCTGAAGATGTGTGCTGGCCCGAAAACCTGCTCAAGTATCCCTGTACTGATGCTGAAGTTCACCCCATCCAACTGTGCTGAAAAGAATGAATGCAGATCTGTCAAGGATGTTTGTTGAACCTGTTCCATGCAACCATCTGTCTCCTCTACTGACAAAGAGTCCTCCACTAATTGCTGTTCATAAGGATCCACAATCACGCCAACCTGTGTAGATTGATCATGTAGAGAATGGACATGAGGGTCAGAGTGAGCCCTCGCAACAACTGTAGAAGTATCATTATCAATGAGAAGATGTGTGTCCTCAAGGCTGTCTCCCAAGTCAAATGAAGCTGGAGCTGGAAGACTAGATTTACCATGCTGAGATGGACCTTTCACTGTGGCAATATACGCACGTGGACTAAACTGATGTGAACTCTCACTGTAACTGTCGAAAGAACCCCACATATCAGAACCTATTGAAGCACTATCGCTGGTGTAACTATCAGTTTCCACTGTGTATGAAGTGCGAAGAGGAGTAGAGGACAAGCTCGGAGAAATTTCCTCAAAGTGAACATCCTTCTCCACAAAAATCTCATGTGTCTCTGGATCCATAAGTCTGTAAGCTTTCACATTGTCTTCATAACCAATAAAGGTACAAGGCCTAGGTGTCTGTGCCTTGCAGCTTCTGGAAGAAAGGTTTGCCCATGCTGGACAACCGAAGACTCTAAGGTGACTCACAACTTGTTTTCTGCCACACCAAACCTCAAAAGGAGTCTTGCCATCTAAGGCTGGATGAGGAGATCTGTTAAGTATGTGAGTGGCACTGCTAATGGCTTCAACTTCTAATGTAGGATCGAGAGACTTGGCCTTTATCATGCAACTTGCCATGGTCTTGAGAGTCCTAATCCTCATAGCTGCAACATCTATCTTGTGCGGACTAAATGCTGGTGAGTTCTGAAGATCAATCCCCTCAATTTTACAAAATTTCTTAAGTCTCCTATCAACATATTTGTTCTCATTGTCCACCCTTAATACTTTGATGGCTTTCCTTGACTTGTGTTCAGCATGAGCCTTGAATTCTTGAAGCTTATGAACCACTTCATTCTTATGATGAAGGAAGAAGACCCAAGTGAATCTTGAAAAGTCATCAACAAATGTGAGTATGTAGTGGCCTTGGCTGACTGAAGTCACTGCAAACGGTCCTGCTAATACCATGTGAACTAGCTGAAGAACAACTGGAGCTCAAGAAGACTTCCCTTTATCATACTTCTCCTTGAGATGGGTATCCACTGAACAAGACAAACACTCCCCCTTAGAAAATTTGATGTTGGGTAGACCTTTAACCATGTGTTTTGAGCAAAGTTGCTGAAGGGAGTGGAAGTCAAGGTGACGAAACCACTCATGCCATAAGTTGTTGTTTGAATTAGAGTGAGTTAACAAGGCTTGAGAAGAACTCTTAGGCACAAAATGGAAAAAGGAATAGAGTCTCCTGTCATCATTGACTTTCCCAACTACTACCAATGAATCATCTTTTAGACTTCACACCATCACTGAATCGGGAAGGAACTCAACCTTATGACCATCTCCAAGGTGAGTGATTTGATAAACTGATAGTAGATTGGAACTTAGATTTGGAACATAGAGAACATCTTTGAACTCCCCATCTTCCATTTCAACATGTCCTTTCCCTTCAACTTCCATTTTTGCATCATCTCCCACGAAGATGTGTGGTACCTTTGACTGCTTCAATGAAGAAAAATCTTGCTTTGAAGAACCCATGTGGTAGGAGGCACCTGAGTCAAGTATCCATTTCGAAGAAGAAGTTATGTTTGCCATAAGTGCTTGACCTTTACCCTTTGAAGAGTTAGGAGTAGAATCCTTGGAAGTACCTGGCACTTGAATTCTGTTCTTCTTGATTAGATTTTCTAACTCATCGATTCTTTTTGTTTTGCAATGATGCTCATCATGATTTGGCTTTTTACAGTATGCACAAAAGAGTTTGTCCTTCTTGTCATTACTTCCCTTCTTATTTGAAGAAGAACCACCTTGTTGAGAGGAATCATGTTGTGTCTCAAATTGTGTTTTTTGCTTCCACTGCTTCTTTTTGTTGTTGGTTTTTCCCCCTTGACTAGATTTTTGAGCATCATTAGCCACCAAGGTTGTGGTCTTGGATGACTTGAGAAGACCAAAATCCACCAAGTGAGATTGTTCAACAATCAACATGTCTGCAAATCCATCAAAGGAAGGCTTCTGGTAAGCAGATCCCATGGTTAACTTGTGAGTATTAAAACTCGAAACAAAGTTGGCATACTCTTGAGGTAGCTTTTTCAGGATGTGATATATCAACCTTTCATCCTTCATGGGATTTCCACAATCTTTAAGAAGTGCCCTATACTCATTGACTTTGATGATATAATCCTGAATTGTGTCATAATTCTTAGGATCTAAGAGAAGTAGATCATCCTCAATCCCTTTTCTTCATCCACTTTACAATACAACTGTTCAAGTTTGTCCCAAGCTTCCTTAGATTCTGAACAATTTTTAATGTGGAAGAGAAGATCACTATGTACACAACTCCTGATAACACCTAAAGCTTGTCAATCTAGATTTGTCCAATCAATGAGTTCTTTAGCATCAGTAGGTTTAGTGATTGTACCATCAACATACAAACTATATCCTTTTTCCATTAATCTACTCCAGGCAATATCTTTCCATGTAGAATAGTTGCATGAAGTTAGAGGAGGACATTTAAAACCCATGATGCAAAAATGAAAGAGAACAAAAATAGAGACACAAAAACACTGTACACCCCCCCCTGTTCACTCAATCAAAAGACCCCCCCCAAAAGAGATGTTGTTGGCACTTTATAAGTAGTGTGTGTACAATGAGCCACTTGTCAAAATGACCAAAGTGGACTTTCTGATTTGGCTTTTACAATTGCCTTATGAGGCTGAAATCTATCACTTAAGCACTGTAGCTTACTTTTACAACAATTCTGAAAAGAATGAAAGCATTACAATGCCAAAGAAGGCCTAATTTTGAAAGTGAGAAATTTGTCCACACAACCCTAGAATCTGACTTCAGATCTGGAAAGTAGACAAAAAAATATGCACTTTAAAAAAAAATAGAACCTGAAAAATTGACCTGAGGTGCCCGTACGGAGCTTTTGAAGTTGCAAAAAGTAGGATTATGTAGGTATAGTCACCAAAAGATACAAATTTTGACCAATCCGTGCACCAAAAACAGAAAATAATACCACCACTAAAAAATTCAAGAAATTCTACCTGATTTCAAAAAAAATTGCACCTGAATTGGAGTCTGGATGATGAAGTTAGGAGCTCACAAAGTCAGGCTACGAAACTGAAAAGCAATCTGGAGAGGGGTCCGGAGCAACAACTGTCAAGTTAAATTTGACGGTCAAACAGTCATCAACACAGTTTAAAAATGCCCTATAATGACGTCCAGACAGGCGTGAAATTTAACACCTGGAAGTGATGACGTCAGCAAAAAAATCAGTGCTCCAGGCTGACGTGGAAGCTGAGTCTTCAGTCTGTACCATATGGAAAAAGTTGACGTGGCAAAATAATCGGCGTGGCACGGGGTGGAGTGTCGGAGGGTGAAACATGTCAGGGCTGTCCCTGGTGGCAAGCTAATGTGCGCAGGTGGAAAAAACTGCGGGCGGTATAAAATCACCGAAAAATCTTCTGCATTCCGGCTGGAAACCTCCAAACGAAATCGACGCCTGAGTCTTAGATGCCGCCGAAGGTTGGAAAGCGATGCCGGAGAGTCAAACGTACCACGCCGCCGACTGCCGAAGATGAGGCATCAAGCCCACATTCACTAGGATATTGATCTTTGCGATATTTAAATTACACAATCTGTAGAGTTTATAACAAAGCGCTATTTTGTTGATTGAAGTGCAAATCGGTGCCTTAGGGTGCCAGTTTGCAAAAAAAAATTTGCCTCATGGTCGACTATGGGCCAAAGTAGGCATGCTTATAGTCGATTTTCACCGGTTCAGCATTCCGGACGCAATGGAGAGGTCAGATTTGATGTTGGATGCTCCCAATTTCTGCAGCACTTCAGATTCAGGCTGAGGTGATGAAGCATGCAAGTGGTCTCTAACAGCTATGTGATGAGAAAGACTCCAAGCTCTGATACCATGTAATAATTTGCTTAAGGGAAAAATTCACCCAAGAACCAAGAACTCAAACACAAGCACACAGTAGACCAAAGAAGAATATGATCAATTAATCAGAGTATGTCCGAATACATTGCTCTGTTCAGAATGTGATTCTAATACACTAGGAGTTCCTGATTATAAAGGCTACAGGAGAACTTCTAGAATGCATAGAAGTTAGCACCATGAAGTGTCAAACAACTAAGCACATGTCCACCAGATATGGATTATCCTCCATTAAGCACAGAAGTAAGTGTGGTGATGAGAGGATAAGCCTAGAAGAGTGGAACACGTAAAACAGTGTTGTAGACACCATGTGCTCAGATAAGGTGCAGACTCCTGTGTTGTCAACATGACAAATCACAAGGTGGCACAAAATCCTAAGTGTCTCATAATAAAAATAATAAAAATAATGCAAAGCAATTAACTAATGCATTAACCTAAGTAAACTTAAGTAAGTGTAATTAGTAAAGTACTAATTTACACCAACAATTATCAAGTATTTATATAATATTTCATATTATTTATTCTATTGTGCAAGTTATTTCATTACAAGTGCTATCAGAGCATTATCTTGGCACCATAGAAGCAAGACTTTTTTCTCAACATTGGAGTGATTTTGGGAAGAGCATAACTTTCACATTTTAGCAAATTTTTAAAATATTTTTAAAGGTTTTTTTAAGAGCATATTAAGAATCTATAGTCCAAAATTTAGAGAAATTGGAGCAATTTGAAGGAAATTATTGTAGAATTACTACTTCTACACTTTTTTTTGAGATCTTCATATCTGTCACATCCTCCCGAATTGGAGCATAACTTGTATTGGATTTTTCAATACATAGTAGAGGAGCCTAAATCAAAATCATGGAGAAATTAAAAAACAAAAATAAGCAATATATTATAAAATTAGGAAAATTCTCTCTCGAGGTAGCAAATTTGCTAATTTTGTAGGGGATTTTTTCTGAGGAAGGATTTCTTGGGCCAAGTAAGTTACAGTAAAAAATAATTAAATTAGAGAATTTGAATTGATTTCCATCATGATGAGGCCTCCAACAAGAGGCAAAAAGAATTCTAGCACACCAGGGAAATCCTCTGATCAAGATTGGAAAGCAATGGAGGATAGTAAGGCTAATGAGGAACTTAGTAAGTTCAAGGAAGAGGTTAAGAAGGATATGTGTGACCTACAAGGAGATATATTAGATATACGAAGCATGTTAAGAACCTTTATGAATGAAACAAGGAAGAAGCTCTCAAGAAATCAAGGTGAAACCTTCAAGTCAACTAATAATGACACAAATTTTATTAATCTTACAGGATCTAGAATTTTTTTCCAAAGGTGGATATGTGCAAATTTGATGGCAAGGATCCTCTAACATTGATAAATCAAATGGAGAATTTTTTTGAAATACATCAAATGTCATATGGAAAAAAAGGTTATGATGGCTTCCTTATATCTAGAACCAAATCAATTCATTTCATATTGTTGGCTTTTTACTCATAGGAGGAAAAAGGGTCTCACTGTATCATGGTCCATTTTTACAGAAGAACTCCAAGCACAATATAGAAATAGTGTGACTAAAAACTTCTTTAGACAACTTGCTAAGCTTCAACAAACAGGATTAGTTAAGGATCATATTCAATGATTCCAAAATCTATCCTTAAGAGTGAATACAATTATAGAGGAGAACTTGAATGATTTATTCTTGGATGGTCTCAAGGATCACATTCAACATGAGGTACACATGTTTTGTCCCAGTTCAATAAATGAGTATTTTATATTGACACGTAGGGTAGATGAGAAGTTCTTGATTTCTAGAGAGCAAGGGGCTAATGTGAAAAGAGACAAAGGATATTCAACACCTTATCTTCCTCAACCTACTAGGTTGAATCCACAACAAATTGAGGAGAAAAGAGCAAAAAGCTCGTGTTTCAATTGTGATAGCAAATATAGTTGAGGACATAAATGTAGTGAAAATAAAATTTTCTATATTGAAAGTGTAAGTGAGGGAGAAGAGGATGATCCCATATCAGAGGAGGATAGGGAGTTAGGTGAGGAATCACATGATTCTCAACCAATCATTTCTTGTCATGCACTTTCAAGTTTTAGTGCACCACAAACTCTCAAGGTAGTGGGTTTCTCAAAGAAGCAAAAAGTAATAGTGTTGATAGACTTAGGTAATACTCATAATTTCATCAACAAAAAGTTAGCTACCCTTCTAAATTGTTTTATATATCCAACCTTAGAGTTTTAGATATTGATTGTAGATGGGGGCACAGTTAGTTGTTCAGGGAAGTGTCATAGCATCAAATTATCCATGGGAGATTATCAACTTGATACCCCAATGTATGCAATTTATCCATGGGTGCAGTAGATATTTCTTTGGGAGTACAATGGCTTATCACATTGGGAAAAATTGATATGAACTTCAAAGAACTATTCATATGATTTCAATCACAAGGAAACATAGTGGAGCTAAGGGGATTTAAGTCAAAATTCCCACAGATGGTAAGCTCCCATCAAATGCAAAAGCTTCTTAAGAAAGGTATAGATGGATTTTTCACCCAACTATGTTCATTAGAAGTCTCTTAATCTACTTCTCTTACCCATCCAAATTTATAAGCAATACTTTATCATCACCTAGTGATTCTTGGAGATATGCCTAAAGGACTTCCTCCTAAGAGGGATCATGACCATGCCATACAACTAGTTCTAGGGAGTTAGCTATCAAACATTAGGACTTATAGGTACCCACACATATAAAAAAGTGAGATAGAAAAAAATGTCAAAGAAATGCTAGAGGCAAGAATTATCAGGCATAGCCAAAGTGCTTACTCCTCACTATTGGGCATTCATTTTGCACGAGGTCAATGGTAGGAATCCATAGTGTAATTCCTCTCTTGAAAAACAAATCTTTTTAAGGATCCACTCCAAGGTTCAGTGTTTGTCTCAAAATATCACACCAAAAGAACAATAATTTTCTATTTTCTATTTTTAATGAATGCAACTCTAACAATGCAACTACTATGAGGTCCTATTCTAACAGGGGGGTTAGCAAAGCAAATAACGAAACTAAAAGAAAATAACATGAAATCAAATAACTAGAAATTGAAATTCCTAAATGGACATAAGCTACAGAACAAAACATGTTGTGAGTTAAACACTCGAAGAAATCGGTAGGAAACCAATGAAAATAGGAGCAATGCTTCCTAGAATCTACTGATGCAATCGTCGGTGAGAATCTTTAACAAATCGAATGATGTTTCACTCTTCATCAAATCGGAAGGCCACGGAAAGTGCGCTCATGCGAGACAAAAAGCTATGTAGACACAATTGGGTGATTTCTTCTCAAGCTCATTATGTCAACAGAATTCATATATCTGTAGTAAACACCAGAACTAAAAGATCGCACAACCAAAAGCAATGCAATAAACCTTTAGCTCAATCACAATCTCATGAACAAAATTCACAAAACAATGACACATCTAGGAAAGAATAACTACACTCTGAATGCTAGCACCAAAAGCATAATTTTATTGCATAATAATGACGGCCCTTTTTACATTTTACAATGGGGTATTTATAAGAAATCATCTCCTCAATTTGTGTTGAGAGTGAGAGATATCTTGATGCAATAAAATGCTTTTAAAACATTAAAACATCTAAAAATATATACAAACTGATAATCTAACTGGTGCTTAGAGGGACTCGATCCATATTTTATTCATTAATTGGATGCATGAGCCCTTTACATGTCAAAAACAATGAAAGCATGAGAGAGAAAGTAGGAGGACGCCATCAGTCAAAGTAGAAGTGCATGGAGACACCAAAAATAGCAGCTAGCCCTTTACTTGATGTGTGTCAGAGTTAACTTGCCATCAAAATGTGTTTCCAATGCATGGAAAGTGCTATTTTTGGAATAGGTAGTCAATTGTCGATGCACCTCTAAATTGCGGAGCTATGGAGCTACGGACCTCGACTAGGTCAAAATCTCAAAATTTTACTAAGTGTCAAAATTGAAATTTTGGCATCTGGGTTTCGCTCATCTTTATCCTAAAGATATGTTTGGATGTTTGCCCTTGAATTTCTTTATAATCTCAGTAATCTTAGTAGCATTGGGAAGATCCAAAGCCTCATACTTATCATTGACCTTTTGTCTCTTTGATCTCAGAGTGTTCATCGTGCAATTGTGACTTCGGGGTTACGCCTTGGAACTTGTACACAACTGGCTTTGCTGTTGATCCAGATGTGGATTCCATTTGATTATATTACCTACATGTCACAAAGAAAAAAAAATGATTAATTACTAGATACATATAAAACATTAAAAAAAATGATATTCTAGAACTTATTTTATTTGTTGTGATTCTTTTTTATTTTTTATTTTTTTATTTTTATTTTAAATTTTTTTTTTTGGGTTTTTGATCATATATTAAAAAAACTTTAAAAAATTAAATTTAAAAAATAATAAAAAATAGAAAAATTAACATGGGGTTTGAAATGCTGCAGCGGCTATGCACGCGCCTAGATAGGCGCGATGGTGGTTGCGCATGCACGTCCAAAAGGGCACGCGCAACGGTAACCGCGTGCAGTTTAGAAGGTGCGTGCAATGACCTAGACGACACACACAGTGGCACACAGCACGCGGCCCAAAATGGCACCACAGCACTGCGGTGGCATGGCATGCGGGCATCCAAAAAGGTTGTGGATAGCACCGCACCACGTGCTTCCTCTTCTAGTTGTGGGTGCGCGCGAGCGTTGGGTATGCATGGAAGGTGGAGGGGGGAAGGTTTCCATACCTTTCCCTCCTTAGCTCAACTTCTTCAAAAACAAAATTAAAAAAGACAAGGGGGGGAGGGGATTTTTATAACTTCCCTTCCTTCTTTTCTTTGCATGCGCACGTGCCTCGATATGTGCGCGTACGATTTTTTTTTTTGTTTTTTTTTTTTAGACTTTTTTACTCTAACTTATTTAACCAAGATTTCTTCTCCCAACTCTCGAACTATGAGTCTGAGAGTCAAAAAAAGTAGGGGGTCCACATTCCTAGTGAGGAATGGGGTGTGTTGTGGATACCACAACAAATAGCCCTGAAAAGAGGAAGAAATGACCAAGGCATTTTTCATCAGCAAACATTCTTCCACTGTGTGTCAAACACCAACTGAACTTTGAACACCTCGAGCGTATCTCAGATGACCTTGCAATCCAAATTTCTGAAGTGTAAACTTCAAACTCAGTGTGCGCATTATGTATTCATTTTCTTTGACGTATCGAGATGTCATCAATCAAAGTCCTCTGTCAAATAAAAACAATCTTCCACCCCTCCCAGTTCATTCATTCAGAATTTCCACGAAGGCTCTTTGTCAATCAATTACTTGACCAGATAAGAGAATCAGTTCGAGGGCTCTTGGTAGGATGTCATGTTCTTTTAATTTCTGGCCTTTTCCATAATTGCTCTATATCATTTAAAACATTACTTTTGATGAAACAATACTTTTGACAGCAAGGCACTTTGTTTTGTAACACATCTCTAGCCATTTCAGATTGGTAGAATCCTTCTGACTTAACACCATCTCTCTGTTTTTTTTTTTTTTTTTTTTTTTTTTTTGGGTATCCTGACTACTTTTAGATTGTGTAGCCAGAACATCAGTGTTGTTTATTGGATTTTATCTCTTATGATCATCCCTTGCATTCCTCTTTTAGAACTTTTTAGGAAACTCTTATGCCGAACAATGATCTTAGCAACCTTCGAGGAGACCCCTCCTTTTTGAACTAGTCAGAATTTGGATCATTTCTCATAATCTTTGACTTGAAATTGAACAACACCTAACACCATCAAATCTTTAAATTTTCAAAGTGTTGAGAGCTTGTTAGTCTAGGCTTCTGATTTCCAGACTGAAAGTCCCTTTAATTCCACAAAAGATGTTTGTTGCTTGGTTGGTATAAAACACACAATTGTCCAAATGTTTTGACAAAGAAATACCTCCTCCTAAAATCGAGACCAAAGAGTGTTTAGTGAAATCTCGAGAAAAAATCCCAAGTACACCTTACCCCCTAAGACTGACCTAACTTTAAAAGAAAACACATGACTGAAAGTAAACACACAACTTAAAAAAAAGAAACACTCTTGCAGAAATGAAAATTTAATCTACATATGGAAATGAAACCTAACTTTTTTTTTTGTTTTTTTTGTGTCTTAGGCTTCAAAATAATGTTTCAGAAATTGCCCATTTGCGAGAAAAGGTAGAAACTCCCCTTGGAAGGAACTTAGCCTAAATGTGTTTTCTTTGAGAATTTTTGCAATCTGATATGGGCCTGTCCACAAGCGTTGAAACTTGGTATGGCTTCCCGACTTTTCTTTCACCTTATCCCAAAGTAGGACTAGGTCAGAAATCCTGAAGGATTTTATCATGGCCCTCTTGTTGAACCATCTCTTAACCACGGCTTGATGTTTAGCCATGTGTTCTAATGAAGTTGTTTGTTTCTCATCCATTTCAAGAAGATTCATCAATCGGATCTGTACTCTATCAGTGTCATCAGCATACCCATTCATGAATTTTAAAATAAGAATCTTGAGATTGAGCAAGAATACCAGTTCTTGTTTGTAAACAAGTAGATAGGGAGAAATACCCAAGGCCTTTTTCACTTTGACCCAATCTAACCACAAGGCATATTTCAATTGTGTATGCCGATCCCTAGGGTTCTCCTTTAGTAGTCATTTTATCACAGTGAATAAATTCTTGTTTCTAGACTCCGATACCCCATTTCCTTGCGGGTGGTAATTTGAAGAGAATCTGATGATGACTTTGTTTTTAAATGCCCATTGTGTCAAAAATGCAGATGCAAATGGAGATCCATTGTCACATACAAGAGCAAACAGCATTTCAAATCTAGTAACAATATGTTCTTCCAAAAAGTCTGTCACCATATTAGCAGTGCAATTTCTAAAAATCTTTGCCTTCGTCCATCGTGTGTATTAATCTGTGGCTGTAAGGATTAATGCGTGTCCATTTGATGATGGTGGATTTATTGGACCAATGAAATCTAGTCCCCACTTTTCGAAAGGGTGCACCTTGTATACCGGTTGTAGTGGCATTGTTGGGTGCCTCTCTAGGATCAAGTGGAGTTGGTTGCAAACTAGGAGGAATTCCATCAGTCAAGGGATCCTTTTTGTTTCTAAGATTATATGTGTTTCGATTATCATTTTGAAAGGAAAACATCTCATCATGTTGAAGATCGGGTTCTTGACTAAAAGGGAATGAGAATTCTTCACTTGCCTATTGTTCCACTTGTACATTCTATGTAGAATCATAAGATTCTAATAGTATTGCATTGAAATGAATAGGAGGAGGATTATCATTCACTTGTGGGTTTTGATTCATATCCTGATTACCATTATAGTATGCACCATCATTGGTAGGCATATTTTGGCCATCATCATACTGATTAATATCAACATACTAAATGTTGTTGTTATCAGCAGGAATACTTCCATTATTTGGCTGAGTGTTCCATTGTCAGTTTTATCTTTGGAAGCCATTGTTGTGATCAGGAGGGTTGAAGTTGTTTCCTCTGCCATTATTTCCTGCGTTGTTGTTACCGTTATTATTGAAGTTCCTATTGTAATTCTGACCAAAATTGTTGTTGTAGGGGCCAACATTATTTCTTTTGAAGTTGTTATTTTGTCCTTGTGACAATCGAAGATGAGTCAACTCATTGTTCATTTGTGACATGCTCTTATTCATTTGACCATATTTTGAAAGGAGATTATTATTTGTTTCCACGGGAACCGTTGCTTTATGTTCAAAGAAAGCTATGTTCGGGGCTCATACCCTGGATATGTTATCGCTTGAGTTTGTGGAGAGGGTACCTACTACAATGGAATTGGGTTCATAGGTATGAACTGACTAGGCACGGTGGGTGCTCCCACGGGAACTGTCGGCATTGTACAGATTGTTTGCGTAGGAAGCATCATCCCTCCTCCATTAGTATTAGCTTGCTTTATGAACGTGATTGCTTCTGCAAAGACTTTGTCCAATGTGTCAATATTTGCTCTAGGAAGTCTTCTCAGAAAAATCAAAGTAAGAGGATCCATGACATTCGAATAAACTTGGATGGAAGCTTCAACTGGAATTGTGTATGGTGTTTCCAACTTGCGGTAGGCCATATGAAAATGATGATTGAAGGGTGAAACTATTTCAGCTGGGTCCCTTTCTATTGATATGAATTGTTGATGTATCACTGCTGGATTAATGAATGTTTTGAATTGTTCCAAAAATGATTTTTCGAAAGTGTCCCAGTCTCCAATACATCTTGGTGGTAGGTTCACATACCAATTGAAGGCATTTTCCCCCAAAAAGTAGGGGAATAAACGAAGAACCACATCTTCATTAGCAATTTGCTTCCGGTTGCAAATTTCCTTAAAAATCTTGACATGATCTTCGGCGGTTCTTGTTTCTCCATAAATAAACCTTGGACAAAATTTCTTGGGATTCTAAGTAGGTCATGGAGGGCACCTCTCAAGCTATGGGGTGAATCAACTGCATTTGCAAAAATGGCCATCGGAGGATTTTGTGGAATTAAAGGTGGTTGGAATATTGATGAGAGTGTTGGAATATGCGGAGGTCCACCTGGTGGTTGAATGGGTGGTGGAGTAGAAGAAGATGATGAAATGTCAAATGGAAGTGGTTGAATTTGGGGTATTCCTCTGTCACTATGTGGCTGACAAAAATGAGTAAGATCTAGAAATTCTTGGGCACTTGGTGAAGATCTTAATGCTCACTGGAATGGGGATCTAGGATCAATATCTTCCAACTTGTATCAATTTTGGGAAAAGCACACATCTGCAGAAGCACACTTCCTCACTTCTTCTAAATTTTGCGCACCACAGAGTTCTGTGAAGCTACAGATCTGCGGAGCTATGGATCTGCAGACCTACGGACCTATGGATCTACGAACCTACAGACCTGCGGACCTATGGATCTATGGACCTATGGAACTGCAGACCTATGGACCTACGTACCTGCGGATCTATGGAGCTACATATCTGCAGAGTTGTAGACCTATAGAGCTGTGGACCTACGGAGCTGAATTTCTAAAAATTTTAGAAGTGATTTCTGAACTTTTTATGTAGTGTAGATTATTGCAAGGGTGCAAAATTTTTGAAACTTGATAAAATCTTTCTTGTTTCCAATAGTATGTTCTTTGTATTGGCCCTCCTTCTAGGGCCACTTCTGTTGGGCATTCATTTTGCATGAGGTCAATGGCAAGAATCCATAGTCTAATTCCTCTCTTGAAAAGAAAATCTTTTTAAGGATCCACTCCAAGGTTCAGTGTTTGTCTTGTGAGGTACCAAAATCCGATTAGTAGAAGATAAATGTGAATGTTCACGAGGAGACCTTTGCTAGTTCCAAAAACTCTTTTACCTTGGAATCAAGTAAAATCTGTTCACTATCTCAAAATATCACACCAAAAGACCAATATTTTTGTATTTTCTATTTTTTAATGAATGCAACTCTAACAATGCAACTACTATGCGGTCCTATTCTAACAGGGGGGTTAGCAAAGCAAATAATGAAACTGAAAGCAAATAACATGAAATCAAATAACTAGAAATTGAAATTCCTAAACAGATAGAAGCTATAGAACACAACACGTTGTGAGTTAAACCCTCGAAGAAATCAGAAAGAAACCAATGAAAACAGGAGCAGCACTTCCTAGAATCCACTAATGCAATTGTCGGTGAGAATCTTTAACAAATCGAATGATGTTTCACTCTTCATCAAATTGCAAGGCCATGAAAAGTGTGCTCATGTGAGATAAAAAGCTATGTAGACACAATCCGGTGATTTCTTCTCAAGCTCATTACGTCAATGGAATTCATATATCTGTAGCAAACACTAGAACTAAAATATCGCACAACCAAAAACAATGCAATAAACCTTTGGCTCAATCACAATCTCATGAACAAAATTCACAAAACAATGACACATCTAGGCAAGAATAACTAAACTTTGAATGCTAGCACCAAAAGCATAATTTTATTGCATAATAACGACAACCCTTTTTACATTTTACATTAGGGTATTTATAAGAAATCATCTCCTCAATTTGTGTTGAGAGTGAGAGATATCTTGATGCAATAAAATGCTTTTAAAATATTAAAACAACTAAAAATATATACAAACTAATAATCTAACTAGTGCTTAGAGGGACTCCATCCATATTTTATTCATTAATTGGATGCATGAGCCCTTTACATGTCAAAAATAATGAAAGCATGAGAGAGAAAGTAGGAGGAAGCCATCAGTCAAAGTAGAAGTGCATGGAGACACCAAAAATAGTAGCTAGCCCTTTACTTGATGTGTGTCAGAGTTAACTTGCCATCAAAATGTGTTTCCAATGCATGGAAAGTGTTATTTTTGGAACAGGTATTCAACTGTCGATGCACCTCTGAATTGCGGAGCTGTAGACCTACAGACCTCGATTGGGTCAAAATCTCAAAAAATTACTGTGTCAAAATTGAAATTCTGGCATCTGGGTTTTGCTCATCTTTATCCTAAAGATATGTTTGGATGTTTTCCCTTGAATTTCTCTATAATCTCAGTAATCTTAGTAGCATCAGGAAGATCCAAAGCCTCATACTTATCTTTGACCTTCGGTGTCTTTGATCTCAGAGTGTTCATCATGCAATCGTGACTTCGGGGTTATGCCTTGAAACTTATACACAACTGGCTTTGCTATTGATCCAGATGTGGATGCCATTTGATTATATTACCTACATGTCACAAAGAAAAAAAAAAGATTAATTATTGGATACATATAAAACATTAAAAAAAAATGATATTCTAGAACTTATTTTATTTGTTGTGATTATTTTTTATTTTATTTTTGGGTTTTTGATCATTTATAAAAAAAAATTTAAAAAATTAAATTTAAAATACAATAAAAAATAGAAAAATTAACATGGGGTTTGAAATATGGCGGCGGCCACGCACGCACGTCCCAGAGGGGCGCGACGACGGTACCGTGCACGGCCGAGAAGGTGTGTGCAGCGGCTCTCCGCGCGTAGCCCAGAAGGGCACCACTACGGCCTGGTGTGTGTGTGTGACCTAGAAGGGCACCGTGGTAGTGGGGGACACGCACATCCAAAAGGGCGTGCGCAGAGCCGCGCCGAGCACATCCTTTTATCATTGCATGCTTACGGAGCACTGGGTATGCATGGAAGGTGGAGGGGGGAAGCTTTCCATACCTTTCCCTGCTCAGGTCAACTTCTTCAAAAACAAAATTAAAAAAAAAAGGGGGGAAGGGGGTTTTTATAACTTGCCTTCCTTCTTTTCTTTGCATGCACGCATGCCTCGATATGCATGCATGCACGATTTTTATTTTTTTTAAAGTCTTTTTTACTCTAACTTATTTAATCGAGATTTCTTCTCCCGACTCCTGAACTATGACTTCGGGAGTCAAAAAAAGTAGGGGGTCCCCATTCTTAGTGAGGAATGGGGCGTGTGTTGTGGATACCACAACACTCACCTGTTGTGCTAGTGCATAAGAAGGATGAAACTTAGCACATGTGTCCAGATTAGAGTGCTCAACAAAACCCTGACTCAATATCTCATTAAATGGGATAATTTACTAGTTGAAGAGGCCACATGGGAGGATGGGGAGTTCATTCAAAAAAATCTACACGTGGTTAGCATTGAGGACAATGCTTCTTTCAAGAGAGGGCGTATGCTACACCCCTAATATTATTGTATATAGGGTTATGAATAGTCAACTTGTGGCTATCTTAATCCTTAATTAAGTCACATTATTATTATATTATAATTTAGTTAGGTAGGTTGGCCTAGGTGTTATGAAGGGTTGTGTCTATTTAACCTAAGCATAATTAGGTATATAGGAGGTTGTGAGTCTTATTTCATCATGGTATTGTGAAGTGTGTTCTCATTGGAGATATTTGGAGGTTACCCCCTCAAAGTGGCCTATTACTCTAAGCTATTTCAAGTATTTATATAATATTTCATATTATTTATTCTATTGTGCAAGATATTTCATTACAGAGATAGAGTAGGGATGGGAGAGGGTGGGAGAGAGAGAGATGGGAGAGGGTGGGGTGGGGGGGGGAGAGAGAGAGAGAGAGAGAGAGAGAGAGAGAGAGGACGGGAGAGGGTGGGATAGAGAGAGAGAGTAGGGGATGGGAGAAGGTGGGATAGGGGAGAGGGGTAGAGAAATGGAGAGAGAGAGAGAGAGGGGGGGAGAGAGAGAGAGAGAGAGAGAGAGAGAGAGAGAGAGAGAGAGTAGGGGATGGGAGAGGGTGGGATAGAGAGAGAAAGAGGGAGTAGAGGATCGGAGAAGGTGGGATAAGGAGGGAGGAGGGAGAGGGGGAGAGAGAGAGAGAGGGGAGAGAGAGAGAGAGAGAGAGAGAGAGAGAGAGAGAGGATGGGAGAGGGTGAGGGTGAGAGAGAGAGAGGGGGGAGATAGAGAGAGATGGGATGGGAGAGGGTGGGATAGAGAGAGAGAGTAGGAATGGGAGAGGGTGGGATATAGAGAGTGAGTGAGAAAGGGTGGGATAGAGAGAGACAGAGGTAGAGAGAGAGTAGGGGATGGGAGAGGGTAGGATAGGGAGTGGGAGAGAGGGAGGGGGGAGAGAGAGAGAGTAGCAGTGGGAGAGGGGGAGAGAGAGTAGGGGATGGGAGAGGGTGAGAGAGAGAGTAGGGGATGGGAGAGGGTGGGATAGAGAGAGAGAGTAGGGGTGGGAGAGGGAGAGGGAGAGAGAGAGTAGGGGATAGGAGAGGGTGGGAGAGAGAGAGAGTGAGAGAGATAGTAGGGATGGGAGAGGGTGGGATAAAGAGAGAGGTTGGGATAGGGAGGGAGGGAGGGAGTGAGGGAGGGGGGGGAGAGAGAGAGTATGGGATGGGAGAGGGTGGGAGAGAGAGGGATAGAGTAGGGGATAAGAGAGGGTGGGATAGAGAGAGGGAGATGGAGAGAAGGAGAGAGAGAGAGAGAGAGAGAGAGAGAGAGAGAGAGAGTAGGGGATGGGAGAGGGTGGAATGAGGGGGAGGGAGAGAGAGATAGAGGGAGAGAGAGAGGGATAGGGAGGGACGGAGGGAGGGACGGAGGGAGGGAGAGAGAGAGAGAGAGAGGGGGGGGGGGGGGGTGGGATGGGAGAGGTTGGGATATGAAGAGAAAGATTTTTCAGATAGTGCATGCTTGCTTTATAGTGCATACACACTATAGTGTGTATGAAATATATGAAAACACCCAAAAAATAGTCATAACGAAAGTTTGGGTCCCTACTAACCCATATTCTTTTTTTGTCTATTGTTTGTTCTATTTTTTTGACAAAAAATATGGGTTTCATGTTGTTGGAAGTTAGAAAACACAATCATTGGATACACTATTTGAAGGCTATTTGAAAATTCTTTCATGCTATTAGAAGCTAGCAAACACCAAATTCAATTATTGGATACACCATTTGAAGACTTTTTGAACATTCTTTCTATAGAAAAGGTTAGTGTGGTCCTTTTTAAATCTATATATTTGAATGAATTGTTATTTGGAAATGGTTAGAAATTTGACAAGTTATTTAATATATATTATGTATTCATTGATATAATTGTAATTTTTATATGTATTTGAATGATTTGTAATTTATAAATTGTAAGTAAGTTAGATGTCTAAATAATTTTACATATAGAAATCATCATCATGCCAAGGAAGAAACCAAAAACTCAAACAACAGAAGAATGAAAAGAGATTTGGCAATTAAAAGAGAAAAAAAAAAAAACTACTACATGAACAAAGAAAATTGCAATGCAATAATGAAAATTTTTCTTTTGAAGAGGAATACAGACCACCAATACAAAGAAACAAAGAGGAGGAATTAGAAAGACAAAGAGAACGAATGAGACTCTTATGCTCAAGGAGACAATTGAATTGTGAAGCTACACCATCTTTCAATGTTGGAGTCATACCATCATCTCATTTTGAAGAGATGCTAATTTCTCCATCCAAAAATGTACAGACTCCATCATTTAATGTTGAAGGGACAACATCAATATATCAAGTAAGTTATATTCCATCTTTTACATCTTATTACCAAGGCACATCATCTTTGGTTCGAGGTACAAAAAATACTCAACTTTTTGTTGATGTTCAAAATGTTGAGGGAATGAAAGAGATTATAACACCTTCTAGATGTCATTTTAGGAGACAAAAATATTTGATTGATATTGATAGTAACATATTGAAATCAATGCCTGACAATATTAGCAAGCGTTCTTGTCAAAGAAAAGTTAATCATATGTGAAGATTATTCTTTGAAGAATTAAATATTAAAAGTCAATGCCAATTATTTTTTGAAATGATGAGGAATTCAAAATTTTGGCCCATGATGAAGACTATTGGGCTAAGAAAGATGGACGATTCAAATTAAAAAAATATTGTAAAAAATCTAATGAATGCATATGACAAAGTGGGTTCTAAATCACACAACAAAGATAGTAATATGACAAGATGCATACTTACATAAAAAATAATAAGTACCCAAATGAAGAAAGTTTGACTCATGAGAAAGACAAGAAAAATATTTAAAATTGGTAGAGGTACTTTAAGGAGAGCCATGGTAAGGCGTGAGAGATTTGAAGATCCAACAAGAAATGAGTTATGGATATTTAGCAGTAGACTACCCCGAAAGGATAAAGAAATTAGTGAAGCTTTGAAATCATTGATTGAATATTTTTGGACAAATAACACATGTTTCCCTAATCAAAGAGATTTTGTAAGAAGGAGGATTGGTAGCCAAAATTGTGATTCACATGGGAAACATTTTTTGGACTCAATTGAGACATTTTTTTTGTAAAATTTATTGGTATGTATCCTCAAATTTGAGATGGGTAAACCTTTTTATGTGAAGATAAATCACACATGCACAACTTATTATTGTAGGATACATATTGAATTTTCTAACAATTTTGATGTTTTTAGGCATATATGTGTGTTTTTGCATTCTAAATTTGTTTTGCAGGATTGTGACATGAATGAGCCACCTAGATCTTCAAGACAATTCATATCAAACATTTTATGTGAAATAAGGGATGATCAACAATTTTACACGATGTCATGCTTGGATAGTACATGCTTATTTTGTGGTTCTTTGAAACTTTTATCAACTTGTGAACATATGGATAATACACATGCAATTGGAAATGAAATAGTATATTACATAAAATATAAGATTGTGACATATGCTCTAAAATATGGGAAACATAGTAAAAGATGTGATTTAGTCATTGAAAATATTCCAATGTATGAGCTCATGAAGATTTTTTGTGAAAAATATTAGTTACAAGTATCGAAGGCATACAGATAGAGATCAATGGCTAGATTTACAATTCAAGTTGTGCAAGGATATATTTTCACTAGATACCATTGTTTTGGTTGTAGCATAGTGAACTATACACTACAACCGCAAAATGAGGTGGAAGGAAATTATTATGCTTCTCAACAGGTTTTCATATTTGTTCACTTAACATTCATGCATTCACCTACAAGTATAGACGATGATAGGAAGATATTGAGGGAGTACCATTTTTACATCAGCAATGATTGATCACATTCTAGGGAGTTTGTAAATGGTTGTTTTCAACTATTTTATGGAGAATTGGCTAACATGAGCATACCATCTTGTAAGCACATTATTTGGTTAGATAATTGTGCATCTCAATTCAAGTATGCATGGATGTTCTATTGGTTGAGCAAGATGCATAAGTTGTCTAAAATTCAACATATGTGGAATTTCATAGAGGCTGGTCATGGAAAGGGAGAGCATGATGGTGCAGGCACATGCATCAAAAAATTGATAGCTCATTAAGAACTAAAGTACAAAGATGGAGCAACATTGACAGATGCAAAATCCATCTTCCAGTGGTGTAATGCTACAATGGGTCTAGGTAAGGAAGGTGAGTCTATGGTTCATAAATTTGTTTGGATGATAGATAATACTAATATTACACCACATGAGGATTTTTGCACACTAACAGGATCAAGTGAGTTGCACTCTTTTAGAAGCTTTGATGTAGGTTCATGGAGTATCCACACACGAAGAATGAAATGCTATTGTCCATCATGTGTGGAAGAAAATTGGGATGAGTGTGAGTCAATGGAATGGGTGGAAAATTGGGATACATGGGTTTTGGATCCAATTGACACCTATCATCCCCCACAAGCACTAGAAATGGTAGGGATGGATTCATCCATTGACTTTGAGTTCTTGTCTGATCTAATGCAACTTGGTAATATATATCTTTGTAAATTCAATATGTAACTTTATAAATTTTACCTAAGTATTTTCTATATTAATAATCACATTTTGTACATTTATCACTACAGGCCATGTTTTTCCTATTATTGCACCTGAAGATAATAAAGAAGGGATAGATTATTATTTGTGTCATTGTGTCTAGGCCAAAAAAATTGGATAACTCAGTTATAGAAGGTGAAGGTTTAGAGTACCATATTGATATAGTGGTTGTAACTAGCACATGGCTTAGACAATATTCTATGAAGAAGCCTAACCTTTGGTTATTCGAGGATTGGTAATCAAAAAGGAAGATTCTTCATTATTCAAACCTTATTGTCACATCAAATGTCCACTTGATAAAATATGGTGTAAAACAAAATAATAAGACTCTTTGGAATGTTTGCAAGTCAGATCATGAGGCAATACTTGAGACATTAAAATGTAGAGAAAATCTAATTGGTTAATTAGATTGAATAGAGAGAGAGAGAGAGAGAGAGAGAGAGAGAGAGAGAGAGAGAGAGAGAGAGAGAGAGAGAGAGAGAGTAGGGGATTCATGGAAGAGATGCTACTCTTGAGGAGACACTAAAGAGACATAACCCTCTAGTAGGTAATAAATAGTCATTTAGAGAATCTGAAGCAACTACATCTAATAAAGAAAAGGCAAATCATTGAAGGATATGCTTGTATCTCATCCTCTACATATTCCAACATTGTTGATGTTTTCCCAACTTTTGTTTTAGACTTTATGTACTTATGTCTTACATTTTACCATCCTCATCATATTAGTATCTTCATCTCTCAAAAAAAATAGTCAAATTACCACATGGCTCACAAGTTTTTCTTATGCAATCTATTTCACCTATTGCATGGTCATCTGATTTATTACATAAGATTGATGTTATGAGTTGGCTTGATCATTTAGGAAAAGAATTTTGAGAACCACCACTTTCTTCTATCATCTTTTGAAACCCTTGATAGTATAGATCAAATTCAACATGATATCAAAAATAACAATTTTCAAAATAAGTATTTATCTTCACAAAATGGGACTGCAATCTTTCAAACATTGTTTGTCCAATCTCAATGCAAGAATTTAAATTATGAAATGAGAGATAGAATTCATGTTGTGTGACATCAACCATTTCTTTGCATATTGAAAATATTCCTTAGGAAATATCCTCTACTTGATGATATCTCTTATGTTTTGTGAAGGGTGATTCTTATCAATCCAAAATTGAATAACCAAGTTCTTAACTATTTCCCCTATCCTATCAATTTGAGGAGTTCTATACACTATCTCCCATTTTCCTTCTAATGTATTATCATCCAAATTCTTCCTCCTTTTCTAATATTCTGATAATATTTTCTAACTATGCCTAAGATATAATAAAAGTGAAGAAATTTTTTCTTTTTGTGATTTTTTTTACTTAAAATAAATGTTAGTATCACTCTTCGTAAAATGGATCTATCTATAGATCTAGTTGTTTTCCAAATGGAATGCAATCCTTCCTTAAAAATTTCAACAATATCTTATTGTAGGTTACCTATCATTTTCCTTTCCATACTTGCATCAATACCAAATATTTTTTATGGGTCTTTTAATTTATTTTTAAGAAGTGCAATTGATAACAATTATTTTTCCCCATTATATCAAGATTGTCAAATTGTGCACTTATTTCCTTAGAATTTTTTCATTATCCTCTTTATTGTATACGTAGTTTCACTATCATAATACCTCAATTTTCTACATTCATTTCAATTAAATTATCTACATTTCTATGATTAATTTTTCTCTTCAATCTTTAAGCTAGATTATAATTCTCATTTGTTGCTTGATCTTGGGCTACAAGAAGATGTTTTTAATGTAGATCAATATATAGGAATTTATGGGGACATATACATGTAAATAATATTATATAATTTTATAAATCCCAACATGTAAAATTATAGCTTTTAACTTTTAATGAACTAAAGAGCTCGGTGCACATACTTCTTTGACCTTTTGATGAACCTTATTCCATATCCATTGCTTCAATTTTAGTTCCCCCCATCCAACATTTCCATCATCGATTGATACACACATGAAAACAAATGAAATCAAGCAAGAGGAAAGGTCTCTAAAATATATTTTAACTAAAATGTTTTCCTAAATCTAGAGAGAGATTACTTGCAAGAGATGTGTGTACCTATTTGAGTTTGGGATGACTCTTCTCCTACCTCAATAAGTTGTCCTTATTGAGTACATTTACACATGTATAAGTACTTTAGTCATAAAATCCACTTTTAATCTTAACTCTATATTAAATTAAACCCTAACCCTAATACTTTTAACCAAATTAGACCCTCACATAAATTAAATGGACCCGTAACCATAACTCTAAAATAGATCTTGAACTTAACATAAAATTAAACGTACAAAATGCTAAAATTATCAATAGAACCCTAATTGATTCACCAATCCCTAATGTCAAGGCCTAATCCTAGAATGCTAACTGTAATACCATTCCTAGAACATTTTAGAATAACTTTGAAAATTTTAGCTCTATAATAAATTGAACCCTCACAGAGACACTTAACCAAACTAAAACCTCACATATATAAGGAAAATTTAAAGCATAAGGTCCTAACTTTCAATTTGTTCAAACTTAACATATACAAAGTTGATCCAATAATAGAAATAAAATTATACCTCCAAAATGGTAAACCCTATTGCTAACCTTTATTGACACCCTTATCCTATATGTTTACACTTAAAATATTAATTCTAATGCTAAATCTTGATGCTTACACAAACCCATTTAAGCCTAACCTTAGTTTCTAATTCTCATATTGTAGACCATTATCCTAATAATAAATACAAAACCCTAACTCCAAGTGGTGATACCTTTAATAGTAATCATAATTTCCAAATAGCATTCATAATAATAAACCCTAATAGTATGAATTCTAAACCCTAAATCCTAGATCTAAACTAAAATAGTAATCCTAGTTTCAAAACCTAATCTTAAATGGTATATAGACTAAATTCTAAATTGTAATCCTAACCTTAATTTGATAGTTGTCACCATAAAATTTCAAATGTGAATTAAAGTCATTGAAATAAAATATATCAAAAGGACATGTACTAGAAAAAATATTGTATGCATACCTTTCTTCTTTCTATAGTACCTTGCTAATGTTTTTTGATGATTTTCTTCTTCTCGTTCCTCTACTCTATTTCATATTGACTTACTTGCTCTTTTATTTTTATATCCCATTGCAAATTCTTTTACAAAATTTAGAAAAAGACAAGGACAAGCTAAATATATTTCCTCCCAATTGAAGTGTGAATTATCTGATTAATTTTGTAATTGTAAAATGAAATAATTCATTATTTATTTATATGGGAACCAAGAATTAAAAAAATAAAATTAAAACTCCGATGTAGGTATTGATCAAATGTACTTGGGAAATTGTGTACCCACAATTAATTAGGCCTTCTACATTCCATCAGAACTAGCTAAAAGTAGTTTTGATTAAAACTATAAAGTTAGTTTCAATACAAAGTAAGTTTCTATCGAAAGCTCCAAATTAGAGATGTTTTGCAAAGGCCATAAGATTTAAATTATTTTCATGGCTTCTAAGATCAATTACTATGTTCACATAGAATATTGACAACATACCATTGTGCATAAGATAAGTATTCAGAATAAACTTTCCAATGACAGTGAATTTGATTTATTTTGAATTTTTTAGGTGTATGTTTTTTATGTGAATTGAAAAGAGGTTCATTATCCAAAATAAACCTCTATACTAGATTAAAAATTCTAAAAAATTATTAAAAGCTCTATATTCAAGTCCTTTTTGAATTAGAAATAGAAATTTTGAAATCTGACAAATATAAAATAAGTTACATGTGCATCAAAAATAATTTATGTCAAAATTAGAGTTAGATCAACTTTAAACATCAATAAAATATGAAATACTGAGGATAAAGACTTTAGACGACCTTCATGGGTTTGCTATCGATGTTAACAAATTAAATTCAAAAGAATCAAATTGATATCTATTATAGAAAAAATACCATGTGAATAAAAAACAATGTCACTCTTTACAAATCAAGTTTTTGACAACATATCAATTTTTGTGGGAGAAAAAATATTGAATAATATATATGTATGTATGTATGTATGTATGTATGTACATGCGTATGTGTGTGCATGTGTGTGTGCATGCGTGCATACGTGCATGTGTATGTACGTACGTATGTATGTATATATGTATTTATGTATGTACGTATGTAAGTATGAACATATATGTATATGTATATGTATATGTATATGTATGTGTGTGTGTGTGTGTGTATTTAGAATCTAAACCAAAAATCCTAAAAGACTCTGATTTACTTCATCTTCAAATTCATAACCGTTAAACATAAGTTTGCATCTAAAAATGGATTTAATTTTGAAAATTCATAGGTCAGTGTCTATTTAGGAAAAAAAAGTGTAAGCAACTATTGTGGGTTAAAGTTACCTTTGATAGAAAATATAATAGTTGTACTAAATTTACTTAGTGAAGGTTTGATATCATAATTTGTTGAGTGTTGGCTTAATTCCATATTCTAATTTTAAGAAACCCCTTTATTCTAAGTGTAACCCTTATTTCACTAACATTAATAGAAAATTTTAACTATTCATTCATATCCTTCATGATAGGAAAATTTATGAATACAATTCTTAGTCATTGTAATAAATCTTGCATTATCTTTATTAAACATTCAACACTAGATTGTTGTCACATAATAATGGAGAAATTTTCCACATAGTTTATTCTTTTATTTTCTTTCACACTCATACATCATCTAAATAGTTATTTTGGGACTTATTATTTCCCTTTCATGAACAAGATAGAGTTAAATAGTTTCCACTGTTTAATTGATGTGTAAAATTTATATCTCAATTTTGATCATAATTCTACTCCAAATAACCCTACACTACCCCTAAAACTCATACTTCCCTTAACCACGTCCATTATTTTAGAGTAATAGTTAACCACTTATTAATCCTAACCATAACACTAAGTTTCATATAAATGAAATTGTAAACATTGGATACTAAATCTAACCCTATCTTTATATGTAATTATATAAGGCATTTAGTAAATTTTATACCTACCCTTAACACAATGCAACTAAATAAAAATAATATTTTATTTTTGATATGGAGAGAGAGGGAGGGTGTTTTTAGAGAGAAAGGAGGGATATAGAGAGAGATTAGGGAGCATATCTAGAGAGAGAGAGATTACAGGTGTATCTATAGATTAGGGAGATATTTATATATTAAGGGGTGTGACTATAGAGATGGGGCAGAGAGACAAAGATTAGGGGGTGTATTAAGAGAGTAAGGATGGATGAACAGATATTAGGGAGCATATTTGGAGAGAGAGAGAGAGAGAGAGAGTATGTCTCACATACTATAAAAATACATATAATATAAAACCTAAACCCTAAACCTACTCCTAATCATAACTATAAGCCTAACCATACTTCTAAATGTAACCCTTTCTTTTATCATGTTTCTTAAGACTTAAATCTAACTGTAAGTTACTTAGTATTATAGGTCCTAACTCTACTCTAACCCTAATCCTAACCATAACCCTAATCCTAATCCTAACCCTAACCATTGTCCTAACTCTAACCCTAACCCTGAATCTAACCTTAATCTTAACCATAATTTTAACTTTGATTTTAACCCTAACCCTAAACCTAAACCTAACCCTAACCTGCATCCAAAGCTTCATATTCTTATCCATTATATTACCCATTACCTCTCCAAGTCTAATAGAAATCTTAAATATAACAATACATATAATCTTAAACCATAACCCTAACCCTACTACTATCTATAACTCCTATTATGATCTAAAATTGTTGGAAATTTCAAAATGGGAAGAGTACTTCTAAGAGGGGGGTGAATCAGAAGTATCACACTTTTAACCTTTTCTAATCCTTTAGATCAAATAAATAAAAAGTAAACTACATGCATGACAACATATAAATGAAGATAAAAATAACACATGCAATAACACATAACACCAGATTTGGTAATCTAGAAATCCTCCAGGAATAAGAAAGTAAAACTAGGGTGGGGATGATACCCACAAAAGTCACTGCAGCAATAAATGTTTGATCACTTCTGATGGTCTGCCCTGTTAAAGGGTTTACACTATGTCAATAGTGACTTGATTAGAGGATTTAGACACACTTTACATGTAGTGTCACCTTGTTAAAATATTTACAATAGGCTATTAAACCCACCTAATACAATAAGATTTTCAATCACCTTCTCCAAAGGTTCTCCTACCTAGTTGTTAAGTTAACCTATCAATATAGGATTTCCAACTTCTAATACAATGGCAAGAAAGTATTAGAATAATGAACTTGACAGTATGCAATCTTTAATTGCTAGATTCAAGCACTTGATCTACTCTCTCTAATGTGACCCTTGCTTGATCTGATCTTTTCTTATTCCTTGTGTTGTTCTTGATCAACTAGATGTATAATTGTTTCTCTGTTCCTCTAAGTCTTACTCACTTCACACTAAATTTCACTATAATCTCCCCATGCATTGTTCTCATCCACGCACGCAATGGGGTTTTTGATCTTCTTTTAAAGATTGTGAAGACTTAGGGTTAGGTATGGATCTACAATCCATATTGAATCTTAAGTTCCTACTCATTTCTTACATTTTTATCATTAGTTGCATGCCTTCTCCATTTTTTCTAATTGGTTGCATGCAGATCATATAGGCAATGTCAAAGATTCATCCTTATCATTTTTCTCCTTCAAAAATCTTCTATGTCGGCTCCAAAAATGGTTTACATCTTAGTTTTTGATGGCACAAACTCATATGTTGATTCTGTATTGCTCGATACATATTGGACTACTGGTGCTTGGCACATATACTATCCTAGATTGCTTGACACCTATTACATTCTATCTTGCTTAGCACATGTAAGATCTTGGATTTCTTGGCACATGTATAGTTCTGGGTTTCTTATCATTAACTGTGGCTTGGCACTTATATACAACTCAACACCTAAAGTCACTCGACACCTATTGGAATTCTAACTTGACACACACTATGGCTCAGCATACATAGTGTAGCCATCTTCAATGTAGAAAGTGATTAAGTGTGTTGACACTCAAATGTCAAAACCATCTAAGGACAAACAATGTCCCACTTTGATGTGAGTGTCAAAAACACTTAACTAGACATTTATTCATTTGTCCTTATGAGTACCTTATCCACATGATTTCAAAATTTGGTCAAAAATACCTTGTAACTCCCACTTTGTTGATTGTGTCTTGCCATTCTTGAAACAAAAATTCTGTGTGCCTAATACTCTTTCTCTTTTACCCTATTTCTTTATTATGTACTTGTGTTTTTTATATTCCATATGATTGCCAAAATTTTGTATCTCCCCCTTTTTGCTATCAAATATTTATAGTATTCTCCCCCTTTTTTTATATCTCCCCTAAAACATATATCTCCCCCTTTTTGACACTCATGTCAAAGGGTTCTAAGGAGTAATACCATAATTAGCCAAAAAGTTACTATTTACCTGTATTATTATTTTCAGAGCTGCATCCCAATTCTCTAAAGCAATGTCAAGTGACTTGTGTTGGATGGAAATCTCTGCAGCAAGGCGTACAAGTCCACCAAGTGTAGAAAGATTTGGATCTTTCTTTAAAACTATTTCAGCATACACTTGCTCCTTGTGGAGGACTTCTAAATGTGGGGTTATGGAGGATTGAATTTGCATCAATTTAGCCTTAATATTGGCTTCCTTTCCTATAAGTACAACTAACTCCCTTTGAGTGAGAAGTGATTGTGCAAAATGCTTCTCACTTTGAGCTGGATCTTTTGGCAATTACATGCTAGAAATTTTCAAATTTCTTTCCAAGCTCACTATTCTCTGGTTCGTTTCTTGTGTGAAATTGGAAAAATCACACAGCTTCCTATAAAATGAGAAAATCTTCTCAAGTACAACCTTGACCCTATCTATTTTCTTGGTCAAATCTACTTGTTTAAGTGATATTCCACTTGATATCTTCTCATTTAATTTTCCTTGAAACTTTTTCTTTGACCATTCCATGAGTTTAACATTGGTATCCTAGTCTTCATTTGTCACTTGGTCAACTATATTTAATAGTTTCTCTATTATTGGCTTTGCTTCATTTGGTAACTACAAGCTGAAGGCATCCATAAAGATGTCCTTAATGTCATGAAGTTCTTGCTTATGTTTAAACTCTTTCCTAAGTATTTCCTACCTCATCCTTTTGTCTAATGCAGTTTGCATTTCAATCATTTGTGCCATTGTGATGGTCTTGGAATCATAGGAGGGTATAAAAATATCTTCATCTAATTCAGGGTCTCCATAGTGAATTACCCTTGCCACTCTAGTTGAACTCAAACTTGGAGTTTAGAATTGCAAAAAAATGGTTTTAGTGCTCACCTTTTGAATGGTCTTTGTAGGAGTGCTAATCTTTGGTAGTTCTATCAATGTCTAAATGGTAGCTTGCTCCTTTTCTTTTTAGGTATCCTCTTTTTCATCTAACTTCCTTTCCTCTGCACTTGGCATCTGAATAGTATCATTTTTTGCTCTCGGTGGAAGTGGTGGTGGAAGCATCAAAATCTTAGTGCAAGTAGCTATAAACTTGGCACTTGAAGGATTCAACATAACTCAGCTCCCATTGTATTTCATTTACTTGGCTTCCACTAGTTCTCCTCTTTACTTGGCTTTAACTATCAACTCAACATCCATTGGAGCTTTACTCAGCATCTGAGGACAGTTTGGTAGTATTTGCAAAAATATTGAATTTTGACTTGGCATCTTTGCTCATGCAAATTTCTTCCTTGTAGTACTTCTTTGTCTTGGAACTGATGTATGATATAACTTTGTATATTTGTCCCATACAACTTTCTTTTGCTTAGTTAGATGAAGTGTGATCACATGACATTTTAGGTGAAGTGATCCGTCCATTTCATGTGCTACACTCATCTTTCTTCTTCCAAGTCTTATTCATTTTCCCTCTCATTTGTTTAGCATCAACCTTCTCTTTTCCTTTGTTGAATTTTGTCTTGGGTGCTTTTGACTTTGTTGGGATTTTCCTACTGATATGATCAATTTTCAAGCAACTAAAACATATATTTTGGCTTAGCCATCTGCTATAACTCCCTCTAAAATGTGTCCTTATGCAATTTTTAGGAATGTGTCCATACTCTTGACAACAGGGACAGCTATACTTGGTATTGTAATCCTAGTTGTGGTGATCACCATGGTTTCTTCCTCTTGTAGGCTAATTAAGTGTCCACATAGGCTTTGATCTGAATTCAAATGCTCTATCTCCATACTTTTTGTAGTTGTAGTAATGACCTTCAAATCTTGGTGTCCTCACAGTCTTGGTTCTACATTCATGTGCTTTGTTGGTCTGACTTTTTCTGTAGTAAAAATTTTCAGTTAAATCATAGAAAAGTCAAATGTTCTATGTCTAAGTGAAACATAGGGTTTTGGATAAACCATCTATAAGAAATAATCGCCATATAAACCCTATATCATCCCTATTCATAAATTATTGGGCGCGAAATTTTGAATTTTCAAAAGAGACGAATATGCTGTCATATTCCTTTTCCTTTCTCTCGGGTTACCTTTCTTCCTATTTGTCCCAACCGTCGGATCCGATTAGATCTACCGTTGGCATTACCTTGCTATTGAGAGTTGCATGCTCATTAATTATAGCGAGATAACGAGTATTGAGTATTTTAAGCGGTGGGACCATAAAGTGAAGATGCGGTGATCGGAGATTTGCTTATTAAATGTTTTATTGTGCAGGTACACTTTGCAATTCACCATCCAAAAAAAAAGGAGAGGGACCCACTAGAATATCTGACATTAGAGCCGGAATGTTGATTTTTCTGGAAGTTTCGCCACCTCGCTATCGGAAAATTCAGACACTTCACCGTTAGCAAAGTAGCGAGGCCACGTGAAAATCTAAAAATGATGACATTGCATCTTGCTTGTATCATAATTACACCAGGTGGCATGACCAGTCATAAATACCGTTGTCAGAATCAATTTTAATTAACAGAAGTAATTACTGGGTAACCCTTTCATTTTTCGGCACGGAATCCTTTTAAGTGCCGGAGCTCGCTACCTCGCTATCGAAAAATTCAGGTGCTTCACCGTTAGTGAGTTAGTGAGGCCTCGTAAAATGGAAAAAGATCGGCAAGATCTTTGATGACGTGTAATGACAGATGACTGTGATAAATTTTGACATGTGCCAACTATGCAGAGATCCGATTCTCATTAATACCTATCTGACTGAATGTACAAGAAATCTTGAACGTCAGCTTGAAGTGGATCAACGGAGCTCGCTACCTCGCTATGAAGAGTTGCAAGGGAGATAATTATAGCGACATAGCGAGTTGGACCCACCGCCTTCTTTCTTAAGAAGCCCTGTAGCGTATCTTTCGATCATTTCTTGATCTGATCAACGATTGTCGCCGCTTCGCCATGGCAAGGTGCTTGTTCTTTATGCATAACGAAGTAGCGACATGCTGACACGTGTTCTCCGTCGTCAGTGGATCTAAATATAAGTGCCATCAAAAGAAAGAATTCTGTACGTGGCAAGTTCTCATTGGGTAGACTAACTGACATGGCAAATATAACTCCTAGTTGTTCTCTCTGTACTGCATGATCATAGGATCTTTGAAGATCGACGATACAGTTTTAAATGAAAATGTAGTGCCACTCTCTGTATTAATTAGACAAAAAAGCTTCGTCCGTGAGGAAAAATAGAGTATAATACAGAGAGATTTCATCAGTTTCATTTCACACGAGAAAAGATTGGAAGCCATTCTTGTGCAGAAGCCATTACTGAAAGAAAAGCGTGCCAAGGTTTGATAAAAAAAATTGTCAAGTTGTCTGTTCGCGAAAAATTTGCAGGAATACAGAGGAGAATTGAGACAGAATTCAAGTAAGTAAAACTACCATCATCTTCGTGAGCTTTTAAGTTTTAAAAAGATAGCCCAAGATGCCTCCTAAGAAGGGATTTACAGGTGCAATAAACTACCTGGATAGAAATGTGCATGATGATTTGCTTGAGTTACTTCCTGAATCTACTGTAGAAACGGTGCAAGTTAAGAGGTTAACCTCATTGAACCCTAGGCTAAGGATAGCTGATGGATTGTATGATAAGGGTAATTGGGTCCGGGATGCTCAAACTTCTCAAACTGGTTTGAGTTTATTCAAAAAAATGGTTTGCGGAAAGGAAGTTATATGCCCCTCATGCCAATATATGGAATTTTGATCTTGGGAAGCTTGTTGTCCCCAGCGTGTTTATGGATTTTGACCTGCTTGAAGCTATAGCAAAAAACTATGACCAAGCCACTAAGGTAGTGAGAAGAATGGATGGTGAGGCTTTAGTTACCATCAGTCCCGAGGAGATTAGGAAGGTTTTCAGTCTGGGACCCCTCACCATGTATCATGTGCCCATTAATTTGATAGATTTATAAAAAGAATATATATCCAAGAGGGATGTAGTTAGACAGGGTGCACTGAAATCCCACATAGGCTGGATTGGAGGCCTCCCAACCATAACATCATCTTCTAAAGAACCATTCAAGAAATCATGCTTTAATGCCAGGGCAGTGGAGATATATAGGACCCTGTGCAGAGTCTTCGGAGAGGGCGAAGAAGATTTTATTCCGGTGAGCTTCATGTATATGATCACCCAAATCTCTTCTTTTGGTGTGGAAATAATTTTTGATTTTGCATCTTACTTGGGAAATGAGATTCATCAGGGATTGGTGGGGATTGCACAGGGCAAGGTGGAAAAGGTTTGGGGTCAGTATTCCTTATTGATGCATATGTTTCTTTTTAAAGGGGCCACTTATTTTGGTAAAGAAATGGTTTCAAATAGAGAACAAGAAGGGGAGGCACTGCCAGTCCAATTATGGAGTGCAGACATGACCTGGGAAGCAGAAAATGCTAGCTTCGTTAGATTTGATAGGCACTTTGCCTCCAAACTAAGGTGCCTCATATTGAGTGATAATCCCAGAATCCCTAAGGCATTAATGCACCTTGTTAGGCCTATGGACAAAACCCATAATCTAAAAGTTTCACATAATTGGGGAGATATTATCCCATATTCAGTCTCAACTGTCATCAGGGTCTATGGATTCAAAGGAACACCCCATGTGTTACCCTATCAGGTACCTTTAAAGGTAGGGATAGTTGAATTTTTGTGGCAGTTAGGAGGAGTGGAGGAGGCCTTTTTGCACAAAAGGGGGACAGGATCAATTTTTCCTACTTGTACTATAGCCCACCAGTTTGTGATAACTAAAGAAGGGTGGGTCTTTCTCCATAAAATTTTGGATCAATATAAGATGGCAGTGTCTCACTCTCGTTTTTGTGATACAGAAGGTTTCTTTAACTCTGCCCTTAGATTTAGAATCAAGCTTCGTCCAGTTCAGCATGAATTCTATTTTCCTGAAGATATAATAAGAAATGAATACTCTCTCCATGAGCAAGAAATAAAGAAAGAAAAATGGAGAGTCTATTCAAAAGTTTTGGAATTCATTAATTGTTTTGACAAAGATTTCAGTCCTCTTAGTAATGCTGCAACCAATGCAGATAAAATACATAAGCTCATGAGTACTTTCTCTGAGATAATGGAAGTAATGAATGAGAAGAAACAACATTTTATTAATTCTTTTCCAGATAAAGCCAGAGAAATTATGAGAAAATTGGGTTTCACCCCCAACATTGGAATAGGTCCACTGGTGGTACGAAAGAAGACAGGATATACTATTGTCCGACAGCAGGTGCCCATTGTACATAAAGAAAAAGAGATAGTTGAATCCACCAGCACTGTCCTAGAAGAAAGACCCCCTGAACCTTCTCCCAAAAGAAGAAGAATAATAAGGGAGGAAGAATCCCCTGATGAAAGTTACTCACCTTCTCAAACCCCAATAAGAATTGAGGAAGAACAGCTCACTAATGAGCAATTCGAACAAATGGGGTCATAAGGAGAAATTTTTGTTACACAAGCAGAAATTGATGAAGGGAACCCCCAGGAACCCCCTGTGCCAAGTTTTGAATTAACTATAGCAGATTTCAGAGGAAGGGAATTGGACCCTGTTTTGGAACAAGCCAGTCAGCATTTTTTATCTGATAACAATTTTGTAAGATCTAGGGCTTTCCATCAGTTTGCGTGGAGGGTAAACATGCACATTTTTGAGCAAAGGTGTAAGAATATGAAAACAGAACATCCAGAAATGGATGAGACCTCCATTCAAAATCTAATAAAGGAACAAATGGTGCAAGAGTTCCAAAATATAACCCCTAATGAGGGAAGACAGATGGTAAAAAATGCTAATGTTTTATTATTGCCCAATTGGGACATTGCTGATGCATTAATTTTTAATTCTGTTTCAAATAATTTAGGACTCCAGGATCCAAATAAAGAGGAATTCTTGGGTACAACATTCAGAAATGATCAAGCTGCCCTTGTTATGTGGTCCCTGAGAAGAGGATCCAGAACTACTTCATCACAGCCTGATGATTCAGGATTAACAGGGAGTATCTTTGTAAGGAGAGTTGCTGATACTTCAAATGTACAGGCAGCCCACGTGAATGTGGATTATTCTAAATTTGCCTTGGCTACTGTGGAAAGAGGAGAGAGGGAAATGATTGATATGCATAATAAATATGAAATAGTGGTGGATGCCTATAACCAAGAGGTAAAAAGGAGAATTGAGTTAGAAAATAGGGTATCTCAATTAGAAAAGGTACTTGGAAAGAGGAAAGTGGGAGAATCCAGTACACTGAGAATTGCATATCCCCCACAGTCATCTGTGGGATTAACCCCTATTATTGAGATACCTGACACTCCTGAAAGACCCCAATTCTATACTGCAGAGGAATTTGAAGCAGAAAAAACCAAATTACATGAGTGGCAGATAGAATTTAGAAATCAGCAGGAAGAGAAATGGAGGCAGGGTGTGACATATTTGAGGGATAAAATACAATGGTCAACTTTTTATGATCAGTTGACAAGGATTGTAACCCTCGTGGATGAGTTAAATAAAGAAAAGGATGGACTAGATTCTCTTGCACAGAAATGGAGACAAAGAAACAATGATGTTACAATTATTTGTATATCTACAGTCCAAATGCCTTATCATCAGGTTGAAAGGATTTTTGATTTATTGAATCAATTAGATAATTTTGAGAATAAAAGAGATTCTTTATAGAGAAAATTGATACTCTGTTTTTCAAAATATCTTGCTGAAAAATTCACCCTATTTCCTTGTGCTTTAGAATCTGTTGATACAGTAAAGGAAAAAGGAAAAATGGAAAAAAGAAATGGATCAATTATTCGATAACAGAATAACAAACATTATCAGTGAGACTGGCTATTGGTTTTGGGCAAAGACAAATGAGGAGCTGGTAAAAATACAATTATATTACGCTGATATGAGAAAAGAATTTGATCATTTAGAGGAAAATGTCAATTCTTTAATAAAGATACAAAGAGAAAACCTAAGTTTTGATTGGCTAGATGATGATACTTTTAACAGATGGAAAAATCAGTTTAGTGAGCAGATGTCAGGAGACGATGATGAAGAAGATGTAAGAGTAATAGTTACTTTTGTAATCAGCAATGATGACATAGAAAATCCCTAGGTTAAAGTGAGTTTGCATGTAACAGAAGATGATACATCACTTACAAACCTTATGGGTATGTACTCTGAAGATGAAGAATGATTGTGAGATCAGATCATAACAACCAAGAAGCATAACAGAAAGGGACCCGCCAAGAATTGTTGTTGTAATTAACCTTTCTGTTATTCTTGTTTTTGTTTTTCTAAAGAAGGACACCTGTCACCCTCTTTAGCCTGAAGCTTGTTGCATCTCACATTATTTAAGTGAGATCCCAAGGCTAAAGAAGGGTCCGAATTTGGTTTTTACTAAGTATTGTGCTTAGTTCTATTTTTGGTCCAAACATTTTGGGAAGGAAATTTATAGTATACTTTTCTGTCAAAATTTCTGAGATATAGATGAATGTAGAAAGAACTGTGCTTCTTCTCTGAAGGTCTTTCTGGGTCTATTGTAAAGGATATACCATTTTCAAAGGAAATGAATACAAATTATGAACTTTCTCCATATCTGTTCTTTTCTGAATTTTGTCTCCTTTTAAATACTTAGCTACCTTGATGTTGTGTGAGTAAAAGCTTATGCAATTGATTGCAATATAGTAAGACTGTACATCCATTTGTTATTGCTGTTAATTCAATGGATTAAATAAAGGCTCTGATGAATGTGATGAGGTTTCTTGGGTGTTAATAAGGATTTTTGAATGATAAATTCTGGTAAGAATTGCTGATGAAAATTTGTTGCAAAGCAACAAATTAGATCTAAGAATTTACTTGACTCTGAATTCCCAATGGATTAGGCACTGATCAAAAGTATTTCAGCCAAAAGAGAAGTATATTATGACTAGCTTTTTCAAAGTACATCATAAAATCAATTTTTACTTATATTTCCTGTAAGATATTCAAAGTTGGCTAGCACTTTCCTGCATGGATTGTTTTAGCTTCATTTAGCCATTGCTGTTGGAAACATCTGCAGAGCTATAGAAGATTTCTTGGCCATATCTGTTCAAGGGATGTGTTTATCAATTTTGTAAGATTTACGTATATGTTTGAGGATTTAGAGATGAGAATCAAAATGAAACTAAGAATAATTCTCATACAATTTTTCCATCTTTGAACCATCCCCAGGTACACCCGCCCTGGTTTTTACAGAGCCAAAAGAGTAGAAAACCGTCTAAGGTTTTGTTGGAGTTGGGTCCTAGTACTTTGCATATACAAGTGATAATGAGAATTGGCTATTCTTTAGGTTGTGTATGTACTGATATCTAGGTATTAAGCCTTTTGTCGCCTAGTAGTTTTAGCATTGTTAACATCATAAAAAAAAAAAACACCAACATGCTTGATGTCCTTGCTTTTTGGACTTGTGAAAAAAGCTTGCATTTGTAGGCTTATCATGCTAATGACTATTCTTGCTCTTGCATACATTAGAGGCATGTCCCTTTTTACCATAGAAATGACAAGTAGGTTTAGTATTCTTACCTTTGTTACTCCTTTCTTCTATAGTCTCGGATGATTCTCCTTGTTCAGTTCTGGTGTAACCAAGTCCTAAAGTATCATTACTAGCCCTTTGTGATTTTAGTAGTTGCTCAAAGTACTTGATAGCCTCATTGGGTTTATTGAAGCTTTCTACTATCTCCTTTTCTCTCTTCAATTCATTCTAAAATTGTTCATTCTGGATCTTCAGAGTAAAAATCTCAATATCCTTCATGTTTAGCTCATGGTGAGCATTCATCGTCTAACTTAAGGTGTCTAGTTACATGTTTGAGATCCTTTCAAACTCAATTGTCTTCTCCTCCTGTCTATTGGTAAGATTTCTCTTGTCATCTTCTATCATGGCCTTGTCTTCAATGGCTCTCTTCTTTTTTTTAGTCACTTCACAAAGCATTATGGCTTGTGATTCTTGTTCAAGCTTGAGTAATCTGATTTCTTTAGCTTGTGCTCTATTTTTCTCCATCAATTCTACTATTTCTACATCAAATTCCTTGGAATATCCATTGGAAAACACTTGTGTGGTATCAATCTCCTTGTAGTGTATGTCATTTTCAGCTATGGCTATCTCCTTCCTTCCTTTTAGGGATTTTCTCAATTCTTCTTTGGCTTCTTATGCTTTGTGTAGAGCTAGGTGCACATCAATCACCTGATTGTCTATGATCTTCCCAAGTTTGAAGACTTCCATCTTTAGACCTTTTCTCTAAGTTGTTAAGCTTCTCCTTGTGAGAACCTTCACTCTGATACCAATTTTTGGAAAGTTCAAAATGGGAAGAGTACTTCTAAGAGGGGGGTGAATTAGAAATATCACACTTTTAACCTTTTCTAATCCTTTATATCAAATAACTAAAAAGTAAACTGCATGCATGTAAACATATAAATGAACATAAAATAAACACATGCAATAACACATAACATCAGATTTGGTAACCTAGAAACCCTCTAGGAATAAGAAGGTAAAACTAGGGTGGGGATGATACCCACAAAAATCACTACAGCAATAAATTTTTGGCCACTTCTAATAGTCTACCCTATTAAAGGCTTTACACTATGTCAATAGTGACCTGATTAGAGGATTTACAAACACTTTACATGAAGTGTCACCCTGTTAAAGGATTTAGAATAGGCTATTAAACCCATGTAATACAAAAGGATTTTCAATCACCTTCTTCAAAGGTTCTCCAATCTAGTTGTTAAGCTAACCTATCAATATAGGATTTCCACCTTCTAATACAATGGTAAGAAAATATTGGAATAATGAACTTGACAGTATGCAATCTTTAATTTTTGGATTCATGCACTTGATTTTCTCTCTCTGATGTGACCCTTGCTTGATTTGATCTCTATACTTATCCCTTGTGCTATTCTTGATCAACTGGATGTATAATTGGTGCTCTATTCCTCTAAGTCTTACTCACTTCATACTAAATTTTGATATAATCTCCCCATACACTATTCTCATCCACACATGCAATGGGGTTTTTGACCTTCTTTTAAAGATTTTGAAGACTTAGGGTTATGTATGGATCTAAGATCCATATTGAATCTTAAGTTCCCACTCATTCCTTGCATTTTTATCATTGGTTGCATGTCTTCTCCATTTTGTCTAATTGGCTACATGCAGATCATATAGGGAATGTAAAACATTTGTCCTTATCCTTTTTCTCCCTCGAAAACCATCTATGTCAGCTCCAAAAATGGTTTACATCTGAGTTTGTGGGGGCACAAACTCATATGATGATTATGTGTTACTCAGCACATACTAGACTGCTAGTGCTCAGCACATATACTATCTTGGATTGTTCGGCACCTATTACATTCTCTCTTTCTCGGTAGATGTAAGATCCTAGATTGCTCGACACATGTATAGTTCTGGATTGCTTGGCATTAACTATGACTTGACACCTATATATCACTCAACACTTATATACTAATCAGATCTTATTGTCACTTGGCACCTATTGGAATTATGACTTGGCACACATTGTGGCTCGGCATACATTGTGTACTCAGCTTCAATGTAGAAAGTGATTAAGTGTGTTGACACTCAAATTTCAAAACCATCTAAGGACCAACAAAAATAACTACATGTTTGACCCTCACGCTAATGATAACCCTATTCATAATCTTAAATAATGTTTTTGATACTTATTCTAATTATAATGTTTGACTCTTACCTAATTATAACCCTAAATATAACCCTAAGTCACACCCTAACCCTAACCCTAACACTAATCCTAACCCTAACCCTAACTCTAACCCTAATCATAACTCTAATCCTAACCCTATCCCTAACTCTAATTTTAAGCATTATTTTACTCCTATTGATTACATTACCCATTACCATTGTAAGTCTTATAGAAAGCTTAACTATAATAATGCATACAATCTAACCCTAACTCTATCCCTAACCCTAACCCTAACCCTAACCACAACCCTCACTCTAATTATAACCATAGGTGTACTTATATCCATTACATTACCCATTACTTTTGCAAGTCTTATAGAAAGCTAACCATAACACTACATATAATGTTAAATGTTTACCCTAACCCTACTACTACTTTTAACCTCTATTATAATATTAAACACATACATGTTTGACCCTTAATCCAATTATAATGCTAACCATAACCATTCCCCTAATCATAAGTGTAAATATGATGCTAACCCAACATCTAGATGTAACCTTTTCCCCAATCATGTTTCTAAATCCCTATATCTAAATATAAGTCAATCAGTATTATAGGTCCTAACCCTAACTTTAACCCTATATAACCATGTCTTTAACCTTAACTTTAACTTTAACCATAGTGTAACTATAACCCTAATTAAACATCTAAATGTAACCATTTCCCCAATCATGTTTCATAATCTTTAACTCTAATCATAAATAATTGATTATTATATGTCCTAATCCTAGCCCTAACTCTAACCCTAACCCTAACCCTAACCCCAACCTCAGCCCTATATCTAACCCTAAACTCTAACTCTAACCCTAACCCCAACCTTAACCCTAACCTTAACCTAACTCTTAATCTAACTCCAACTCTATCCTTAACCTTAACCCTAATTGTATGATGCAGGAAAAACCTAGTGTAGTTGGCTATCCTAAATAATGAAAGGATTTTAGTAGGGTTGAGTGGACCTATTTGGGTCTTCAGTAATTAATTTTGATGTATTTAATAAGTATTGTAAGCCTTTAAAGGCATTTGGTATTTAATTCCTATTGGAGGCCGACTTGTGGCTCTTCAAGTATTTAATGTAAGGGATATTTAGTATGTAGCTTATTGGGTTGACTTGTGGCTTAGGTGTATAATTAGGGGTTGTAGTAAAGTCTTTAGTCATCATTCATCTATCTTGGAGAAGATGAGGTGGTAGAGGAATGAATTTTGAGAAGGGCTAGTAGCTAAGTCTTGGGAAACAAGGAGATTGCTTGGTGGACTAGCGAGTACCAGTTAGATCTTCCTTGGAAGTTTCTACTAGACTTTGGATATGTAATAGCTAGGGTTTGGATAGGATCTTGAGGGATCTTGCAATATTACTATTATTATAATTTCTTATGTATTTGGTCATAACCCAGAAGGCCTTATAGCCAGGCATGTTGGATGTAAATCTTATGATTATATTATGAGAATTGGCATTATTTTGGATCTAAATATCTATGTTATTAATTATTCATCTTCTATGTGGTTATTTTTTGGGGGTGAGGACATCTCCTTTAGGGATTCTCCTACCTTCCACTATGTCAAGTGGTATCAGAGAGAAGGTTGTTCCTGAGTGTGTAGACTAAGCATCGAAGTATAGGTAGTTTGCATCAGGATCTTGATCATAGAGAGTTTTCTGAATATCTTGGAAGATGCCTCCAAGAAGATTGGACCCTAGGGAAATTAATGTTCTTAGTGATGTTGTAGAGGAAAGTATCTTGGAGAAGATTAGAGAAGAATTTAGGTTTGAAATTTTATTGATGAAGAGTGACATGATTGCTTAAATTGTGTGTACTTTATGTGGTGTACCTCAATGTGTGGGTACTGAAGATAGTTTTGAAGAAGTTGTTGAAGAATTTGAAGTTTTTGGATCAAATGGTGAGGAAAAACTGATCATGTGGAGAGACCTATAGGAAATAGGGTTGGTCAACTTGCTAGACTTGGATCTCAGTTAAAGATGAAGCATAAGATAGAGGTTTCTAATTTCTTAGGTACTTTGAATCTTGAAGACATGATTGATTGGATTGATGAATTGGAAGACTACTTTGAGCTTGAGGATATTGAGGATCCACTCAAAGTAAGGTTGGAACAACTAAGCTAAAGGGATATGCTTCTCTTTGGTGGAAGGAACTACAAAGAGACAGAGAGGAGGAAGGTCAAACAAAGATCACTAGATAGAGATTGATGCTAAGTAAATTGAAGGCTAAGTTCAGTCCTATTGATTATGAACTTGAGTTGTTTAAGAGGTTGCAGAATCTAAAGTAGAAAGATATGTCTTTGAAACATTATACTGAGAAGTTCTAAAAGTTTACTATTCAGTCTGGGCATAGAGAATTTTCAAAGGAGAAGGTAGCTCAGTAAATTAATGGTTTAAGATTTGGTATTCAAGATGAGGTTAGTATTCTGAATATTTCTTCAATTGAGGATGCTTAATAGTATGCTTTGAAAGTATAAGAGAAGAGGAAGAGGAAGAATCAAGGTATTTCTCAAGTGAAGGAGAAGTAATACTACTTAGAAAAGGCTAAACCAAGTATAGAAGATGAACAAAACCTTGTTGAACAAAACAGAAGGATAGGTAGAGGCAAGTTTAAGGCTACTTGTTTCAGATGTCATGAAGAAGGACATAGATCTTATGAATGTCCATAGAAGCCTAGAGTAAAAAGAGTTTTTATTGTGAATGAAGTTAAAAGAACATTAACCTAAGAAAGGAGAGAGTTTATTGGTTTGGTGAGTATTGGTTGGTTAGAGGACACTAGAATCTTGTCAAAGGAGTAATTTGTTTAGGACTTGTTGTAAGTATGGTGGTAAAGTCTACAATGTGATTGTGGATGGTGGTAGTACTAATAATCTTTTTTCTACGGAGATGGTTCAAAAACTTGGTTTGAAGAGAATGAGACACCCTTATCCTTATAGGATTGGCTGGTTGTGAGGTGAGCATGCTTTTGAAGTAAGGGAGTAGTGCCTTGTTGATTTCTAGATTGGGCAGTATAAGGATCAAGTCTTGTGTGATATTATGGACATGAATAGTTGTCATGTGTTTCTTGGTAGACCTTGGCAATATGATAGCATAGTTGTGTCAAGAATGTGTTTACAATTGAGAAAGGAGGTAGAAAGCATTCCTTGATTCCTTCGCAGAATGAAGAGGTCGATAGAAGGAGCCTGAGTATTAGTAGCTAATTTGAGTTGGTATATTCTAAAAGGGTTAGTGATCAATGTGGAAAGAAAACCTATGGAACACTGAGGATGGAGGTGAAGAAGACAAAGTTGAACAAGGGAAAGACTGTATAGGTTGAAGACTTGGAGGACATGTATGTAAAGAACTAGTTTTTGATTTATGAGTTGAATCCTAGAAGATGTTCTTCCAGCTATTGAGAACATCTTTTTGCACTTGGGGAGTCCAATGTAGGAGCATCCTGGGGTATTTGGGTACCCTTCATAATTAAGGGATTTTAGTAGGTTTTAGTTGACCTATTTGATTCTTAGGTAATTAATTTTGATGTATTAATAAGTATTATAAGCCTTTAAAGGCATTTGGTATTTAATTTCTATTGGAGATGGACTTGTGGCTCTTCAAGTATTTAATGTAAGGGATATTTAGTCTATAGCTTACTGGGTTGACTTGTGTCATATTTTAGTATAAGTTGGGGTTGTGGTGAATTATTTAGTCATTATTCATCCATCTTGAAGAAGAGGAGGTGGTAGAGGAGTGAATTTTGAGAAGGGCTAGTAAATGAGTCTTGGAAAACAAGGAGATTGCTTAGTGGGCTTGGGAGTACCAATTGGCTCTTCCTTGGAGGTATCTACTAGAGTGTGCATCGAGTAGCTAGGGTTTGGATGGGATCTTCAGTGATCTTGCAAAATTACTATTGTAATTGATTGTGAATTCAGCCATAACTTAGTAGGCCTTATACCCAGGTATGTTGTATGTAAATCTTATGATTATATTATGAGAATTGGCATTATTTTGGATGTAAATATATGCGTTATTATTTATTCTTCCACTATGTGGTTATTTGTTGGGGGAGAGGACATCTCCTTTTGGGATTCTCCTACCTTCCACTACATCATCATAACTCTACTCCTAACTGTAATATTTTATGTAACAATATCCTTAAACTAGAAACAAATTCAAGTTATTACATATGCTAGTTAAGATGTTTGGATTAGAGAACTCTCTTGTAAGTGTGCCTATTATTACTAGATGTAAGTTGACATAAGAGATTCACCAAAATTTGTCCAAGTATAGGTCAATGATTGGAGGATTGTTATATTTTATTTCTAGTAGGCCATATATTATGGATGTTATTTATTAACAACCATATTTCAGTAAGAACCAAAAAAATCATATGTTATGTTAGTAAAAATAATTGTTAGATATTTGAAAGGTATGGAGGATTTTGGATTACATTGTATCCAAAGGAGTTAGAATTTACTTTGAAATTGTATATTGATGTTATTTTGGTCATATATTTTGATAATCAGTGGAGTGCTAGTGGTGGAGCTCATTTCATTGGCTCTTGATTGTTTACATTGTTGAGTAAGAAATAGGATTTTGTGTCATTATCTACAGTTAAAGTTAAATATCTTGCACAATCCTTGTGTTTCACTTTGGTATTGTAGATGAAACAAACTCTAGAGGATATTGGCATATCATTTTTTGACCCTATTGATCAAGGTTTCTTTTGATTATCTTAGGAAGAAGTTGGTGGTTCTATTAGTAAGTGCATTGGTTTAGGGTACATTATGCTCATTATATTTTGCGTTGATACTTAGTAGCTTCATCTCAAGGGGGTAGGGAAAATGTTTTGGGGATAGTTTTTCCCTTTGTAATTTTTGTCAAAGGGGAGAAGATCATAAGTTTTGCATGATGCCATTATTTGGTATTTGAGTTTTTATTTTTTATTAATGAATATTATTGTCAATAATAGAGAAATATTTTTGGAATGTGATTTTGATATTGTTTCTATTAATTCTTTTCATTAATGTGAAAATATCCTATGTTTGTATGTCGATTTTATGCTTTGGTGATCCAATATGGTGTTCTCTAGATGTGATGTCAAGATCTATATTTAGCCATGCTTGTGATAGTCCTATTTATCTTAAAACATAATATGGTCTATTTTTTTGGACTCAGATCTATTTAGAATATTGTTAGCATGCTCTTGAATTAGTATTATTTCTAAGGTATATGTTATATTTGCTAGTTCTAAATGGTAGTAAATGTGTACTGTGTCGATGCGTGTGAGGTGTGTTGAATTAAGTGATGATATTTTGTGTACTCCATGTTTCATTCCTTATCCTCATCTCATGTTTTTTGTGTGACCTACTTTAAATTTTACGAGGACAATTTAGAATTTTATATGGCATGTCATGGTATAAGTATAGGATTATATTTTGATCAATGATATAGATAAAGAAGTGTGTGTGATGAATGTGAATCTAACAAGGAAAGGTTTGTGTATTGATGAGTGCGAATTTGTGCAATGTGCATAAGAGTATCATATCATTATAGTATTGTTGTTGGCAATGATAGTTATTTCGATGGTGAATTCCTATTCATTTTATTTTATTTGGTAGTGAGCCTTATCGTTTCTAGGAAGCTATCCCTATTTATAGTAAGCCTTACTATTGAACTAATGTAAATATTACTTTAGCCGGTGTTTATATTCATGAGAATTAGTTTCTCAATATTGTTTCCCATTTTGGGGTTACACATAAATTTGGTCTTTATAGTGTATGATGTTAATTTGGAAATAGACTAGTCTCCCTTGCAAGGTTTGCGACATGGATTAATTTCCTCTTGTGGATCTTTAAGACTAATGGATGTATCAGGAATTAACAAGTTGATCTTTTGGTGCAATGATAACCCTAACCATTCTAACAACTACTATAAGAGCTTCACAAGTTTGAATCCATGCATGTCACAATGAGTGATTTGGGGAGCGAGTTGGTTGCAGTGGACCAGCATCCCTCATGGGGTTTGCAACATGGCTTCACCACCTCTTGTGAATCTATAAGGATATTGGTTATATTAGGCATTAGAAGGTCAATCTTTTGGTGCAACAACAACCCTAGCCATTCTAATAGTTTATGTGCTTACATATGCATATTGGTTTTAGTTATCCAATTGATGTAAGTATTTATCAAATTAAATATGGTCAATAAATTATTGTATTATAATTGATTGACCTCCTTGGACATTTGGCATGTTCAACAAACCCTTCCAAGGCTACTATATTTGGATATGGAGATGATCTAATTAGAGATAGGGGGTCCTTACAAGTGTGAAACGTATGAAAGTTAGAGATATAATGGGGATCTACTCAACTATCTCTCAAATAAAACCACTCATTCTAGTGGTTGAAAATGAATATCCACACCTAATTCCTTTACTACTTATGGATGTAAGTTCTAGAAGGTACAATCTGATACCCACTTCACTAACTAATTGAAGATTCAAAAAGGGACATGATCTAGTAATTTTCAAGAACTATGAAGAGGAAAAAGGCCAACATAAATAAATTAGGCTAGATGCAAAGAAAATTAGAATAGTACACTCCAATTAATAACAAGACAAAGTCAGCAAAAGCACAATCTCCATATTTATTAAGAGTAAAATTCCAAATGTTGGAAACTCAATCATAGATTATACATACCACAATATGCATTCAAGAATAGAAAATAGTAAAAGAGATTCATCTATAATGCATATACGTACAACCAACTAAATCAACGAATTCCTATATATAAAAATATACATATGGTGTTCCTCCTTTGTTTTGGAGATAACTAAGATTTATAAAGATTTATCTTCCTAGGTCAAATAGAAAGTATCTTTTAAGATTCAAAGTAATAAGATGAAAATGACTTGCACAAAATATTTTCCAAGTTGACCTTTATAATTGATGTACACCAACTTCTCTTCCTTTCATATTTTTATTATGTTGGGGGTGATAGTGTCTTACTTTTAGGTATGTGCAAGATCATGGTCAACCAAACTACTTTAAATGGTAGTGAAAAACTATCAAATCAGGATTATGTCAACTTGAAACGTAATTTTTAAGTAGTTTTGGACTTTATATCAAAACTTTATATGAAAATAATATGTAGGAAATTGAATTTAGTTCCTAAAATACTAGACCTTATCTAAAGAAAAAAATTATTTGATTCTTCAAAATTTTGGATTTTAATGCAGTAATACAAACATTTCAGGGAAAAAATACAAAGTAGGTGTATGTCTGACCACATTAATCAAAATCAAATGATAATATTTTTTAATATAATTAAAGTTATAAAAATTAGACTCATGCTCCGATGTGACACATATTTTTTGTTTTTTTTTTTAATTGGTAAACTGTTATAGCCTTCTATTATATAATATTAATAAATTTAAATGAATACAAGAGTTTGTCTATCCTAATGGGCACTAGTAGAAAAGAACGGAGTAAGAAAACCTCCAATCTAGACTGGGACCAAAGTCCTATATTATACATCAATAAAAGGGGCATACCCCAATTTTAAAAAAGTTAGACATTATGTCAAGGTGATTACATCATAGTATGCTTAAAATTGATATTTAAAACCATTTGGGCTCTAGATGTTGCACAAAGTAAGTCCTGAACTCTATAAGACATCACATAATAAACATCAAGTGGCATTAAATGTTATTAAAACCATGTTTTAATATTACTACAATGTGTTAGTGCTTAACAAAATATGAAAGGAGAAAAATCCATCAAATAATAGATGATGATTAGATCTCACAATTCATAGAGTAAATTATAACTAGATTGTCGAATAATCAAAGGAAACATGAATAGTTCATAGATATAAGTGAACATCACTCTGCATAAGTCAAAAAAAAATTAAAAGGAAAGGTGTCAAATGCTATACATGGCTAAGGTCGATCTAGAAAGAGTGACACACATGAAAATTAGGGAAAAACCAAAATAACAGACCGAAAAGAGATCTGCATGCCAAAATCATAGAGGTAGCTCATGAAGTTGAAAGAGATGAAACAACAACTATCTTGATCTATTCAAATAATGATATTTACATATCAAAATATATAAAGGATAGCATTGGGTATATGAGAAGACTACTTATAAAATGTAGCCTTTCTACAAACTTGTAGAACTAGAAACTACAATTGGAAACCGGCCAACTAGAAGTATAGAAACTAAAACCTGTATGTGAGTACTATGCTCTATATTTAATTGGGTCGATATAATACTACCAAAATGACCCTGAATTACAACTATATATGTCAATCCTACTTCTTAAATACCATTATAATCTTATATGCCTCATGTAGGTTTGTGACCTTCAAACTTGGAGGAAACTTATAGGTCATCTTGCCTCTGCTTAACTTATCATAATTTAGGAGGCAGAATTCCAAATTTTCCAAATTAGAGAGTTATGCATCCGAGTGGATGTATGCATCATAGATCCACAAATAATTTAGGAGCCAATCTCTATGAAGGTCCTCAATAATTCCCCTCCATCTTAGTAGGAAGTGAATGCTTTCTTTCATCCTCGACCACTCTCTGAAGAATTGAATGTTGTCTCTAACCACTCGGGATGAATGTCTTGGGCTTATGGCTAGCTCTGGACTATCCAATTCATATTCCATATATGCTTTAGGAAGGGGGATCCATAACCTTTCATCAATATTAGCTACCACTATGTCAAGCCCTAGCAACCAACATGGGTCAAAAAGGTTGTAGCTTAGCCTAACAATGTCCCATTTCTTAACCCCTACCCTAGCAAGGCAGCCTACCCATTGCCCAATAATATCACTATTCATTCTCCATGAGTACTCATAGTTGAAAACCCCCTTACCTAATGCTCTACTCACTACTGTTTGACTCATGTCATCTATTAGCTAAAAGATCCTATTCCATCTTTCTTGTTTAATAGGACTATAGAAGGCCATAGTGCAATTTTTGAAAGCATGATATAGGCAAATATTTGTATCCATGGAGAAATAAATTACATACCAAGGAGCTATAGTGAGGATTAAACTTCCAAGCCAAATCTGTTAGTTATAGATTTTAGGAGTAAAAATCTAGAACCTAAAATGATGACAAGGATGCCCTAATCGGTTTAGAAATGTCACTCAAATTCTTAATTATGTAGATTTTTATGCATGAATGAAAGATATTCATCATAATCTAGTACAACGCCTAATTACATAATTATTTAAATTGTAATATAGAAAGAAGTTGGGAAGGATAAAAAAAAACTAAATGAAAGATTATCCTATTTTATTTTGGTTGAATATTAAAAAGTTTTCTCCATCAATTCCTTTATTGTCTAAGCTATTGATGGGGACACAACCCAAGCACAGAATGAACACAACAGGAAAGGGAAAATTTTATTAACTGTGGAAATATGCTAGTACACTTAGTGCAGAGAAACAAACTCCAAAACATGCCCTATGGGCTTACAATAGCATAAATTTGGAGATAAATTTTTCTCCCAGTACCTTCTCTCAAACACCACTCCAAACTACCTTTTACAATGCAAGAAATGTTCTTAAATAGACCCCAAAGGGTTAAGGATTAGGAATACATTATAGAAAGTGCTAGTTGGCATCCACTGACCAAATAGAAGGCTCTAGAAGCTGCGTTAGAAGTTAGCGCAAAATTAGAAGAATCCAGAAACAGTAACTTAACTTCTGGGAGGCATAACTTTTGAACCGTAGCTTTGATTGACGAACTGTTTACATTTTTGAAAAGCTCTTAAAGTGCTTTATAGCCCTATGAATGATCTTTTCTTGTCCTACATTTTTGGCCCTATTTGAGGTCATTTAATGCCCCTAACCTGACTTTAAAGCATTCTTAGGAGGTCTCCAAAAACCAAAAAACTGTAATAACTTTCAAACTGTGGGGCCTTATGACCTGATTCTTTTTGTGGAATCCTCTAAATTACAATTACATTCATCTAGCCAATTAACACTCTCTAATTCACCAAAATTATCGCTCAATTACATATTCCTATTTTTTTGGCATTTACATGTATCCCAAGGTGCTCAAATACTCTATCTTAGAACACTGATAGTGGAACCGTGAGAGTTGGAACCTTTATTTGACCCAAATGGGTATCCAAAAATGAAAACACATGAAACAGAAACTAAGTCTAAGTACCTTTTTTTTTTTCATGACACAGTATTGCCCTTATACCTCTGGATGCTCCTGTATTAGACACCTAGGGTAGGTTGAAAAGTGACCCTGTCACTTTATGAATGGTAGAGGAAATTCCAAATGGGAAACCTCAGCTGCTGATATCCAAGTTGAGTCCTCTATTCGCCATCCTCTCCACTTGATCAGATACTCTCCATACTGCCTATTTTTGGTACTCCTACCCACACGACTATCCAAAATCTCCTCTATCTCCTCCTTCTTAGAAGTAGGAATTGGACATGGCTCTAACATCAGCTCCTCATCTGCACCATCATCATGATACTTTGTTAAGTTTGCAATGTTGAAAATAGGAGAAATGTGAATTCCATCTGGAAACTCCACTTCATATGCATTTCTTGAGTCATGTTTCTTCAAAATTTTGCAGGGGCCAAATTTCTTCATCTTCGGCTTGTTGTAAGTACCGGTTGGAAATCTTTCTTTTCTTAAGTGTACCATGACTAGATCCCCTACTTGGAATTCCTTATGTATTCTCCTTTGATCAACCCTAGCTTTATACTATTGGTTCATCTTGGTAATGTGTGCCTGGACCTCTTCATGTAGATGCTTGATATGTTCAGCAAATTCTTCAGCTTCAACACTTGTCCTCTCCTCTTGCTCTATCTTCCTCAATTTTGGTGCAGTCCTTGGGCTACTTCCATATACAATTTGGAATGGTGATCTACTAGTATTCCTATTTATAGAGTTATTGTAAGAAAACTCTACTTGTGGTAGAATCGAATCCCACCCCTTGGGCTTATCCCCAACTAAACATCTCAGCAAATTGCCTAGACTTTTTTTTATTACTTTTGTTTGGCCATTAGTCTGCAGGTGTTGTGTGAAACTAAATTTCAAGTCTGTTCTCAACTTCTTCCACAATGTTCTCCAGAAATACCCCACAAATTTAGTATCTCTATTAGAAACTATACTCCTTTGGAGACCATGTAGTCTTACCACCTCTCTAAAAAACAAGTCTGCAATATGGACAACATCATGAGTTTTGTGGCATGGAATGAAATATGTCATTTTGGAGAACCTATCAACCACCACAAATATTGAGTCATTACCCCTTTGTGTCCTCAGCAATCCAAGAAAAAAATCCATATTTATGTCCTCCCATGGCTTTGATGGAATAGGAAATGGCTGATATAGTCTAGTATTGTGACTAAATCCCTTGGCCACTTGAAAAACCTGGCAATTATTTACAAACTTCTTCACATCTTGTGACATTTGAGGCAAAAAATAATGTTCTTTGAGAATGGCAATGCTCTTATCTTGACCAAAATGTCCTGCCATCCCTCCACTGTGTTTCTCCTTAATCAAATTTTTCGTCATGGAACTCCTTGGAATGCACAATTGATTGCCCTTGAACAACATACCATCCTAAATCAAAGAGTCTAGCCACTTGGTTCTATCTACAGCAACAGGCTCTTTACAAGCTTTTCATGCTTCAATAAAATCAAGATCCTTAGGGTACAGATTCTTGAGTTCATCAAACACAACTACTTCAACCTACATTATTGTAAGAAACAACTATCTCCGACTTAGTGCATCTACAACCATGTTAGATTTTCCATTTCTATGCTTCAACACAAATGTATAGCTCTGCAAGAACTCTACCCACTTCATATGCCTCTGATTCAATTTACCTTGGCTATTTAGGTACTATAATGCCTAATGATCAATATAAAAAACAAATTCCTTTGGCAATAAATAATGCCTCCATTTCTTTAAGGCCTGAACTATTGCATAGAACTCTTGATCATAAACAAAATACTTCTTCTTCACATCATTTAATTTTTCACTAAAATATGCAATAGGCTTACCTTCTTGGCTTAATACAGCCCCAATAGCGCTGCCACTAGCATCACAATCCACCCAGAACACCTTTCTAAAATATGGAAGTGCCAACATAGGTTGTTCTGTCACCTTCTTCTTCAACATTTCAAAACTTCTCATAGCTGCCATAATCCATTTGAACTCTTTTCTATCCCCTCTTATTGTGTTAGTCAGGGGTGCACATATGCCACTGAAATTCTTAATGAACTTCCTATAAAAACTAACTAGACCATGAAATGACCTTACCTCAGTAGCAGACCTTGGAGTAGGCCATTCCAAGATGGCTTTTACCTTCTTTGGATCTATTTTGAGACCTTCAGGTGATATAACAAACCTCAAGTAGACTATTTCCTTTTTAGCAAAGGTACACTTCTTCAGATTAATTAACAATTTCTCTTCCCTCAACCACTCAAGAACACTATGAATATGCAATAAATGTTCTTCCAAAGTCTTGCTGAAAATTAAAATATCATCCAAATAGACAATAATTTTTTTTCCCAAGAACTTCTTAAGTACCTCATTCATAAGCCGCATGAAGGTGCTTGGGGTGTTCGTCAATCCAAAGGGCATGACTAACCACTCATAAAGACCCTCCTTGGTCTTGAAGGTTGTTTTCCACTCATCTCCTTCTCGTATCCATATCTGATGATAGCCACTTTTGAGATCTATCTTTGTGAAGTACTGAGCTCCACTCAAGTAATCCATAAGATCATCCATTCTTGGAAAAGGAAACTGATACTTGATGGTTATCCTATTTAAAGCTTGAGAGTCTATACACATCCTCCACTCTCCATCCTTCTTTGATACCAGTACTGTAGGTACTGCACATGGACTCAGGCTCTCTCGAATCAAGCCCTTCCTCAATAGCTCCTGAACCTGTCTATTTACCTCCTCAATTTTAGTAGGATTCATCTTGTGAGCAGCCTTGTTAGGCAAACTAGCTCCTGGGATTAAATCTATCTAATGAATAATTTGCCTTACCAGTGGCAATCCTTCTAGAACATTATCAGAGATGATATCTCCAAACTCTCCTAATAAATCTGAAACTTCAAGTGGTATTTCACTACTACCTTCTTTATCTTTCCTAGGAATCAAAGCATAGCACATACACTAATGTTTCATGCCATCTAAAAACTTCCTTCCATCAACAAGACAAATCCTAGCACTACTACATACCTTTTGGCCTTCCTTTTTCATGGGCTTCAGTTTGTGGTGAACTCCATCCTTTGCTAGAGAGTATGTCTTTGCATGACCATCATGTATTGCATGCCTATAAAATTGCCATGGTCTACCCAACAATAGATGAAAACATCCATTGGAATAACATCACAAAGAACTTCATCATGGTAAATCCCAATTTTGAACTTCACTAAACATTGTTCACTTACCACGACCTTATGATCATCTTTCACCCAAGCAATTCGTAGGGCTGGGGGTGTTTCCCCCTCTTAAGCTTTAGCTTAGAGACCATCTCCTCTGATACCAAGTTATCAGTGCTACCACCATCAATGATCACATCACAACATTTATCCTCACACTTGCACCTGGTACGAAATAAACTCCTCATTTGTCCTGGTTGAATCTCACCACTTAGTTGGACCCTTTCATTTACTAAAGTCTCTCCTCTTTCTGCATCCTCTGAATGTGATGATTGTGCATCCTCATCCACATGAGCAACCCTAGCTTGACCCTCGGCTCTCCTATCTATCCTTCCTTGTCATTGAGGGAATTCAAAGGCACGATGACCTTCTTCATTGCAATGTAAATAGGTACCATGAAAGCCTCCTCTTCCTTGTCCACTTCCTCTACCCCTTCCTCTCTGATTTCCAAAGTCTTGATTATGGAAGCAGTTAAAACCCTCGTTCCTCTAGTTCTTGCTAGTACCCACATCTTCATTTTTCTTTTGGGTTTCATTTCGGCCTCTAGATGACCTACCACTACCCCTTCCTCCTTGACCACACCCTCTTTGTCTCCCTTCAAACCTTTTATTTAGCTTCTCTTCAACTCATAGGGAAAACTGGTATGCCTCCTCAATGCTGGTCATTCTTACCAGACTTAATTCCTCTTGGATGCTAGGTCGCAACCCACTGATATAACGAGCAACCTTCTCCTTATTTTCTTCTACATGCCCCATTCTAATTAGAAGTTGATAAAACTCCTCTATATATTCCTAGACTTATTTTCCTACTTGCTTTAACCCATGCATCTTCTTAAACAAATCAAACTCATAGTCAATAGGAATGAACTGCTTCTTTAGTTTGTCCACCATGCGATCCCACCTTGTGATCTTCTCCTTTCCTCTTCTATTTCTTTCCAATTGAACCTCTTGCCACCAGATTTTGGCATGTCCTTTCAGTTTGGCCTTTGTAAACTTAACCCTATCTAGGTTCTTGATATCCTCATACTCAAAGTACTCTTCCAGTTCATTGATCCAGTTGATCAACTCATCTGGTTTCAGATTTCCTAAAAATACACCCACATCAATTGTTGGTCTTTTCCAAAACTTATTAATGGCTCTAAAAAGCCTTTCCTCTACCTAATTCTGAACTTCCCTATCAACTTCCCCTTCTGGTCCAATTTCCTCTTCTTCATGGTCATCCTCACTTTCGTCACTTGCAGTAACATTTGTTCCTCTACGAAGCTCCTCTTGCAATGCTTGTACCTACCTTTGGAGGGCTCTAACCTCCTTAGGATTAATAGCTTCAGCCCTTCCACCATGCTCTCTTCATGGAGGCATCTTCTTAACCCAAAGCACAACCACACAGTCCTAGTGCAAACTGCCTCACAGTCGGCGCTCTGTCTATACACTCAGGAAAACCACCTCTGATACCACTTGATGGGGACACAACCCAAGCACAGAATGGACACAACAGCAAAGGGAAAATTTTATTAACTGTGAAAATATGCTAGTACACTTAGTGTAGAGAAACAAACTCCAAAACATGCCCTATGGGCTTACAATAGCATAAATCTAGAGATAAATTCTTCTCCCAGTACCTTCTCTCAAACTCCACTCTGAACTGCCTTTTACAATGCCTGAAATGTTTTTAAATAGACCTCGAAGGATTAAGGATTAGGAATACATTCTAGAAAGTGCTAGTTGGCATCTACCAACCAAATAGAAGGCTCTAGAAGCCACATTGGTGCAAAATTAGAAGAATCTAGAAATGGTAACCGAACTTTCGGGAGGCATAACTTTTGAATCGTAGCTCCGATTGATGAACCGTTTACATTTTTGAAAAGCTCTCGAAGTGCTCTATATCCCTATGGAGGAGCTTTTCTCATCCCCCATTTTTTGGCCCTATTTGAAGTCATTTAATGCCCCTAACCTGACTTTAAAGCATTCTTAGGAGGTCTCCAAAAACTGAAAAACTACAATAACTTTCAAACCATGGGACCTTTTGACCTAATCCTTTTTCTGGAATACTCTAAATTACAATTACATTCATCTAGACAATTTACACCCTCTAATTCACCAAAATTATGGCTCAATTACATATTCTTATTTTTTTGGCATTTACACGTATCCCAAGGTGCTCAAATACTCTATCCTAGAACACTTATAGTGGAACTGTGAGAGTTGGAACCTTTATTTGACCCAAATGGGTATCCAGAAATGAAAACACATGAAACAGAAACTAAGTCTTAGTACAATTTTTTTTTTGGGTGACACAGGATTGCCCTTATACCTCTAGATGCTCCTGCATCAGCTATCGACTTCTGTGTTACCTTCTCTATAGATATGTGAGAATCTTACTTCTTCAACTTTTCCTAATAGTTTGAGGGTTGTTTCTAGTCTAGAATTTCAAATTCAATTTGGCATTCCCCCTTTCCTAAGAGCATTTGATATGGTTTGAGAATCACCTTCAATTATAATCTTTTTAATGCTAAGGCTACTACATATTTTTTGACCTTCTTCTACCACTTCTAGTTCTGCTAAGTTATTGGTCATAATTTCAAGTGGCTTAGATATTTTTGCTAACCAATTTTTTGATTCTTCCCTAACAATACATCATGTGCCTGCCTTACCTATATTGCCTCTAGAAGCCCTGTTGAAATTCAATTTCTTCCATCCTGGCGGTGGTGGTTCCCACTTTAAAAATTTCTTGGCTAAATTTTTTTTCTTCTTGTAGTAGAGAGAAGGATTAATTATGAGAGGCCATAATTTTTTAATCTCTGCATCCCATTCTATAAATTTTCCTTCTTCTCTTGGTCTCTTCCTAAGGTCGCTATTCATAACTTCTGTAATAGCTATTTCAATTTTTGTAAGGAGAGCTTGCAATTTAAGGTCTTGATTTTGAAAAATACATTGATTTCTTTCTTTCTAGATCCCCCAGGTTAGGATTGTTGGGGATATATTCCAAATAGATTTAGAAGAGTCAAAATTGTCAATGGTATCTTTAAAATAGTCAACAAAAATTTCAACTATTTCTTTTGGATTTTTAGTTTGCTCATCTTGCAAATTCTTAATTTTACTTTGTTATTATAGTTTCTATTTTAAATTGTGCTATTATGAAAGAATTTCATATTGTGATCTCCTTCTAACAACCACTTTTCTCTGGATTTTTGCTTCTAGAATATTTCTTCTTTTGCTAATATTTCTTCTTGTTTTAAAAGGTACTCTTTCTCTAGTTGATAAGATTCATTATTCATCCCTTTATTTTTTCTTTATTTAATTTATCTTTTTTTTCTTCTATGTCTAGTTTTTCTTTGAAGATATTTTTTAATTTAATTTTATTCCATTTTTAAAAAAAAATCTTTAATACTTTTTAATTTTGAAACCAAGAAAACCATTTTTGAACCTTGAAACTGTTCTTCTGACCACCATTTTTTTAAATTTGATTCATGAAAGATTTATCCATAAACCACATCTTTTCACATTTGAAGGGGTTCCTACTTGGTTTATTCTGCTCTTTGATTTCCAATTTTACTAGGAAGTGATTCAAACCTACCATTGGTTGTATTTCTACATTGACTACTTTATCCAATATGCTAGGCTCGCCTTTGAGGAAAAATCTGTACACACATTTTGTTATATAAAAAAAGCCTTTCCTTCTATTATTTTATTTATATAAGCCATTTTTGGTAATTATGTCAATGAGAGAGTCCTTCTGGATCTATTTTCTGAAGTCTTCCATGGCTCTAGACACTAAGTTATTTCCTCCATGTTTTTCCTCTTTTCTTAAAACAACATTGAAATCTCCTCCTATGATAACAACCTTATTTGGTTTTGTATTGATAAATGTGTTGATTTCATTCCAAATAGCTAATTTCTCTGATGATTGAGTGGGCCCATAAACATTTATTTCAATCAACAGTATGTTTGATTTTGTGCTAATGGCTCTACTTCCCATCCAATTAGTGTGGGAAGTTATTTCTTCTATATTGACTCCCTCAAAATTCCATATTATTCTGAGTCCACCTGAGGCTCCTTGTGACTATTTAAATTCTGATTTCAACTTTCCCAATTTTTGACTTAATTTTATTCTTTTTGTTGGATACAATTTTCTAATTGTGTGTTGTCTTTGATGTTACAC